>CM045990.1:121513434-122713434 GCA_025175895.1 Wurfbainia villosa
CTTTTAATGGTTATTGATCATAAACCATTGGGCCCGTTAACCCGCCTCCATTAATATAAGTTAAAATAAACCAAACCATGATGGTTTATTTTAAGTTAAAACGAATCAACCAACTTTTGGTTCATTCGCTTAAAATAAACCAAACCCTTTGGTTTATTCTCCTCCATTGGATTAGAACCAAACCATTTTGGTTCATCCATTATGTCTTCATAAGACACGGCCCATCCACGCTCCATTGCGATCAAACGATTTCATGCTCGCTCCATGTTTGGTCCAACCAAACCTAGTTTCTCCTACCGAGAATCCCATTCTCAAGCTCACGCTTTTAAATCCTTCGATTACGCCACAGCGCGGTGACCAAATAGGTTCTCGCTTATGTTGGCCGCCTATAATTAACCATTAATTATAGAACGATCATGAGTGGCACCTAGTAGTACATCATGATCCCCAATTAACCAAAAAGATCAACTTGATCCGTAACTATTTCTCAAACCCTTCAAGCTCGAATGAATCGTGCCCCATTCCCTTCACTCATCTTATACCCACTTGGTTCAGACATGGTCTATAGTGTCACCCTCACTAGGCCGACTACGCCACACCTAGCCCAAGTATCATTTCCTCGTCCTACGGATTCTAGTTACTCCACATGTATCGAAGAGTACCTTACTCTAAACATGTAATGATTTGGCCAAAGACTTTAGTAACAATCCGACGAGAGTCCATGGGTATACATCTCCTCGCAAGGAGTGGTGAATCCTTTATAGGCTATTCAAACACCTTCGATCACTTCGACTTATACCCAATCATCCCGGTCCACATCTCTTAGAGATGCTTGCTTAAGATGTCAAAGCATAAGTCTCCATGATCAAGATGACTTGAATACCGCAAGTCAAAGGAACATCATACTTAAGCCACAGTAAGAACTTCATTGACATATCTATATATGCAGAGAACCATATGAAGTCTTACGGCTGGTCACTCCAATGAACTAGTTACCATAACTAGCATCCACGATTAACTCCGACATCACAAAAGGAGAACCAAACGCTTGATACACCAAGGAGTATACCTAGTGCTAGGCTCGACAGAATTGATGGTGTCCAAATCCATCAATTCATCGACTAGGGATAATTCTGATACATCACAATTACACATGTAGAGATACTCACTAGTTGTGATCCAATCACAAATTCTCTCATGCTGTGAATCGTATCGTGGACATTCAGTAAATGAGTTTAAGATCCAATCAAATACATTAAACATGTATACTCAAATAGTGAATCTTCATTTATCATATAAATGGTTCATACATAAGGCGATTGCCTTAGGACATCTCTCATATATTACTAACAGACTCCCACTTGGCCTAATGTCAATCGCTACGGTATCCAATACCATAAGCTCGAACATGACCCTCAAACTTATTTTGAGATAATGCCTTAGTCAAAGGATCCGCTAAGTTCCTTTCAGTGGGAATTTTCTCGATTTGTATTTCGTTCCTACTGATGATCTCTCTGATAAGATGATAGCTGCACATGTTTGGATTGTTGATGAGACCTTGGCTCTTTCGCTGTGCAATTGCTCCATTGTTGTCGCAGAGACGGTATTGCTTCAACAATGGCCGGAATCACACCAAGTTCATAAACGAACTTCGATCCAAACCGCCTTCGCTCGCCTGCCGCAATGTATTCTCGCCTCGTGGTAGAATCGCCTGATATCTTGTTTGGAACTTTTCCAACTTACTACGCCCCCATTCAAGGTGAACACGTATCCAGAATGAGACCTGGAATCATCCTTGTCTATCTGGAAGCTGACATCTGTATACCCGCGTATCACCATGTCCCCTTCTCCATATATTAGGAACACATCCTTAGTTTTTCTTAAGTACTTAAGGATCGTCTTAACAGCCACCCAATGATCCATTCTCAGATCGGATCGTATCTCGCCGTGACACTTAGAGCATACGATACATCGGGCCTCGTACATAGCATAGCATACATGATAGATCCTATTGCGGATGCATAGGGAATCTTACTCATGCAAATCCTCTCGTCTTCTGTGCGCGGACACATAGACTTCGAAAGGTGTACCCCATGCCTGATGGGTAGGAAACCTTTCTTGGATTCCGACATGCTAAATCTCTTTAGCACTCGGTCTATATATGTAGACTGCGAAAGACCAAGCAACCATTTCGATCTATCTCTATAGATCTTAATCCCGAGGATGTAGGTTGCTTCTCCCAGGTCTTTCATGGAGAATGTCTTGGATAACCAGACCTTAACTGACTGTAAGATTGAAACATCGTTTCCTATAAGTAATATGTCATCGACATACAATACTAGGAACACGACTGCACTCCCACTAACCTTCTTGTACACACAAGGTTCGTCTGGATTTTGTGAGAAATCAAACTTTTTGATTGTCTCATCAAAGATATTCCAAATTTCCTCTGGATGCTTGCTTCAATCCATATATGGACCGTCACAATTTGCATACCTTAGTTTTATCAACCGATGTGAAACCCTCAGGTTGTATCATATACACGTCCTCGAGCAGGTTTCCATTAAGGAAAGATGTTTTCACATTCATCTGCCATATCTCATAATCATAATGAGCCGCTATGGCCAGGAGCATCCGAATGGATTTAAGCATAGCTACAGGCGAATAGGTTTTGTCATAATCAACACCTTGTTTTTGACAATATCCTTTTGCCACTAATCTAACTTTATAGGTAATCACATTACCATCCATGTCGGTTTTCTTCTTGAAAACCCACTTGCACCCTATAGGCTTGATGCCTTCAGGTGGGTCAACCAAGTTCCAAACTTGGTTTTCATACATGGAATCCATTTCCGACTTCATGGCACCAAGCCACTTATCCCTTTCTGAACTTGTCAGCACTTCTTCATAACTGATAGGCTCCTCATCATCAATGAGTAACACGTCGTTCGATTCACTTACGAGAAATCCATATCTCTCAAGAATATTACGTGTTCTTCCAGATCTACGAAGATGTGGTGTTACAATAGGTCCAGCCGATTGATCATCACTATGAGTTGTCGGCTGTTGTGCTTCACCAGGTATCTCATCAATGTCTATTTGAGTCTCTCGAGCCTCCTCAAGCTCGACGACACTCCCACTGTTTTCTTGCAAGAGAAACTCTTTCTCTAGAAACACAAGATGCCTTGAAACAAACACCTTTTGTTCCATGGATGATAGAATTGGTAACCCTTGTTTCCTTAGAGTATCCAATAAATAGACATTTATCAGACTTAGCATCCAATTTGTCTGATACTGTTCGCTTCACATAAGCAGGACAACCCCCACTACAAGAATAATGGTCTTTAAGGACACTGATAAATGTCCTTATAATATATTTTTAATGACACTAACGTTTTAGTGACATCACTAATAAATTCCCTATAAAGTGATGTCGTCTTAGACCGATTCGTTTTCCTGACATTTTATAATGTCATTATACAATATAAATACTAACATCATAAGTGTCTTAATATAGATATATAATGACACGCTAAAATGTCAAGAAAAATCATTTTTTAAGGACATCTATATGTGTCTTATTATCATTGTAATAAGGGCATCTACGTGTGTTTTATTATCATTGTAATAAAGACAAAATTAAATGTCACCTAAACTTATTTATTTTGACATTTATAAATGTCTTATATTTTTTTATAAGGACAATAAAAATTATTAATAAAGATAATTTATAAGATCATTTTAAAATGTCACCTTATTTAATCTATAATGACATTTATTAATGTCATTATAATAATTTATAAATAGATTAAAATAATTTATAATGTAAACATGAATCCAATATTTATAATCATCACAATTCATCTCATGTTCAGAATATAAAAAATTATAAAATACCATTTAAAGTGATAATAAAAAATCTAAATTCATTCCATAATCAGTGAGTTCAAAATTACAAATGTCTTGATGAGTCTTTACATCCAAAACTAACTACACACTATACTCAAAATATTAAATTTTAGAACTAACAAAGTCTTATAAAAAAACCAAACTAGACAGACTATCCTCAACCATAAGTTTGATTCATAAAAATTCAGGTACCCGTCACCTACAAATACAATGAACATATTTGTATTAGTACTGCAATAAAATAATAAACAACCAAAGTTAATAGAAATAATGGTAAAGATTAGATATCATACCAAATAGAAAAATACAAAGTATCATTCCATATGCACCTAATAGTGATCTTCGCTTACTGTTAACTGCAAATACATTTCATATTTATTTAAAATTATAATAACACAATAAATATAAAAATTAATAATATCAAATTCTCACCTATGCACAACAAGTACACACAAAAACTCAACATAAAAAACTCAAATCCAAGAAGAAAAAAAGTTTCGACTAAAGAGAAATTTTTATATGTTCCAACAAATAATAACTTTATGATGTAAAAAATTAGATAATACCTTGTTCAGTTGAATATGTGATATTATTTTGCACTTCAATTTGGAATTGACTTGAATCTGTATCTCTTTGGTTATTTAAGGTACCTTGTATATTGTCACCATCTATAAAAGTATCAATTCAAGTAAAATAATAAAGCAAATAAAAATTAGACATTGGGAAAAAAGAATATATAAAATTTTATGTTAATTTAATACTCAAGATAAATTAAAAGTTTACTTTCCTTTCCAACAAATAATAAATTTATGATGCATAAAATTAGATAATACCTTATTCAGTTGAATATCGATTTGTGTAATTTGTACTCATACCTAACGACTGCATATCTCTTTCAGATTGTAGTTTAAAATGAGATTTCCTATTAGTTCGATGCTTAGGAGTCATACCTACTACAAAAAATAATTAGTTATAAATTATAGATAATACAAGATTAACAAAATAATCTGATTGTTAATAAGAATAATACATTATTATGGTTAACAAGTTTCTTTGTTAACCATCTTGAACTGAGACAATTGAAACTAGAATAGGTATACGTATAGAATGTAGATATGAGTTGGTCATGATCTGACACAATTTTAACTAGAACATGTGTGAGCATAGAATATAGATACATCTCAGATTCTAGGACTCTAGCATTCCCCCCCTTTTTTGTAGTTGGTGCTTCATTTGATGCATCTGCTCTTTCCTTCCCCTCTCTTTATAATGTCTCAGCTTCTATGAGTCAAAGGAGAAAGGAAGAACAGAGAGAAAGATAAAGAATAAAATAAGGATGAATTCTTGGTAGTTGAGTCACCCTTTTACTTATCATCCAAGTTTACACTTGATGTAGATCAAACCAAAGGCATGTATCCCACACTATAGGAGATACACAGTTAGCATTGAGTGGCACATGAAAAAGAAATGATTCTTTTACCTGCTCACTTGGTTTCAATTTCAATTCACGGGCAGATTGATACATTGCACCCGTGCCAAGCAACATGGAACTAGATTAGAATCATGGTGCCGTAAAAAGTAGAATCGAGATTAGACCATTAGCAATTTGCAAATCACACATAGGACTCGTACTTAAGTAATTGCAAACTGAATTTGGTTGAACTTGCCAAAAAATCATAGTGCCAATAAACACTTTTTGAAGTAATTGGATTGTTCCATCTCAAGAAAAATAAATCAGGTAACTATGAAACTCACTCACAAGCATATCCCATGAAGGTCATGTTCAGCTATAATATGTTATTAGGTGTTGTTTTTATATACAAGGGATAGAATTCCTCTGTTGAGTTATTTAGAAATGTTGTGAAGCTAGGTTTCTATACTGGGGTATTCTTTGTAGTTTTTGTAATGTAAATCCATTCATGTAAACATAATAATTTTGTGTAGTTTTGCAAAAAAAAAAAGATATACAAAAGTCTGTAAAAAGGAAAGTTATCAGGACCCATCAACTATATCGCCTACAACTACATAACAGACACCAGGACAACTCAGTTATTTCTTGTGCATGGTCTAGACAACACGATAATAGACAAGGGTGCTTCATTTTGTGTTTGCATTTTACAGGCACTATTGCCATATGGGGTCTACCTATGGAAAAAGTAAATATCAAATTGTTGCTGTTCAAAATTTGCACTCATTCCTAAACAATCTAGTTCAATATTTTTAGACATTTATGTAAACCATTCATGATGGTAAGGCATGTACAACATAATAAAATAGAACAGTGAATTTAATTAGGAGAAGAAATTCATTGACCAAGAAAGTTGTGGTTACCAAGAAATTAGTGATGTTCACCGCCAATAAGTTGTTGGATAGAGTATAGAACACACCAAACTCTCGCCAGTGGTCAATCACTAAATCAGATTTAGACCAAACAACCTAATGGTCACAGATCAATCTTGCCACTATCCTCTCTCACGAAAACCTTCAACACTACAGAATTGCAAGGGTTAAAATGCTAGATGAGTAATCGTAATAGATGCATATTCGATAAGTCACCCAAAGGCACACACAAATAGGCCCAGATTTTGAATCGGATATAGCTTTAGTTAGTGATTAGGACATTACAACGACATCTTTGTCTTGCAAAATAGCTTCAGCTTGTAATAGATCTCAAAATTATATCTGCAAGAAGAGGGTATGTTACAAAAAGATCATACCATTATGTTTTGGCTTTTCCATGAATGTGCTCTTGAAGTTGATGTTTCCCACCATTTCTACAATGCTAACCTGCGCAATACTCGGATCATGCACCAACACACCCCTACATCTGATCAAGCATACGCTAGAGGCGGGTAACATATTAACTTTGAAATTCGAGGGTAAAAGGTAGCAAAATGATATTTTCTTAAAAGATAATCTAAAAAGAATGCTAAATGCTTTTCGTGGTAACAGGCAAATGAGAATTCAGAAACAAACTTATAGCAATGTAAAAGGAAAATAGGCGGATCTTAGGTACTAAAATCATATGTATGCATCATGAAGTCTAACGGAGAGTATTGATTCCTAAATCTTGTCCAAGGACAATCCTAGTCTTGCAATTCAAGCTTTCATATTATTCAATAGAACACAATTATTAAAGCAATGTTTTCTTGCATGTTGATGAATGCATGAAATCTTTGCAAGACAAATGAACCTTTAGATTTTACCAATAAATAGCAATATATTTACCATCCAATTTGTATTTAAAATCATTCATAGAAGTAAATTGTTTATTATATAATAGATTTGCAAGCATTGTGATAGTTTTACCTCTCCAAGAGAATGAAAGCTAAGCTTAAGGAGGAAAGATATTAAGTCTGTAGGACCAAATCCACGATCCTACATCATTTAAAAGAATCAAATAATTAGACATATAGTGCAAGTCTTTGTTTCTGACAAAAGAAAAAAAAAATTACTGGTCCATACATATTGAAGAGTGAAAATATGATAGAAGTATGTCAAAGAATACCTCAGAGATGTATTCTCTTATTATGTACCAAAGTTGTGCACATATAGCAACAGAGTGGGAGCATCTATAATAACTAAATGGTAACACCAACCTACTTGTAATAAAAAATGATAGCACATAACTAAAGGGTAGCATCTAGCACAAATAGCATCTCCGACAGTACAATGGTAGCAAATCATATATGGCAGTATATGAGTGGGCCAAAAAAAAAACAAATGAAGCATGCAGATAGATATGTGATTCTCACTTAAGAAGTAAATTAATGTTGCATCCAAAAATCTGATATCAACGATAGTATCATGTTGTGCCTTTCCCTCTTCAAGTAAATCAATGAGAGCAACAAACATTTTTTTATAGATTATACTAACAAATAAATCCCTTGTCAATTCATAATAAGGACCTTATTATTGGTCCAAATTAAGAATCTGTCTCATTAGTTACGATTGTTTGGTTGACCAAACAATCCAACTCAAACCTTCTTAACCAATAAAGGTCAAGTTTTTTTATTGATTTTAGAGCATTCCAAAAGGTAGGCCATGTAGAATAGAACTTCACCACTAAAATATGCACAAATCTTGGTTTATAGACTCTTTCAACGTCTATAATTTAGACATTACTGTGATGCACATACAAGTACTTCAATCTTAGATTAGCAGAAACAATATATTGAATATCTGCAGTGCTACATCTTTTGTTTTCGTGTTATGAACTACTTATCCCAAATTGGATGCTATGGAATTTCAATTAGTGTGTTTAAGGACATCGAGTCATGCTAATATTTTATTATTTATTGCAACCAGGTTGCATTAATAATACATACATGCATCAATTTTTTGATGATGTAATAGAGTGGCATTAGAACCAATAACAAGAAAAGGAGAATGATGCTTATATCAATCATGAAGAACCTATCTCCCTTGTACTATTCATGGAGATTATTCCCTCAAACGAGGCACGAAAAGTAAATACCTAATGAGAAGCATTAGGCAAGCGTGGGGCATCCTATGTGTATGTTTCTAGGAAAACCGCAAGAAATAAATTCTAATTTCCACACTTAAATGACTACCATAGTTAGAAGAACATAGAAGTACCAATTATTCTGTTTATTTAGTATAGAAGCAAGAAACCTAATACAATAACAATAAGAATGATAAAAAATGAAGTGATCAAATGAGGTATATGTCACAATTCACAAGCAATCAGTTTTCTGTGACAAACCAATCAAAAATACGCATAAGAACAAAAAAAGACATGAGAACAGAGGAAGATCATCAAAAAAATCTAACAAGAAAACACATAGTCGTTGAATGCTGCGACAAACCAATGCGCGGGCGAAATGCAAAGGAGTGAAGAGGGGCACCGACGTTGAGAAGATGGAAGTCGGTTGCAGTGTCGACGGTGGTGGTGTCGCCGCCGAGAAAAATTTTTGTTGTCACCTATACAACGTCGACGGCTCATGGAAGAACTTCACCGCTGCCTAAGCGTCGAGGAGGGATTTGGGATAAAAGTTGCGGCAGGAGAAAAACCTAAACACACCCATATTAATTAATATAGGTTAATATATTTATTATATATAATGACATTTAGTAAAGATGTCATTAGAAGTATTTTAATTTGACATAGTTTTTAAAATCATTATCTTTTTTAATAAATGTCGTGATAAACTTTGTATAACTACACTATATATTAAGTGTCGTTAAGAAAATGTCATAATAGACCATTATTCTTGTAGTGCCCATATCTTCAAGTAAGATACATGAGGTTTCTTACTATTCCATATCTCATCTGGAGTAGTAGAGACTACCTTGGTTGACATTCTGTTTAACAAGTAAACAAGCTCTCAAGTGCATAGCCCCAAAAGGACTTGGGAAGATTCGCATAGAACTAGTAGTGGATGTTAATTTCTTGAATCCTCCCTAGTAAGTTGGAGTAGTAGGAAACAATCTTGTGTTGTTTTGTCCACAACCGAGGCCAAGTATGTGGTCATGGGTGGTTGTGTAGTTCAATTACTTTGGATGAGATATACTCTAGAAGATTATAAGTTACACTACTCCAAAGTTAAGATTTATTATAATAATGTGAGTACCATCAATTTGACCAAAAATCTGGTATATCACCTTAGGACCAAGCACATTGAAGTGAAGCATCACTTCATTAGAGAGCATATGGTAAGAGGAGATATTGAACTTAATTACATTGAATCTAAGTTCAACCTTGCCGACATCTTCACAAGGCTCTCCCCGAAGCGGAATTTACATCACTTAGGAGAGAACTTGGTATGTGCTTTGTTGAGTAGTGGTATAGGTTTACATGATCCTATAGAAAATTCTAGGACTATACCTCAAAACATCTCACAAAATACCTAAGAATCCATGATTTTTATATTGAGCCCTCTAGACATCATGTGAGATGTTAGGAAGATGCACTTGGTTCATAATGCTTGTCAACTGATGAAGAATCACCAATAGACTGGTCTTAACTCAGTCGATTGGTGATTCCAGTAGTCGACTAGTATGATTGGGTTTTGGTTCATAAGCTTAACTTTAGCATCTAAAATCACTTCTAGACCCTCTCTACCATGTGTAATGATAACAATTTTTAAATTAGGGGGAATAGGACTAATTTATGCATTGGTTTAGGGGGAGTTTTCCTATGATATCTTTCTAAACCCAAAAACCTATATGCATATTGATGGTGTTCATTTTTTCAGCATGCTCGGATTCCTCCTCCTCCTTCGCTAATAAGAGGCGAGATCTGTAAGATCTATGAAGAAGCTGCCAAGGATCTTGATCTGCAATAGAAGTGAGCGATTAGGGATGGGTCGGCTTCCTGGCGCGGCACCTCCGACGCTCAAGTCAGTATCCATCGAAGGAACAAAAAGAGTACGATAAAAGAAAAGGAAGTAAAGGAAAGCAGCTTAAGGAAGGAGAAGAGTTATCTCCGCATACCATATCCAGAAAAACTCCATCCCTGCTTTTTCATTTCCACCCCTTTATATAGGAGTGGCCACCGCCTTTCTCTCTAGCTTAATTGACTATAATGCCCCTTGAGATATTAAGAAATAATTGTTATACATAATGAGGAAGAAACTGGTAATCGGGTGATTGAGAAAGTCTTAGTACGAGGTTTGTACTGAGGCCAATCGGGAAATACACATGTTAGTTGGGAATTACATAAATAGACCTAGAATTAGATAGACTTCTCTGGAATTACATAGACTGCCTTGGAATTAGATAGACTACTCTAGAATTAGATAGACTGCTCTGAAATTACATACACAACCCTGAAATTATATAGACTATCCTGGAATTACATAGAATGCTCTGGAATTACATACACAACCCTAGAATTATATAGACTGCCCTGGAATTATATAGACTGCTCTGGAATTACATAGACTGCTCTAGAATTACTGCTCTAGAACTGCTAATACTACCCTGGGCACACATATACTACTCTAGAACTGCTCATACTGCCCTGGAAATACTTATACTGCTCTGGGCACACATATACTACTTTGGAACTGCTCATACACCCATATACTACTTTGGAACTGCTCATACTGTCCTGGAAATACTTATACTATCCTGGGCACACATATACTGCTCTAGAACTGCTCATACTATCCTATAAATGCTTATACTATCCTGGGTACATATATATTGCTCTGGAACTGCTCATACTACCCTGGAAATGCTTATATTGTTCTGGGCACACATATACTGCTCTAGAACTGCTCATACTTCCCTGGAAATGCTTATACTGCCCTGGGCACACATATATTGCTCTTGAACTCCACATACTGCCCTGAAAATGCTTATACTGCCCTGGGCACACATATACTGCTCTAGAATTGCTCATACTGCCCTGAGGATGCATATACTACTCTGGAAATACTTATACTGTTCTGGGCACATATATACTGCTCTGGAACTGCTCATACTACCCTGGAAATACTTATACTGCCCTAGGCACCCATATACTGCTCTGGAACTGCTCATACTGCCCTGAAAATACTTATACTGCCCTGGGCATGCATATACTACTCTGGAACTGCTCATACTATCCTGAAAATACTTATACTGCCCTGGGCACCCATATACTGCTTTAGAACTGCTCATACTGCCCTGGAAATACTTATACTGCCCTGGGCACACATATACTGCTCTGGAAACATTCTAACTGCTCTCCAAACACACATACTACTCTGGAAACCCCGACCCCGTCATAAGTTCCCCCTCTTTAGTAAAACTGAAGAGCAAAGTCGAGTGAAGTTTTACAAGTATTTAATGAAAAAAAATTCCCTAAAAAAGGCCTCCACGCCCATCATAAGTTTCCCCTCTTTAGTAAAACTAAAGAGCAAAGTCGAGTGAAGTTTTACAAGTGTTCATGAACACGCAAACACTATCATATCAACCTCCAATACCCACATCTATGATACTGACATACTAGGCCTTGATCCTTGTATGTTGTATCTTGAACACTGCATGAATCACTGAACCTTGACTACTATATGAGATGTTTATGCCTAAAATAGTGTTTGAGGCATTTTATGCCTTAAATGTTGTTAGGAGGCATTTATGCCTTAAAATACTGTAGGAGGCGTTTATGTCTCAAAATACTAGAGGCGTTGAGCCTTGTTAGCATGTTACCTACCCATTATAACTGGCGTTATAGTTCCCCGTGGGGGAAGGTAGCTACATAGCCCATAGGTTGTTATAGGAGACGTAAGAGCCTTGATAATATTTTACTTGCCATATAGTGGCGTTATAATCCCCGTGGGAGAATGTATCTACCTAGCACATAAGCTATTATAGTAGGCGTAAGAGCCTTGAGTAAGCTTTACATATGTCATATAGGTGGCGTTATAGTCCCTGTGGGGGAATGTAGCTATCTGACCCATAGGCTGTTATAGTATGCGTAAGAGTCTTGAGTTAGTTTTGCACTTCATAGTACTACAAGGAGAAAACTAATTACCTTCCAACCTCATGCTTTAGGCATAAAAACCGTGGATAAATATGTCACTGCATAAGAATTACCTTAGAAAATATATCACTGATCCCGCAAGAAAATTATTTGAGGCTTGAACAAGCCTTGGAAAAAATATCATTGATGCCTTAGAAATATTAATAACTCTTGCAAAAAGACCAAAGGGGAACTTGAACGCTCGAGTCCCTAAGAGAGTACAAATCTGTCCAAGAAGGAACACAGATGCAACCTCATGTAAACTTCCCAAAGATAATCATACCTAGGTTGAGCGATAAAAATGAGCATACAAATTTCTCCCAGAGATAATCTTACACATACTGCATGACAGAGATAAGAGAACCATAAATAATATACCTTAAGATAACCAACCCCATGGTGTAAGGAAACCCCCATACCGGACATTATAAAGGGACTTGGGCTTATCTGTGCATGAACTTGAATGAAAACTCAACCAAACTTAAGGAAAACATAATATAGATTTATTTCAGTACTGGTCATACTGATATCTAAACCATTCTCCATAATCTTCTTAATTGTTTAAATGAATGAGCAAGGTCACATGTCCTGAAGAAATTACTTTTAACCTTCCTAAATCTAAAATCACTACTACACACGAGTATTTCAGGGAATTCTTGCAAGTTGATATCTAAGATATATTGATAGGGAAAGCTAACATGGTAATTTGTATCAAGCTAGAAAAATAAAAACAAAAAAGATTAAAAGAAAAGCAAAAATTAAATAGAAAAGTGATCATGCAACAACTAAAATCAGTTTCAAGTACAGCCTAGACAGATTCAACTTTAGGCTATCATTTAATTTCATAACCATCCTCATGTTCAGAAACAGTTTTAGAAATTGAGAACTACTACTAAATTTCATCAACACAACTCATACTAGAGAGAGATCACCAATAAGAAATGAATTCTGGTATTAAGTGTAGTGACTGCACTAGATTAAATAATGAAACAAAACACTTACCACTGTACATCTTGCACAACTTGGCATAAAATAGTGTAAACCTAATAATCTGTTGATTCAATAGATATTCTCCTAAAAAAAGTCTCTTAGAATCCTAATCGGAGAGATATATTATTAAGTTTTGGACAGAAACAAATGCATATTGCATAATCTAATTATCAAAATAATATAGATCAACAAGACACACCCTACCGTCTCAGCACTTCCCCAAATTGATTCAGAGCCAATTGCGACAACCCTCAGTCGATTAGCAACAATCAGAATTACTTAACATGGATAGATCCCAGATAAAGATTGAAACACACACAATCGAACAATGAACTTGCTACAAATATCAAAGGGACCTATCAAACTACTGAAACTATTCCAATGGAAAAGCATCCCTCCACCAGATCTGATGAATAATTGCCCCAACAGTATGACAAAATATCAGATCAGGTGAATGGTAATACCAATAACATAACAATAAAATGCCTTAGAAACACCATTAACCTCTGTAAAAGAATATTAACTACTTAACACTTAAGCTCTTGTATCAGACAAAAGAACCCTAGAAAAACATCACCGAGTTTCAGCATCACAACCTATTAATTCCACATATATGAATAACAACACCATTGATATGACATAATGTCATCCTGACCCCACCATTCCATGCTATCTATAACACTATAAAGGAAAAATATCAACATCTACTAATGGAAAAATAGAAACGTTGCCAACACCAAACAGAGTTTAAAGAATTTTGAAAAGTCTGAAATTACGACAATTACTAGAACCCAATACTAATAGTCAATACTCTATACGCATATGAAATTTTTTTCCTACTGACAGAGTATACCCATCCTAGAATAGATCGTATCTACCTTAAAGGCTAGAATAACTGAAACAAATACAATCATAACATCAAAACTGATGTCATCCCTCCATGTTAAAGAGCAATAACATAAGGCAGTATGCAACTGAAGTTTACTTAAAATAAGTAATAGCACTAAAGAGCAATACTTTGCATGTAAAAAATGAAGCATGTGGACAGCTAAAAGATTAGAAGGGAAGAATTAAACGGAATAAAAATATGACCAAGAAATGACAAAAGTCAATTTCAGGCATATTTAGTCGATTGACTTTAGGCTATTACTTAGCTCCAAAATCAAACCCACTTTTAGAAACAGCTTCAGAAGCTTAATAGCATCATCATACTTCGACAACACTCCCCATATCAAGGAGAGACCAACACAAGGAACAAATCCCGACAACAAGTATACAAACTCTACTAAATCAACCATTGGAACGAAACATCTGAAACTGTACCTTCTATCCCATTTCGGCACAGAACAAGGTAACCCTGATAACATCTATAATTTGTAGTAGAATAATAGAATCGCAACAAATTTCATAAGAAAACCCCAACAATAAAATATAAAACCCCTGCAATTATCTCAATGGGAAAGTAACTTCCATACAATGGGAACATCAGATCTGGCGAATAATAGCCTCAAAAAAGGGCAAATATAAGATCCAGTGAACGATAGTACCAATAACATGATAGAATATCAAATTTGGTGAATGATATCGCTAATAATATGATAAAATAGCAAACCTGGCGATGATAATACCAATATTGTGACAAAATATTAGATCTAGCAAATAACAATGTCAACAATACGATAGAATACCGGATCTGGCAATTGCTAACGGATTCAAAAATTACAGCGATCCCAAACATTCATGACACCAACCTCTAAGATTTGAGTTATTGAAGCTAGAACAGAAGATGATGCACTGAACTCTAGCAAAAGCTAACAACTTTTTGTTCTGGTTCCCACAGATGGTGCCAATTTGATGGTGTTCATTTTTTCGGCACGCTCGAATTCCTCCTCCTCCTTCGTTGAGAAGAGGCGAGATCTATAAGATCTATGAAGATGCTGCCAAGGATCTTGATCTGCAATAGAAGTGAGCGATTAGGGATGGGTCGGCTTCCCGGTGCGGCCCCTCCGACGCTCAAGTCGGTATCCATCGAAGGAATAAAAAAAGTACAATAAAAGACAAGGAAGTAAAGGAAAGAAGCTTAAGGAAGGAGAAGAGTTATCTCTGTGTATCAGATCCAGAAAAACTCCATCCCCGCTTCCTCATTTCCACCCCTTTATATATGAGTGGTCACCACCTTTCTCTCTAACTTAATTGACTATAATGCCCCTTGAGATATTAAGAAATAATTGTTATACGTAATGAGGAAGAAATTGGTAATCGAGTGATTGAGAAAGTCTGAGTATGAGGTCTATACTGAGGCCAGTCGAGAAATACACATGTCAGTCGAGAATTACATAAATAGCCCTGGAATTAGATAGACTACTCTGGAATTACATAGACTGCCTTGGAATTAGATAGACTGCTCTGGAATTACATACACAACCCTGGATTTATATAGACTATCCTTGAATTACATAGACTGCTCTAGAATTACATACACAGCCCTGGAATTATATAGACTACCCTGGAATTACATAGACTGCTCTAGAATTACATAGACTACCCTGGAATTATTGCTCTAGAACTGCTAATACTACCCTGGGCACACATATACTACTCTAGAACTGCTCATACTGCCCTGGAAATACTTATACTGCCCTGGGCATGCATATACTGCTCTGGAACTGTTCATACTGCCTTGGAAATACTTATACTACCCTGGGCACACATATACTTCTTTGGAACTGTTCATACACCCATATACTGCTTTGAATCGCCTATACGCTCGAAATACTTATCTTGCCCGAGCACACATATACTACTCGAATCGCCATATCTTTGCCTAGAAATACTTATACTGTCTTGGGCACACATATACTACTCTGGAACCTTCTAACTGCTCTCCAAACACACATACTGCTCTGGAAACCCCGACCCCATCATAAGTTCCCCCTCTTTAGTAAAACTGAAGAGCGAAGTCGAGTGAAGTTTTACAAGTATTTAATGAATAAAAATTTTCCCTAAAAAAGACCTCCACACCCATCACATATGATTTATTGTTGGTGCAAAGTTAGGAATTATTTTTACTCATATTTTTATGCATTGCTCATCATGTTATTCACACATGATAAAATATGTCTTGGATTAAGGTGAAGCTTTAAGTATATTCTATACCTTAGTTCAAGACATAACCAATCTTCTTCATAAATATCTTTATTTGATATTTGGCCTTCTCTTTTTGATATGTGTCAAAGGGGGAGAAGGAAAAATTTAAGTTAAATTCATATTGTGCTTTTATTGTATATTATAATACCTAACTTAAATGATTGTCAAACATAAAAAAGAGGGAGATTGTTGGTGCAAGAATGCCCCAAGTATTAATGTATTTTGATATTTGGAAAATCATTTGAAGTTAGGCAATAATTGTGATGTAAAAATGAATGTTTAAGTGATAGGAAAGTCCAAGTGTGAATCTTGGCAAAGGAAGTCTAAGTGTGAAGACTTAGCAAGGAAAGTCCAAGGGTGAAGCCTTGGCAAGAAAAGTCCAAGAAAGTGGACTTGGCGGCATAAGTCCAAGCTTGTAGTCTTGGCGGCGTAAGTCCAAGTGGATCTTGGCAAGGAAGTCTAAAGGTAAGCCTTGGCAGCATAAGTCTAAGCGACCTTGGCAAAGGAAGAACCCAAAGCATGATGAAACCGAAGGAAGATTTTAAAGACAAGAGCAAGGATGAAAGAGTCATGGACTTGGAGGGATCCTAGAGGCGCAAGGATAATAAAAAAGCTAGAAAGTTTAGTCTAGGTTTAGGGTGTATTTTTCAAGTATGAATTAGTCATACTTGAGGTGTATCAGTCGACTGGTCTCAAGTGTTTGACACTCGAGAACTCAGGCTGACTCGAAGCAGTCAACTGGGGTTATTACTAGTCGACTGATCGAGTAGTCGACTGATTGTCTAATTATCAACTATGCTTTAGCAGTCGACTGGTGGCTTGCACCAGTCGACTAGTCCACGTCAGTCGACTACTAGGGTTTGACAGTCGACTGAAATTAAGTGGACATGACACAAAATATTTGGCAGTCGACTAACTTGTCAACTGGGCTTGAGCGTCATTATGAGCGATCATGAAGCGATCATGCTCAAGTGTCTCGTTAGTGGCCCGACTCAATGGTGTTGCATACCAATGATCGTGAGTCGGGCTCAACGGGCAAAAACAGTCCAACTCTATAAAGAGAGGTTTAGAGAGTTGAGGATGGCTAGTGCTCTAATTTTAAACGTCCATACTAAATACTCCAAGCCTTCCCTCAAGTTTTTCAAGTTCTTTAACCTCTTCTTCCTTAGCTTAACTCAATCATCTTGTAAGAAGAAGAGTTTGCTTGTAAAGAAGGCTTCTCCACCTTGGTGGGTTCATCAAAAAGAGATTTTAGTGAAAGCTTGCTAGGAGTGATCCACCTTATGGATTGCCGTGAAGTAGGAGTGTCATCTCCGAACCACGTTAAATTTCTTGTTAGCATTGTATTTTGATTTCAATTTTAGTATTATTATTGTCTTGCTCCCTCTAACATAATTGTAGAAGTCGAAAGAAGTTATTCACCCCCCTCCTTCTAGCATTCCAAAGGATCCCCTACCCCGAGTCCCGCAGCCTCCTAAGTATTGCAAAGTTACCTCTCGAGTCTTACAGCGGCCTCCCGAGTGCCATAAGTCAAGCCTCTCGAGCTCCTCTCCCGAGTCACGTCGAAGTGTTTCGTTCTTGAGTTCCTCTCCCGAGTGCATGCGGCGCGCACATACGGTTTTTCTTGAGGTAGGCATGCAATACATGTGTGTGGCTCTTCTCGAGGCATGCAGTGCATTCATGCGACATTTCCCCCGAGTGCATGCAAACCATCCTTCTCGCATGCAAACCACTTTTTCTCAAAGTGCATGAAAACTACTCTTCCCGCATGCAAACCATTCTTCCCCCGAGTGCATACAAACTACTCTTCTCGCATGCAAATCACTCTTCTCCCAAGTACATGGAAACTACCCTTTCCACAAGCAAACCATCCTTCCCCCAAATGCATGCAAACCACTCTTCCCCTAAATGCATGCAAACCACCCCTCCAGCATGCAAACCACTCGTCATTGGTTACTCTTTTAGGTCATTCTTTCATGGTCACTCTTCCTTGGTCACTCTTCTAACATTTAGGGTCATAATTCCAGAGTCATTTTTCAAGAGTCACTCTTCCAAGGTACTCTTCCATGATAAATCTTCCTTGTTCACTCTTCCAGGGTCACTCATCTAGAGTCATGCATGCAGGTCACTCTTCTCAAGTCATGCATATGACCCTTCCAGAATGCAACCATGTGACCTCTGATTGAAATATTTCAAGTCATGCATATGACCCTTCCACGCAACCATGTGACCTACGATTGAAATATTTTCATCTCATTAAGAAGAAATATGTCAAAAAAAAAGGGATAGATATGTGCAACGGTTGTCCCCTAACAACTTATCAAAAAGATAACTAATGGGACTTCTTTCTCGAGTTTGGTGGTTCTTACCCCTTTTCTTCTCTAAGAAAGAAAAGTTGATTCTTTCTATTCTTCTCTAAACGTACGAGATAATTCTCTTTCTTTTCTTCTATATTATTTTCGTCGTTGAAATTCCGACAGTACCTTTTGACGCGTATTAATTTTGACAAAATTTATTACTATGACCATAGAAAACTCACCATTCTCCAACACTTCTATACAAAGGACTAAAACGCGACCGCATCACTACATTTAACCAGGAGATGAGAAGATTAATCGAACTTGATGTAAAATAATTTACAAAATGAGCACAAGAAGCATCCCCTTGGATAAAATGACAGGCCAACCATTTATTCCTGGAAAGGCCAACCAAAAGGCCTCTACGAAAAACTAATGCCGACATGGCTTCTATATTGTTGTCGATGAACAAAAACAAAAAGAGAAACTTGAATATGAACGAGTAATGAACAAATGATCTCAGTTTCGGTTCGGTTCGCCAATAGTTTCTCTTAATATCATTTCTAATTCCTTTGTTCTCCTCGAGGTAGTGTTGATGAAAATCTGGTCTCAACGGTTAGTACACGTCCGTCTTCCTGAAACAAGTCAAATTTCCACATCAATGCCTGATCCTAAATTATATGCAGAAGTAGCGAGACAAGCAAAACGAAAACTGTGGTTATCACATACTTTTCGGTTGGGATACAATTGCTTTACTTCTTTCGGCATAAATGGCTTCTAGTCGAGGAGCAATTAGAGCATCCAACTTGGTGATCCAAAGTGCAACAGCAGAAATGGTTTGTGGCAGTGTCTGGAAGTGTACTAAGAGATTATCTGCATCTACGTTAGGACTAGAGGGGGTGGCACATTCACACAGCCACTCCTCGACCATGGCACTAACAAAATCGGTGAGAACCTGTCGAAATGCAATAAATATTCCTCATATACCTTATCCTTGGACAAGAATAGAAATTTAAGCTAGCTAAACCTGCAAAAGTTCTGGCAGTGCTGATGCTCGTCGAAGCCGCTTGACCCAAAGCTTCTGAGTTGATGCCCTCCATGTACTTGCTAATGCTGCTTCTGGCATGCTTACCTAAAGTAGAAAGAAAACATAACAGCATGTAAAAAGCGATAAATCGATGAAAGTTATAATTAACAAAGACTGAATAGGCCACCACCTCTATTGCATGAATTGAAGCCTTGAGCACTTGCAACTGTGAAGATAAAACTTTGTGCTGGGGAAAGTCACCAACATCCCCTGGCTCCCTACAAGTTGCTTTATGTATTGCATACCTTTCTTCGAGGTCAAAATCTATCTCGAAAGTAGTGTGACAAAGCTTGCAATGTTTTTCATCTCTCCAGAACAAATCATTACAACTCTCACAGTGAATAAGTGATTCCATATATGATCTCTTACCATATATTGTGGCATTCAGAGTCGAGCAGAAGGAATCCCAAACCCATTTATCATACAATCGCAGTCGGTCACACTTTTGTTTTTTTTCATCACTACTCTTGCCAATTTCAAGACCAATGGCGCCGGAACCAACTGATAAACTATTTGACTCAGCAGGAAGTAGAACATGATCGACGTCTGAAGTTGGAGATGATCCATCTGCACTAGCAGCATCCAACTCTGGCAGCATATTTATCTGTCTGCCAACAGAAGCCATCATATACTCATTCATTGCTTGATAAAGAGATGATTTTCTCTTCTCTAAAGAAGCTATCAAACGAGCTTCACGAATACCTCTGCAATCTAAGATAGATAACAGAGCATGCAAGGCCTATAATCAAGGTAAAGAAGCAATGATCAACATGGATAACAAGCTTTGCAGCTACCATCAAAGTATGAAATATAAGTACTGAATATATGGATAATTGACAAGAGAGAACATTGAAAACCTGTGCAGTATCAATGACCTCCCAATGACCATCTTCTGAAGATTCAAAATATACTCTCCGATGGCCAGGCTCATGTACAGTACACGGGCCAAGGAAAAGCCAATAGTTATTGTACCGACGATCAGACCCTAAAAATATAGATTGCATTGGGTGCACACTGTTACAGGCTTCTTTGACTTTAGAGCTGTTGGACCCTGAAGAACTTAACTGGAATCCTCTCCTGTTGCTAGAAGTGTCCATATTATTGGCAGTTGTTATGTTCAATGACGATGAGCAAGGAGTATCAGCCTCTAGCATTGGTACTAATTGTTGGCTACCCATTTTTCTCTTGATCTTTGCACCTGATCCATGATACTGTATGTTGGAGACAAGTGTTGCGGTTCTAACATGTTCCTAACATATAGCAATGACAAATTAGTTCGTTCTAATCGTCAGCAAAGGGAATAAACAAGAATAAAAACAACAAAAGGTTAACTTGAAGCTTAAGCTGTTTCAGTAACATAGTAAGTTCTATTATAATAAAATTCTTTGGTCATAGCAATAGAATATAAAATTAGTGTAAAAGATTAGAATAGTAATGAAGCATACAAATAGGACAAAAATAGTAATCTGGCTCAAGAATAAGCATAAGTAATATCAAACTCATAAGTAGCAGACATTACAGGGTAAATGTTCACATTGACCCGACTAGCACAATATAACAACACTACTTAAGCGGGAATAAAGCGTGGTCACTAAGCTGTACAAGTGCAATAATTCACCAGAGATACAACTAAAGTTTCGTAATTACCTCTATTCTTAAGCTGGGACAAGCACCAACAAGATCAACAAGAGCAACCAAAGCATCGAGTTTCTCTTCAATAGTTAAATTGGTGTATTCACCTTCCATAAGCCCCTGCATCCATGCTTCCCCAGAATAGCTCTCATCAATCTCAGTGTATTCAGCTAACTTCCTGCTTGATTTTTTAAGTCGAGTTTTGTAGTTAACAATCAAACGGTCCCTAATTGCCAAATCCACCTCAGAATCATCACTACTACAACTTGTGCTAGCCTCATCGGACTCATCATCAACACTTCCTGAATCATCGGTGTCTGATTGAGAATCAATCCTCCCTTTAATATGTGGATCAACTCGAAGACGGAATGCAGAGGGTGCTATCTTTTCAAACAATGTTATGTCACTTGAAAGAGTTGAATATACTAGCTGTTCTACTTCCTCAGTAATATGGGAGAGACCAAGGTCCACAATCTAAGATTAAGAAAGTTCGTTATTATTCATTATCCAATGATTTGAAGCATAAAAGTTGACGGAATCTAATAAACAATACCTGAGAAGTTCTGGCCAGATCAGATATTTTGAGTCCAACACTTCCTTGCTTTGATAATAAACTAAACAATTCACCTTTCAATGTGTGTTCACTTAGACCATACTTCTCCATTTGATTCCTTTCCTGAAAACAAACAAACAAGTTAAGACGCAAAACTCATTGCACAAGTAGAATATAACAACAGTATCAAGTTGTAAATTGCAACTATTTGGCGTGGCATGGATCTTATCCATCATTTAACTTTATACAAAGCTGGCAGCAAGGTCATTCAATTCTACAATAAAAATAATTTGACAACTTATACATCACAAATTTTAAATTGAGTCTGCAATGTGAAAATGGCTTAGAAGCACTTGCCAGAAACAAAAAAAATCTGGACAACTTTTGAAAGCAAGAATTGTAAAGATATAACATTGAACTCCAATTAATAAAGTTTAATCTGTTGAGAAAAAAAGTAGAATGTAGGTCAAATTTGCTAAAAAAGTTTCATACAGATTGAAAAAACAAGATTCAGAAGCAAATAAAATATGGTGCTTGTCATACCTTGCTATAATTTGTTCTCCGTGTCATATTATGTCTTGAACCAAAACCAGCTGCAATTAAAACTTGTCTAAGTATTTCAACCCAAGTAAGAGAATTAAGATATTGTGTCCAATGCTTAATGTTAAATCCTTCTTCTCTCATCTGCATGGAAAAACCACATATATTGTTGACAAATTTAGTGCATGAAACAACAATGTTATCCAACACTCACAAAAGTTCCATTATACCACATGCAGTTCCAAAATGACCAACACAGCAATGCACAACCTCCAAATCAGGATAAATTGATAATACAACTAAAATTTGGTCTTGTAAATTTTAACATATCTAGCCACAACTTCAATAAACAACTAATGTAGCATGTATTTTTGAAATAGCAACAAATATAGTTACTGACTGTTAAAACTTAAATAAATATGCCAGGATGGATATTTTTCAGTTAACACATCAAGCCACATCAACAAATCAAATATCATATCGACTAAAATTGAACAAGACATTTTCGCTGAACCTAAATCCAAACTAGACCCAACCAAAACTCAAAACTAAAAACATTCACATCTCAATCTGTCTGTCCTTTTTTCTATTTGCCACTGCTGTCCCAGCAGCATATGGTCATTGCCAGCTATGGGCTGCTACAATTAGGCAGACACCTACACCAATGAGCCTTCACACGGACCTTCGTACATCTCTCCACCTGCACAAGGGCTTATCCTCGACCATTGCAATGTTTTAAGGTACGGCATTATCATGAGATCAAGAAGTAAGTGGTGTATAAGCAGATCCCCTGCTGGCAAATGTATATCATGTATTTTTGCACCTCTTTATCTGCCTTGGATTGCTCTATTAGTCTCAAAATCATATGCTTGGTGCATATGGTGGCACTGCTCATTGCCATGGTCAGATAGAAATCTGATATAGAATTATATCATCTTGCAACACCAATAAGGCCAACAACCAGCAATAGCTATAAACAGAATGATGAAGTGGTGATGGTACAAGAGAAATAGAGCAAGATACGGGAATATGAGCCCACATAGTCTCTCGTGGTTGTGACACAATCAGATTGTAGTGATGTTAGTACATCCAAGAAGCACACTTCTAGAAAAATAAGAGGCAGAACAAGTTTCTTGCAAAATTAAATAGGATCTGAGATAAATCAGGATTTGTAGAGTCCACCTAACAAAGATGTACTCAGTCCACCCTCTATCAACCGTAAGCTCTCACACCACTCATTGGTTTGACGCTAAGGAAAATAAAGACAGGAACAGTTGGAAAAACCATGATGTGAGAAAACCTAGCACAACCATCTAAGCTCACTAATAGAGATTTTATACTGGTTAGTAACTTGTTATCATTTTAAAAAATATAACATATTAGATATATGTTTTAAAGATGAGGCTATACTCGACCTAATACTACATAGTAAAAAAAAAAAAGTTCAATGTAGCACAGCCATCTCCGGCAGACTAACAGTGTTTTTAACAGTTAGTAACTTATTACCGTTTCAAATGCATATTTTAAATTGAGACTATAATTATTAGAAAAAGAATAGAGGCATATATTTATCAGGGTAACCCTAACAAAGTACGACACAAATAAAAAACAGTTGAAAAAAAAATGCTATTATTCTCACATGAGCAGGGGTAGATGGAGAAAAGGTAACATGGAGGAACCGAAACTACAAGTATATTATGTGTGACAGATTAATAGTGACTTACAAAGTTCAAAAATACCAAAAACCTGCAAACTTTAGATGCTCGAGGTAGAGATCCAGAGTTTATCTCCTTTTCAGCATCAAGCATAAGCAGCTTGAGAAGTGCCACATGAATTTTTCCCAACAGCAAAGAGTCCTGGAATCACATGCTAGAATCAGCTACTACACAAGAACCGTAAAAAATTATGCAGTACAAAACAAGCCACATTCAGAATAGGACCTTGTCATGAAATGCCTGGGCAAATTCGTCAATAGTAAAGGGGCATACTTCAATAATTCCTGACTGACCATATAGAAATTGCAAAACCTGTCCAGGCAGAATGAAAAATTATATTGCCAACAGTTTGAGATGGAAAATTGTGTGCACTAGTGAAACCCACTACTAACTAGACTGCAAAGGTCCCCATATCCTATCCACTAATATTCAAGAGAATATGAAGCGTTGGAAACCCACTGCCTAACTACCTATTATGCATAGGTCTCCATATCCAATCCACTAACATTCAAGAGAATATGAAGCTTTGATTATCATGGCTACTAATGACATGAGAATAAGAATGTTTCTCCAAAATTCTTGCAGATGCAACCATAGAATCTCTTTGAATGATAAATATACATTTGCATAACAATAAAAAATAGAAATTTCAATCTACAATAAAAAGAGCAACATTCTAGATAGAAAGCAGTAGATTGTTGCCTATTACAAAGCACAGGGCACCATGGTTGATTGTGGCTAGAAACCTTTCACTATACTTCAAAGAAAATAATTGAAGAATACAAATTGCAAAAGGTAAACGTATGAAATTGTAATAACAATTTTAAAATAGGATATGAG
Organism: Wurfbainia villosa; assembly: GCA_025175895.1. Classification (NCBI taxonomy): domain Eukaryota; kingdom Viridiplantae; phylum Streptophyta; class Magnoliopsida; order Zingiberales; family Zingiberaceae; genus Wurfbainia; species Wurfbainia villosa. The sequence continues at coordinate 121,538,618 of CM045990.1, forward strand.
GGTATGCAATGAAAACAATAACCACCAATCCATGTCCATCTATAAATCAAACAACACAGTGTGATACACAAGCATAAAACCAATTTGTCACGAATTAAGTTCCATAGAATATAGTAACAAAAGGCATTTACCTTGAAAAGTTTCTTAACAAGTCCAGAAGAAGAATCCCATGGTCGTATCTGAAAGAGTTGCTTCATTTTTACAATTTGTGGAGGAAACCTAGCCAGTAAATCTATATGATGCAAGTACAAAGTTATGACATGTATTGGCATATAAAACTGATCCATTGAAGAGTAGCTTAGAGAAGAAAATGAACCTTTGCAAAGGGGACAACCATGTCTCCCGTTTGAAGCAAGATGTACAGTACACCTCAATGGGTTAGGCCCTGCCTGTAGCTCAAGTTCTAGCTCCTCATCATCAATCAATGTCATTAGCTTACTTGACTGTTCTGAGGACTCATTAAGTGAAAGTTTGCAGCCCTTTAAATAAGTTTCTTCCACATTTACCAACTTTTTAGATACTACCTGAATTTTAACAAACAAGCCTAAAAACAAGTAGCATAGCAAGAAATGTGTAGGAGAATCACAACTACTTGATAGGGAAAACTTATATATAGACACTACTATGCGGTTAAGCTTATGTAAAAAAATTTATTTATATTATATACATATACATATAGTCATGAGATCAAAGCAAGGTACCTTTCTCACTTGGTTTCTCTTATCTTGCGACTTCTGATAACTATGTCTCTGAAATAATTAGAAAAAAAAAAGGAAATGTATTTCAGGAAAACATTATATGCATTTCATTAGCAAATTCACCTTTGTAGAAATGTACCGTGCATGATCTTCTCTGCCGAGGCTGCCTTGAAACATAAGAGAAAGTATTCTTGTGAGAACCATTTGACCTTAACCTCATCCAACTATCACTCTCTGTGCAATTCACGCCATTAGGAAGCTTTTGGCCATTAGGTCGCATTGCATGCCATACAGTCATAAGACCCTTGCCCATACCATACTTTGTTGCAAGAGGGTTGCTTTCATTGGAAGCTATAGAGGTGAGCATAGAAGACACCAATGACTGCAATATTTGTTTTCAAAATGGTAATTGGTAAAAGAATACATGTGTGTGTTAGACAACAACACATACAAAAATTGATATAGCAAAGATGAGAATGTTAAGATTGATGTTTCATGTACAAGCTAACTAAATAAGATTAGTTGTAAGGGATAAATGGAGACCAAAGAAAACTGTCCTTGAAGTAATAAAAGTGATTTAATTGACCTGAATATTACTAGTAATATAGTCTTACATAGGATTTAATGGAGGGACAATATTCATGTAGCCAACCCAAATTGTTGAAACTAACACCAATACATGATGAACAAGATGAGATATTTAGTTTCTCCCATGATCAGTAATGGATTTGTTGAGATATTGAAATATGGGCAATCACTAACCAAACGTAGCCACAATAGGGATTGACATATTGAAGTAAGCAAAATCACATAAGCTGTAAAAACAACTAAGTTTGAGTAGCAAAACGTCACATAGAGGTTTGAAGAATGCTGCAATTACTCAGGGGCAAGTCATGTTATCCACTTCAAGGAGATTGTAAGTACCTTACTCCTTTTGGGCATCCGACGATTTCCACGACAGTACTGAAGCTCATGAAAATCTACCGAGTCCAATTAAGATGAAAATATGTAAGAACAACATTTCCAAAATTTCATAAAACCTCAATGCAGATTTCAACTAAACGTAGACAAATATTCAAATAAATGTAATAATACTCCTAACTAGGCCAAGATAATCGTCAATTGATTTTATTAAATTATTTTTTGTCTGTGTGATAAATGCTAGAAACATAGGTTTTGTATCATTATAGAAAAAAATATTCTGTAAATGATAATGCTAAGAAAGATGTGTGGAGTTGCTAGAAAAGAAAAAAAAATCAATATCTAAGAACAATTAGACATAGCTCCAACAAATGATAAGAGAAAATAAGTTAAAAGTTGAAAACGCTAAGGCATATATGTAGCGTTGCAAAAATTGAAAAATAAAAAAGCAAGAGCAATTAGACACAGCTCCAATAGACGATAAGAGAAAATAGGTTAAAAGATGGTATGGGCATGTCCAAAGATAACCAAGAGATATAATACTAATAAGAGTTGAATCTATTAGAATGGGAGGGGTAAGAGGTAGAGAGGACAAAATGAAAATAGCCAATGTAAAGTAAAATAATTTAATTAATTTGAATATTATAAGGATATAGTTAGCATAGAGTTCAATGAGCAAAGAGACTCATGTAGCTGCCCCCAAATAGTCAGGATATAGTGGTTCAATGATGATATTGGGATACCAATCTAGCAACTCACTTCCCTTTTAGAGGATATGTATTGCTGACTATATAATATTGGTCCTGTCTGCTATTATATTATCAATTATTAGTAGCCTCTGCCACCTCAGAGTTGCTACTAAATAGTAGTATCTACTAACCATCAAACTTAAACCATTAGGAATGCTTCGTTTCAGTTACGTATTGCTTGTTGATACTCCCTCTTACTGGAGGCAAGTGGAGTAGACTGGTCTAAATGGCTCCTAATACAACTCCTAACTTTCTGGGATAGTCTAACTATTATTGTTGGCATAATGAACTAAGCTCTCGGTAGTGCTCTAACATAACATTTAACTTTATCAGGTAAATCAATAGCTAAAGATCTAAGCTTATGAAAAATTCCAGTTTTTTTTTAAATCTTGTTACATTCAAGATAACAAACGAATGGACATTTTTGAGATGCTTTATTATAAAAGCTTAAGTGTTCAATCTCAGTAAAACTAAAAGAAACAGCCTAGTGCACGAAGTTTCCGCCAATGCAAAATCTGAAAAGGGTTAGATTAGATCTATTGTATGCTACCTTACTTTGCATTGTAAGATGTTGTTTCCATGATTCAAATTTGTGACCATTAGGTCACACAGCAACATTATCATTGTGCCAAAACTCCCTTTAATATTAGTAAAACTAGCAAAAAGGAAACTTAAAACATACTTAATGGCACTTCCATTAGACTGCCGAACATTTAAATGCAAAGACAACTTCATGTTGACTAACAATTAAATTATTCCCTTTCTGCGTTATGCATTATCCCTGATATGAGGTAATCTCTTCTTCATTGACTGAGGTTTGTATAACAAAACAAGGCCAAATACTACTTCATTTTCTTACCTAAAAAATATTAGTTCCTTGGTAATTTTCCACTTCTTTAGTTACATGCAACTAGTAATGCTACTGCAAATAAGTATCATTACTAACCCACTTATTTTGAAAAATGAAGTATATAAACATGAAAAAAAAATTAAGAACAGTGCAAAACATACCTGTACACTGGCCAAGCACATTTCCAGGAGGAGCATCAAACTCTTTTCCAAGAGAAGGACCACCTTTACGGTAAATTTTCTTTAAAATATAATCCTTAGAGAACAATGTTTGTAGATCAGCAATGTGTTTTTTTCCAGCATGGTCTTTTCTTCCATCAAGATGGCTCCCATCAAGCTGCTCTAATGCCTTATATCTACCTTTCTGACTGACAATTTTGTTTTTATTGACATGTCTAGAAGTGGTGCAGGTCATTCCCCTATAACCTGCAAGTTCTCTTGCTCAGTCTTGTTGTGGCTATTTAAAATTCGAACTAGTGGAATTCAGGCGATGTTAAAGCTCTAAAATGACCAGAGCAATTAGGGTTGGACTTGGCTTGAGAACTACCTGCATTGAGGAACCTCCTTATAGAATAATTTGAAGCACCAAAACCCCTTCTTTCTTTTCTTCTCCTCTCAGCAAACCATATACGAACTTGCTTATTTGTCAAATCCAGTGTGGCTGCATATTCTTCCATTTTGTTTTGCTTGGGATATTTCTCCTCTGCATAAAGAGCATATTTTCAATAGCAAATGTTGTCCAGGGCTTGGTTCCTTGCTGATGGAATATGAATGCAATTTCATTAAGTTTCAGAGATAGAACCTGCATAAAAATTCTCCAATGACTGTAATTGGGCTGCAGTCTTTTTCTTTGTTCCATTGGCCTTATGTGCATCAGCGCCATCAATGTCCATCAACCTAGAAGTATACCATAGAGGAACCAAAATCATAAACCAGCAATCGAAAGTACCTGGATGTATTTCTTCTCTAATTGGTTACTTTTACAGTCAAAACCAAAATGGAAAAAATACAAATGTTATTTCTCTTTGGACAATTAGTCATTTCTTGAGCAACCATAGACAAAAGCTGAACTAGAGAAGCTTGAAAACGCCCATGAACTCACGCAAGTATTATTGCCTCTTGATAAGCCTTTATCCAACCTCATAAAATCCTCCAGAATTATTGCAAATAACAGAATCCAACACCGAGTAAAAAGGCATCAATTTTAATTCCCCAACATAACAGAACACCAGTTCAAATACTTGTGAAACCACTCAAAAAGCAAATCAAGCCGAACAGTCAACGAGAAAAAAATTTGCTAAAAATAAAAAAAAAATCCTAGAAAAGAAAAGACAGACGATTATAAACTGACTAAACTTGAATACAGTTTTAATTATAGACTGATTAATTGCAAAAAGAACATAACAAAGGATTTGTATTGCCTGATTCAGAAAAAAAAACATTTTTTTAAAATCTTTTCCTTTAGTCAATCAGCCATTTCTTGAGAAACCATGGACAAAATATGAAGTAGAGACGCTCGAGGAAGCCCGTGGGTGACTCGTACTACCAAGATTATCTCTTGATAATTCTTTATCCACTCTTCCAAAGCAAGTCTTCCAGAATAGTCACAAAAGACGGAATCCAGAACCGAGCAATAAAACCATTACTTTTTTTCAATTTCGCAGAGCAACAGAACATCGGCTCAAACACTCGCCGAAGTAACCGAAAAACCAAGTCGAAGTACCGAACACTCAGACACCAAGAGAAAGAGAAAAAAAAACTGTAAGAATCAAATAAACCTGCCTGATAAAGGAAGGAGCGGCGGGCCTAACAGAGCTCCGTCGAAGTGGCAGAATCCGAGTGTTCCGACAACGCTCGCATGCATATACAATTGACGGGACTACGGAAGCCTCTCAGTGTGGTTAAGTGAGGATTGCGTGGCTATGCTTAGGGTTCATGGTGGAGCATTCCTGGGAGGAAGGTTGATAAAATGGAGGCGACGATCCGGTTCGTCCGTAGTAGCAGCCATCTCATCTCTTGCGCCCTTTTCAACGCCCAAAACCCTACTACAACCCTATCTTTCGCTTCGCTGCTCCGGTCCATTTTTCCTTGGGATATTTAGGGAAGTTTTTCATTTACCACCCAGAATTCTCCTTTTTGTAAAACACACCCATAACTGCACTTTGATGCTTTTATAGCTTCAAAATATTTTACTGAGATAAAGTAACATTATTGTGAGTTAATTATGCTATTTGTGTGGATTAGCAACGTAAGGCATAATTATCAAAGATATCTTAAACTTGGGTAAAAATTAAAAGAATATCCTTTATTTTTAAAGACCACCTCATATTCTAAAAATACTTTGTCCTTTGGCTAAAATTATTCAAAACTGCTATTCCAAATAAATTTGATTAATTGTTTATAGTAGTTTTATTCAAAACATCTCCAACCGTATTTAAACAATTTTAATGAATTTAAAATTTTTTAATTAATATTAAAATAAATTTAGTTATAATTAATCAAAGCTACTGAATAATATTTTCAAATATAACTCCGCAACACACCATTAATAGTAACCCCCTTTTAATGTTTTATCCTGAACAATTTTAATTATCTCAAATCCACTTTTTAATAAAATATATTTTGTAATCATATTTTTGAACAATCTTCTTCAATTAGCTTTCTACGATCTTCTTTTTTATAGTAATTTATTTAATCAATTTTTACATTTTATATTTGTTTTTTTAAAAGACTAATTAGTAGATGTTGATAGTGATTGCTAATACTGTCTAAGTTTTGTGTGTGTTTTTATTTTATATTTGATTTTTTAAAAAATAATTAATAGATGATCCAGTCTGAGGATGATAAATAAATTGGATCTTCTCGAATTCTGATTGGATTTTGATAGATAGGTCGACTAAGTAAGATTCCTTTATTGGTGGATCGAGTCTCTGTCGAATGCATTCTTATCAAGTCGATCGATGCTCAAATTGTATCATTCGAATCGGTTGTTATTCGGATCAGTAGATTTTTTCGGATTGACAATTTGATAGACAAGAAGAGGAAGGAAGTTTTCATCAAGCCTTGATACTTAATGTAGGGATAATAGTTGAAATGATCAAATACAATAAGTCCTATTAATTAGGATCTAGTGTGATCTTTACCACATTATTAGGATCAACATGGATTGTTTTTCGAAATTCTATCTTATTATAAGACCTATATAAGGCCAACAATTTATTGATTTTACAATAAAATTGGTTTCCATCTATAACATCTAGTATCAAAGCCAAGTAACCAGCGAAACCCCTCTTCCGCCGAAGTTTTTTCTTTCTCATGTGCATTGAGCAGGGAAAATAGATATTCGAATTCGATGTTTTGGTTGCCAAGTTCGAGCAAGGACGAAGGGAATCCAAGTGGTGTCGCTGCCCAAAGTTCGAGCAAAAGAGGAGAGTTCGCCAAGGGAAGCATCGAATTCAACGGCCATAGGAGGAGAGTTCGCTAAGGGAAGCATCGAACTTGACAGTCTCAAGGAGAACTTCAACAGCATTTGGGTGACTCATGGCAACACGACCCCCGCGACCTTAACACTACACGTTGCTACCCTCTGCCAGGTTAATAGATCGAAGGCTGCCCGAAATTAATCAGCACCAAGTTTCTTAAGAAAATTGAAGGATGACAGATAATTTTGTTCAACCTGCAATTCCTAAGTTTGATGGACATTATGATCATTAGTCTATGCTTATGGAAAATTTCCTATTCTCAAAGGAGTATTGGAGTTTGGTGGAAACTAAAATTCCTATTGCAATAAAAGGAGTGGAGCCTACTGAAGTACAACAAAGATTACTTGTAGGCTAGAAGCTAAAAGACTTGAAGGTCAATAATTATCTATTCCAAGCCATTAGTTGAACTATTATGGAAACAATCCTCAACAAAGACACTACCAAAAACATTTGGGACTCGATGAAGCAGAAGTACCAAGGTTCCACAAGAGTTAAAAGGGCACAACTCCAAACCCTTAGGAAGGAGTTGCATTGGGAAAGGGTAACATCAGATTGTAAATTATTAGAGTTACTTTGGTAATTATTGATGTTTTCTATATACTTGAGTTGAAAAATAACTTGTTAAGTATTGGACATTTGCAAGGAAAGGGTGTATCTATTTTGATACAACATGGAGTAAGCAAAATCTATCATCCAGAGAAAGTGCTTATTATGCAAACAACAATGTCTGCAAACAGGATGTTTATACTACATGCAAGAATTCTACTGAAAGTTCCCACCTGTTTCCAAACAACTCTTGGAGACAATACTCACCTTTGGCATTGTATGTATGGGCATCTAAGTTTCAAGGGTTTTAGAACATTACAATACAAACAAATGGTGAGAAGGTTACCACAATTGAAGGTATCATGGAAAATTTGCACTGATTGCATGTTAGGAAAGTAACACAGGAATGCAATGCCAAAGACGAGTCCATGGATAGCATCACATGCAAAGATTGTACTTGTACATGTTGACATCTGTGGACCGATCATGTAACGCCCGTAAAATTTTTAGCAATTTTATAAGTATTTTTGGTTGATTATGATAGGCTTTATGTGGGCTCTTTCTAAAATAAAAGAAAATGAGTCAAAAAGGATGCAAGGCCTAGGAATTGAACCCCAAACCTCTAGAGATAGCTAAGCCCTAGCACTATAAAAAAAGCGCTTTTGGCGATGAACTTTGACAACGAAAAAAATTCGTTGCAAATCTGCAATAAATTTTGCGACGAATTTTATGTTTTGTCGCAAATTTGTAACGAAATTTCTGACGAAAAAAAATTTGTTACAAAAATTATAAAATTTCCAACAAAAAAATTATTTTTGGTCGTCAATTTGCGACGAAAAAAAATAAATTTAAATTCTGCCGCGATTATTTTTTCGTTGTAGAATCCCAGCGAATTAAAAACGCTAAAAATCTGCGAATAATTTATTTTCACAAATTTCGCAGCGAAAAAATAATCGTTGCAGAAATTTGCGACGAATTTATTTTTTCGTCGTAAAATTCTGCAATGAAATATTTTTCGTTGCAGAATTTGCGACGGAAATAAATTCGTTGCAAAATTTTGCAACGAAAAATAAATTCGTTGTAAAATTTTGCAACGAATTTATTTTTTCATTTCAGATTCTGCAACGAATTTTGAATTCATTGCAAAAACTGCAACGAATTTATTTTCGTCGCAAATTCTGCAACGAATTAAAAATTCGTTGCAGAAATTTGCGACGAATTTGCTATTTCGTTGCAAAATTCTGCAACGAATTTATTTTTCGTTACAGAATCTGCAATGATTTTTTTTTTTCGTCACAGAATCTGCAACGAAAAATAAATCGTTGCAGATTCTGCAACGAATTAATTTTTTTGTTGCAGATTCTGCAACGAATATAGAATTTGTCGCCAAATTGGCGACGAATGTATGATTCGTCGCCAAATTGGCGATTTAAAAACATCTGCCGCTAAATTTTCCTAAAATCCCGCTTCTTCCCTCTCCTCTCCCTCTTCTTCCGCGTGGCCGCGCCGCCGCCCGTCGCCACGCTGGCCGCGCGATGCTCGGCGCAAGGCATTGTTGCGCGTAGCGTGCCGCGACGCCACCGCCACACCGCGAGCTCGCGGCAGGTCCTGCCACGTGCTCGCGGCAGTGGTGCCGCGCCGCGAGCTCGCGGCAGGTCCTGGCGCGTGCTCGCGCCAGTGCTGGCGCGAGTCGCGCGGTGATCTTGCTGCGCGCAATTAAGGTCGCATCAGACCATATTTACCGCGAGCAAGCGGCGGCATCGGCCGTCGCGAGCAAGCGGCGGCATCGATCGGCCGCCGCGAGGTCGCGGCGGGCACGTGGTGGAGGCAGCTAGGTGCTGCCGTGCGTACACGCGGCTACGTTCCTGGTGCGAGATCGCGTGCGGCAGCAGGTTCTTACCGCGATATCGCATACATGTGGCAGCAGGCAGACCCGCAAGCTCGCGGCAGCGGTAGCTGTCCCAATTATAATACTGTGTTGTAATCTAAATATAATATTTTGTTTAATATAGGTTGTCCTACTTTGAAGGTGTTTGTCAAGGTGTTCATCTAGGCATCAGCTCATCCCCACGTTGTTTTCTTTTGGACAGGTTCGTGTAAAAATATTATTTATAACATTATTTACAGTATTATGAATTATGTTATATAATTTATAATCATAATGTTTGATTTTAGGTAATTTAATTACCGTTAGTAGATCATAATTTGTTTGAAATAATGATCTTATAATTTCCAATTAAATATCACACAAAATAATATTTAGTAGTAGAAAAATATAATGTTGAGTAAAAATTTAAGATTAGATTGAGATATATATATATATATATATTTATACGAATCAAGTTAATTTGGAAGAAATGAAAAATAATCGTTGTCGATATAATTTCGATGTCAGGATCGATGGAGAGAGAACGCAGTTGGATGTATAAAAAGAATTTATCAGAACGTCGTCGTTTAACCGATGAATTTATAATTGGGTTGGAACAATTTTTGAGATTTGCTACTAATAATGTTGAGTTTATGGATGGGAATAAGTTAAGGTGTCCATGCAAAAAATGTCATAATGGTAAATTTTTTCAATGTGATAAAGTTCGAGAACATCTTTGTAGATTTGGTTTTACGCCAAATTATTATAATTGGACTTGTCATGGTGAACCGTTTATATCCGATGAAGAGGTTGAACGAAACATGCAAAGGACAGTTAGTGGAGATCAAGTATATTACGATCAATGCAATCCGTACCAGAGGATGATAGTTGATGCAGTTGGTCATAATTTGAATAGGGTGTTGGTGCAGTGGGCACCAAAGTCGAACCGGTATTTTGATTATGGCAAAAGGCTCAATAGTTAAGGGTATATTTGTTATCTTACGAGCTCAATTAAGTGTGCAGAAATGCTAAAGTTGAGCGGAAGGTCTGCGACACCCGGTGGGAACCGAGGTGGTCGGGCAACGCCAGAGGGACTTCGGAGGAAGCCGAGGTACTCGGGTGAAGACCGGAAGCGAGGCTACAAGGTAAGCTCGTGTGAAAGCGAAGCAAGGTCGTTAAGCGTAGATCCGACCCAATACCTCCAATGGAAGGTCTAGGTCGAGATCAGATGGTTAGAACCATCGTACTTTATATTTTAAGCTAACTTGTACTGCAGTCCAAAACCCTTTGACTACAGTCAACTGCTAGTCAAGTTCCAGCCTCGAGAAGAGCTCGAATTTCAAGGGGGTGAATTTGGACTTGACTCGTGTTTTGGTACAAAGGGTGATGTGACATCAAGGTGGACATCCAAACCATCACCAAGCTTCCTTGTGGTGGACGCCCAAAATAAGGTGAGTTGGCACAAGATGGTTGGCTCCCATGATGTGGCACAAGTTGAATGGCTCCAACAAGTTGGCGCCCAAGGAGGTTGGAGGTGGCACAAGGTGGTTGGATGAAACACCTCATCCTCAAGTTGGCGCCCAAGGAGGTTGGAGGTGGCACAAGGTGGTTGGATGAAACACCTCATCCTTGAGTTGGCGCACAAGAAGGTTGGAGGTGGCACAAGGTGGTTGGATGAAACACCTCATCCTCAAGTTGGCGCCCAAGGAGGTTGGAGGTGGCACAAGGTGGTTGGATGAAACACCTCATCCTTGAGTTGGCGCACAAGGAGGTTGGAGGTGGCACAAGGTGGTTGGATGAAACACCTCATCCTTGAGTTGGCGCAAAGGATGTGGATGAACAAGTCTTGGGGATAAGAACCTCACCTTGACACTACCTATGTCTAAATTCATAGATCAATATCCATAAATAGACATGTTCAAGCCATGCTAATAACAAGAATTCAAGAGCTATCAACACGCCGTCTTATAGCCTCTTCTACTACTCACATTTGCTACGACGTAGTTCCGCCGACAACTAAAGCTACATCTTCTACTTATAAGAGTTGTCGGTATATTTATTTAAGTTCTACTTCTTTAAATTGTCTTTGTGCTTTAATCGTAAGGAAAGGGGAGTGTCCCTTTGCCTTGATTTCTTTTGTATGTCGTTGCTCCTACTTCCAACGAAGAGGAGTGGTTTTAGTGAATTGCTCTCCGTGACGTGATCAAGGATCACTAGGGCCGTGGATTAGCAATCGAAAGATTGTGAACCACGTAAAAATATCTTGTCTACTTTATATTTCGCATTCTCTACGTGCTTTTTACTTATTGCAAAAGTTTTTTAACGACATCGTATCGCTATTCACCCCCCCCCCCTCTAGCGACACTTTCGATCCAACAATTGGTATCAGAGCCGGGGGCGCTAAGATTCGGTGAAACCACCAATCTAGCTTTGTTTTTCTTTTTTTTACAGATTTTTTATTTATTTATTTTTGTATAATTATTTCACTTGCTTATCTTCTCCTACATATAGAATTGCATTAGAGGCTTTAGGATCCGGATAAGGTTGTCCTTCGGGTTAGATCCCGAGTAAGGTTGTCCTCGAACTTCAACGACATTCGCATTTGATTGTTTATTTCTTTTGCAAGTTACATTTTATATATCTTTTTACTTCTCAAGACTACTAATCCAAGACGAAAGTCTTGGAATATTCTTTCCGTGTGTGTTTTGCAAGATTCTTTTCGTTCTTCTTCTTGTTTTTAAATGGCCCATCTCGAAGGGTTTAGCACCGACCCCCGCTTTACAACGTAATGACTTTCGCTATTGGAAGGGTCGGATGGAATGCTTTCTTAAAACCCAAATCGAGATGTGGATCGTAATCAAACCGGTTTCACACTTCCTATTAATGAAGATGGTGAATCTTTGGGTTACGATCAATGGTCAAATTCCATGAAAAACAAGTAGAAGCCGATGCCAAGGCAACTCAAATCTTGCAATGTGGGTCCAAGGAAGAGCTCAACCGCGTCGGCCCCTTCATTAGTGCAAAGGACTTATGGACCAAGCTAGTGGAACTACACGAAGGCACCGACGACACGAAGGTATGTAAAAGAGATTTACTTTTAAATAAATTGTATAACTTGAAAATGCAGGAAAACGAGACCGCAACTCAACTACATGCTCGTATCCAAGACATCGTCAACCAACTCCATGCCATCGGACAAAAGGTCGAGAATCGCGACCATATCAGGTATTCTCTTAACTCGTTTCCTAGGACCACCTTGTGGGCATCCATGGTCGATGCCTACAAGGTCTCCAAGGACCTTTCTAAAATTAGGTTAGACGAATTGTTTTCGAACTTGAATTACATGAGCAAACTAACGTGGTCCGTGCCGAGAAGAGTATTGCGTTAGTGCGTGTTCCAAGAAGAAGAAGCCCGCAAGCAAGCCACCCCGAAGGAAGAAGACGAGTCCGAATCGGAAGTAGACTCGAATAGAATCCGAACTAGTCAATCTAGTTCTAAGATGATCAAGAGACGAAACGACCAACAACTCAAGGTAAGCCTAAACCTAATTCAAATACTTCTAATTTTAGATGCTATGAGTGCAACAGTTCGGTCCACATCAAGTCCGAGTGCCCAAAGCTAAAGAATAACGCATCAAAGATCAAGAAAGCGCTAAACGCTACTTGGGAGGAGTTGTCGGAGGAAGAAGACGATATCCAAGCTCTAATGGCCAAGCCGACCGAGCACGACTCAAATCAAGAAGAGTCCGAGTCCGAATCCGATGATGAGCTTCCATTCAAGACAAGCCACGGATCCGTGATCCGGTTCAAAAGAATCATTAAGGGTAAGTCGGTCGTTACTTAATACTTTGTATGGTGCAATTAAATTTTTAAATAAGAAACTAGCTAAGTCCGAGTCCAAGGTCGAGACCCTAATTGAGGAGGTTAACCTTCTCAAACATGAGGTCTCCTAACCTCTTCGACTACTGTATTCAAGAGGAGGACTCAACTGCTTGAAAAGCTTGAAGTTGAGAACTCGCTTTTGAAAACACAAGTCAAGACCTTAGGAACACGTTGGAAAGGTTCACTTTGGGATCCAAGGGACTTGACCTCTTACTTGGATCACAAAGGGCCGTGTACAACAAGGCCGACTGGGTTTAACTCAAATACAACCAATAAGTCATATATGTCTATAGTAAACCAACATAAGAAAAATGTCCAAGCATGGGTCCCTAAGACCACTTTGATTTCAACTTTAGGATCTAACATGTATTGGGTTCCCAAGGACCAAATTCACTATGTGAATAGACCCACTCGATTCAATGGTCCAGGGGGAGCCAATACAAAATGTATTTTTGTTAAGTCTTAGAAATTGCATGCTTAGTTTTTCCTTTATTTTTAGAATGGTTAGATAGGACTCATAACCAACTAAAATCCTGCGAAAAGATTGAGCCTCGGGAGCCTCTTTCAAAAATAAACCAACTAAAATCCTTTAAAAGATTGAGCCTCGGGAGCCTCTTTTCAAAATAACTAGTTAGACCAAGACGTAGTCTCAAGTAAGGCGAGTTATCAATTTCGTGAAATTAGCTTTGTCTAAGTAAGTGGTCGTTGTTCCGATCAAAGAAGGCCTCTGTGCCTAGCCACGACCTTGAATCTAATCTCTTGAAAAGATTACTTGATGAGCTTAGACTAAATCCGAATCTAACCTAATGTTGGTTAATTTAAATTCATTAAAATTAATCAAGTAAAATTGAAAGTCATCTCACAATAACACATAGGAATAACATGTTTTGATCATGTAGATATTGGTGAGATGATTTAGGTTTAAAACTTACAAACAACCCTTTAGTAATTCCAATATCCGATCCAACTACCTTATGTGTAGGATCAATGGATGTTGGATGCTGGTTGCTCGACACATGACCGGGATCAACTCAAATTTTCGGTTACGATTCAAACGACAAGGATCGTAGCCTTCGAAATAACGGCAAGCTCAAAATCATCGGATCGTGATATTGAGCTCAACTCTAACTTTACAATTCAAAATGTCTTATTAGTAGAAAACTTTCAATATAATTTACTTAGTGTAAGCCAATTGTGTGATAACAATTATAAGGTCATATTTCTAGAAAATGAATGCGTAATCAAAATAAATGCAACATCTAAAATAATACTTAAAGGAACTAGGAGTAGCAACATCTACACAATAAATTTACCCAACTCCTCAACCAAGTGTCTTATGACACAGCAAGAAGAGGAATCTTGGTTATGGCAATCAAGACTGGACACTGCACTCCAAGACTCGCCCCACAAGATGAGTCGAGTGGCTTGGTTATAGGTTTGCCTAAACTAAACAACTTGGATAATAAAATATGTAATGCTTGTCAACAAGGTAAACAATCTAGGACACAACATCAATTAACTAATCAAGAACGAACCAAAAGTGTTCTTGAGCTCCTACACATGGATCTATTTGATTCACATGGAGCTAAGTCACTCAATGGTAGTCAATTTTGCTTAGTCATAATTGACGACTATTCTAGATTTACTTGGGTTAGGTTTATCAAACATAAAAATGATACCCTAGACCAACTAATCAATCTTTGTAGGTTAATCAAAATCAAAAGAACCTTAAGATTAAAAGACTTAGAAGCGATCATGGTGGTGAATTCAAAAACCACAGTTTACAGATTTGTAACCTAAACGGATACCACCATGAGTTTTCATGTCCTAGAACCCCACAACAAAATGGGTTAGTCGAACGGAAAAATAGAACCCTAGTTAAACGAGTATAACCTACCCGATAGATTTTGGGCAGAGGCCGCTAGTACGCTTGCTATGTCCAAAATAGGATCCTTATGGTAAAGAGGCACCAAAAGACCTCAGACGAGATTTATCACGATAAAATACCGAACATCAAGTACTTTAGGTATTTGGATGCAAGGTACATATCTTAAACACTAAGGATTACCTAGGGAAATTCAAATCCAAAACCTCATCGAACCTTTCTAGGATACTCAACCACCAAGAGAGCTTATAGGTATACAATCACGACACTCTTAGAGTCGAAGAAACCATTAATATAGTTTTCGATTTAAGGACACGAACCCGCTCAATCCTTAACAAAACCAACTAGCAAATCAACTTATAGCTAACCCGACTGATCTTGAACTTGAATCTCGCCCTAACCCAAGTCATCCTATCGACCAAGTGATAGATGACTCTAACCCAAGTCAAACTAGAACTCACCCAAGTCATCCTATCGACCAAGTGATAGATGACCCTAACCCGAGTCACACTAAGACTCAAACAAATCATCCTATCAATCAAGTTATAGGTGATCCAAATTTAGGGTTCGAACTAGAGCTTCATATCGAAACCTTAGTCAAATCTCGTTAATTTCCAAAATCGAACCCAAAACTATTGAACAAGCACTTGATCCCGACCGGATTATTGCTATGCAAGAAGAGCTAGCTCAATTCACTAGAAATGAAGTCCGGAATTAGTACCACCACCTAAAGAAAATCAATTATTGGAACAAGGTGGGTATTTCAAATAAACTTGATGATAAAGGTGAAGTAGTTAGAAATAAAGCTAGGTTAGTCGCAAAAGGGTTTAGTCAAGTCGAAGGTTTAGATTACGATGAGACCTACGCCCCCGTAGCTAGACTAGAGTCCATCCGAATGTTGTTAGCATATGCTGCACATCGAGGTTTTAAATTGTTTCAAATGGATGTCAAGTCAGCATTTTTGAATGGATACATTAAGGAAGAAGTTTACGCTACCAACCTCCGGATTCAAAATCTAGATAAACTCGACCATGTCCTTAGACTTAAGAAAGCCCTATATGGACTCAAACAAGCCCCAAGAGCTTGGTACGAAAGGCTTTCGATCTATCTTAAGTCCAAAGGATTCAACCAAGGTTTAGTCGACCCAACCTTATTCGTTAAAACCGTAGGAAAAGAAATCTTTATAGCCCAAATCTATGTAGATGATATAATTTTGGAACTACTAACTCGATCCTTCTAAACGAATTCATCTCACTTATGGAAAGTGAATTTGAAATGAATTTAGTGGGAGAGTTAAGTTTTTTCTTAGGTTTACAAATTAAACAAACTAAAGATGGAATATATTTACATCAACAAAAAATATACTAAGGACTTAATAAATCGATTTGGAATGCAAGATGCTAAAATAATCAATACACCTATGGCAACTAATGTTAATATAAACGAAGATGTAGAAGGAAAACCTGCTGACCTAAAATACTATAGGAGCGCAATAGAAGTCTCCTATACTTAACCGCGAGCCGACCGACATTTTATTCATGTAAGTGTGCGCAAGGTTACAAACCTCGCGCAAGGAGTCTCACCTAACCCTAGTCCAAGTTTATCCTTAGATATCTAAAGGGCACGCTAAACGTAGGTATTTGGTACCCTAGATCTACCGAGTTTAATCTAATCGGCTACTCGACTCGACTATGCCGGTAGTAAACTCGATAGAAAGAGCACGAGTGGTTGTTGTCAAATCCCTCGAGTCCAGTAAGTTGCGCAAGAGGAAGCAAGATTGCGTTGCCTTATCTACCACCGGCCGAATACGCTATGCGATGGGTGAGTGTGTCTCTCCCTCGTGGATGAAGCACACTCTCCAAGACTTTAGCTTAATCTTTAACAACATTAAAACCTACATAGATAACATTAGTTCAATTAACTTAACTAAAAATCCAATATGTCATTCTAGGACAAAACATATAGAAGTTAAACACCACTTCATTAGGAACATGTAACTAATGGAACTATACAACTAGAGTATGTTGAGTCCAAATCAAACCTAGGACATCTTCACCAAACCACTACCCGGGAATTTAGTTTATTAAGACGAAAAGTTAGGTATGTGCGTAATAGAGTAGGATTTAAATTTTTCTATATATGTACTCTACTTTTGCTTCTTTTATGAAATTAGCCTAAGTCTTACCTTAGAAATCATATACCTATAGATTTAAGGAGCCAACACATCTCACAACACATAGGACTAATGTGTTTGTGTACTTAGCCACGAGACGCGTGAGATGTTAGGACCTTACTCCTGGTTCCAGATGTAGATTCAAAGTGCATCGACATGAACCATGGAGTATAATTATTTAAATTAATCAACTCCTTCAAGACTTATTGATCATTCTATATCAATCAAGTCCAACCGAGTTGTACATTTTAGATGAACATATTTTCAAGCTTATTATTATTTTTAAAAAAAAATATATATATATATATATTTATATTGGGAACTTGCTTGGACTTACAAACCTTAAAATATATTTACAAACTTTTGAGTTAAGGCAAAAGGGGAGAAAGTCACAAAAGTAAGGAAGAAAGTAAACAAAATTATTACCTTTTATATTAAGTAATTCCGCTTACTTAAGCAACTATTAAGGGGAGAGTAAAATTATTTTTCAAGAACTCACCTTCGGTCCAAGGGGAGGTTACCTCAAAGGGAGAACTTGAAACAATAATATTTCTCACTCATGCTTAATCTTTATGCTAGCTCACTCATGCTTAATCTTTATGCTAGCTCATTCATATTTAATCATTATGCTAGCTCATTCATATTTAATCATTATGCTAGCTCATTCATATTTAATCTTTATGCTAGCTCATTCATGCTTAATCATTATGCTAGCTATCGTTATGTTAATTTTTCCTTAACTTTTGTGTCGGTTTGCCATGAATCAAAAGGGGGAGATTGTTGGTGCAAAGGGGCACCAAAGTCGAACCGGTATTTTGATTATGGCAAAAGGCTCAATAGTTAAGGGTATATTTGTTATCTTACGAGCTCAATTAAGTGTGCGTAAATGCTAAAGTTGAGCGGAAGGTTCATGACACCGGTGGGAACCGAGGTGGTCGCAACGCCAGAGGGACTTCTGAGGAAGCCGAGGTACTCGGGTGAAGACCGGAAGCGAGGCTACAAGGTAAGCTCGTGAAAGCGGGCAAGGTCGTTAGCGTAGATCCGACCCAATACCTCCAATGGAAGGTCTAGGTTTAGAGATTAGATGGTTAGAACCATCGCATTTTTATATTTTAAGCTAACTTGTATCGCAGCCAAAACCCTTTGACTACAATCCAATCGCTAGTCAAGTTCCAGACCTCGAGAAGAGCTCAATTTCAAGGGGTGAATTTGGACTTGACTCGTGTTTTGGTACAAAGGGTGATGTGGCATCAAGGTGGACATCCAAACCATCACCAAGCTTCCTTGTGGTGGACGCCCAAAATAAGGTGAGTTGGCACAAGATGGTTGGCTCCCATGATGTGGCACAAGTTGAATGGCTCCAACAAGTTGGCGCCAAGGAGGTTGGAGGTGGCACAAGGTGGTTGGATGAAACACCTCATCCTCAAGTTGGCGCCCAAGGAGGTTGGAGGTGGCACAAGGTGGTTGGATGAAACACCTCATCCTTGAGTTGGCGCCCAAAAAGGTTGGAGGTGGCACAAGGTGGTTGGATGAAACACCTCATCCTCAAGTTGGGCGCCCAAGGAGGTTGGAGGTGGCACAAGGTGGTTGGATGAAACACCTCGGCGCACAAGGAGGTTGGAGGTGGCACAAGGTGGTTGGATGAAACACCTCATCCTTGAGTTGGCAAAGGATGTGGATGAACAAGTCTTGGGGGATAAGAACCTCACCTTGGACACTACCTATGTCTAAATTCATAGATCAATATCCATAAATAGACATGTTCAAGCCAAGCAAATAACAAGAATTCAAGAGCTCTCAACACGCCGTCGTAACGCCGCTACTACTACTCACATTTGCTACGACGAAGTGCCGCCGACAACGAAAGCTACATCTTCTACTTATAAGAGTTGTCGGTATATTTATTTAAGTTCTACTTCTTTAAATTGTCTTTGTGCTTTAATCGTAACAAGGAAAGGGGGAGTGTCCCTTTGCCTTGATTTCTTTTTGTAATCGTTGCTCCTACTTCCAACGAAGAGGAGTGGTTTTAGTGAATTGACCTCCGTACGTGATCAAGGATCACTAGGGCCGTGGATTAGCAATCGAAAGATTGTGAACCACGAAAAATATCTTGTCTACTTTATATTTCATGTGCATTCTCTACTTGCTTTTACTTATTGCAAAAGTTTTTAACGACAGACGCTTATTCACTCTAGCGACACTTTCGATCCAACATAGGGAACCAAACGCAGCAAGCTCTAGGTATCCTCAAGCATTAGAACACATGTATAATAATTATTCAACACCATTGGAGGAGGTAGAAATTACTGGTGGTAATGCAAATGTGCACAATGAGCCATATATAAAATTTCAAGAAGTATTGAGAATCGCAGATGAACCCGTGTGGTCCCTACACAAATTATCTCTCACCGCAAGATTGTTGAATGTTAAAGTTGAGCATAATATGTCAAAGAATGTTTTAATGATTTTGTTCAAGCTATTGAGAAGTATTGTCGCATGATCACATAATGCAATGATTTTTACAGATGAAAAACTTGTGAAAGATTTGGGTCTTCCGTGCAAAGAATTGATGTTTGCGTAAATGGTTGCATGCTATATCGGGAGATAATGTAAATTTATAGATTTGCAAATTGTAGTCAAAGGGTACAAGAGTACCACGAGATCAAATCGTAATAAGTTAAAATCATTCGGACAAATGTTCTATTTGCCTTTAACTCCTAGATTGCAAAGGCTTTATGCTTCAAAGGTGATCACGAACACATGACTTGACATGCAAATCATGAAACAGAGAATGGGCTAATGTGTCATCCATCTGATGCAGAGGCGTTGAAAAATTTTGATCGAACATATCCTGAGTTTTCAAATGAGATCCGAAATATTAGGTTGAGTCTATGTGCTGATGGGTTTGCTCCGTTTGGCAAATCAGAAAGAACGTATTCTTGTTGGTCAATTATTGTAACTCCGTACAATCTTCCTCCTGGTATGTGTATGAAAACACCTTATATGTTTTTAACATTGATTGTGTCTGACCCTCATAATCCGAAGAAGTTAATAGATGTGTACATGCAACCGTTGATTGCCGAGTTGATCCAACTATGGGACGTGGGTGTTTCCACGTATGATGTTTATACTAATCAGCTGTTCACTATGAGAGTTGCACTTCTTTGGACCATAAATAATTTTCCTGGTTATGGGATGTTATCGGGCTGGAGTACTGCGGGGATTTTAGGATGTCCAATATGTATGGAGAGGTCAAAGTCATTCAGATTGAAACACGGAAAGAAACCGAGTTATTTTGATTGTCATAGACAATTTTTACCTCTAAATCATAAATTCAGAAGAAATAAAGAAGAATTTACTAATAATAGAATTGAAAGAACACCTCCACCAATCAGATTCACGGGTCAAACTCTATGGCAAAGAGTGCTTAACTTTCCATCTGTTATTGAAGACCCCAATGTCACAACATATGACTATGGAATTACACATAAATGGACAAAATACAGTATTTTTTGGGATTTACCGTATTGGCAGAATAATTTGATTCGCCATAATCTTGATTTAATGCATATTGAGAAGAATGTTTTTGAAAATCTGATAAATACGGTGATGGATATAAATGGAAAAACAAAAGACAATCTGAATGCAAGAAAAGATTTGTGTCTCATATGTAACCGACCTACCCTTGATGTTGATGCAAATAGTAGGGGACCAAAACCGAAATCAGTTTATACATTGAATAAGGATCAGAAACGGATTGTTTGTGAATGGTTGAAATCTTTGAAATTTCCTGATGGTTATGTCTCAAATATTGGTAGATGCGTTGATTTGAAGGAATGCAAATTTATGGGTTTTAAAAGTCATGACTGTCAAATATTCATGGAAAGATTAATTCCTATTGCTTTGAAGGAACTATTACCAAATTTTGTATGAGGTGCAATTACCGAATTAAGCATTTTCTTTCATGATATTTGCTCGACAGTACTGAGTCATTCACACATGGAGACATTAGAGAGAGACATTCCAATTATTTTGTGTAACTTAGAAAGGATATTCCCACCGACATTTTTTAATTCAATGGAACATATTTTGGTTCACTTGCCATATGAGGCTAAAGTTGGAGGTCCTGTTCAATTTCGATGGATGTATCCGTTTGAAAGGTGAATTTTTTTTAAACTTTTTTGTCGTTATTTCATTTGGTCAACTCTAGTCTAATTTATTTGCTACTAAATTTTATTGTATTACTTTTAGATTCCTCTATCACTTGAAAAAAAAAGTGAAAAATAAAGCTCATGTCGAAGCTTCTATAGTTAATGCTTATATTATGGAGGAAGTTACAACTTTTGCATCATATTACTTTGAACCTCATGTTCAATGCAAGAGTCGGAAAGCAGAAAGAAACGATGAGGGTCCCGTTGATCCAAATTTGAGGGCATTCTCAATTTTTAATTACCTTGGTCGACCAAGTGGATCTTGTACAAGTAGATACTTAACTGGTACCGAGTGGCGAGCAGCCCATACATATATTTTATTGAATATCGTAAGTAAAGCCGTATTTCGAGTAAGTATATATCAGTTATATTAAACATTTTGTATATCCTAAAATATTGTTCATGTTTTATTTAATTATATTGTAGGATTTTTCAAACTCTATATTGAGCTTAGCATGAGTTTAATAATTTACGTGATGAAGAATTTGCACAATGGTTCAAAATTATGTAAGTAGTGTATGATATTAAATTTGATAAATCTTGATGACACATATTGATTTTACTTTAGGTTCATGATAATCACTGTCACATTGAGCAAGACCTAATAAACAATCTGTCATGGGGTCCAAATTCAATGGTTAAAACTTGGCCCGCATATTTCATAAACGGATATAATTTTCATACTCAAGCTTATGGAACTGGGGAAACTACAATGAATAGCGGAGTTTGTGTTCAGTCATCTATTGATGGAGGTGCAAGGAATGAATTTTACGATTTGCTGGATGAAATTTTAGAGGTAGCGTATCCAGGCTCGGATTTGCGAGTTATTTTATTTATGTATCGTTGGTTTGACCTTATCAAAGGCATGAGGGTGCATCCACAGTTTAATTTGGTTGAAATTAACTACAAAAAAATATACAAGATGTACGAACCATTTGTATTAGCACAGCAAGCGATTCAAGTATTTTATGCTTCATATCCTAGTATGAGACGAGACAAAAGTGATTGGTGGGCAGTTTGTAAAACCAAAGCACATAATAAAATTGAGGAACATTGGGAGGACATAGCCTATCAACAAGATGAAGTTGTCAATACATTTCATATCGAAGAGTATAATATTTCAACGTTACGAGATCCCAGTGGGATTGTAATAGACGTTGATGCAAGTGAACTGAATGAGTATGAAGATGAAGATTTCAATGATGAGGATGAGGATGACGCTGACGATGATAATGACGATGACGATGACGATGACGATAACGATGACGATGACGATGACGATGACGATGACGATAACGATTAGACGCATTATCAGGCCGAAAATTTTATTGCAGACTTCAATTTCTAATTATTGGTAATTTACCTTTTAATTTATTGAATACCATTTGTGTTTTATTTTACTATGTTATTCGAAAATCTATATATTTGATATGCTAATGAACTTTTTTTTATTTAGGGTCATCCAGTTGCTTAGAATATGGTAATATTTTCATATTCTTCCTATTAATAATTCAATATGTAACTACATTTGTTTTCCCTGTAATATTCTTCTAATAATAATAATTGTTAGTTTCGACGTGGCGGTCATAGACGTACTAGTGATGGAAGATCACAGTCTTCCTCTGCTTCAGCACCCGCACATTCTGATGCTCTTGCAGGAAATGTGCCCTCCACCTCTTCCCCAGTTGCAGGATCCTCTGATTCGCAACATATACCTGCTAATGTTTCTTCCCCAGTACAACAAACACTCGTGGAGAGGGAAGATACGAGAGAGTTTATATCTCCGCGAGGAGACTCGTAAGTATTCAAGTTTTATAATATCTATATTAAAATTTTAATACAATAATTTTTTTTTAAAGTATATAATGGAGTTTGTTAGATTTACAAATTTTGTACGTGTTATTCACGAGGTGAATAAAATAGTGAATAATCATTGGGGCAGCGCTTCTATGACTTATACAAGCACACCGGAAGATATTAAAGTTTTGTGGTGGAATGAGTTCAAGGTAATTTATTTCAATATTTAGTATATGAAATTGCAGTTAATATAATAAATTTTTATTTTCGATCAATGCAGCGGGTATTTATTTGGGAGGAGACTGAAACACTAGAGATTAGGAGGATTTTTAAGAAAAAATGTGGTGATCATATTCGAAACATACTAAATCATGCAAAAACTAGAAATAAGAAACCCCACTGTATAACTGAGGATAATTGGAATAAAATTGTTGCACATTGGGGATCTGATGAAAGTAAGCGGAGGAGTGAACAGAATAAGCAAAATCAGAATTTTAACTCACGTTATATGCATTTCACGCATGGAGGATCCATAAATATCGATGAGCATAGACATCGATTGGTGAGTACTTTCAATTTATGATTTTATAATCTAATGCTCACTAATTTATACATATTAACTGTTTATTTTGTTTAGGCCAAGGAGACGGGAACAAAGCCATTATTTATTAACACTTTCACCCGTACATTTCAAAAAAAGGATAAAACATGGAGTGGTGAAAGAGCTAGAACAATAAAGGTGTGTGATTGTAAAAATTTAATTTTCTTATGTTAATATTTAATTCTTTTTTCTTTCACAATAGGAGAAATACGACGAACTTTCACAAAGAAATTCGGGAGCAAGTGAGGATGGAGTCGAATCGGAGCCATCTGTTAGCAATATAAATTTATGGCTCGAAGCATCTGGAGGACCAAAAAGTGGAAGAATACTTGGACTCAACTCTTTGAGCCGATCCTATAAAGTCCCTGGTGCTTCTTCTTCATCCTCTCCAGCATCAAAGGCCCAAGTTATTCAATTAACCGAAGAGGTTAATCATTTGAGAGATTTACTAGCATGAAAAGCAATCGAGAGACAGACGCTGTAAAGATCAAGACTTAAATGAAAAGATGAACGAAGTTCAAAGGGAACAAATGTTTATTATGCAACATCTTCAGCTAGCTCAAATCAAGTTCCTCCTTCTAGCTCTGCTCCTCCTCCGCCTGATCCCTGTAATGGAGAAAATGATGATGTGTTTTTTGATGACGATGGTGATGATGTTGATTATCTTTGACTGTATTTGTGAAAGTTTATTTGTTAGCTTCTTGACTTATGACATATGCCATATTTATGTTTTTATAAGTTTGTTGTATTTAACTGTTGCCGGATGATAATGATACATACGGTAGACCTTTAATTTAGATGTTTGTTATATGTATAAATTGGTTTGATTTCCATATTATTGTTTGTTGTATAATTGTGTTTATATTGTTGTGTGTTTGTTGAAATGGTTGAAAAAATATTAATTTGTAAATTTTTTTTCCTCCAGATTTGCAACGAAAATACAATTTCGTTGCAAATTTATATATATCAGTCGACTGATGTAGACATTCACTCGACTGCCAAAAATTTTTTGGCCATCACGACCGTAGATAATGGCGGTCGTGATGTACTATACTCTTGAGTTCTGTAACCCTTTGGCCGTGACGATCGACTCATCGAATCGATCGGTGATGGATATGATCGATCGATTCATCATCTTAGCAACTCACGTAACGAGCCGATCGTCGGATCGGTCGACCCATTGATGTATTAATCGATCATTGCTAGTTAAATTTTTGGCGACGAATTATTATTTTCGTCGCAAATTTGGCGACGAAAATAAATTCGTCGCCAAATTTAATTTTATTTGTTAATTCCATTCATCAAAATTTGGCGACGAATTTTTTTTTTCGTCACCAAATTTAATTTTATTTGTTAATTCTGTTCATCAGAATTTGGCGACGAATATATTTTTCATCTCCAATTTGGCGACAAAAATAATATTTCGTCGCCAAATTTGCGATGAAAAATATATTCGTCGCCAAATTTCATTATATTGCCCGGCAGTGGATGGGAGATTTTTGCGACAAATAAAATTTTCGTCGCATATTTGGCGACGAAAAATTTTATTCGTCGCTAATTTAGCGTCGAATGTGTAATTCGTCGCCGAATTTGGTAACGAAAATAATTATTCATCGCCGAATTCGGCGACGAAAAGTGTTATTCGTCGCAAAAATTTGCGACGAATTGTCTTTTTCGTCGCCAAATTGGCGACGAAAACATTTATTCGTTGCCAAATTTGGCGACGAATTTTGCAATGAAATAATTATTCGTTGCAATTTGGCGATGAAATTTATTTTTTCATTGCAGAATTTTGCAGCGAATTGTTTGCAACGAAAATTTTTCAAAAAAATTTTGTAGTGTAAAGATGCATCCAATAACCAGAAGCCCAGCAGGGTTGTACTATTAGGGGAATATGAGAAGTGATAGTTATGGGTAAGGGAGGCTAAGGGACACTTCAAGTGAATAAATAGGGGAATGAGGAGACATGAGGAAGCAAACTTGACATCTTCTGCTTCTCTTTTTCTTCCTCACCGAACCCTAAAGCTCCCCCTTCTCATCCTTTGTCCAAAATTCATCCAAGCAAGAAGAAGGCTAGGATTGCTTCCCTTAGGTTATCTTCCAACCAAAAAAAATAAAGCGAAGGATGTAAGTATCCCCTCACCTGCATACAAGTTGTTGGTTGTTGCTTTGGAGGCTCATTGGATCCCATGTCCCCGGATTAAAATTTTCACCAATGAAAGAATTAATCCGGATGGGATGAGTTTCCTTAGAACAACCAATTCGTCGTCGTGCTAACAACTTGAGTGGTCGCTTGAACAAACTAGTTGTTCAAGCAACACAACTCTTCTAGTTGGTTAGCCGCGGAAGAGACGACGGACGGATCGCTGGTTTTTGTGTTTGTCTTCAAGGTCCATGATTATACAAAATATATACATATGCATAATTGTATAATCAACAATTAAAAGAACATTCTCAAATCTGAAAATAAAGTTATAAAACTTTATACCTTACGATCTTCTACTGTATGTCCTATCCTTCTCGTGGATGACGTGTGGACGAAGATCCTCCACGAGTAGAAGCCTTCTAGATCGCGTTCTTCCCTTCCTTGTCCGCTGTGAACAAAGAGAAGAACCAACAATACCTTTCCTTTCTAGAACCGGCCACCAAGCTAGGGAGTTTGATGCAACCGCCGGCCAAGGAACGAATGGATGAAGCGCCGGCCACCAATACAAAGGGAACCGCCGACCACCTTGGAGATTGGAGAAGTGAATGCTGGCCACCAATGGAAGGAGAACCTCCGGCCAAGGAATAAGAGAGAGGCCTTGAGGATGGGCGCCGACCAAGTGTTGATGGAGAATGATGGGCGCCGGCAACAACTAGAAGGATGAAGGTTGCCGCCCAAAACCCTAGCTCCAAAGCCCTAGCCGCCCACTTTGAGAAGAGCCAAACCCTAATTCCAATTCAAAAAATCATCCTTGCCGCCCAACCCTAAGCTTTCCTTTTATAGAGTTAGGCTTAGGACTCCTTTAATCTCCACCGTCGGATCTAGGGTTTTATCCCAGCCGTCGGATCTAGGGTTTCATCCCAACCGTCTAGGATTTCATCCCAACCGTCGGATCTAGGGTTTCATCCCAACCATCGGATCTAGGGTTTTATCCCAACCGTCGGATCTAGGAATTTAATCCCAACCGTCGATTCTAGGGTTTCATCCTAACCATCGGATCTAGGGATTTAATCCCAACCGTTGGTTCTAGGGTTTCATCCTAACCATCGGATCTAGGGATTTAATCCCAACCATTGGTTCTAGGTTTTGTTTTACATTCTTGGATCTAGATTTCACAAGGATTATATTAGGCTACGATAGGGACCATAAGGAGGAGTTGGATCTTGGCCACCCGATGGATCGGAACCACACAAACTTGATCCATCAATGATGTTTCATTCCACTAGAGGATCATCATTGAACTACCTCACCAAACCCCATAAATCAATATGGGCTCCATATATTATTTGTACATTCATCTCCCCGTGTTTAAGATATCGAATGTCCGTCAATTAATTGATTTACTGACCATCAATTAATTAACATCTAATTCCTCGAGTAGTACCACTCAACCTTATCATCATGTTGACTAAATCAATCAGCTGGGTTTACATGATGAACCTTATGAGCTCCTCAAGGGGACATCATCAACCTAATATATAGGACACGATTTCCTCCTATAATCAACGGCACACCATGTAAATAATATCATTTCCCAACTTACCGGGCATATTGATTTAATCCATCTAAATCTCACCCTCTGGTAAATCAAAGAAATAAATACTAAGTACATGTGCCCGTTATTATATCGGGATTAAGAGCATGTACAACATAATATCCGAGGTCCGATTCGATTATGTAGTCAGTACTAAATTGAATCACCTCTATGTCAGTCCTGCTCAATACACCTAAGTGTACTAGTGTAACTCTATGTTGAAGATAAAACAATACCAAGCTACACTACAACCATGCCAATGGTTTGTCCAAAACTATCTTGGTTGTGAGCCTCTACTTATATTTTACAAGGGACTGATAACATGATCTTCTGTGCCACACCAAGCACCATGTTATCTACAATGTAAAATATTAGACAATATGCACACATATATAATGAATATATAAAGTGCAAACAATGATCATGTGATTCTTATTCCAAAATAAAATGTCCATACAAAAAGAGCTAGGCTTTCAGTATACATTCCAACAATCTCCCACTTATACTAAAAGACTATGCCGTCATCACACTGCCATACATCTGATCCCCATGTCCTCCACATGCCTATCAAACGCTTTCGCTGGAAGGGCCTTAGTGAATGGATCCGCCAGGTTATCCTCTGATGCAATCTTGGCGACAATAACTTCTCCTCGCTTTACGATCTCTCGTATAAGGTGGTACTTGCGCTCTATGTGTTTACTCACCTTATGGGCTCGTGGTTCCTTCGAGTTTGCAACTGCACCACTGTTATCACAATAAATTGTGATAGTTCTGGACAAACCAGGAATCACATCCAAGTCCATCAAGAAGTTCCTGAGCCATACAGCTTCCTTGGCTGTCTTAGAGGCTGCCACATACTCAGCTTCCATGGTAGAGTCCGCCACGCATTTCTGCTTGACACTCCTCCATACTATGGCTCCACCTCCAAAAGTAAACACAAACCCCGAGGTAGACTTACTCTTGTCCCTATCTGATTGGAAATCCGAATCCGTGTAACCCACAGGGACCAATTGATGCCTAAACGGCATATAATCCCTAGTCCTTCTCGGTACTTCAATATATGCTTTCTGCGATCCAATGTCCTGTCGGGATTACTCTGATATCTGCTAACCATGCCCACGGCAAAGCAGATATCCGGTCTCGTACATAGCATAACATACATAAGGCTTCCTACTGCCGAAGCATAAGGAACCGCCTTCATGTCCTCTATCTCCTTTAATGTTTTGGGACACATCTCTTTAGATAAAGGAACTCCATGCCTAAAAGGTAGAAAACCTTTCTTGGAGTTCTGCATGCTAAAACGAGCAAGGATAGTGTCAATGTATGAAGCTTGAGATAAGCACAACATCCTTTTCTTGCGATCCCTTATAACTTTGATCCCAAGGATGTGTCCCACTTCTCCCAAGTCCTTCATGTCAAACTGTTTGGACAACCATACCCTTACATCTGATAACACTTTGATATTGTTGCCAACTAACAAAATGTCATCTATGTATAGTACAAGAAACACCACTACGTTTCCGTCACATCTCTTGTATACACAAGGTTCATCCGGACTTTGAATAAATCCATATGACTGGATTACCTCATCAAAGTGGATGTTCCAAGATCTAGAAGCTTGCTTCAATCCATAAATGGACCGATTAAGCTTACATACAAGATGCTCTTTGCCTTTAGCAATGAATCCCTCTGGTTGCCGCATATAGATGTTCTCCTCAAGACTTCTGTTAAGGAAAGCCGTCTTGACATCCATCTGCCAAATCTCATAATCCATATGAGCAGCTATAGATAAGAGAATCCGGATAGACTTAAGCATAGCTACCGGGGAAAATGTCTCCTCATAATCGATACCCTCTTTCTGAGTATACCCTTTCGCAACAAGCCTAACTTTGAAGGTCTCAACCTTCCCGTCTACTCCTCTCTTTCTCTTGTAGATCCACTTGCATCCAATGGTTTTTACACCATTGGGTGACTCTACTAGCTCCCAGACCTGATTAGAATACATAGATTCTATCTCTGAATTCATCGCACTTTGCCAAGATACCGCATCTCGATCTTGGAGTGCCTCGTCATATGTCCAGGGATCCGGTTCATGTTCACCAGGGACTAAGTCCGAAGACTCTCCCAAAAACATGAATCTCTCGGGTTGTCTAACAACCCTCCCACTACGACAAGGTACCTACTGTGTATGCTCTGTGACACGCGGTGCAGTGACTTGTGGTGTCTCCTCTTGTACCGGTGGTACTGAAGTCGGGACTTCCCCTGCCAACTCCTCAAGAACAATCCTACTCTTGGGCTTGTGGTTCATTACATAATCCTCCTCTAGAAATCTGGCGTTCGTGCTAACGATCACCCTCTGATCTCTAGGATTATAAAATAAACCACCTTTCGTTCCCTTAGGGTAGCCAACAAACATGCATACTTCTGTACGAGGTTCCAACTTACCAGTATTAGCCTTCAGCACATGTGCTGGACTCCCCCATATCCGAATATGTCTTAGACTAGGCTTTCGCCCAGTCCACAATTCTATAGGGGTAGAAGGTACTGATTTGGATGGAACCAAGTTCAGAGTATACATTGCCGTATCCAGTGCATACCCCGAGCGAAGCAGTAACTCGAATAACTCATCATCGATCGACCATCTCCATAAGAGTCCTATTCGCCTTCGCTCCGCTACACCATTCTGTGGGTGTGCAGTGTAGACAATTGGGATTGAATCGACCTCGATAAGTAATTCCTAAACTCTCCCAAGAGGTACTCGCCACCACGATCGGATCGTAATGTCTTGATACTTTTACCTTGACGGTTCTCCACATCGCCTTGAATTCTTTGAACTCAAAGCATTCGGACTTAGCGCATCAAGTAAATGTATCAATATCTTGAATAATCGTCTATAAAAGAGACGAAATATTCAAAACCACCTCTTGCCTGGATAGACATAGGACCGCACAAATCAGAATGAACCAATTCTAACACATCTTTGGTTCTATACCCCTTAGCCTTGAAAGGCCTCTTGGTCATTTTACCTTCCAAGCAAGATTCGCAGGTTGGGAGATCCTCCACCACTAATGAACCTAAAGGTCCATCAGCTATCAACCTTTGAATTCTGCTTAGGTTAATATGACCAAGCCTTAGATGCCAAAGATATGTTTGGTTCATTTGCGAAGGTTCTTTTCTCTTATTAGACTTAGAAGATGAGTTATTGATTTCTATATGTATCGTGGGAGTTTTTGGTTCAAGAGTATATAAATTGCCAACCAATGTACCAGAACAGATAATCTCCCTATTCCTTTTTATAACCACTTTGTCATTAAAAGAAACAGAATATCCATCCATAAACAATTTAGAAACTGAAATTAAATTCTTTCTAAAAGAAGGTACATAAAGACAATTTCTCAAAACCAAAACTTTATTCCTATCAAAAGATAAATAAACGTCTCCCACTGCAATAGCCGCCACCTTTGAAGTATTGCCCATGAAGACGGTAATCTCTCCCTCAGCTAGTCGTCGGGTTTCCTGGAACCCCTGCAAAGTATTGCAGACATGATCAGTGGCTCCTGTATCTACACTCCAGGCACTGGTAGATAACACCGCTAAACATGTTTCAACAACTAAACAAGAAGATATACCTTTGTTCTTTCGGCGAGGACAGTCCGCCTTCCAATGTCCAGTCTGCTTGCAAGTAAAGCACTTGCCTCTCGGCTTCTTCACTTCTGCCTGAGGTCCCACTGCCACCTTCTTCGCCCCACCTTGCTTCTTCTTCTTCTTACCTTTCGGTTTAGAGGAAGAAACCTTCTGAGCGACCATGGCTTGAGCACTTTGACGAAAAAGCCCCCCTACCGCCTGGAGTTCTGTCAGAAGCTCCGCCAACGAATACAACCTTTTGTTCATGTTGTAATTGAGGCGGAACTGCTCAAAACTCCTAAGCGGTGGAGAATGATATCGACCTGGGTTTCCCCATCGATCTCAGCTCCGAGGACTTCCATCTCATTAAGATGAGCCATCATCTTGAGAACATGATCCCTAACGGGTGTTCCCTCGATCATGGTGGTCGTCATCAAGTTTCTCATTGCCTCCTGTCTAGCCGCCCTACTCTGATGTCCGAAAAGTTCCTTGAGATTTAACATCATGTCATAAGCTGTGGCTATGGCACGATCTTGATGTTCTTTGACATAGATGCCAAAATGTAACACCGCGCCATCTCATACCCTTGACCCATTTCTTATAACGTTCTTTCTCCTTTTCATCAGAGTCATCGGAGGGCTTAGGAGGACAAACCTCGAAGAGTACAAATTTGTACTCCTCCGCAGTTAAGACAATATCTAGTTTCTTTTCCAATCACTGTAGTTTGGTCCAGTAAGCTTATTTTCTTTTAAAATCACAGCAAGTGGGTTGAAAGCCATTTGAAAATCCTAAAAATCACAATGATCAAAATATTAGATTTCAAATATTATTGATTCCTCAAAACAATAAAATCCCGAAATCAACCAACACCTCAAAACACCGAGAATATCGCATGCCACGATAGTGTGGACGTATACGAATTCTACATTTGTAAGAGGAGGTTTTACCCATTAATTTTATTATCTTGTCAACCTTACTTTTTGACAAATAAAATTAATAGTTGGTTCCTCTTTGGCCCTACAAATAAAGCAGTGACTCCGATGGGGAGGATACTTTTATTTGCATCTAAGTGTGCACCATTACACGATACTAAGGGAATTATTTTGGATTATGTGCCTTACCGCTGTGGAAGTACACATGCTCCTAGATAATTTCCTATAACCATTATTTGACCTAGTGATCCGCAAACAAACCCGTCCGCAGGGAGGAAGGCACTCAGAGCCGACACACAAGTTTGTTGCATCACACGTCAAATTGTAATGGAGGCCGCGGGAATTAATTAAAATATCCCTCTCCCACTTAGTAAATTGAAAATGAGGAATTTTAAAACATACACAACATGCATATAGAACAAATAAGCAATAAATATGAAAAAAATAGAATTTTTCCAACTATTATGGCATTGTCCTCCAATATGCATCCCGTCGTGTCGCCACCTCGTCCGCTCCACCTTTTCCCGTGCGCAAGTCACCAAAGATATCCGAGCCGAGATAAATCATTTTATTTACATCCATCGATCCTATACTCCACGAAGGAGTGTACAAATAATCTAGATCGAAAGTAAACTAAAATGAGCGGCTAAACAATGCCGTATTTAATTATAAAAATTAAATACTAATCTAGCCTCGTCAACCCCGAGGATTCAAATAATAAATATTTACACACATCCAATCACATACACACATATGGCCATAATAGTCGGATCTTATGCCTGCAATCAAAGAGTTAAACTACGCATATCCTACTATTATCCGGCACATATAATATATGAATAAGTGCATAAAAATTAACCGAATCCTAAACACACAAAACCGGAAACCGTGGCTCTGATACCAATTGTTGGTTGTTGCTTCGGAGGCTCATTGGCTCCCATGTCCCCGGATTAAAATTTTCACCAATGAAAGAATTAATCCGGATGGGATGAGTTTCCTTAGCACAACCAATTCGTCGTCGTGCTAACAACTTGAGTGGTCGCTTGAACAAACTAGTTGTTCAAGCAACACAACTCTTCTAGTTGGTTAGCCGCGGAAGAGACGACGGACGGATCACCGGTTTTTGTGTTTGTCTTCGGGGTCCATGATTATACAAAATATATACATATGCATAATTGTATAATCAACAATTAAAAGAACATTCTCAGATCTGAAAATAAAGTTATAAAACTTTATACCTTACGATCTTCTACCGTATGTCCTATCCTTCTCGTGGACGACGTGTGGACGAAGATCCTCCACGAGTAGAAGCCTTCTAGATCGCGTTCTTCCCTTCCTTGTCCGCTGCGAACAAAGAGAAGAACCAACAATACCTTTCCTTTCTAGAACCGGCCACCAAGCTAGGGAGTTTGATGCAACCGCCGGCCAAGGAACGAATGGATGAAGCGCCGGCCACCAATACAAAGGGAACCGCCGGCCACCTTGGAGATTGGAGAAGTGAACGCCGGCCACCAATGGAAGGAGAACCGCCGGCCAAGGAATAAGAGAGAGGCCTTGAGGATGGGCGCCAGCCAAGTGTTGATGGAGAATGATGGGCGCTGGCAACAACTAGAAGGATGAAGGTTGCCGCCCAAAACCCTAGCTCTAAAGCCCTAACCGCCCACTTTGAGAAGAGCCAAACCCTAATTCCAATTCAAAAAATCATCCTTGCCGCCCAACCCTAAGCTTTCCTTTTATAGAGTTAGGCTTAGGACTCCTTTAATCTCCACCGTCGGATCTAGGGATTTAATCTCCACCGTCGGATCTAGGGTTTTATCCCAACCGTCGGATCTAAGGTTTCATCCCAACCGTCGGATCTAGGATTTCATCCCAACCGTCAGATCTAGGGTTTCATCCCAACCGTCGGATCTAGGGTTTTATCTCAACCGTCGGATCTAGGGATTTAATCCCAACCGTCGATTCTAGGGTTTCATCCTAACCATCGGATCTAGGGATTTAATCCCAACCGTTGGTTCTAGGGTTTCATCCTAACCATCGGATCTAGGGATTTACTCCCAACCATTGGTTCTAGGTTTTGTTTTACATTCTTGGATCTAGACTTCACAAGGATTATATTAGGCTACGATAGGGACCATAAGGAGGAGTTAGATCTTGGCAACCCGATGGATCGGAACCACACAAACTTGATCCATCAATGATGTTCCATTCCACTAGAGGATCATCATTGAACTACCTCACCAACCCCCATAAATCAATATGGGCTCCATATATTATTTGTACATTCATCTCCCCGTGTTTAAGATATCGAATGTCCGTCAATTAATTGATTTACTGACCATCAATTAATTAACATCTAATTCCTCGAGTAGTACCACTCAACCTTATCATCATGTTGACTAAGTCAACCAGCTGGGTTTACATGATGAACCTTATGAGCTCCTCAAGGGGACATCATCAACCTAATATATAGGACACGGTTTCCTCCAATAATCAACGGCACACCATGTAAATAATATCATTTCCCAACTTACCGGGCATATTGATTTAATCCATCTAAATCTCACCCTCTGGTAAATCAAAGAAATAAATACTAAGTACATGTGCCCGTTATTATATCGGGATTAAGAGCATGTACAACATAATATCCGAGGTCCGATTCAATTATGTAGTCAGTACTAAATTGAATCACCTCTATGTCGGTCCTGCTCAATACACCTAAGTGTACTAGTGTAACTCTATGTTGAAGATAAAACAATACCAAGCTACACTACAACCATGCCAATGGTTTGTCCAAAACCATCTTGGTTGTGAGCCTCTACATATATTTTATAAGGGACTGATAACATGGTCTTCTGTGCCACACCAAGCACCATGTTATCTACAATGTAAAATATTAGACAATATGCACACATATATAATGAATATATAAAGTGCAAACAATGATCATGTGATTCTTATTCCAAAATAAAATGTCCATACAAAAAGAGCTAGGCTTTCAGTATACATTCCAACACAAGTAGCTTTTCGATTGAAGTTGTTATGTCAAATTCTCCATGAACCATTCGGCCAAGACCTTTTCTTGAGTTTTCAATGAAGATCCATGCCATACCTTGTATGAATATGATGATGATAGGATACTAGATGGATTAGGTTAAGAGTTTAACCCTAAAAGCCCCAAGAAACTTTCGGCCAAGACCATAACTAAGGCTCACCATGATGATCCATGCTATATCTTGTATTAATATGAAGATGAGGGATTTTTAAATGAGTTTAGTTAAGTGTGTTAGTGAAAGCCCTAGAGCAAATCATGTGATGATTGTTGTATGGACTTTATTGTATCATATTTCTATTTATAAAGGCATGGTTATTATATTTACTTGTATTGGTGCCAAATAACTAAATATAATAATGTCCTTGAGTAGTAGGTTCTTATCTATATCAATCGATTGGTTGAATCGATAATGAGATGATATAGAGAACACTACTCTTAATCATTCCTAGTCGAGTATTAACATTCAGGGACAATGTTAATGCGTAGAGACTAGCATGTAGGTCAACAAGATGACTTGATCTCACAAGTCATGGATATGAGATATCAAGTTGACACATGGGTATGCATTGGAGAATGTATACTGAATGACCCGCCATGAGAAAGTATCATGAATCGTTATATGAGTGTCATATACTTTCTCATGTGGCTATTAGTATGACTATTAGTCCTTAGACCTGAAGTCACCATGGTTCCCTACATAAGGAGTTGCATACTTTGGCTTCGTCAAACGTCACCCGTAAATGGGTGGACTATAAAGGCGATTACTGGGTATGTAACAAATTATGCGGAGGGATATGAGTGATGTAGATGGGATCTATCCCTCCTATATGACGGGGGTGACATCGATATTCTTGATAGAGTGAGACCACGAAGTGCATGGTCATGCCCAAATGAGTCAATATGAGATATTGAGCTCATTTGATTAGAGTGAGTCTACTTGGAGTTCAAGATTTAGATTGTACCGAGGATGACACGGTCTATGCCTCGATTGGTCAATCTAGATGTCAAGGATAGAGGGACATTGTCACATATTGTGAGAGTCACAATTAGTAGTCACAAAGGTGATGTTGGAGCTCAACATTCTTGTAACTTGGGTAGCAATGATGTGTTGCTAGATATCGCTCATTGCTTATGTTCCTAAATCGGTTTAGGGACATTGCCAACGTTACAAGAACCTATAGGGTCACACACATAAGAGCAATT
This sequence comes from Wurfbainia villosa, assembly GCA_025175895.1. Lineage (NCBI taxonomy): Eukaryota > Viridiplantae > Streptophyta > Magnoliopsida > Zingiberales > Zingiberaceae > Wurfbainia > Wurfbainia villosa. The sequence goes on from CM045990.1 coordinate 121,574,829, forward strand.
AGATGGAGATTAGGTTCATATGATGAACCATGAGGATTAGGTTCATGGGATGAACCAAATTGGATTAAGAGTAATCCAAATTAGACTAATTGAGTTAGACTCAAGTTGATTCAAGTGTTGAATGAGTCTAATTTAGATTTGATTCATCAAATCAATTTAAATTAAATGAATAGAGATTCATTAAATTAAATTGACTTGAGTCAAGTGGTTAGATTTGATCAACCATGGGAGATTAGAGGTCAAGTTCGACTTGACTCTAGAGGGAAGATGAAAGGTCAAGTTTGACTTGACCAAATGCCATGTCTTGATGATGACATGGCATGGCCGGCCAATGATGGTGCTCCACATCATCATTGACTTGGTCAATTGGTGCCACATCATGAGGGAGACCAAGGGTCATGGGAGTTACATGCATGTATGTAACCCCCCTTCCATGAAGTGGCCGACCACTTTAGGGGTTATGGGTGGTGAATTCATTTGGTGAGTTACACTCTTGGATCATCTTCTTCCTTGGTGTTTTTCCTCTCAAGCTCTCCCTCTCCTTCCTCATCTTGCCGAGATCTACTAGGAGTGCTAGCACACTCAAGTTTGTCTCTTTCTCCACCTATTGCTTGTGTGGATACCAATAGAGGAGTGTGCACTTGACACTCTCGAGTTCCGGCGAACTTTTGGACGAGCGGGATAAGCGAAGGGCATCACATCGAGGGTAATGATCTCATCTCTTAGATCTAAGGTCGATCTAGGGTTTTTAGTAAGCACATACATGTTTTATAATTTTTATACTTCGCACGGATCCGTGGCCGGGGCTTCCGAGATTTCCGCAACACAAAAAGCGGTTTTTGCGGCTCGGAAAAACCCAATAGTGGTATCAGAGCCATGTGCGAAGCATGTATGTGTTTCATTTTTGTAATTTTTGTATTAGATATAAAAATTACAGATTTATATGTTTCTGTAAATTTCCTAATTTTATAGAATTTTTGGGTATTTTTCTCAAAGAGTCGAAGCAACAAGTGTTGGGACACTTGTAGGCTTCAACCGTCGAGAAAAACTCTCCGAAACGGCGAGTTCTCGCTTTAGGTTTTTGGGACAGCGACTTAAGTCACTGTAGGATCATAGTAGGGACACTCGCAAAGTTAATTTTGCGAGAATGGGCGCTGCCCCTATCCCCGAAAGGGGCTTTGTCCCGCGATCGCTACTTGAACCGCTTAGCGGACTAGAGGTGACTCATTAATTTGAAAAAAAATTAGGAAAAATTATAGAAATTTCTGTAAAAATACATAATTTAGAATTATGTATAATTCTGTGATTATCATGGCCCAATTACCCCAATTTGATTGGATTATGTGTGTTGTAATTCATAATACAGCCTGCGTGCCGTTTTGTGGTTGTGCGTGTTGTATAGTGTATGCGACCTGCGCGTCGTACCTCTTCTTTTGATATTCTAGTTGTAAATAGTTTTAGACTCGAATGTAACTCGAGTTTCATATTTGTAATGTACAAAAATGGAGCGGTGGAAAGTCCACTCGAAGACGAGATTACGAGAAGGGTGACGACGACACATGGCGGTCAAAGGAAGCGCTTGGAGAAGCCGCTAGCCTTAGGTTGACCGTCCGATCTTCTCATTGGCTTGAGAAGATCGTAGTAGGGCCATGACTATATCACATTTAATTATATATATATATGTTGATATATATATATATATATATATATATATATATATATATATATATATATATATATATATATATATATATATATATATATATATATATATATATATATGCTAGTAGAATAATGTATGTACATGTATGTATATGATGCATGCTAGGATAATTTTCTTGTATGTATATGATGCATGCTAGAATAATGAATGTATGTATATGATGCATGCTAATATAGGATAATAAAGGCCTAAATGCGTATAAGATACACATTACAATTAGATTAGATCATAATCGAATCAACTCGAAAATGCCTACCGAGCCTTGATACCCATCACTACCTCGATCATTTGTTGTTGTTGAATTTGCCAAAGCAGAGCAACGCATATTATCTTGGTAGGGTGCGGAGGGACAATCTTGGTCCCGCCTATCACGCTTGGGTTAGAGTAAGCTCAATTAGATTGAGCAAAACTAGTTAAACTCAATTGGATCGAGTAGAACTATAGGCATATTCCAATTGTTGGAACGATAGGTCAAGATCGCATTTACACTAAATCTTGGGAGATTTAGCCAAAGCTAACTCAAGGTCTTTTGTAAATGTGCGTCTTGATCTTATAAATAAGAGTTGCATAGAGATGTAATCGGTAATGTGTTACCCACCGATCATACTAAGTCTTGGGCGATTTAGCCAAAGCTAACTCAAGGCTTAGTATGATGTGGATCTTGTCCCGCAAGAATTATAGCTAGTTTGTATGAATCTAGTAATGTGGTTTGACCACATCCATAACTCGATTCTACAAAAATTCCTATAATTCAGTGGGAGCATCATTTGATTAAAGGCCTAATTAAATGATAAAAGGAATATGATATTAATTCTCTGCATTGTATGTTGTAGATAACTATGTCGACAAACACGAACACTCTCTCTCTGCGTTCTGTCCTTGAGAAGGACAAGCTCAATGAAGCGAATTTCCTGGACTGGTACAGGAACCTGAGAATTGTTCTCACCCAAGAAAGGAAGTTGTATGTCCTGGAGCAGCCCATTCCGGAGGCACCTCCTGCCAATGCCTCGCGAGCTAACAGAGATGCTTATAAGAAGCATCAAGATGATGCATTAGATGTGTCATGTCTAATGCTCGCGACCATGAACTCTGAGCTTCAGAAGCAACATGAGTTCATTAATGCTTATGATATGGTTGGACATCTTCGTCAACTATATCAAGGACAAGCTAGGCATGAGAGATATGAAGTCTCTAAGGCATTATTTGGGTCCAAAATGCAAGAAGGGACTCCCGTAGGTACATATGTACTCAAGATGATTGGGTACGTAGAAAACCTACAAAGGCTGGGATTCCCACTTGGCCAAGAGCTGGCCACTGACCTGATCTTGCAATCTTTGCCACAAGCCTTCAATCAATTTGTCATGAATTATAACATGAATGAAATTGATAAGCCACTGCCTGAAATGCTCAGCATGTTGAGAACTGCTGAGCTTAACCTTAAGAAGGGTAAATCTGACACCATTTTGATGGTGCAGAAGAAGAAAGGCAAGGGCAAGCCTAAAGGTAAGGGAAAGTCCCAAGCCAAGGGCAAAGGCAAAGAACTTAAACCCAAAGGAGGGGTAGCCAAGGAAGGGGCTTGCTTCCCTTTGCAAGGAAGGAACCTTTGGAAGCGTAAGCTGAAAGCTTACAGGAAGATCTTAAGAAGAAAAGTGAGACTTCTACTTGTATAAATGTTATAGAAGTCAATCTATCTATTTCTTCATCATGGGTATTAGATACCGGATGTGCATCTCACATTTGTACCAATGTGCAGGCGCTGAGAAATAGCAGGGCATTGACAAAGGGCGAGGTGGACCTACGAGTAGGCAATGGAGCAAGAGGTGCTGCTGTTGCTGTAGGAACTTATGATCTACCTTTGCCCTCTGGGCTTGTCTTAGAATTAGATGAATGTGGTTATGTACCTTAACTATGAACATCATTTCAGTTTCTTGTTTGGACAAAAAAGGATTTTCATTTATAATAAAGAACAAATGTTGTTCAGTTTATTTAAATGATATGTTCTATTGTAGTGCACCTCTAATGAACGGACTCTACTTTCTAAACTTAGAGAGCCCTATCTATAATATAAGTACCAAGAGGTTCAAGTCAAATGAGTTGAACCAAACTTATCTCTGGCACTGTCGCTTAGGTCACATAAATGAGAGTCGCTTATCTCAGCTCCATAAGGATGGGCTGCTAGACTCATTTGATTTTGAATCATATGAGACATGCGAATCTTGCCTTTTAGGCAAGATGACCAAGACTCCCTTTAGTGGACACAGCGAAAGAGTAACAGATTTGTTAGGACTTATACATAGTGATGTATGTGGTCCTTTCATATTCTTTGCTAGAGGTGGTTACAAGTACTTCATTACATTTACTGATGACTTCAGTAGATATGGTTATGTGTATCTCATGACACACAAATCAGAATCCTTTGAAAAGTTCAAAGAATTCAAGAATGAAGTACAAAACCAGCTTGGCAAGAGTATTAAGATACTTCGATCAGATCGAGGTGGTGAATACCTTAGCCAGGAGTTTCGTGACTATCTAGCTGAGTGTGAGATTCTATCCCAACTCACTCCTCCTGGAACACCACAGTGGAATGGTGTATCCGAAAGGAGGAATCGTACCCTATTGGATATGGTACGATCTATGATGAGTCACACAGATCTTCCTATATCCTTTTGGGGATATGCTCTAGACACAGCAACCTTTACCCTTAACCGTGTACCATCCAAGGCTGTGATAAAGACACCATATACGATATGGACAGGGAGAAATCCCATGATGTCTTTCATGAGGATTTGGGGTTGTGAGGCTTACGTTCGACGTCAAGTCTCAGACAAACTGGGACCCAAATCCGATAGGTGCTATTTTGTTGGATATCCCAAGGATACAAAGGGATATTACTTCTACATTCCCAGTCAGCACAAAGTGTTTGTGGCAAAGACTGGAGTTTTTCTAGAAAGGGATTTTGTTTCTAGAAAAACTAGTGGGAGTACCTTCGATCTTGAAGAAATTCAAGATAAGGACCATAGCACTGAGGCCTTGATGGAGGTTGAACAGGAACCACAAAGTGTTGTGGGTGATGAGGTTATTGCACAAAGAGTTGTGGAACAACCACCTATTCATGTAGACCTACCTCTTCGCAGATCTGATAGGGTACGTCGTCAGCCTGAGAGATATTCATTTCTCTTGTCTGACCATGATGACGTAATGCTCATTGAGAATGAGCCTACCTCCTATCAGGAAGCTGTGATGAGCCCAGATTCTGAGAAATGGCTAGAGGCCATGAGATCCGAGATGGAATCCATGTACACCAACCAAGTATGGACTTTGGTTGATCCACCTGAAGGGGTCAAACCCATTGGGTGTAAGTGGGTCTTTAGGAGAAAGACTGACATGGATGGACTTACGCATACCTATAAGGGCCGATTGGTGGCTAAAGGTTTCAAGCAAATTCATGGTATTGACTATGATGAAACCTTTTTTCCAGTGGCGATGTTTAAGTCCATTCGGATCTTGCTTGCTATTGCAGCATACCACGATTATGAGATATGGTAGATGGATGTCAAAACTGCGTTTCTGAATGAAAACTTGCTCGAGGATGTGTACATGACACAACCTGAGGGTTTTGTAGATCCACAGCATACTGGGAAGGTATGCAAGCTGCAAAGGTCCATTTATGGGCTAAAGCAAGCTTCTCGGAGCTGGAATCTTCGATTCGATGATGCGATCAAACAGGTTGGTTTCATCAAGAATGAAGATGAACCTTGTGTCTACAAGAGGGTTAATGGGAACACGATTGTCTTCTTGTATTGTATGTGGATGACATCGCTCATTGGGAATGACATCCCTTCGCTCTGATGCAGAAGACTTGGCTCGGGACGTGCTTCTCAATGAAAGACTTAGGTGAAGCAGCCTGTATTCTAGGCATCAAGATCTATAGAGATAGATCTAAGAGATTGCTTGGCCTAAGTCAGAGTACATACATTGACACGGTATTACTTCGGTTTGCCATGCAGAATTCCAAGAAAGGACTTCTGCCGATGTCACATGGTGTGAGTCTTTCGAAGACTCAAAGTCCCTCTTCTAGAGAGGAGATAGACCGCATGGATAAGATCCCTTATGCATCTGCTATAGGATCTATCATGTACGCCATGCTATGTACTCGTCCTGATGTCTCATATGCTTTGAGCATGACGAGTAGATACCAGTCAGATCCAGGTGAGCGTCACTGGATAGTAGTCAAGAATATTCTTAAGTACTTGAGAAGGACTAAAGAATATTTCTTGATATTTGGAGGCGATGAGGAGCTAGGTCAGAAGGGTTACTGATGCCAACTTCAAAGACCGTGATGATTATAGATCGCGATTAGGGTTCGTGTTTTGCTTTAATAGTAGTGCGTGTGAGTCGGAATAGTTCCAAGCGGAGACCACGATTGATTCTATAACAGAGTCCGAATATATCGGTGCTTCCATCTCATTCGAGAGATTATCGATAGAGGAGATGTAAATATTTGCAGAGTACCCACAGAGGCTAACATCGCAGATCCCTTGACCAAGGCTTTGTCACAGAAAAAGCATGATGGTCACACTAGGTCATTGGGTATTAGATACTACGGTGATTGGCACTAGTGCTAGTGGGAGATTGTTAGTGAAAGCCCTAGAGCCAATCATGTGATGATTGTTGTATGGACTTTATTGTATCATATTTCTATTTATAAAGGCATGGTTATTATATTTACTTGTATTGGTGCCAAATAACTAAATATAATAATGTCCTTGAGTAATAGGTTCTTATCTATATCAATCGATTGGTTGAATCGATAATGAGATGATATAGAGAACACTACTCTTAATCATTCCTAGTCGAGTATTAACATTCAGGGACAATGTTAATGCGTAGAGACTAGCATGTAGGTCAACAAGATGACTTGATCTCACAAGTCATGGATATGAGATATCAAGTTGACACATGGGTATGCATTGGAGAATGTATACTGAATGACCATGAGAAAGTATCATGGATCGTTATATGAGTGTCATATACTTTCTCATGTGGCTATTAGTATGACTATTAGTCCTTAGACCTGAAGTCACCATGGTTCCCTACATAAGGAGTTGCATACTTTGGCCGTCAAGCGTCACCCGTAAATGGGTGGACTATAAAGCGATTCTTGGGTATGTAACAAATTATGCGGAGGATGTGAGTGATGTAGATGGGATCTATCCCTCCTATATGTGACGGGGTGACATCGATATTCTTGATAGAGTGAGACCACGAAGTGCATGGCCATGCCCAAATGAGTCAATATGAGATATTGAGCTCATTTGATTAGAGTGAGTCTACTTGGAGTTCAAGATTTAGATTGTACCGAGGATGACACGGTCTATGCCTCGATTGGTCAATCTAGATGTCAAGGATAGAGGGACATTGTCACATATTGTGAGAGTCACAATTAGTAGTCACAAAGGTGATGTTGGAGCTCAACATTCTTGTAACTTAGGTAGCAATGATGTGTTGCTAGATACCGCTCATTGCTTATGTTCCTAAATCGGTTTAGGGACATTGCCAACGTTACAAGAACCTATAAGTCACACACATAAGAGCAATTAGATGGAGATTAGGTTCATATGATGAACCATGAGGATTAGGTTCATGGGATGAACCAAATTGGATTAAGAGTAATCCAAATTAGACTAATTGAGTTAGACTCAAGTTGATTCAAGTGTTGAATGAGTCTAATTTAGATTTGATTCATCAAATCAATTTAAATTAAATGAATAGAGATTCATTAAATTAAATTGACTTGAGTAAAGTGGTTAGATTTGATCAACCATGGGAGATTAGAGGTCAAGTTTGACTTGACTTGAGATGGAAGATGAATGGTCAAGTTTGACTTGACCAAATGCCATGTCATGATGATGACATGGCATGGCCGGCCAATGATGGTGCTCCACATCATCATTGACTTGGTCAATTGGTTCCACATCATGAGGGAGACCAAGGGTCATGGGAGTTACATGCATGCATGTAACCCCCCTTCCATGAAGTGGCCGGCCACTTTAGGGGTTATGGGTGGTGAATTTATTTGGTGAGTTACACTCTTGGATCATCTTCTTCCTTGGTGTTTTTCCTCTCATGCTCTCCCTCTCCTTCCTCATCTTGCCGAGATCTACTAGGAGTGCTAGCACACTCAAGTTTGTCTCTTTCTCCACCTATTGCTTGTGTGGATACCAATAGAGGAGTGTGCACTTGACACTCTCGAGTTCCGGCGAACTTTTGGACGAGCGGGATAAGCGAAGGGCATCGCATCAAGGGTAATGATCTCATCTCTTAGATCTAAGGTAGATCTAGGGTTTTTAGTAAGCACATACATGTTTTATAATTTTTATACTTCGCACGGATCCGTGGCCGGGGCTTCCGAGGTTTCCGCAACGCAAAAAGCGGTTTTTGCGGCTCGGAAAAACCTAAAAAAGTGGTTGATCCATGAAACCCCCTTGAATCATTCGGCCAAGACCATAACTTGGGCTCACCATGATGATCCATGCAATATCTTGTATTAATATGAAGATGAGGGATTTTTAGATGTGTTTAGTTAAGTGGTTGATCCATGAAACCCCCTTGAAACATTCGGCCAAGACCATAACTTGGGCTCACCATGATGATCCATGCTATATCTTGTATTAATATGAAGATGAGGGATTTTTATATGAGTTTAGTTAAGTGGTTGATCCATGAAACCCCCTTGAAACATTCATCCAAGACCATAACTTGGGCTCACCAAGATGATCCATGCTATATCTTGTATTAATATGAAGATGAGGGATTTTTAGATGAGTTTAGTTAAGTGGGTTATCCATGAAACCCTTTTGAATCATTCGGCCAAGACCATAACTTGGGCTCACCATGATGATCCATGTTATATCTTGTATTAATATGAAGATGAGGGATTTTTAGATGAGTTTAGTTAAGTGTATGATCCATGAAACCCTTTTTGAACCATTCGGCCAAGACCCCTAATGTGTTCTTTATGCCATGCTTTAGGTGAGTTCATGATAACTTGTGATGTTAAATGATACTAGATGAAGATAACATGCTCTAGGTTAGGTTAACATGTGTTTTATACTTTAGGTGAGTTCATGATAACTTGTGATGTTAAATGATGCTAGATGAAGATAACATGCTCTAGGTTAGGTTTGAAATGAGTCCATGCCATGTTTGATGTTAGAAGAAGATGACATGTCCCATGCCATGCTTTATACGTTAAAGAATTAACATGTGTTTTAGTTAGACCATATATATATATAAGTTGTTTGGTGTTTAAAACTTTGATAGAGCTCCATGCAGTTTAGGCCACTCCATGTATACTTGCTCATGATGTTTATGCCTTATGCCATGCCCTATATGTGTGTGATATATATGATATGTTTATGAAATGAAATATGATATGTTTATGAAATGAAATATGATATGTTTATGAAGTGAAATATGATATGTTTATGAAGTGAAATATGATATGTTTATGAAATGAAATATGATATGTTCATGAAATGAAATATGATATGTTCATGAAATGAAATATGATATGTTTAGGAAATGAAATATGATATGTTTATGAAATGAAATATGATATGTTTATGAAATGAAATATGATATGTTTATGAAATGAAATATGATATGTTATGATAAGAAGCATGTATGTATTTTACCTTCTACATGGCTTGTACCAGGACCCTAACAAGGTCCAAAGGGATGGGCTCCTAAGTTGCCCTAGGTCGACGGACTAAGATCCGGCCTAGGATGGGCTTCTATGTTATGATTGCCCCTAGGTCAACGGTCATAGTACGAACCTAGTACGAGATGGGCTCCCAGATGCCCTAGGCCGATGGACTAAGATCGGGCCTAGGATGGGCTTCTATGTTATGATGATGGCCCCTAGGTCGACGGACTAAGATTGGGCCTAGTAACCTAGTAGGTTCGAGACTTGCTACCTCAGGTCTATTTAGGAATGCGCGCTATGATGATGATGATGTGGTACAATGCCGGGCCCAATATGTTGAGAGTTATGTTCAAATACCTATGATATATGTTTTCGAAGAGCATCTTGCATATACCTTTATGTTATGATTGCTTACGTTATATATGTACATGATATGTTGCTTATGTTATATATGTTACATGTTATGGTTGCTTATCTTACAGATGCTACATGTTATGTTTGCTTATGTCATATATGTTATATGATATGGTTGCTTATGATATATATGTTACATGTTATGTTTGCTTATGTCATATATGTACATGATATGTTGCTTATGTTATATGTGTTGCATGTTATGTTTGCTTATGTTACATATGCTGCATGTTATGTTTGCTTATGTTACATATGCTACATGTTATGTCTGCTTAGGTTATATATGTTACATGTCATGTTTGCTTATATGTTATGAATGTTTACATGCTATGCTTAATGTCGATGTATGTTTTTTGTGAGTAGGACAGGATCTTGCTAAGTCTATGTGCTTATAGTTTATGTTCCCTTGTACTGCAGATAAGGGTAAAGGGTGGATAAACTAAAGGGAGCAGCAGGAGGGGCAAGGTGTGTGTGGCAGTGGCATGGTGGAAGAGATCTGTTATGTCCCTTATGCATGTTTTCCTTAAGATGATTTGTTTATGGACTTGAATTAAGCACTAAGTACTTATGAAATAACGATGCATGCTCTATGTTAAGAAGAAGTACCTACGAAATGACGATGCATGTTTATGTTTAAAAAAGAAAAAAAAATATGTCTAAAATCTTCCGTTGTAAGTAGTACGATGTATGTATGTACGATCGCGTCGCGGCACCCCTCCGGACCCTAGGAAAGGGCGGGCGTGACAGGTTGGTATCAGAGCAGATCTGCCTTTCCACTACACACACATCAAGCTCCAAATCCTGCCGCTCCAAGTAAGAATTCTATGTCTACTCTAATTTTGTTCATGTATGATATGAAATGCCTTTAGCTTAAAATATGCATGAAAATATGTATGATAACCTTATGCTAGCTTTCAGTTTAATTATGCGTAGATAAACGAACAATAAACTTATACTAGCTTTCTTTAATATATGAAGATAAACATGTCTGGAAGACGCAGTAGTAGAGCTGATGAGACAGCACCCCCACATGACCTTACACACGTAGTTACTGAACTCCAGCGACAAGTCACAGAGTAACTGGCTCAGTTATATGCTAGGGAAATTATCAGACTACATGGAATTCCTAAGACCATCATTTCTGACAGAGATGGTCGCTTTATTTCCCATTTCTGGGAATGTGTTCAGAAGGCTCTGGGCACGAAGCTTTTGTTCAGTACTGTCTTCCATCCCCAGACGGACGGACAGACCGAAAGAGTAAATCAAGTACTGGAGGATATGTTACGAGCTTGCACCCTGGATTTCAAAGGTAGCTGGTGCCGATACTTATGTTTAGCAGAATTCGCCTACAACAATAGCTACCAAGCTACTATCGGAATGACACCCTACGAGGCTCTATACGGGAGGAAATGTAGATCTCCTATATGCTGGTACGAGGGTGGTGAAAAGAAAGGGATGGGCTCCAGACAGACTTCATTGACGACACCACCCGGGCTATCTAGAACATCCGTCAATGAATTGAAACTGCTCAGAGCCGGCAAAAGAGCTATGCGGATATGCAGCGTAGACCATTAGAATTCGAAGTCGGGGACCTGGTATTCCTCAAGGTGGCCCCTATGAAGGGAGAGATGAGATTCGCAAGGAAGGGTAAGCTAGGTCCACGCTATGTGGGACCGTACCCGATATTGAAGAGAGTTGGCATAGTAGCTTATGAGCTGGAGCTGCCTCAAGAGATGTCAGCTATCCACAACGTGTTCCATGTTTCGATGCTCAGGAAGTGCATTTCCAGTGCGGACCAAATGATCGAGCCACAAACAGTGCAAGTTCAAGAGGACCTGAGTTATGAAAGTCGGCCTATCCAGATACTCGACCGAGAAGTCAAGCGACTAAGGAACAAAGAGGTGCCCTTAGTAAAGGTCCTGTGGTAAAATCAACGGTACGAAGAAGCTACCTGGGAACGCGAGGAGGACATGAAACAGAAGTACCCAGAATTGTTCTAAGTTTCGAGGACGAAACTTTTAAAAGGTATGAAGGATTGTAATGCCCATAAAATTTCTAGAAATTTTACAAGAATTTTTGGTTGATTATGATGGGCTTTATGTGGGCTCTTTCAAAAATAAAAGAAAATGAGCCAAAAAGGATGCAAGGCCTAGGAATTGAACCCCAAACCTCTAGAGATAGCCAAGCCCTAAAGATGCATCCAATAACCATAAGCCCAACAGGGTTGTACTATTAGGAAAATATGGGAAGTGATAGTTATGGGTAAGGGAGGCTAAGGGACACTTCAAGTGAATAAATAGGGGAATGAGGAGACATGAGGAAGCAAACTTGACATCTTCTCCTTCTCTTCTTCTTCCTCACCGAACCCTAAATCTCCCCCTTCTCATCCTTTGTCCGAAATTCATCCAAGCAAGAAGAAGGCTAGGATTGCTTCCCTTAGGTTATCTTCCAACCAAAATAAACAAAGCGAAGGATGTAATTAGTATCCCCTCACCTGCATACAAGTAGCTTTTCGATTGAAGTTGTTATGTCAAATTCTCCATGAACCATTCGGCCAAGACCTTTACTTGAGTTTTCAATGAAGATCCATGCCATACCTTGTATGAATATGATGATGATAGGATGCTAGATGGATTAGGTTAAGAGTTTAACCCTAAAAGCCCCAAGAAACTTTCGGCTAAGACCATAACTAGGGCTCACCATGATGATCCATGCTATATCTTGTATTAATATGAAGATGAGGGATTTTTAAATGAGTTTAGTTAAGTGGTTGATCCATGAAACCCCTTTGAATCATTCGGCCAAGACCATAACTTGGGCTCACCATGATGATCCATGCTATATCTTGTATTAATATGAAGATGAGGGATTTTTAGATGAGTTTAGTTAAGTGGTTGATCCATGAAACCCCCTTGAAACATTCGGCCAAGACCATAACTTGGGCTCACCATGATGATCCATGCTATATCTTGTATTAATATGAAGATGAGGGATTTTTAGATGAGTTTAGTTAAGTGGTTGATCCATGAAACCCCCTTGAAACATTCGGCCAAGACCATAACTTGGGCTCACCATGATGATCCATGCTATATCTTGTATTAATATGAAGATGAGGGATTTTTTAGATGAGTTTAGTTAAGTGGTTGATCCATGAAACCCTTTTGAATCATTCGGCCAAGACCATAACTTGGGCACACCATGATGATCCATGCTATATCTTGTATTAATATGAAGATGAGGGATTTTTAGATGAGTTTAGTTAAGTGGTTGATCCATGAAACCCTTTTTGAACCATTCGGCCAAGACCCCTAATGTGTTCTTTATGCCATGCTTTAGGTGAGTTCATGATAACTTGTGATGTTAAATGATGCTAGATGAAGATAACATGCTCTAGGTTAGGTTAACATGTATTTTATGCTTTAGGTGAGTTCATGATAACTTGTGATGTTAAATGATGCTAGATGAAGATAACATGCTCTAGGTTAGGTTTGAAATGAGTCCATGCCATGTTTGATGTTAGAAGAAGATAACATGTCCCATGCCATGCTTTATATGTTAAAGAATTAACATGTGTTTTAGTTAGACCATACATATATATAAGTTGTTTGGTGTTTAAAACTTTGATAGAGCTCCATGCAGTTTAGTCCACTCCATGTATACTTGCTCATGATGTTTATGCCTTATGTCATGCCCTATATGTGTGTGATATCTATGATATGTTTATGAAATAAAATATGATATGTTTATGAAATGAAATATGATATGTTTATGAAGTGAAATATTATATGTTTATGAAGTGAAATATGATATGTTTATGAAGTGAAATATGATATGTTTATGAAGTGAAATGTGATATGTTTATGAAGTGAAATATGATATGTTTATGAAATGAAATATGATATGTTCATGAAGTGAAATATGATATGTTCATGAAGTGAAATATGATATGTTTAGGAAATGAAATATGATATGTTTATGAAGTGAAATATGATATGTTTATGAAATGAAATATGATATGTTTATGAAATGAAATATGATATGTTTATGAAATGAAATATGATATGTTATGATAAGAAGCATGTATGTATTTTACCTTCTGCATGGCTTGTACCAGGACCCTAACAAGGTCCAAAGGGATGGGCTCCTAAGTTGCCCTAGGCCGACGGACTAAGATCGGGCCTAGGATGGGATTCTATGTTATGATTGCCCCTAGGGCGACGGTCATAGTACGGACATAGTACGGGATGGGCTCCCAGATGCCCTAGGCCGACGGACTAAGATCGGGCCTAGGATGGGCTTCTATGTTATGATGATGACCCCTAGGTCGACGGACTAAGATCGGGCCTAGTAACCTAGTAGGTTCGAGACTTGCTACTTCGGGTCTATTTAGGGATGCACGCTATGATGATGATGATGTGGTACAATGCCGGGCCCAATATGTTGAGAGTTATGTTCAAATACCTATGATATATGTTTTCGAAGAGCATCCTGCATATACCTTTATGTTATGATTGCTTACGTTATATATGTATATGATATGTTGCTTATGTTATATATGTTACATGTTATGGTTGCTTATGTTACAGATGCTACATGTTATGTTTGCTTATGTCATATATGTTACATGATATGGTTGCTTATGATATATATGTTACATGTTATGTTTGCTTATGTCATATATGTACATGATATGTTGCTTATGTTATATGTGTTGCATGTTATGTTTGCTTATGTTACATATGCTGCATGTTATGTTTGCTTATGTTACATATGCTACATGTTATGTTTGCTTAGGTCATATATGTTACATGTCATGTTTGCTTATATGTTATGAATGTTTACATGCTATGCTTAATGTCTATGTATGTTTTTTGTGAGTAGGACAGGATCTTGCTAAGCCTATGTGCTTATAGTTTATGTTCCCTTATACTGCAGATAAGGGTAAAGGGTGGATAAACTAAAGGGAGAAGTAGGAGGGGCAAGGTGTGTGTGGCAGTGGCATGGTGGAAGAGATCTGTTATGTCCCTTATGCATGTTTTCCTTAAGATGATTTGTTTATGGACTTGAATTAAGAACTAAGTACTTATGAAATAACGATGCATGCTCTATGTTAAGAAGAAGTACCTATGAAATGATGATGCATGTTTATGTTTAAAAAAGAAAAAAAAATATGTCTAAAGTCTTCCGCTGTAAGTAGTACGATGTATATATGTATGATCGCGTCGCGCCGCCCCTCCGGACCCTAGGAAAGGGCGGGCGTGACACATCAAACATGCTTCAACTAATAAGAAGAGGTATTTCATAAGTTTTATTGATGATTTTAATCATAAAGTATGGATACACTTTCTTACTGAAAAATCTAAAGCTTTTACTATCCTCAAGAATTATAAAATCCCTTGTTGTGAAAGAGACAGGAGCCTTTATTCATTGTCTATGCACAGATAGAGATGGAGAGTTTACCTCTCATGAGTTCAATTCCTTTCTCAAACTAATGGTACTAGCAAATAACTCACAGTAGCCTACACTCCTCAACAAAATGGAATAGTCCAATGCAAAAATAGGACAATCATGAATATAGTTAGAAGTATCTTATCAAAAAAGCAAGTTCCAAAGATTTTTTTAGCCATAAGCAACAAATTGGGCAGTACATGTACTCAATAGAAATCCTTCATTAGAAGTTAAAAATATGACTCCTGAAGAGGCTTGGAGTGGTGTTAAACCAAATGTTTAATACTTCCAAATTTTTGGATGTATTAGTCATGTTCATGTACCAAACAATAAGAGAAAGAAGTTGGATGATAAGAGTCTTTGATGTGTGTTACTAGATATGAGCAAAGAATCTAAAGCATATATACTATATGATCCAGCATCCAAGACGATAATTGTAAGCAAAGATGAGATTTTTAAAGAAATGAGTGTTGGGAATGGGTATGAAGAAATGAAGAAGAAAGACTTGATATCCTTGAGTGGGGAGAAATTAATGCAGAAAGTATACATGATCAAAGTGAAGAAGAATCTGAAGAGGAGGTAACAGATGGAGAAGGAGGAGAAGTTAGTTTATCTTCAAGTGAGGCACCTAAAGAGAATTCTCCAACATCCAAAGAAACCACATTAGAAAGAAGGCAGAGAAGAATGCCATTCTGGATGGAAGATTATATGAGTGGGGAAGAATTTTTTTAAGAAGATGTTGAGCACAACAATTTAGTTATGTTTATCTCCACCTCAGATCCAACTACCTTTCAAAAAGCTATTCAAAAGTTCCAAGTGGGAAGCCACAATGGATTTTGAGATAGAAGCAATTGAAAGAAATGAGACTTAGGAGTTGATAGATTTGCCTAAAGGAATGAAAAAGATCAGAGTAAAATAGGTTTATAAAACTAAACTCAATGAAAATGGCGAGGTTGACAAATGCAAGGCTCAGTTAGTTGCAAAAGGGTATGCTCAACAACATGACATAAATTTATACTGAGGTATTTGTGCCTGTGGCTAGGTGGGATACAATTTGAATGATAATTGCTTTAGCATCTTAAAATAGTTAGAGTTTATACCAGCTTGATTTCAAAAGTATTTTCTTGCATGGAGATCTAAATGAAGTAATATTTATTGAGCAACCATAGGCCTATGTAAAGAAAGGCGAAGAGTACAAGGTGTACAAGTTGGAAAAGATAGTGTATGGTCTTAAACAAGCTCCTCATGCATGGTACAATAGGATTGAAGCATATTTTGTCAAAGAAGGGTTTGAGAGATGCAACTGTAAACATACATTATTTATAAAACTAGGAGATAAAGGTAAAATTTTGATTATTAGCCTATATGTTGATGATCTAATTTTTACTAGCAATGATGAGAGTATGTTTGTTAAATTTAAGAATGTTTATGCAATCGACCCAGGTCATGATTGACTAAACTCGAGTGAGACTCGAGTAGGGTTTTGATATTTGACAATGAGTTTGACCATATGACTAGTGGATCATTGGGATATCCAAGATCATATGGGGAAGATTATTTGGGGGAGATTATTGAAACAATCAAGGTTGACAAGACTAGAGTAAGACTTGAGGGAAAGTTCAAGTTTGGATATTTGACATGGAAAGTATAAGTATGAATACTTGACAATGGAGAAGTCCAAGCTTGGAAACTTGGCAAGGGAGATTCCAAGAATAGATTCTTGGCAATTGAAAAGTCCAAGTTTGAAGTTTTGGCTAAGGAAAGTCCAAGTTTGAAGTCTTGGCTAAGGAAAGTTCAAGTTTGAAGTCTTGGCAATTGAAAAATTCAAGTTTAAAGTCTTGACAATTGAAAAGTCATTTAAAATCTGGGCAAGGAAAGTCTAAGTTTGAAGTCTTGGAAAGGAAAGTCCAAATTTGAAGTTTTGGTCACGTAAGTCCAAATGTGTAGTATTGGCGGTGAAAGTC
Organism: Wurfbainia villosa; assembly: GCA_025175895.1. Taxonomy (NCBI): domain Eukaryota; kingdom Viridiplantae; phylum Streptophyta; class Magnoliopsida; order Zingiberales; family Zingiberaceae; genus Wurfbainia; species Wurfbainia villosa. The sequence continues at coordinate 121,592,086 of CM045990.1, forward strand.
CAAGCATTGAGGCTTGGCAATAGAAAAGTCCAAGGGTGTAGGTTTTGACAGCACAAAGGCTAAGCATGTGGTCTTGGCGGCATAAGTCCAAATGAACCTTGGCAAAGGAGACTCAGTTAGCATGACATAGCTGATGGAAATACCTGAAGGCTAACGCGAAGGGTGAAGAGTTGTGGAGGACTCGGATGGACCTTGAGGGTGTGAGGTTGATGGAAGTGGTTAAAAGACTTAGATCTAGTGTTAAATATGGAAAAATTTTAAATATCAAATGTAATGGCTAAAATTTAGGAAAAATAAACTTGAAAATTATTTCGGGATTTTTAGAGAATTTTAAGAATTTTTCTGGATTTAAACGGGGTATGTACGAGATAATTACGGGGATAAGAAAAACAGGCTTTTAAAGGGGCTTTTTTAGACTAGTTAATGGGGTTAATTAACCTAGGTTATAAATCTAGGTTTTTAACTTCTAAATTTCCCGATTGTTTCTTTCCCCTCCGCGCCCGACGCCCTTTTCCTTGCGGTTTCTTCTTCTCCTCGCGACTGTGTCCACACCGACGTCCTCTGCCATCGCCTTCTCCGCGCGCACCCCCTCTCCGCTGCTTCTCGCCGAGCCGCAAGTGCCGGCGGCTAGGCCACCGCCTCTCATCCTTCTCCTTCGGCATTGACGACGGCGGTGCCAGCCAAGCCCGCGCTATCTGCAATTCCAGCATCGGCGATGCAGTTCCCTCCGTTGCCAGCCATCTCTCCCTCTCGATTTCTCACTCGATGCTGCCATGAGCGATTGATTGCTACCTCGTTGCCGTCGCCTTCTCTTCTTCGCTGATACCTGCGGTGGTTGAGCACCTCTCCCCCTTTCTCTCGTTCTCCTCCCTCACAGTAGGCGACGTCCGTCAGCTTGGACGATTTCCGCGGACAAGCTAGGGTGGTGGGTGTGTGCCGCGGGAATCTTGAGTCGACGACAGGCGATGGTTGGTAGAGGCTAGGGGTGTTGTACTGAGCAGACTCGTCAGATTGAGGGGGTAGTTTTATGGTCGGTGGTCGCCGGACCAAGGTGAGGTAGTGTCTTCTTGCTTTGGATAGATCTAAGTTAAAAGTGGAATTTTTCCTTTGTTGAGTCGATTTGTGATTTAGGGCAGCGATGTTTTCCGACGTATTGTGGAATTGAGAAGGATTGGCTGTCGGTGCAGTGCAGGGATGGATCAAGGAATCTACTATGGGATTCCATATAGTGTTCACCCTCGATTTATGGTAAGGGACCCCTGTGATCTATTCCTATAGATTAAGGGAAACTGAGAATTTACAGATTTGTTGTGAGCTTGGAGATTTTGATTGTAGGGGTTAGGGTAATTAAAATTAGGTTTTTGTTGCCGATCAATCGAATGATTCCTATAGGAGAATTTCAGGTGGATCAAGAAGCTGTGAAGCATTGTAAGGTAAGCTTTGATTCAGTATGTTATGAAGTAGGATGTGTTACCTTTATAGTTGATGATAGAGTTGATTCAGGAATTATACGGTGAATTTAATCTGATTAAGGTTGGATTAGATTCATATTTCTACCGTTTGTTTAGGCTAGTGATTGGTTATACTGGTATTCTACGATTATAGGAGGTCGATACGAGACAGGTCCACGAGCGTAAAGACAGTGATATTCTACATAGCAGGCGGGTATTTTGACTTATCTCTTAGATATAGTCATGTTGATATGCTAGTTAGTATAGCTTGCAATAATTTTTATGTTTATATGCCTAGCATGTTATTGTGCCTACTTGATACATGCATTGGATCAGTTTATAGTTATATCTTCCCTGTTTTACTCGGATCATTGATATGTACTTATTGGTTGTGCATATTATTCGGATATGTATTTTAGTTGGATTTACATGCTTTAGTATCATGCACCATCTTGCATGATTGCATGCTGGCTGGACGGGATTCCTTTATAGTTGAGCCCACAGCCAGTTACATGGTCTACACACGCTGCCACTCATGGGTTAGTGGTACATCAGGAGGGTGTGTGCAGTTGCTCTGTCAGGCTCCGCTGGTTCGCTCATGGGTAGCGTTGAGTCAGCGTGGTAGCGGGTAGGGATCCCTCCTCTGGTTTATGACACCGGGAGATGAGAGCTTTACTCCCCCACTCTATTTGGGGCAGGAGGATAGGTGTACTCCGACAGCATCTTGTCCACTCGGTCACTCAGGAGCAGTGATGGCAGAGTGCACAGTTGTCATAGCCCTACCCACTCGGCTTCACCATCGCGTGTGAGGCGACTGACTGGCATTAGGGGTGACCATGTCATTTGCACGACATGTATTATGCATGGATAGCATTTGTATTGTATTTGCTGCATTTTTATTGCCGCCTTGGATGTTGCATATGATTGTCATGCATACAGGATACATATTTGTATATGGTATGGTGACTTTATTTCTTCTAGTATGGCACATGCTCCTATATCAGGGTAGGAGATTCAGATAAGTACAATCCTTTTGTATTTCTTTCTTGCATACCCTATATATGAGACTGTACTAGCATGATAGTTATTGTTAGCTATATCTTACTTTGCATATCGACTATATCCGCTGAGTTCTTTGAACTTACCCCGTGGTTTTATATTTATTTCAGGATGAAGTTGTTAGGAGAGTCCAGTTTCCATACTCCCCCCTCGTTGTGATAGTTTATTAGTTATTTGAGTTATGATTTTGGATTTTGTATAGGAGATATGTTTGGGTCCTAATGTTTTGGTTATGTACTTGTGGAAGTTTGGAGATATTTGTTGTGTCCTTATGGACTATTCGATTGGTTTGGTTGTATGTTTCTGCTCAGATGGCAGAAGGGGTAGGTCTCGATGTTTTTAGATCTTTTATTTATTTTGGTTGATGGCCTGAGGCCGCATATTATGTATAGTATGTTGTGGTATGTTCCAGTCGTGTTGACAAATGTATAGTGACCGTGTAGGCCTTGTATGCAAGATTGGTATTGTCACCTGTACAGGAGAGATGCTATTGAATTTTCGTCTGGCGGGGACTCCCCCGGGGCATGACAATTTTTTTGGTATCAGAGCGTAGGTTCCGAGTTCCTTAGGGTCTTTGAGTTTTCGGAGTTTGCCACGTTTGGTAGGTTAACTGGGGTATTTTCGGAGTTGTACGGATTTCCGACAATTTTTATGTTTCGGAAATTCGAGGTATTATTGACGAGGTCAATTTGGGGATTTGGCGGTGACAAGACATCTCCAGACAGCTAACAAGTGAATAAATTCTAGAAAATTTTCTAGATTTAGTGCATATTTGTATTGGTTATATTGGTTATGCGGTGATATCATGTTTTGTCTAGTATTGTTTTAATCTTATATCGGTTAGACTGTTAGATTTTTAGGTTGCTGGTTTATCGTTAGCATATGGTTATTAATTGCTATTACTGCTATACGTAACTAGTTATCATTGTGATATAAATGATTAGATATTATTGGTAGATGTTTACCTCTTACTTTTTGGACTAGTATTAGGATTGGACTAGTATTAGGATTAGACTAGTTGAATAATATAACTAAGATGGATAAATTCGTAGAAGGTATACATATAGGTTCTTTGACTCTCTAGATCCTAGTGCATGATGACATGATTACATTGCTTACGTAGTTTAGGGTATATATAGGCATCTGATGCTTTATTTAGTATTGCCTTGACTTTGTTCTGGCATGACCCTTTAGTTATACCCTAATTAATTTCAGTTATTGATTGCCATTAGTATGACTATGCTGTCATTTATTAGACAGTGTGTTATGTGATTATATGGTTATGTGTTTTTGCGGTGGATACCATGATTAAGACTAGTAGAGATAGAATAACTTAGATGAGGTTATTCTGTAGGAGCGGATCTCAGGAATGAAGCAACATTAGTAGAACCCTAGGTGTTGGAACCCTAGGCGTAATAACCCGGATGTGCTTAATGATATATGTTTATCCATTTACTGTTTCAGTGATATGGAGATCGGACTAGTAGAGTTCGTATGGTTAGGATGCGATTAATTCTTACTATATCTCCCATTCTTGGTTGAGAGAGAATCTGCAGTAGAGTCTCTCTATAGGTAGATGCTTTGTATATATGTGGTCAATCATGCCTCCCAATCATGGTTGAGATGACCTATTGTAAGGTTATATTCTTGCGTTATTCGTTCGGAGTTGGTAATAATCGAATTCGTATGACGCCTGTAGCTAGATAGCTATTTTACATCATAAGTACCCACGAGATCTATTCGTGGTAGCATGTTGTAGCATGCATGATTGAACTGGTAGAATGATATAATTTAGGCTTAACCCTCTTGCCGGGCTTATTAGTAGATTTGTTGTCCTTATTGGCCTTGATAGGCGTTTCCTGTTAGTTGGGACGAAACCCTATGATCAATCGTCTCGACATGTTTATTAATGGATTTGTGGTTTTTATCGACCTTGATAACCGATCATGTTAGAAGGGTTGGAATGCTAGACTTAACCATCTCGACTTATTTATTTATAAGTTGATGATCTTTGCCGACTTTGGTAAACATTTCGTATTAGAGGTGTTGAAACTCTCGCTTGACCGTCTCAATGGGTTTAATTGTAGATCGATGATCTTTGTTGACGTTGATAGTCGTTTTATGCTAGATGTATTGGATAACCCTAGGCTTAACAACCTAGGATAATCGACTGCCTATGCGACCTATTAGTGGTAGTATGCTAGTGCGTGCAGTCAATAACTAGATATTTATATACTGCCTGTCTATCCACAAGTCCCATTCGTGGTAGCATGTAGTTGCGCATAGACAGTGCTATTGATTGTCGGCCCACGAGTTACATCCGCGGTAGCTCATAGACAGTTTCCTTTGTGTGCGAGAGCCACGAGGCATTGTCGTGGTATCTGGATGTGCATTGCATGTAGATTGCAGTGGTTGTGTATGTTACAGGTATATCTGTTATACTGCTGACCAGGTTAATTGCAGACTGATATTGGTACTCTGGGGGTTGGGTTACTCTAGCTTGTTCCCTGTGATTTCCATTATGTACATTATGATTATGCACTATTGTCTATCCATCCACTGAGTGGTTGTACTCAACCCCTCCTCACTTATCCTCTAGGTTAACTGATGGAGGGCGTGTCCTGTTGACCTACCTTTGTGTCGCTCAAAGAGTTCCTTATCGTGCTTGTCTCCCTGCATCGTCGGGATGCTGCTTTATTTACTTTATCGGTATCGCATTTTGTTTATGACTTTTTGATTAAGTCGCAATTTGATTTGGTGTCATAAAACTATTTTACATTAATTGATTATGTTTAGTCGGGCATGCATGCAGTTAATAAAATACTTGTATTTCTATAATTATTTTGAGGTTTTTACCAGATCTGGTCTGTGTATTTCAGAATATTGTCACTAAGGGGCTCCTCTATCATTTGGATGACAGATATGCCCCCAGGAAGTGACAATTTTATTGGTTTGCGATTTTGGTTTGTGGGTTTTGTGTTTCGAGGATTTTTTTTTCCTTGGATTTTTGGGAGGTCTCGTGTTTTGGGACCAGGCAAGCTGAAGGATATCTCTGAGCTATAGGAGAAGTTACTGTACTTTAGTGGTTAGGAAAGTATTGACCTAGTGAAATTGCCTCTACTCATGGTCGGGGACGAGGTCGATGACATATTGACCTTGCGGAACCTAACGATGATTTCAGAAGTATAGACTTTTTAGAGGTGTCGACTGATGTCGAATTAGGAAGCTAGGGATTTGGCCTGCTAGCCACCAATTTGAAGGACAAGGAGTAAACCCTTAGAGAATATCAGTCTCTACTATTAGTGATTTGGTTATGGATAAGGCGTGTATACCTACACTGGTCAAGACGATGAAAGATCGTTTTACCTTATTATAGGAGGTGTTGGATGGAATATTTATCTGTCCTAGAATTTCTTCCAGAGAAGATCTAGAACTCTTTGTTAAAAGAGAGATGGACCTTTGAGATTATGCATCGATTATCGATGATAGAATGTGGTAGTTGTGGAAGGAAATGAATATCCTTCATAGTGGATAGAGGATCTATTTAGATCAGCTATAGGACACCTATGTATACTCTAGGATTGATTTGTGACTGGTATGATGATATTGTAGTGACATGGTGTCATACAATTATTATTGTCGTTGTGATGATTGTTATATCATCAGCCTAGAGTAAAGGGAATGCAGGTGTATAGTGACGACAATTTCATACTTGGTATGAATTGTATGAGCTTATGATTATTTTATTAGACTTATTGACGAATTAGTCATCTAGGGATTTGGGAAGTCGTGTATTCTGGACACGATTGGCTCAGTTGTGGTCGTTGGATTGCATAACTTGGCCACTGTTGAGGGTGGTAGTTGGAGTTGCGCACTCGGTCACCGTTGATGGTGGTTTTCCTGGTATTGATTTGATTATTACCATAGATGTGGATAAGATGCTCTAGCGGTACTACATCGCTGACTGGTTGAACTAAGAAGGTGATGGACTTACTGTCCAAGCTCAGAAACTAGTTTCGTGGCCTGCATAATGGTTGACTTTTACGCCAGTGTTGATTAATCATTCTGGTGTGGATAGAAGGGTAGTGTACATGGATGCATCATTTCAGGGATCGGAACGAATCCGATGCTATAGAATAAGACGTATCCTAAGCTTACGACAGTTAAAGGACTGCGAGATAAGCCGTCATATATATGATGTGGACTTAGTAGTTATTAAGTTGTTTTGAAGAGGTGAGGAGCAGGAATGCTCATGGGGTTTTGGGCTAGCTACTGGATAGCTACTATAGAGTAGCTGGAACACGAACAGTTGTAACAAGGAAGTTTGGTCACGATAGCCTCCCATGCACTTACAGAGTGTGTGGTGGAGTGGATTTTGGATGGTAGATGGACTTCTCTTGTGAAAAGATAATTCCCCGTCTTTGACTCCTAGGAGGATAGTGGTTTCCGGAGTTGCATTAGTTTAAGGAAGAGATGCTTCAGGAAATTCCGATTTCGGAATGGAAGTGGAAGCATATCATTATGGATGTTGTGGTGGGTTTGCCTAGGACACGTCAAGGCCATGATGCGATTTAGGTAGTCATGGACCGACTAACCAAATTCGTGCACTTCTTAGCGATTTGGAAGACCGACTCTTTGGATCGTTTGACAGAGTTATATTGTGAGGATACCATCAGATTGCATGGTGTTCCTTTGAGCATTATATTAGATAGAGATCCCTGATTCACGTCTCGGTTCTGGAAGAGTCTGCAGCAGGCCTTAGGTACGCAGCTTCGTTTTAGTACTGCATTCCATCCGCAGATAGATGGACATTCTGAGAGGGCCATTTAGACACTAGAGGACTTGCTGAGGTCCTGTGTTATGGATTTCGGGGGCAACTGGGAGGACCAGTTGCTAGGACCCATAGAGCTCAGTGTGAGGCAGGGTTGGTCCGTACTATCAGACAAAGGATGGCGAGACGCAGGATCGTCAGAAGAGTTATGCAGATCGGAGATGGAGACCTCGGGAGTTCTCTATTAGTGACTAAGTATTCCTGCGAGTCTCACCCACGAAAGGGGTGAAGAGATTTGACCTCCGTGGTAAGTTAGCTCCAAGGTACATTGGGTCTTTCGAGATTTTGGAGAGGATCGGAGCAGTCGCTTACCGACTAGCGCTACCACCATCCTTGGCTGGTATCCATGATGTGTTTCAGGTGTCCATGCTGAGGAAGTATGTGCCAGACCCTACACATATTCGGTCAGATGTGTCAGGTTCTATTCAACCTGATGCTACTTACGCGGAGGTTCCGGTACGGATTCTGGATCACAAGGAACGACGGTTGTGGAATAAGATTGTGTGACTTGTCAAGGTCGGGTGGAGTCACCTCACCGATGAGGAGGCTACTTAGGAGTTCGAGGAAAAGATCAGAGCTCAATACCCCTATCAGTTTACTTAAGGTGAGCGAGATATATTTATAGTACTTGTGGTATCTCTTACTCATTATGCATTTGAGTAGGAAATTTGGGGACCAAATTTTTATTGGTAGGGGAGAATGTTAAATACGGAAAAATTTAAAATATCAAATATAATGGACAAAATTTAGGAAAAATAAACCTGGGAATTATTTCGGGATTTTTGGAGAATTTTTCTGGATTTAAACGGGGCATGTACGAGATAATTACGGGGATAAGAAAAACAGGCTTTTAAAGGGGCTTTTTTAGACTAGTTAATAGGGTTAATTAACCTAGGTTATAAATCTAGGTTTTTAACTTCCGAATTTCCTGATTGTTTCTTTCCCCTCTGCACCCGACGCCCTTTTCCTTGCGGTTTCTTCTTCTCCTCACGACTACGGCCACACCGACGCCCTCTGCCGTCGCCTTCTCCGCGCGCACCTCCTCTCTGCTGCTTCTCGCCCAGAACCCTGGCGCGGCCGGCAGGCCACCGCCTCTCATCCTCTTCTCTCCGGTAGCTCGGCACGCTCGCGCGTATTCGCAATTCCGCACCTAATATTGGCGATGCGTAGCTCTCCGGCTGCCAACCATCTCTCCCTCTCAATTTCTCACTCGATGCTGCCATGAGTGATCGATTGCTACCCCGTTGTCGTCGCCTTCTCTTCTTTGCTGATACCTGTGGCGGCTGAGCACCTCTCCCCCTTTCTCTCGTTCTCCTCCCTCACGGCAGGCGACGGTTGTCAGCTTGGACGATTTCCGCGGACAAGCTAGGGCGACGGGTGTGTGCGGCGGGAATCTTGAGTCGATGACAGGCGATGGTTGGCAGAGGCTAGGGGTGTTGTACTGAGCAGAGTCGTCAGATTGAGGGGGTGGTTTTATGGTCGGTGGTCACCGGACCAAGGTGAGGTAGTGTCTTCTTGCTTTTGATAGATCTAAGTTAAAAGTGGAATTTTTCCTTTGTTGAGTCGATTTGTGATTTAGGGCAGCGATGTTTTCTGACGTATTGTGGAATTGAGAAGGATTGGCTATCGGTGCAATGCAGGGTTGGATCAAGGAATCTGCTGTGGGATTTCATATAGTGTTCACCCTCGATTTATGGTAAGGGACCCCTGTGATCTATTCCTATAGATTAAGGGAAACTGAGAATTTACAGATTTGTTGTGAGCTTGGAGATTTTGATTGCAGGGGTCAGGGTAATTAAAATTAGGTTTTTGTTGCCGATCAATCGAATGATTCTTATAGGAGAATTTCAGGTGGATCAAGAAGTTGTGAAGCATTGTAAGGTAAGCTTTGATTTAGTATGTTATGAAGTAGGATGTGTTACCTTTATAGTTGATGCTAGAGTTGATTCAGGAATTATACGGTGAATTTAATCTGATTAAGGTTAGATTAGATTCATATTTCTACCATTTGTTTAGGCTAGTGATTGGTTATATTGGTATTCTACGATTACAGGAGGTGGATACGAGATAGGTCCACGAGCGTAAAGACAGTGATATTGTACATAACAGGCAGATATTTTGACTTATCTCTTAGATATAGTCATGTTGATATGCTAGTTAGTATAACTTACAATAATTTTCATGTTTATATACCTAGTATGTTATTGTGCCTACTTGATACATGCATTGGATCAGTTTATAGTTATATCTTCCCTGTTTTACTCGGATCATTGATATGTACTTATTGGTTGTGCATATTATTCGGATATGTATTTTAGTTGGATTTACATGCTTTAGTATCATGCACCATCTTGCATGATTGCATGCTGGCTGGCCGGGGTTCCTTTATAGTTGAGCCCGTAGCCAGTTACATGGTCTACACACGCTGCCACTCATGGGTTAGTGGTACATCGAGAGGTGTGTCGATTGCTCTGTCGAGCTCATTGGTCAGCTCATGGGTAGCGTTGAGTGATGTGTAGTGGCGAGGATCTCTCCTCGGTTTACGACAGGAGATGAGCTTTGCTCCCCACTCTGTTTAGAGGCGGGAGGATAGGTGTACTCCGACGGACATCACCACTCGGTCACTCGGGAAGCGGTGATGGCGAGTGCCCTACCCACTCGGCTTCACCATCAGCGTGTGAGGCGGCGTATTTAGCGTCATTTGCATGACATGCATTATGCATGGATAGCATTTGTATTGTGTTTGATGTATTTTTATTGCTGCCTTGGATGTTGCATATTGTTGTCATGCATACAGGATACATATTTGTATATGGTATGGTGACTTTATTTCTTCTAGTATGTTATATGCTCCTATATCAGGGTAGGAGATTCAGGTAAGTACAATCCTTTTGTATTTCTTTCTTGCATACCCTATATATGAGACTGTACTGGCATGATAGTTATTGTTAGCTATATCTTACTTTGCATATCGACTATATCCACTGAGTTCTTTGAACCGTGGTTTTATATTTATTTCAGAATGAAGCTGTTAGTAGAGTCCAATTGTCATACTCCCCCCTCGTCGTGATAGATTATTAGTTATTTGAGTTATGATTTTGGATTTTGTATAGGAGATATCTTTGGGTCCTAATGTTTTGGTTATGTACTTGTGGAAGTTTGGAGATATTTGTTGTGTCCTTATGGAATATTCGATTCGTTTGGTTGTATGTTCCTGCTCAGATGGCAGAAGGGGTAGGTCTCGATGTTTTTAGATCTTTTATTTATTTTGGTTGATGGCCTGAGGCCGTATATTATGTATAGTGTGTTGTGGTATGTTCCGGTCGTGTTGACCGATGTATAGTTGCCGTGTAGGCCTTGTATGCAAGATTGGTATTGTCACCCGTACAGGGGAGATGCTGTCGGATTTTCATCTGGCAGGGACTCCCCCGGGGAGTGACATCTAGAGTATGAGTGATTTATCAAGTATGAGGGGATCACACTTGGGTTAAATCTCATGGTTGAGATTTACCAGTCGACTCAGGATATAGATCAGTCAACTGGCCGAGTGTAGATATTCAGAAGGCCTAGTTAACTCGATAAGTCGACTGGTCATGTAGTCAACTGAGGCTCGATTATTATATGTGACTCTAGCAGTCGACTGTTAGGGTTTGACAGTCGACTGGCCACTAGCAATCGACTACTAGGGTTGAGCAGTCGACTGGTCATAAGTGGCCGGAGTACAGAATATCTCATAGTCAACTAGGCAGTCGACTACTTGCTGACAGTCGACTGGTGGTAATTGTTGTCGACTGCTGGGGTATCCGTTAGATAGTAGGCTAACGTGGATGAGTCCATTGTGAGACAACGGATAGGCGAGCAATCTACTAGTGCCTTTTGGTAGTCGACTGCTAGACAAAAAACCAGCCCAATGTAGATTATAAAAGGAGAAGCTTGGGGAGAATTTTTGCAGTCAGATCTTGAAGCTTTTGGAAGAGAAACGTTGTTGCTTGCCATACCTTCAAGAACACTCTAAGCAACCAAAAGATCAAGTATTCAAAAGCTCTCATTTGTAAAGTGTTTTCACTTGTTTATTGTATTTGCTTTTGTATATTTGTATTTTGTCGTATTCTTATTATTGTAAGATCATTGTAAGAGGTTTCTCCATCTCCGAAGTGTTTCTGAGAAAGAGAAGAGTTTTAGTGGTATAAACACTAAAATCCAGTCATGGAGTAGGAACTGTAGGTTCCAAACCACGTAAAATTTGGTAATGTGCTTGTGTATTTTATTTTGTGCTATTTATTTTTGTTTATCCTATTGTACAATAACATTGGTGTAGATAAGCACAATTGAATCGAATGAGAAATTGAAAGACGCTATTCACCCCTTCCTCTCTAGTGCATGTCATGGTCCCTACAAAGAATTCTATGAAACTTGAATTTGCTATAACTAATTTGGGAAAGATGAAATATTTTATCAGTGTGGAGGTGTTATAAAATCCTAAAGGCATCTATATTAGCCAAATAAAGTATGCAATATATGTTTTGGAGAAGAGTAATTGTGTAAATAATCTCATTGTTCCTGGCATTAAACTTATGAAGGATAAAGAAGGATCCAAAGTGAATGCTTTCATGTACAAATAATTAGTTCGAAGTCTTATGTATCTAACTACTACAAGACCAGATTTGGTGTATGTGGTGTCTCTCATTAGCAAATTCAACAGAGTTACATTTGCAAGTTGCGAAAAAGGGTGCTAAGATACTTGAAAGGAGCTGTAAATTTTAAAGCCTTCTACCAAAAGAATGGTAGTATATTAATGGCATATATAGACAGTGATTATGTAGGAGATGCAAATTATAGGAAAAGCACTTTTGGTTATGTGTTTCTACTAAGTGGAGGGGTTTGTTGGGTTACGGGCGACGCGTAGATGTGCTTTTGTCGTTTCACAAACGAACACAGTGAAAGAAAAATGTAATAATTTTCTAAATTATTACAACACTCACACCTATGCATGCAGGATTATAATACGTGCGAACATATCCACCAAATAAAAATTTACATAAAGCAAGAATAAAATAAATTTTACTCTAGGTATACCTTTCGGATGATAGCGAGCCAGAAGGGCATCAATCGTATGACGCTAACAGAGCTTCATCTCTACTCGTATCTTCATCGAATCTTCGGAGGGACGACTTCTCAAAGCCATGAGTTTGACCTTCTCTTCGCTACTAGATGAAGCAAGAAGGTCGGATGATCGGAGAGCAATCACTGGCTCATTTTACGACATAAATGAGTGCTCGAACAACCTTCATAAGGTTGTCGATTCGTGTTGGAATTAGACGGTGTTTTTGAAGCTTCAATAAGCGACAATAATAGCCCTAAAACCTAGAGTGGCCGACCTCTAAAGAGGTGAAAACAACCCTTGTTTCCTTAATGGTTGGTGGAACACCAAACCCTAATTTTCCTAGGTTCGGCCAAGGGAATAAAGGAAGAAACCTTTATTCCAAGCCTTGGTCGAATAGTCAATCCACCTTGAGGAAGATTTGGTCGGAGTTCACCATTTCCTTGGGGAGGAGTTGGCCGGACCTAAACAAGAGGGAGCCTTGCTAGGGCTGGCGGCAAAGAAAAAGGAAGAGGGTAGAGAGTTCGGCTAGGTTAAGGAAAATGGCCTTAAGGACTTCTATTCCTTAGGTTTAGCCTTTATAACCCTTTATATAGGCACTAATCCTAATGGGTTATAGGTTAGTGGATCAAATCCCTAAGCCCATAACCATTAAGGCTTAATCTCATCCATTAAACTCTAATTGAGCCCTTAACTAAAAAATGACCCTTTTAATTAAAATCAAATGAGTTTGGTTTATAATTAAACCTTTTAGTGCCCAATCTATTGTTTCTGACTTGACAAATATTTCCATATTTGTCATGTGTTTGGTCCAACCAAACTTGATCTCTCTCGATCTTGAAAATTCAATTCTCAAACTCGTTTTAAGTCTCTTCGAAGGATTCATAGTGTATGTGACCTAATAGATTCTCAGTTTATGTTGGCCGTCCATAATTAACCATTAATTATGGAACAATCATGAGTGACACATAATAGTACATCATGAACTCCAATTAATCAAAAAATCAACGGTTGATCTCGGAACCATTTTCGAACCCTTCAGCAGCTACAATGAATCGTACGTCGTCCCTTTCACTCATCTTATATCCACTTGATTCCGGACATGGTCTATGTGTTAGTCTCCACTAGGCTGACTACGTCACACCTAGCCCGAGTCTTACTTCTTGGTCCAGTGGATTCTAATTACTTCAACATGTATCCAAGAGTACCATACTCTTGACATGCAATGCTTTGGTCAAAGACTTTGAGTAACAATCCTGATGAGTAGTCATAGGGTATACATCTCCTCACAAGGAGTGGTAAATCCTTTATTGGATATTCAATCACCTTCGGACATTTCAACTTATACCCAATCATCCCGTAACCATACCTCCGTAGAAATGTATCAACTAAGATGTCAAAGTATAAGTCTCTATGATCAAGATGACTTGAATACCTCAAGTCGAAGGAAACTCGCACTCGAGCTTTAGTAAAGCTTCACTGACATATCTTATATGCAGAGAACCATGTGAAGTCTTATTGCAAGTTACTCCAATGAACTAGTTACCATAACTAGCATCAACGTTTAACTCTCGACATCTTAATGTCTTCAACCAATGAGGAGCAGCTGCTTAAATAAAGCAAGGAGTATAACTCGTGCTCGTCTCCCAGAATCGATGATGTACAAACTCATCAATTAATCGATTAGGGATTATTTAATACATTCATAATTACACATGTAGAGATACTGACTAGTTGTGATCTAATCACAAGTTCTCTCATACTATGAATCGTATCATGGACATTCAGTAAATGAGTTTAAGATCCAATCAAACACATATGATATGTGCACTCAAATAGTGAATCTTTATTTATCAAATAAATAGTATAACCATAAGGCGATTGCCTTAGGACATCTCTCAAACATAACAGACTCCCACTTGGCCTAAAACCAATCGTCATGATATCCAATACCATAGTCCTTGATGTGACTCTCAAACTTACTTTGTGATAAAGCCTTTGTCAAAGGATCCGCTACGTTCCTTTCTATGGAAATCTTCTCGATTTGTATTTCTTTTCTACTGATGATTTCTCTGATCATATGATATCGCCGAAGCACGTGTTTGGATCATTGGTGAGACCTGGGTTCCTTTGCCTGTGCAATATCTCTAGTGTTGTCGTAGTAAACTAGTAATGCTTTAATAATAGATGGAACCACCCCAAGTTCGGAGATGAACTTCTTGATCCAAACCGCCTCCTTTGCTGCTTCAGAAGCTGCAATGTATTCTGCCTCCATGGTAGAATCGACAACTGTGTCTTATTTGGAACTTTTCCAACTCACTGCACCACCATTCGGTGTGAATGTGTACTCAGACTATGACATGGAGTCATCCTTATTGGTCTGGAAGCTGACATTCGTATACCCGCGTGTAACCATATCACCTTCTCCATAAATTAAGAACATATCATTAATTCTTCTCAAGTATTTAAGGATTACCTTGACAACCACCTAATGATCCATTCCTGGATCAGACTAGTATCTGCTCGTGACACTCAGAGCATATGATACGTCGGACCTATAGCATACATAATAGGTCATATTGCATAAGCATAAGAAATCTTATTCAAGTAAATCCTCTTGTTGTTCGGGGACACATAGACTTTGAGAGGTGAATCCCATGTCGCATGGGTATATAACCTTTCTTAGATTCAGACATGCTAAACCGCTTTAGCACTTTGTCTATATATGTAGCCTGCAAAAGACCAAGCAACATTTTCGATCTATCTCTATAGATCTTAATCTCGAGGATGTAGGTTGCTTCTCCCATGCATTTTATAGAGAATATTTTGTATAACCAACCTTTGACTGACTATAAGACAGGTATATCATTTTCTATGAGTAATATGTCATCAACATATAATACTAGAAATACGATCGCACTCCCACTAACCCTCTTGTACACATAATATTCGTCAGGATTTTGTGAGAAATCAAACTCTTTGATTGCCTCATCAAAATGGATATTCCAACTCTTGGATGCTTGCTTCAGTCCATAAATGGACTGTTAAAGCTTGCATACTTTGGTTTTGTCAACCGATGTGAAACCCTCAGGTTGTATCATATACACATCCTCATGCAGATTTCCATTAAGGAAAGCTATTTTCACATCCATCTGTCATATCTCATAATCATAATGAGCTGCTATGTCCAGGAGTATCCGAATGGATTTAAGCATGACAACTAGTGAGAAGGCCTCGTCATAGTCAACACCTTGCTTTTCACGATAATCTTTTGCCACCAATCTAGCTTTATAGGTAATCATATTACCATCCATGTCAGTTTTCTTCTTGAAAATCCACTTGCACCCAATAGGTGTGATGCCTTCAGGTGGATCCACCAAGTTCCAAACTTGGTTTTTATATATGGAATCCATTTCTGACTTCATGTCTACTAGCCATTTATCCCTTTCTGAACTTTTCAGAACTTCTTCGTAACTAGTAGATTCCTCATCCTTAATGAGTAACACATCATTAGATTCATTTATGAGAAATCTATATCTCTCAGGAATCTTATGTGACCTACCATATCTATGAAGATATGGTGTAACGATAGGTTCAATCATTATCTCATTATCATGAATAATCGACTGTAGTTTCAATATAGATGTCTCTTTAGTGTCTATTGGAGTTTCTTGAACTTCCTTAAGTTCAACCTAACTCCCACTATTTTCTTATAAGAGAAACTTTTTCTCTAGAAATATAACATTCCTTGAAACAAACACCTTTTGTTCCAAGGGATGATAGAATTGGTAACCCCTCATTTCCTTAGGGTATCCAATAAATAGACACTTATCAGACTTAACATCCAGTTTGTATGATGTAGTCCTCTTCATGTAAGTAGGACATCCTCATGTCTTCAAATAAGACAACTGGGGTTTCTTACCAGTCCATATTCGATATGGAGTAGCATAGACTGCCTTAGTCGAGACTCTATTTAGCAAGTGAATAACTGTCTCGAGTGCGTAGCCCCAAAAGGATTTCGGAAGGCTTGCATGATTCATTATCAATCTCACCATGTCTAACAATGTTTGATTTTAACTTTCAGATACACCATTATGTTGTGGTGTATAAGGCGGAGTCCATTAAAACAATATACCATTATCTCTTGAATAATACTGAAATTTTTAGTTTAAGTATTCGCCACTTCGATCAGATCGAAGTATCTTAATACTTTTACCAAGTTGTTTCTCTACTTTATTTTTGAATTCTTTGAACCTTTCAAAGACTTCAGATTTATATCTCATAAGATATACATACCCAAATCGTAGTGATCATCGATAAAGGTAATGAAGTAGTTGTAACCTCCTTGAGCATGAATTGACATTGGTCCACATATATCAGTATGTATGAGACCAAATAACTCTTCCACTGGCTTACACTTTCCATAAAAGGACAATTTTGTCATCTTACCTTGTAAGCATGATTCACATGTATCAAATGAATGTAATTCAAATGATTCTAGAATTCCACTCGTGTAACTCTGACATACGCTTCTTGCTTATATGGCTAAGGCGACAATGTCATGTGTAAGAGGTTAACTGATCATCCTTTTGAGCATGCTTGTTTCTCGCTTCGATATTGAATGTGTCATCGAATGTATCTAACATATAGATGTCGTTGCATAAAGTTTCGGTGTCATAAAGAACGTCATTCAAGGTTATATAACAACAATTGTTACTAAATGTCAAATGGAAACCCTTTCTATTTAAACAAGAAATAGAAACAATGTTCTTTATTAATGCAGGAACAAAATAATAATTGTCCAGTTCTAAGACAAGTCTACTAGGAAGCTTTAGCAAATATGTTCTGATGGTAACAACTGCAACCTTTGCTCCATTGCCAACTCGTAGATTCGGTTCTCCCTTGATAAGTCTTCTGCTATCCCTTATCTCCTGTATGTCATTATATATATGTGAGTCACACCCGATATCTAATATTCAAGCGTCAAAGGAAATAGCATGATAGTCAATAACGAAGATACCTGAAGAGGATGGGGCATCATATGCTAGTTTCTTCTTCATGGACTCAAGATAGATCTTGCAGTTCCTTCACCAATGGCCCATCTTGCCACAGTGATGGCAGGTGCCCTTTGGAGCTGACTTTCCAATCTTAGCCTTCTTCTTCTTCCCCTTTGGCTTTTTGCTTTGACTTCCTCTTAGAACCTTTCTTCGAGGAGTCAACCAATATCATCGTCTTCTGTTCTTTAGTTACAGAAGCTTCTATAGTATTGAGCATATTGATTAGCTCAGGAATGGTGGATTCAAGATTGTTCATCCGATAGTTCATCACAAATTGTGAGTAACTCTTGGATAAACTATGAAGAATTAAGTCAATACTTAATTTGTGATCCATTACAAACCCTAGTGATCCTAGCCACTCGATGTACCCGTTCATCTTTAGTATAAACTGTACTACAGATGAACCCTCCTCCATCTTACAAATAATCATGTAAGCATCCATTTGCTCGTGCTGCTTTTGTAGCTCAGGAGTCATCGTCGCTAGCATGATGCAATTGGAAAGCTCAGAATCAGTCCTATACTTCTGATGGGCCAACATTTGGTTCGAAGTTGCATCATGGTCAAGACTAGTGGGAAGAGGCTCTTCAAGGACATAAGCAAGCTTCTCAACCTTGAGAATGATTCTCAAGTTTTGAAGCCAGTCCAAGAAGTTAGACCCAATTAGTTTGTTCGATTCCAAAATTGAACGCAAATTAACAGACGACATTATCAAATGATTAACCTAGAAATACAAAATCGAAAATGTGAGAAGATGATTTGATATGTAAACAATTTACATCTTAGGCTCCCACTCACTTTCCGAATTCAAGAGCCCTTACTTTGAATTCGGGAGATCGTAGGTTTTTCTCCGAGTAGGTTGATATCCACTATAGATAAGAACAACTTTGACTTTAGGCCAACAAGCCATTCTTAGCTATAGTGGTAGGCATCAAGTATACCGATTACATATCGTGTATATATAACTATCACATTATGCTATGAACTATTTGAATGTTCGCATAAACATCGGGTTGTTAACACATTAACAAGTATACATCAAATGTATATCACCCGACTTCACCTCTATCCACATTGACCTTGGCGTTAGGTCAACAAGTCAATGCTTCAAGTTAAAACCAACCTGTTAGTCATGAGATCGCATTTTTATGGTTCGAACATATCTAATTTCAGGTTGAGCTTAACTTGGGCCAATAACTTAAACAAGGAATTAGACTTTGGTTCTTACCATATTAACGTAAGTGTAAGCTTTAAAATTTGTATAAGGGTTTTAGATCTCATCCTCATGCATATGTTCTACCTATATGACATCGCACGCATGATATATATGATGACATGTTACAACACATGCATGCCAAAATGCATCTAATTATGGCATATGATATGACATGATTATGCCATAGTTGTTATTATATTATTTTGGAATTAAAATATGTTTAGGAATTTGATTTACATAAATCAATATTCCTTTGATTAAATTAGGAAACAATTTCCAAATTTAATCTCATATTTTTTTTGGAAAATATATTAAATTTAAAATAATTTTAGAATCTAAATTTCATAAATCATGATTCTTTAATTAAATAAGGATTTAAATCCGAATTTAATAGTATATTTTATCTAGGAAATATATAAAAAATTAAAATATGATTTAGAATCCTGATTTCCGTAAATCATGATTCTCTAATTAAATAAGGAATTAATTCCAAATTTAATTACATATTTTATTTGATAAATATTTTTCAGAAATAAAATATGTTATAAAATATTAATTTCCATAAATCAAAATTCCATAATTAAATTAGGAAATAATTTCCAATTTAATCACATACTTTATTTAAGGAAATAAATACCTATCAACAAAATCCAATTAATTAGGAAATATTTTCCATATTAATATTTCTCGATCAAATATTTTCGAAAATATAATTTCCTAAATTATTTCTAAATTTTTCAAATCTGGATTTTTTTCTAACAAATTAGAAAACTGTCCAAAAATGGGAATTTTTCCAAAATAGAAATTTTTTTAAAATAATTCTACGACCAACTACAACTTCGTAAAACCTATTTTATGAATATATCAAATCACGATCGAGCTCTGATACCACTGTTGGGTTACAACCGATGTGTTGATGTGCTTTTGTCGTTTCACAAACGAACGCAGCGGAAGAAAAACGTAATAATTTTCTAAATTATTACAACACTCACACCCAAGCATACAAAATTACAACACGTGCGAACATATCCGTCAAATAAAATTTCACATACAATAAGAATAAAATAAATTTTACTCTAGATATACCTTTCAGATGATGGCGAGCCGGAAGGGCATCAAACGTACGACGCTCACGGAGCTTCGTCTCTACTCGTATCCATGCCGAATATTTAGAGGGATGACTTCTCAAAGCCACGAGTTTGACCTTCTCTTCTCTACTAGATAAAGCAAGAAGGTTGGGTGATCGGAGAGCAATCACCGACTTATTTTGTGATACAAACGAGTCCTCGAACAACCTTCGTAAGGTTGTCGATTTGTGTCAGAATTAGTCGATGTTTTTAAAGCTTCAATAAGTGACAATAAAAACCCTAAAACCTGGAGTGGTCGACCTCTAAAGAGGTGGAAACAACCCTTGTTTCCTTGATGGCCGGCAAAACACCAAACCCTAATTCTCCTAGGTTCGACCAAGGACACAAAGGAAGAAACCTTTGTTCCAAGCCTTGGCTGAATAGTCAATCCACCTTGAGGAAGACTTGTCCAGAGTTCACCACTTCCTTGGGGAGGAGTTGGCCAGACCTAAACAAGAGGGAGCCTTGCTAGGGTCGGTGGCGAAGAAGAAGGAAGAGAGTAGAGAGTTCGTCTAGGTTGAGGAAGAGGGCCTTAAGGACTTCTATTCCTTAGGTTTAGTCTTTATAACCCTTTATATAGGCACTAATCCTATATAGGTTAGTGGATCAAATCCATAAGTCCATAACCATTAAGGCTTAATCTCATCCATTAAACTCTAATTAGGCCCTTAACTAAAAAAGGACCATTTTAATTAAAATCAAATGAGTTTGGTTTATAATTAAATCTTTTAAGGCCCAACCCGTCTTCTTAAGATGTGCTCCTTTCGTGTTTTCGGCTTGACAAATATTTTCATATTTGTCATGTGTTTGGTACAACCAAATTTGATCTCTCTCGATCTTGAAAATCTAATCTAATTCTCAAACTCGTTTTAAGTCTTTTTAAAGAATTCGTAGTGCGTGTGACCTAATACGTTCTTGGTTTATATTGGTTGTCCATAATTAACTATTAATTATGGAACAATCATGAGTAGCACCTAGTAGTACATTATGATCCTCAATTAACCAAAAAATCAACGGTTGACCTCGGAACTATTTCCGAACCCTTCAACAGCTACAGTGAATCGTACCTCGTTTCTTTCACTCATCTTATATCCACTTGGTTCAGGACATGGTCTATGTGTCAGTCCCCACTAGGCTGACTACGTCACACCTAGCTCAAGTCTTACTTTCTCGTTCAGTGGATTCTAATTACTTCGACATGTATCCAAGAGTACCATACTTTTGACATGCAATGCTTTGGCCAAAAACTTTGAGTAACAATCCTAACGAGTGATCATAGGGTATACATCTCCTCACAAGGAGTGGTGAATCCTTTGTTGGCTATTCAATCACCTTTGGGTACTTTGACTTATACCCAATTATCCCATACCCACACCTCCGTAGAGATATATCGATAAGATGTCAAAGTATAAGTCTTCTTAACCAAGATGACTTGAATACCTCAAGTCGAAGGAAACTCGCACTCGAGCTGTAGTAAGAGCTTCACTGACATATCTTATATGCAGAGAACCATGTAAAGTCTTACAGCAAGTCACTCCAATGAACTAGTTACCATAACTAGTATCCACGTTTAACTCTCGACATCTCAATGTTTTTAGCCTGTGAGGAGCAGCTACTTGGATAAACCAAGGAGTATAATCCGGGCTAGTCTCCCAAAATCAATGATGTCTGAACTCATTAATTCAACAACTAGGAATTATTTCAATACATTTATAATTACACATGTAGAGATACTCACTAGTTGTGATCCAATCATAAGTTCTCTCATACTATGAATCGTATCGCGGACATTCAGTAAATGAGTTTAAGATCCAATTAAACACATATGACATATGTACTCAAATAGTGAATCTTTATTTATCAAATAAATAGTACAATTATAAGACGATTTTCTTAGGACACCTCTCAAACATAACAGGGTTGTGTCTTAGTCTTAAAAAAACTAGTCCATAGTTGCTACCCTTATGCTTGTCAAGGGGTTGATGAGGTTAGTATTAACAAACGTATTGATGTAATGTTTCATTTCTTATGTGATTTGACCAGAGATGTAGTTGTTGAGCTAAAGAATTGTGTCACACAAGATCATATTATAGATATTATGACAAAACCATTAAAGTTGGATGTGTTCTTGAAATTACGTGAGTCAATGGGTGTATGTGTGGTACCACGACTAAATTGAAAGCATTATTGTGATCAATTTAGGGGAGGAATTGTTGGGATAATAGTTGAAATGATCAACTACAATAAGTCCTATCAATTAGGATCTAGTCTGATTTTTACCACATTATTAGGATCAACGTGGATTGTTTTTCGAAATTCTATCTTATTGTACAACCTATATGAAGCCAATAATTTATTGATTCTATAATAAAATTGGTTTCCATCCATAACACTTAATTCCTTCGACTGCCCATAGTGAAAAAAGTTAAGAGGGAGCTGAGAGTTAAATCTTGATGAAGCTCCTCTAACACTCAAGTCAGACTTCACTAAAGAATATAGAGAAATGGAAATGGAGTAGTAGTATATCAATATTCGAACCTCTTCTCTATGCCATAGTGGGTATCCTTTTATATGAACCTGGGAATGAATAACCGAACACTTTGTCATACATACCTCGTCTTCTCCGTGCATCCATTCTTGTTTGACATGCCTATTCCTATCTGCATCTAAAACTGTCACAAGCAGTGGGACCATAGTTTGTAGGATCGTGATCCTATACAGGATCGATTTGGGATTAGAATCAGATCGATCGAGATCGGATCGTAGAATCGTACGATCCTATCAAAACCTTTTAGAATTTCATGGTTAAATATTATTATAATTGTACCTAATTAATAATTTAAAAAATCATTTATATATAATTAGATTAATAATTTTGCATATATACATACACATTCGATATCAAATAGTAAAAAATAATTATAGCCATCAAATAACTAACCTTTAAGATTAAAGAGAGCTATTAAAACGAAAAAAAAACATCATAATAAGACAAAGAAATGATTTTTCAGATTTGTATTTTGAGTTAAAAAAGTATTGCGTTCACCATCTATCTATATATATATATATAATAAAATGACATGAAAAAAAAATAATTATCACAATCAAATTATACACTTCAACTTAAAAAAATCTAAAACATACCCACTAAGACATTTTAAATAACTCTATCACTAATTAACCGTCTAATTATCTATCTAGCCATTTCTCTATTTATTATATTTATATCGCAATTATAAATTATATCTCATTTCTATTTCTTCTCCTTAACTTTATTTCCTATTAAAGTTTTAGAAATTAGGATCCAACTTGGAGGCTTTTTGTTTCCAATCTCAGCCGACTCCGATAGCACCGCTTCTCTTTTTCATTCCCTTTCAGTCTTTCCCCTGTATCTTCTAAACCTCATCGACTGTCTTAAATCAGTTCATCAACATGCTTCTTGCTATTCCATTTGCTTTTCCCTTTTACTTTTTTTTTTGTTCATCATTATCTTCTTCAAGGTAGTTTAGTTGTTTCGATCTGAAATTGACTAGTTAATCGATCTCAAAGTTGAATATTTATTTTATTTTTGAGGAGGGATGAGGTGTCGTGGTCGATTTATTTTTTTTATATCAATTTGGCTTTGTATGCGTAGATCGAACGATTCGAAAGGGGATAGCTCGGACTCCTCGAAGGATGGTGGAGGAGCAACATTTGCAATAGGGCCATTGTCTTTGCGGCAACAACTGCAACTTATTTGGGACCCTCACAATGATGAATCTCTACTCTAAATGCTATTGGAGTACGCAATCATCTCCTTGAGGAGGAGCGGCAGCGGCAATGTAAACTCTCGCTGTCAAACTCCCTTAGTCCCTTCTCTTTTTCGTCTCCTCGTCGTGGTCCCCCGTTACCACAACCGAGGTAACGAGTGCCTTTGCCGTGATTGCCTCCCCTGCCATTTTATTTTCTTTGGCGAATCCGTCAAAGGATGCAAAGGCTGCGGAAGAGAAAAAGGGTTAAAAAAAAAATATTTCTATCAATTTGATAGGATCGGTTGAAACATAGAATCGGTACGATCCCACCGATTATGAATGATCCCAACGATCCTAATGCGATCCCACAACAAAAAAATGATCCTATATGATCTAGGATCATTTTGAGATCTCGGATCATAGGATCGTATGATCCTACGATCCAAGATCGCGATTCTGCAAACCATGAGTGGGACGAAACACTGCCATCACTTGCTCATCTACCATGTTGGTTAAGTTGGGTCAAATCGGCTCAACCTAGCATCTAGCCTCGTAGGCTGAGCTTAAGCATGTGCATGTCATGTGCAAATCTGTTGTGTCTTCTGTATTGACTAAGTATGGTCCAGTTGAAGGAGGAAGTATTCAAACTGACTAGATTTGTGCCGACACTAGGAGTTTCGTTATGGTCGCATATTGGTCAACCTCCTTTCCTCAACCACTCTTCGAAAATCCACCAAACCATGCCACCATTTTAGAATTCGAATCACTCATTTGATTCCAAGTTCGCCTCAAGAAAACGTGGATCCTCTGCCTCGCTTGTCTTATTTATCATTAATCAACGATGGCTAACTCAGATCTGAAAAGTTGCAATATTTGATATGCTATCATGAAATCTATCCAATGGTGGGAAAGTGTGATCTGCATTCTCAACTTACATCCAATGATCCTTCATTAACTAGCCACTCTTTATCAACACCATGGCGCATTCAAACACATAATACTCATCGCCTTTCATTGTCATCACCACCTCCGCTCTCTAACTTCAAACCATAAGCTCTAACTCTTCTTCTTTCTTTTGTCCACATTGGCCATGGATTTCCAACCCCATACTGACCTTTGGTATGAAATGACCTGATCAAGCTACACCAAGATAGAAAAATGCAACCCTGTGAACTAGTTTTATTATACTAACATGCCACCCTCTTCAGATCCCATAGCCCACTCAACACTCTCATTGACCACCCACCGATTATATCACACTCTTCTATAGCCAAATGATCGATGATCTTCACTTATCCATTCCTCCCTTTTTTGAGAAGATATCGTCATACTTCCACATTCCCCTTAGCTAATTAACTCCTAACTCCTCTAACTCCTTTGCAGAGTTGTAATTATCTTTCACATCTACCACATCCCTCTTTCTTCCATCATCTTTCCTACTTGGTTAACTCTAAAAAAAGTGAGGTTGGGATCTTTTACTTCACCATTCAACCTTCCCCATAATTTATATTGAACTACTCGACCTCCCACAACATATATGTCTTTCCTTTGTGATGACTAACCCAATTTTTGTCTTTTGTTTTAGCTGACAAAATGTGGAGGGTCTCCATTTAAATAACCTTAACATCCACACTCAAGGAGTTGACCCCCCGAGTCCGAACAACCCCCACAAGAGTCACTAATTCTACAAGCCATCTCCTCCATCAAATTAGAGTGGCCTCTACAACCCCACAAGAGGACTCGACATTTGCAACGTCC
Source organism: Wurfbainia villosa (assembly GCA_025175895.1). Lineage (NCBI taxonomy): Eukaryota > Viridiplantae > Streptophyta > Magnoliopsida > Zingiberales > Zingiberaceae > Wurfbainia > Wurfbainia villosa. The sequence continues at coordinate 121,617,414 of CM045990.1, forward strand.
CACTGAGCCAATCTCTTCTCAACTTTATGCATCCCATCGGCCTGATCAGTTCCTTTGCTTCACCACCTTCGCCACTTATGGAAGAGTCTATCCTTCCTCTGGGTCGCAACTCCTCACATCAACCTGACTCCAATTCTAAGCATAGTCTTCTCTACCATCCTCCCTTGGAGATAGCTCCCAGGATCACTGTATTGTAGGTTATTCCGAAGGCAGAGATGGAGGCCATTAAGCTCCTCCCCTTGGTGTCTCTAGCAGATGAGCTAATCACCATAAGTGTTAACACAAGGTTAAATCTACCATGTTATCTTCTAGTTGCCTTCCCATAATCTAACCCGTGTGTTTTCCAACTTCTTACCCGACAGCAGGAGCCTCTGACCCGCCTTTCTCTCTTTTTGATGTTTAACAAAAACCACAAATACCTTTGAGTTAGGCCACCTAACTCAAATCTCCTTACCAATTCTCTCAAATTGGTAATCTCAAATTCTCCCATTGATTTTCCCATCAATTCTTCTCCTTTTTGACATACATAAAAAAGGTTCTCCCTAAGGGTGTCAATGTCTCATATCCCAATGAGATCTTACAATCTCCCCCTTGTCCAAAAACATCTAGGATGCCTTCAATCTTCCTAGTGATAAGTCTCATATCACTAAAGAAAGACAATCCTTACACTCTCCCAATTTTCCCAATTAGGCATCTCACATTCTCAAAATTCTCTCCCTCATGAGGAAGAACACATCCATCATCCCATGATGCATAACCTCCCCCTAAAGGCTTGCTCCCCCTTGACCATTGCACCAATAATATCCTTAGAGAATTCCTAAGCCAATAGGAACACTAAACCATAAAAATTAAAGTTAAAAGTTCAAACTTGAACTTTTATATATCTTAAAATTTAATATACACCCAAACAACTCTTCTAATCCATATCCAATGGATTTTTACCCTTTCTAATGCTTTCTAAAGCATATCCTAGGGTTAGGAGTAGTTAGGGTAGCCTAACATAGCTAAAATCAAGCTAAACAAACCTTGTTTACCCGAAATCAGGCCTGACAGTCGACTTTGTCATCCAGCAGTCTACTGCCCTTGACACCAGTCGACTGTCATAAGCGAGAGTCGACTGATTTCTACAAATGCAAATATCAGAATTCAGAAATAGATTTTCAAAATACATAAGTAATTATACATAGTTTGAAAAATAGTGAAACTTCATATGCATAATACTTATAACAATCATAATGGGTAAAAAATATTTGAAAAATAAAATACCCATTAAATAATGAGATTGACAAAAAGTTCAAAACCATTGAAAAGTTCAATGCTTTGGCCCTACTTTGTGTCAACTTCATCAATGGTGATTGCTATCAAAAGATAGACTTCACCAAGGTTTTCTAAAATGATTTTAAAATATTTTTGAAAATCTATATTAGATCATGGTCAATGAGTTCAATGCACATGACTTGCACATTAGCTTTCCCCATGACCCACTCATGATATATGATGTGTTTAAGTTCATTTAGATGTAAAAACTATGCACCTTGAACTTAACTCATTTCCTAACATCTCATATGTGTCTAAGGTGTATGAAAACACACACATGTCAATTTGATGTGAGATGTGGGTTTTGGTTCATCTTAAACTAAGGTCTCATGCATTTTTCTAAGGCAATACTACTTGATTCTCTTATACATGGGACTTCAAGTCATGCCATAGTCCTTAAATCATTTTTAATTACCTTAAATGCATGAATGATGATATGACATATAATGATAGTATAAATAAGCATGTGCCAAAATCATGATGTCATGACATAAAAATGAACCTAAGCACTCATGACATAAAAACATAAACTAAATATGATCATGACATATTATATGATAAAAATAAATATGATATCATGTCACGCCCTGAGAGTATGCCGAGCCGAAAAGCAAACGGACGACATCTCCCCTGTACGTGGCAACATATCCTGTTAATATAAGGCCCATGGGCCCACAATAACAATAACATATACAATTGTAAACATAACAACATAACAAAACACAACGGAATTAACACAACTACAATATAAACCACACTCCATGCATACCGGTATGACTAACACCAAACTAAGAAAATGTCGTAACAAAACCAGAAAGAACGGTACCACAACAACAGTGTCCAACACTACAAATCATCACATAAAACCAAAGACATATCGAAACACCAACGATAAATCCCAAAAGCTCGGACCTTCGGAATTGAGATGAAACGATGCTAGCTAGCGATGCTCTAAGCCATCACGAAGACTTCTACCTATTACCTGGGCGACAGAAAAAATCCAGGGTCTATGGTGGTGAGTATAACTCAGCGGTAATAGGAAAGAACATGTATATATCAAATATCACATGTAATTTAATAGTAAAATCTACAGGTACATCAGGTAAACACCAACATGATAAACATATACATGCCTATACCTTCTAACCAAAAGAACAACGTAAAATGCAGACATACCTGAAAGTCTGTTATGCTACACCTATCCAACTTGAGCACATATCCATAATATATATAACATGAAGAGTATTAACTCTCCCTATAATCATGATACAGGTCAAAGATATCTAATGGTCTGACCAACAAGTATACAAGTATCTGATACAACCGTATAACAGATGCCAGTAGCATGTATGAAGATGATGTACAACCAAATGCAGCAAGCATAGTACAATCAAATGCAACATCACAATAAGCATATATATATAGACTGCATATATATATATATATATATATATATATATATATATATATATATATATATATATATATATATATATATATATATACTAATCACAATCATCCATATATATATATATATATACACATGCATATATGTATATATATGGTAATATGCAAAATGCCAAAAGACACGGTAATGCTGCATGCATGGTCATGCTGGCTCACCCTAAAGCTACCATGACCCCAGTGTGACCTCGGTGGCTCAACATGACAACTGTCCCAACTCAACACCAACCACTACTCTCGAGTGGCAAGTGGGCAGTATGATCGAGTAGCATATAAGCGTAAAGAGCAAGCTACATGATGGGGGTCCCTGTTGTTGGCCACTCCGACAGTCACTACCCATGAGTGGTCGAGTGCCACACACGTAGGACAACGACACACAAATCCAACTACCACCGTCTATAGTGGCAGAGTGCGACACCACAAATGCTCTGCCCTCACACCGGTTACTCCTCCTATGAGTAACCGTGAAGGTAGGATAACTGACGACCCTCTCAACCATAAGGGAGACCACGTCGTCAGCATGCATGCAAATGACATGAATGCATAGTCACACATACAAACATCCACCACAAACTCTATTCTACAGAGAGTCATACCAATCTAATCAATGCACTCTCTATCCTGTAGAGAGTCATACTCAACTGATCATAACACTCTCTATCCTGTAAAGAGTCATACTAATATGATCGATGCACTCTCTATCCTGCAGAGAGTCGTACTCAACTGATTATAATAAGCTAGGACCATTGGTCTGTAGCGACACACTAATCACAAATCACCTGACCATTTACACAACACATGATCGATAGTAAACATGCAACATAAGGATATTAGAATCAATCCTATGTTCAAGACCTTACTTACCCACGGATGCCCTTATACCCAATTTACAAATCAGGTCATCATCCGTACTCCACTATTTATACATAACTAAGCATTTATAGATTTACTTACATCACATCTGTAACTCCTAATCATGATGAGGGAAAAATGTGATAACAGCAACAGAGCATATATAGCCAAAGACAAAGTATCAAGCACAAGAATAAATAAGAGTGGGGTCAAGGTAATATGATCATATATCTAAATCTGCATGCAACAACATCTACCTGACCAGGGTAGGAAATTACCCACCTATTATAAAGCTCGTGATAAATATCTTCACGGTTGCGGTCCTATCTCGTATCCACGTCCTGAACATATGAAACATTATGATTAAGTGCAAACATACAACGAATGATCAAATCAAATCCTACATCGACTTCGTATCCCGATCAACTAGATTGATCTAGTTATCCAATTAACCTAATCAATCCTCTTCATTAATCCCTATCAGATTCCACCTACAATATACTACACAAATAACTCTGCTTTAAAATATTGGTTATGCAAAGTTATCATACATCCACCTGTTAGTTATAGCCCTAGAGCCAATCATGTGATGGTTGAAAAGGGAACATTTTGTATCATATTCAATAAAGGCAAAGGATTGGTTATTATATTTACATCTTGCTTGTGCCAGCTAAATTAAATATAATAATGCCCTAGAAAAGTAGGTTCTTATCTACAGCACATCAATTGGCAGAATTGATTATGAGAGGCTGTAGAGAACACTTTCCTAAATGTTCCTAGTCAAGTATTAATATGCAAGGGCAATATTAATACATAAAGACTAGCATGTAGGTCGATTGATGACTTGATCTCACAAGTCATGGATATATGATATCAAGTTGACACATGGGTATATATTAGAGAATATATACTGAACTGACCCACCATGAGAAAGTTTCATGGATCGTTATATGAGTGTCATAAACTTTCTCATGTGACTATTGGTATGAATAGTCCTCGAACCTGAAGTCACTACGGTTCCCTACATAAGGAATTATGTACTTTGGTATTGTCAAACGTCACCCGTAACAGGGTGGACCATAAAGGCGATTACTGGGTATATAACAAATTATGCGGAGGGATGTGAGTGATGTAGATGGGATCTATCCCTCTCATATGACGAGAGTGATATCGGTGGGCCCCTTGATTGAGTAGAACTACTAAAACGCATGGCCATGCTCAAATGAGTCAATATGAGATATTGAGCTCATTTGTTTGAGTTAGTTTACTCAGGGATCAAGAAACACATAGATTGATCGAGGATGACACGGTCTATGCCTTATTGGTCAATCTGATATCAAGGATAGAAGGACACGGTCATACATTATAGTAGTCACGGAAAGGTTAGTCGGATCTTGACTTATTTCATAACTTGGGTAGCAATGATGTATTGCTAGATGCCGCTCATTGCTTGTGTATCTAAAAGAGTTTAGATCCACTGTCAACGTTATGAGAGCCTATAGGGTCACACACAAAGAGCATGATGATTAGAAGAATTAGTGCATTCTAGTTTGACTAGAATAATTTGGGAATAAGCTTAAGTACAAAATGGTTTTTGGACTTTAAGCTTAATGAGAATTTTAGCTTATTGATTTAATGAGATTAATTCAATATGTTACCTTATTGATTTAATGAGATTAATTCAATATGATAACATAAGCTTATTGAATTAATAAGATTAATTCAACATGCATGAATACACAAGCATGCCACATAAGCATGCCACCTAAGCTAGATAAGGTGGGCTTATTGAATTAATAAGATTAATTCAACATGCATGAATGCCACACAAGCATGCCACATAATCATGCCACCTAAGCTCGATAAGGTGGAAGGAGACCAAGTGGTTTTTGTCTCCTTAAAGTGGCCGGCCAAACAAGGTGTCTCAATGCAATGGATTGCATTGAATGGTAGGAGGTGAAAGGGTTTTTCCAACCCTATAAAAGACTCCATGGAGTGGCCGGCCAAAGTGTGATTATGGTTGTGTGAGAGCTTGAGAGCTTGGTGGAAGCTTTGGTTGTGTGGTTTTGTGAGTGTAGGCTAGCAAGAAGAGTAGTCTTCTTCTTCCCTTCTCTTTTTCCCTAGCTTCCTCTCCTTTAGGGACTTCTCTAGCAAGAAGTAAAGGAGAGCCCTTCTAGTTTTTCTTTTGTGAGACAAGAGCTTGCTCGTGTGGATACGTATAGAGGCACGGACATTTGAACGTGCTAAAGATCCAACAAACCAAAAGGAAAAGCGGGATTAACAAGGGCACGCAACAAAGGTAATCCTCTCCTATAAGATAGGTTTGGTTTTAGAGAAATTTATTTTGTACGAGGTTTTCTTTCGCAAGGATCACTAGGAAGGGATCCTAATTTTTCCGTTGCGCATATGCTATTTGGCATATAGAAATCCCTACAGCACCTTGAATCAAAACCACATCTTCTATCACAGTAATATATATTCATAAGCATTAAGATCCAGACTCACCTGATTATGCCTCAATCGCACAACCTCATGGTCCACCTAATAACACCCAATCTGAATCAATTAACATCATTCGTCCATACCAGTGAATCCAATCACATAACGAGCTACACCTATACAATTCATCAATAATTATTTATTGAACTAAAAATTAACTGTAAAACGTAGCATACATCTATTAATTTTCTCAAATCCAAGCTTACCCAACACCACTTCATTCAACCACAACTTCCTGCTTCAATCAGACCTAAATCCAAATAGTCAAATTGGAGAAAAACCCCACAATGGTCTGCCTTATCCCTGCCACACGCAATATAACCTAAATCCCTATCCAAAACGCACCACAAATCTGTAATATAAAAAATAGCAAGATGGATAAGCAATTACCCATAGATGTGAGAGTAGATCATCGGCCAAACCCTCACGGTTGACCAACAAAAGCTGTTGAACAACTCCAACGTTGCATATCTACCTAAACACACGATGGTTGCTACTGTTCACCGAGGTACAAAGGGTTGCGATGTCATCGAAGCAACTAAGGAACAAGATGGATCTCGCAGTGATTAAATGAACCATGTCATCGATCGGACCATTAACTACAACATAGGCTGCTGGTGATGAGACAAGCGATGACCATATGACTATTCAGTTAGTGATATCCGGTGATGAAGCTGCAGAGAAGTGCAACACTAACCTAGCTCGAGCAGCGACAGAGGAGACAACAAACTAATCTCGTGACAAGATGAAAACAATGATGATGAGGAAATCGGAAGAGAAGACAAGAAAACTAGTGAAACCACTCACCGGCAGTCCAGGAGGCAACTGGAGCAGGGGTGTTCGGAGGGGATGTGCTCGAGATCTTGATCCAGTGAGGAAACACCCAAAACTCAGGATCAAAAAAGGAGGGAAATAGTTGCTAAGGAAGAGACTGATGATAGTGAATTGCTCGCGACGGCGTCGACCTATGCTCAATCGATGACGTCGCATCGGCTGGAGGCTCGCGGTGGTCGACGAGCGGAAGAAAGGGAGGCGGCGATCGAAGGCAAGAACGGCCGCCAAGTCGAGCTCGAGCATAGAGAGTCGGCGATAGGAAGAGGGCTTCAGAGGATTTGGGAGAGGAATCGGCGACAAGAATCGGGCAGAGAAGGTGCGGCGATGAAGAGGGCGCGATTGGAAATGAAGGGAAGTGCGGCTGATTAACGCTCAGGAAAAAGAAGCACAGAAATGCCGAGTAACACATGCGTGAGGAAACCGGATGGGTTTTGAAAGCAGATCGGGTTTTAAATGGATCCACTTATAACCTTTAATCCCTAACCATGTTTTAATTAATCTCCAACCATGGTTTAAATTTATCTCTAGAATAAGCTCCCTAATTCACGAATAATAGAGATATTAATCTGTCGCAAATTTATTCATGGTATTTTACATTCTCCCCCACTTAATAAAATTTGGTCTCCAAATTTCGTACTTAAATGTGGTAATACATTCAAGAGATTTTCGGAATCATCACATACCTCAAGTGGATATATGAGGATACCGAGCTCGGAGAGTATCTTCCAGCTCCCATGTAGCCTCCTCATCAGTATGATGCTGTCATCCAACTCTTACAAGTCAGATGGTTTTGTTCCACAACTGACGCTTCTTGTGACCAAGAATCCATACTGGAATCTCCTCATAAGTCGCATTCGCCTGGAGTGGAATCGGAACCTCTTTCAGAATATGATCTGGACGCGACACGTATTTTCTTAGCATAGAAACATGAAATACGTTATGAACACCTGCAAGTGTCGGAGGTAAAGTCAACCGGTAAGCTACACCTCCAATCCGCTCCAATATCTCAAATGAATAATGTAGCGTGGAGCTAACTTTCCTTTTAACCCAAATATTTTGACTCTTTTGCTGGGTGAAACTTGTAGGAATACATGATCCCCGACTGAGAATTCTAAAAGCCTTCGCCTCCGATCCGCATAACTCTTCTGATGATCCTCCCATGTCTGAATGGTACGCTCAGACTATCCATCAATTTATGGATGAAATGTTGTACTGAGGTGAAGCTCTGTGACCATAGCCTACTGAAGACTACCAAAATCGCGAGGTAAATCGCGGATCTCTATCAGACATGATACTCAAAAGTACCCCATGCAGACTGATAATTGTTAGTATCAGCCCTTAGTGCCAATCATGAGATGATTGATTAGGGATTATGTGTATCATATTTCATTAATAAAAGGCAAAGATTATTTATTATATTTACTTTATGCATGTGCCAGCTAAAATAAATATAATAATGCCCTTGAATAGTAGATTCTAATCTACAGTATATCAATTGGTAGAATTGATTATGAAAAGCTGTAGAGAACACTATTCTTAATATTCCTAGTCAAGTATTAATAGACAAGGGCAATATTAATACATTGAGACTAGTATGTAGGTCAATGGATGACTTGATCTCACAAGTCATAGATATGTGATATCACATTGACACATGAGTATATATATTGGAGAATATATATACTGAATTGATCCGCTATGAGAAAGTGTCATGAATCATTATATGAGTGTCATATACTTTCTCATGTGACTATTAGTATGAATAGTCCTTAGAACTGAAGTCACTACGGTTCCCTACATAAGAAGTTATGTACTTTGGTATCGTCTAACGTCACAACGTAACAGGGTGCACTATAACAACGATCACTGGGTATGTAACGAATTATGCAGATGGATGTGAGTGATGTAGATGAGATCTATCCCTCCCATATGACGGGAGTGATATCTTTGGCCTCTTGATAGAGTAGGGCCATGAAATGCATGGCCATGCTCAAATGAGTCAATATGAGATATTGAGCTCATTTGTTTGAGTGAGTTTACTTGGGGATCAAGAAACATAAAGATCGATAAGGGGATGACACGATCTATGCCTCATTAATCGATCTAAGATATCAGAGATAGAAGAACACCGTCATACATGATAATAGCCATGGAAAGGTTGTCGAATCTCGATGATCTTGTAACTTGGGAAGCAATGATGTATTGCTAGATGCCGCTTATTGCTTATGTATCTAAAATAGTTTTAGATACATTGCAAATGTTACAAGAGACTATAGGGTCATACACAAATGACATTCTGTTTTGGAGATGATTTCTTTTAGTTGAACTAAAAGAACAATTAAGCATATGGCCAAGACTTGAGTTAGACTCAAACTTATTAAACTTGAGTTAGACTCAAGTTGAACCATGGAAGATGATTCATCATCATCATGCATGATTAATATGATTAATCATGCATGAGAATACTAAGGGCCTTGGTATTCATGATGAAGAGGAATACTAAGGGTCATCGTATTCAAGGTAAGCTAAGGGCATTGATGGCAAGGGTCATTGGGCTTGTAAGCCAAGGCAAGCCAAGGCAAGCCAAGAGAAGTGTTCTCTCATCCCTCTCCTTCCTCTCCTTCTTCTTCCAAAGGGTTCTTGGCGTTTTGCTAGGGGTTGCTAGCATAACGTGACTCCAAAATGGGTGGGTGTTAGTGTGGATACCTTAGAGATACGATTATCCTTACCGTATTGAGATCCGACAACATTTGGAAAAGCGGGATTGCGAAGGGTACACACCGAAGGTATACTTCACCTTCTAGATAAGATCTAGAAAAGTAGGGTACGAAATGACTTGTATAGTTTTGCATGGATCTCTTGTGGGATTCGGTTTATAATTATTGTTTTCGCTGCGGTTGTGCGAAGTATTCGCCCACGATGTTGTGAACATCAGATCCGGAATTTTCCCAACAATAATCTCTCAGCAGTACAACTCTGCCAGACGATCCAACTATTAGTGAAAGCCCTAGAGCCGATCATGTGATGCTTGTTGTATGGACTTGTTGTATCATATTCCTATATATATTTATAAAGACATTTCTTTATGGTTATTATACTTGTATTAGTGCCAAATAACTAAGTATAATAGCGTCCTTGAGTAGAAGGTTCTTATCTAAATCAATCGATTAATTGAATCGATAATGAGATGATATAGAAAATACTACTCTTAATCATTCCTAGTCAAGTATTAGTATTCAGGGACAATGTTAATGCGAAGAGACTAGCATTTAGGTCAACTCAATGACTTGACCTCACAAGTCATGGATATGAGATATCAAGTTGACACATGGATATACATTGGAGAATGTATACTGAATGACCCTCCATGAGAAAGTATCAGGGATCGTTATATGAGTGTCATATACTTTCTCATGTGACTATTAATATGACTATTAGTCCTTGGACCCGAAGTCACCATGGTTCCCTACATAAGGAGTTACATATTTTGGCTTCGTCAAACGTCACCCGTAAATGGGTGGATTATAAAGGCGATTACTGGGTATGTAACAAATTATGCGGAGAGATATGAGTGATGTAGATGGGATCTATCCCTCCCATATGACGGGAGTGATATCATGATTCTTGATAGAGTGAGACCACTAAGTGCATGACCATGCCCAAATGAGTCAATATGAGATATTGAGCTCATTTGATTAGAGTGAGTCTACTTGGAGTTCAAGATATAGATTGTAGAGAGGATGACATGGTCTATGTCTCAATTGTTCAATCTAGATGTCAAGGATAGAGGGACATTGTCATATATTGTGAGAGTCACAATTAGTAGTCATAAAGGTGATGTTGGATCTCAACATTCTTGTAACTTGGGTAGCAATGATGTGTTGCTAGATACTGCTCATTGCTTATGTTTCTAAATCAGTTTAGGAGCATTGCCAACGTTACAAGAACCTATAGGGTCACACACAAAGGACAATTAGATGGACATTAGGTTCATATGATAGACCAAGAGGATTAGGTTCATGTGATGAACCAAATTGGATTAAGAGTAATCCAAATTAGACTAATTGAGTTGGACTCAATTTGATTCAAGTGGTGAATGAGTCTAATTTAGATTTGATTCATTGAGTCAATTTAAACTAATGAATAGAGATTCATTAAATTAAATTTACTTGAATCAAAGGTTGGATTTGATCAACCATGGGAGATAAGAGGTCAAGTTTGACTTGACTTGAGAGGGAAGATGAAGGGTCAAGTTTGACTTGACCAAATGCCACTTCATGGTGACTTGGCAAAGTAGCCGACCAATGATGATGTTCCACATCATCATGGACACATCATGGTGTGCCACCTCATGAGGAAGACCAAGAGCCATGGCTCTTGGTATTACATGGATGTTTATAACCCCATCCTTAATGTGGCCAACTATAGCATTAGTGGTGAATTGATTTCATCTTCTTCCCTCTCCCTTCTTGCTCTCTTCCTTTCCTCCATTGCTGTGACCTCCAAGGTGCTAGCACACTCTAAGTGGTCTTCTCCACCTTTTTTCCGTGTGGATACATGTAGAGGAGTGTACACTTGACACTCTATGAGATCCGGCAACCGTTTGGACGAGCGGGATAAGCGAAGGGCATCGCTACAAGGGTAGCACTCTTTCATGTAGATCTAAAGTAGATCTAGTGTTTCTAAATATGTACATGAATTAATTTTATTTATCTTCGCATGGATCTGTGGCCGGCTTCCGAGGTTTCCACAATGCAAAAAAAGGTTTTTGCGCCTCGGAGAGTTTAACAGTGGTATCAGAGCCACGTGCGAAGCATGTACATGTTTGTTTTGTAATTTTTATATTAGATACAAAAAATTATAGATTTGTAAGTTTCTGTATTTTTCCTAATTTTATAGATTTTGGTGAGTATTTTTCTCGTAGAGTCGAAGCAACAAGTGTTTGGACACTTGTAGTCTTCAACCACCGAGAAAAACTCTCCGAAATGGCAATGTCTCGGTTTAGTCTTTTGGGACAACAACTTAAGGTGCTATAAGATCAAGATGGGACACTCGCAAGATTTATTTTGCGAGAAGGGGTGCTTCCCCTAACCCCGCAAGGGGCATTGTCTCGCGATCGCGCCCGAAAATTGCTTAGCGGGACCGTTGCGGAGATGTGACTCATAAAATTGAAAAATAGGAAAATTATAGAAATTTATGTAAAATACATAATTTAGAATTATGTATATATATATATATATGTATGTATGTATGTATGTATATATATATATATATATATATATATATATATACTAATCACAATCATCCATATATATATACATATATACATGCACATATGTATATATATGGTAATATGCAAAACGCAACAAGACACGACAATTCAGCATGCATGGTCATGTCGGCTCACCCTAAAGCTACCATGACCCCAGTGTGGCCTTGGTGGCTCGACATGAAAATTGTCCCAACTCAACACCAATCACTACTCTCGAGTGATCGAGTGGGCAGTATGATCGAGTAGCATATAAGCGTAAAGAGCAAGCTATATGACGGGGGTCCCTGTTGTTGGCCACTCCGACAGTCACTACCTATGAGTGGTCGAGTGCCACACACGCAGGACAATGACATGCAAATCTAATTACCATCGTCTATAGTGGTAGAGTGCGATACCATAAATGCTCTGCCCTCTCACCGGTTACTCCTCCTATGAGCAACCGTGGAGGCAGGATGACTGATGACCCTCTCAACCAAAAGGGAGACCACGTCGCCAGCATGCATGCAAATGACATGAATGCACAGTCACACATACAGACATCCACCACAGACTCTATTCTACAAAGAGTCATATCAATCTGATCAATGCACTCTCTATCCTGTAGAGAGTCGTACTCAACTGATCATAACACTCTCTATCCTATAGAGAGTCATACTAATTTGATCGAAGCACTCTCTATCCTGTAGAGAGTCGTACTCAACTGATCATAATAAGCTAGGACCACCGGTCCGTAGGGACACACTAATCGCAAATCACCTGACCATTTACACAATACATGATCGATAGTAAACATGCAACATAAGGGTATTGGAATCAATCCTACGTTCAGGACCTTACTTACCCACGGATGCCCTTATACCCAATTTACAAATCAGGTCATCATCCGTACTCCACTATTTACACATAACTAAGCATTTATAGATTTATTTATATCACATATGTAACTCCTAATCATGATGAGGGAAAAATGTGATAACAGCAACATAGCATATATAACCAAAGACAAAGTATCAAGCATAAGAATAGATAAGAGTGGGGTTAAGGTAATATGATCATATATCTAAATTTGCATGCAACGACATCTACCTGACCAGGGTAGGAAATTACCCACCTGTTATAAAGCTCATGATAAATATCTTCACGGTTGCGGTCCTGTCTCGTATCCACGTCCTGCACATATGAAACATTATGATTATGTGCAAACATACAACGAATGATCAAATCGAATCCTACATCGACTTCGCATCCCGATCAACTAGATTGATCTAGTTATCCAATTAACCTAATCAATCCTCTTCATTAATCCTTATCAGATTCCACCTACAATATACTACACAAATAACTCTGCTTTAATATCCTGGTTATGCAAAGTTATCATACATCCACCTCGAATCAAAACCACATCTTCTATCACAGTAATATATATTCATAAGCATTAAGATTCATACTCACCTGATTATGCCTCAATCGCACAACCTCATGGTCCACCTAATAGCACCCAATATGAACCAATTAACATCATTGGTCCATACTAGTGAATACAATCACATAACGAGCTACACCTATACAATTCATCAACAATTATTTATTGAACTAACAATTAACTGTAAAATGTAGCATACATCTATTAATTTTCTCAAATCCAAGCTTACCCAACACCACTTCATTCAACCACAGCTTCTTGCTTCAATTGGACCTAAGTCCAAACAATCGAATTGGAGACAAACCCCACAATGGTTTACCTTATCCCTGCCACACGCAATACAACCTAAATCCATGTCCAAAAGACACCACAAATCTGTAATCTAAGAAACAACAAGATGGCTAAGCAATTACCCATAGATGTGAGAGTAGATCACCGGCCAAACCCTCACGGTTGACCAACAGAAGCTGTTGAACAACTCCAGCATTGCATATCTACCTAAACACACGATGGTTGCTGCTGTTCACTGAGGTACAGAGGGTTGTAATGTTCATCAAAGCAACCAAGGAACAAGATGGATCCCACAGAAATCAAATGAACCATGCAATCGATCAGACCATTAACTACAACATAGGCTGCTAGCAATGAGACAAGCGATGACCATGCGACTGTTCAGTTGGTGATCTCCAGTGACGAAGTTGTAGAGAAGGGTAACAACAACCTCGCTCGAGCGAGGACAGAGGTGACAATAGACTGATCTCGCAGCAAGATGAAAACAACGATGATGAGGAAATCGAAAGAGAAGACAAGAAAACTAGTGAAACCACTCACCGGCAGTCCAGGCGGCGACTGGAGCTGGGGTGTTCGGAGGGGATGTGCTCAAGATCTTGATCCGGTGAGGAAACACCCAAAACTCAGGATTGGAAAGGAGAGAAATAGCTGCTAAGGAAGAGACCGACAACAGTGAATCGCTCGCGATGGCATCGACCTGTGCTTGAGCGATGGCGTCGCATCGGCTGGAGGCTCACGGTGGTCGATGAGTGGAAGAAAGGGCAGCGGCGATCGAAGGTAAGAACAGCCGCCAAGCCGAGCTCGGGCACAGAGAGTCGACGATAGGAAGAGGGATTCGGAGAATTTGGGAGAGGAATCGGCGACAAGAATCGGGCAAAGAAGGTGCGGCGGCGAAGTGGGCGCGACTAGAAATGAAGGGAAGTGCGGCTGATTAACTCTCAGGAAAAAGAAGCACAAAAATGCCGAGTAATGCACATGTGAGGAAACGAGATGGGTTTTGAAAGTGGATCGGGTTTTAAACGGATCCACTTATAACCTTTAATCCCTAACCATGTTTTAATTAATCTCCAACCATGGTTTAAATCTTTCCCTATAATAAGCTCCCTAATTCACCAATAATAGAGATATTAATCTGCCGCAAATTTATTCATGGTATTTTACATATCATGTCATGACATATGACAAATAAAACATGGCAAATAAAAGGTATTGGTATAACAATATCTAAATTTTAATATTGATTGTTATTTGTTATTATTTAGTTCATTTTGCCATATAATCACTTATTCCTCAAGTGTGCTAAAAATCCAAAATGACACACTATGACTCTAAGACCTAACTTGTGCCAATTTGATTAGTTTTTCAAACTTCTTAAATAATATTGGCATATCCTAAATTCCTTTAGAATTATGATCAAAACTTATTTACAAGGTATCCTAAAACCTTGAAAATATCCTAGAGTGCCACCTTTACCATGGTTAGGTTAACTACCCATCCATTTAAATTTGGCACAACCTAACTCATTTAGCTTGAATCAATCACGCTCCTAGAAACCCAATACCTATTGGAGCTCCTTGGTTTTACTAGGTATTCCTTAGGGATAACTTCCCTAGATACCCTCCTAGGCTTAGAAGCCTTGGTCATTGGTCTTGCCTTGGTTAACCTTAGGGATTGCCTCCCTAGTAACCTTCTTAGTGGTCTTCCTAGGTTTCTTGGAAACTGTGGCCACTAGACACTTACCATGGTCAACTCTAGGGATGACTTCCCTTATGACCTTGGTTTTCCTAGACCCAGGTCGAGTTCCATAATCGAATGAAACATTATGGTAAGTCTCCTTGGGCTTAGGTTTGTGACCCAAACCCTTCTTGCCCTTGGATGACTCTTGTCTCCAAGGCCCTTGACTTTGACTCCTAGATCCCATATTTTGACCATTTGACTCTTGCATTTGATTTTGCATCATCCTAAGGGGCTTTTCTAATTTCTCAAGTTTTGACCTCAAAATTTGATTTTCTAGCTCTAATTGCCCAATTTTTGAATTCTCATTTATTCTTTAGGCATTGTTCCATTTCTTAGGCATATGTCTACCCTTCTTAGGGTTAATGTCTAAATCATCCTCTATCTTCCTAATGGTTTCCCTAGATAGGATTTTTCTAGGGACATTAGTCCCAAATTTCTCCTTGGTTAAAATAGGTCTAGAGTCATTATTTCTAGACTTGTCCTTAGACCTAAAATCAACATGTTTAGCCCCTAAACAATAAAGACTATTTCTAGTATGCTCTTTATGATAAATTGCAAGTGAATTGAAAGTATGCTTTTGATTCTTACATAGAGAATTAGCATTATGAAAATATACCTTAGGGTTTGCTTTAGAAGCTCCCCCTACATTGTTGACTCCTTGACCTTTCTTTCCCCTAGGGCATTGACTCCTATAATGCCCTTTTTGATTGCATTTGAAGCACATTACATGCTCCTTGTTCTTCCTAATTGGGGCTCCGACTTCATTGGTTTTTTCTTGAACTTTTGCCATCGGTTGAGTCATCTTGACCTTCTTAGGGCACTTGTTTTTATAGTGCCCAACTTCCCTACACTCAAAACATATTATATGAATTTTATTATTAATATATGCATTTGATTTACCTAGGTCAATGTTGGTCGGTGCCGGAGTTGATTCTTCACTTCTTCCGGAGGTTGAAGCTACTTCTTGCTCTTGCTCTGACTCTGGTGATCTAACTTCTTCCCCCTCAATCCTAGAGGTGGAGGCTTCTTCTACCACTTTCACCTCTTCTGATCCAGATGTTGATTCTCTATCAACCTCCAAATCCTCAAGCTCTTGGGATGAAGATGATGTGCTTTCTTCTTCTTGAGCTTGGGAGGATGAGGTTGATTATTCCTCTTCCGAGTCTTCTTGAACCGGTTTGGGATTTTTGTGGAACTTGATCAACTTGTTCCACAACTCCTTAGCATCCCTATAACTTCCTAATCTAGACAAAATGTCATTAGGTATCAAATTTACTAACAATTTTGTTACCTTAATGGTTGTCTTGAATTTTTGTCGTTGCTCCTCGGTCCACCTCTTCATCTTGAGGATTTATTCGTTCTTTCCCCTCGGAGCATTGAATCCTATAATCACGGCAAACTAATTTTCTATATTGGACATTAGAAAATATTCCATCCTACATTTCCAATATGCAAAATCTTCGCGGTCGAAGGCGGGTGGAATTGCTATGTCATCGCCCAATCTCTCTTGAAGATTCATCTTGCCCTCTAGCGCCTTTTCTCCCTCGGATGTGAAGCCAGTGAAGAGCTCCTAGCTCTGATACCAATTGTAGGAACGTTGGTGACCACTAGAGGAGGCGTGAATAGCGCATTTTCGTTTGACGATGGAAATCGATCGTGCTTGTCTACAATCATTAGTGTATGCAGGGGAAATAATAATGATAGAAATAAATACACAACAACAAGAACAAATACACAATAACACCAAGATATAACGTGGTTCGGAACCTTAGGATTCCTACTCCATAGATTGAGCTCGAATGAGCTCTAGCGATGCAAATATCACCACAAATCACAAAACTCCATCTCGACAATAAGTCGGAGGCAGAGAAACCTCTTACAACGATTACAAAAGTAATACAAGAAATAAACAAGCAAATACAAATGAAATACACAAAACACGTAAAGGCAACTTTACAAATGTGCTTTGAATGTTTGCTTGTTTGATTGCTTGAACCCTGCTTGAAGACCCTGATTTGTACCAGCAAATCACCTCAAAAACTCTCAAGAAATCGCTTCAAAATCGCTGCCGAAATCCCTCCTATCGAGCTCCTTTTAAGCCTCCTCGCAACTTGGATTTCTGCTTGGCAGTCGACTGCCATAAGGCCCCAGTCGACTGCCAACAGTACTGTTGTCTCACAACAAATTTAATCCACGTCGGCATTCAAGCCAACGGATACACTGACAGTCGACTGCCATTATCGAACAGTCAACTATCGAGTCGTAGCTGACTGACCAGTTGGCTACCGATCATTCTGCTCCCGTAACCTCGACCAGCAGTCGACTACCATCCATGGCAGTCGACTGCTCAAGACATCAGTCAACTTCCCAATGATGGCAGTCGACTGTCAAGTCATTTCCTGCAGTCGAACACTAGTCAACTCCGAGCAATTCAATTGGCCATAATCCCAGTCGACTGCTAAGAGTCAACTCAGTGCCAAGTGTCAAAATACTTGACCAATCGACTGGTCCAAAGCCCCAGTCGATTGATAACCTCAACCATGAGGTTTAACCCTAAGTATGATGCCCTCATACTTGCTAGACCACCCTTAGCCTAGACCTAAGCCTTTTAGCTACCTCCGTTAGCTTCACGCCTATCGGATCCCTTCAAGTCATCCATGACTTGTTCATCCATACACTAGCCTTCAGGTGCTTCCATCAGCTATTGTCATGCTAAGCTGGTTTACACCGCCAAGGCACATTAGGCTTATGCTGCCAAGACTACCACTTGGACTTTATACCGCTAACCATTGGACTTATGCTGCCAAGACTCTCGCTTGGACTTTATGCTCCAATATCAACCCTTGGACTTCCCTTACCAACCCATGTTGGACTTTCCATTTGCCAAGACTCAAGCTTGGACTTTCCCTTGCCAAGACCCATGCTTGGACTTTCCATGCCAAGTACCCATGACTTGGACTTTCCAATTGCCAAGACTCAAGCTTGGACTTTCCCTTGACAATCATATTGTCATACATTTTGTCGAACATCAAAATACCGCTCAAGTCAAACTCGAGTATGATCAATCGTGACCTAGGCTGATTGCACCAACATTTTCTTGGGGAAGAGGTTTTGTCAAGGGATCTGCTAGATTCCTATCAGTAGGAACTTTCTCTATTTGTATATCTCTTCTACCTATAATCTATCTAATCAGATGGTAACATCGAAGTACATGCCTGGATCGCTAATGAGACCGTGCTTCCTTCGCCTGTGCAATGGAACCATTGCTATCACAATAAATCGATAATGCTTCAACAATGCTCGAAATAACTCCAAGTTCAGTAATGAACTTCTTGATCCATACCGCCTCCTTTGTTGCTTCAGAAATCACAATGCACTCTGCCTCCATGGTAGAATCAACAACGGTATCTTGTTTGGAACATTTCCAACTTATCTCACCTCCATTCAAGATGAATATGTATCCAAACTGAGATTTGAAATCATCCTTATCCGTCTGGAAGCTGACATCAGTACACCCGCTTACTACCACATCACCTCCTCCATGTACCAAAATAAAGCCTTAATACTTCTCAATACTTAAGGATTGCCTTTATAGTCATCCAATGATCAATACCAAGATCCAACTGGTATATACTCGTAACACTCAAAGTGTATGACACATCGGGTCTCGTACATAACATAACATACATTATCGATCCTATAGCTGACGCATACGAGATCTGAGTCATGTGAATCCTCTCGTCTTTTTTCTTCGGGCACATATACTTAGAAAGGTGAATCCCATGCCTCATGGGAATGAAACCTTTCTTGGATTCTTCCATGCTAAACCATTTTAGCACTTTGTCTATGTATTTATACTACAAAAAACCAAGCAACCGATTCGATATATCTCTATAGATCTTAATCCCCCAAGCTATTGGTTGTTTCTCCCATTTCTTTCATGGAGAATATTTTGGACAACCAAGCTTTGACTATTTGCAAAATAGGAATATCATTTCCTATGATTAATATGTCATCGATATACAATACTAGGAATACAATCACACTCCCACTAACCTTCTTATATGCATAGGGCTCCTTAGGATTTTGTGAGAAATCAAACTGTTTGATTACCTCATCAAAATGAGTATTCCAACTCCTAGATGTTTGTTTCAATCCATAAATGGATAGTTGAAGTCTGCATACTTTATGTTGGTGCAATAGGCACCTAAGTCAAACCTGAGTTTTGATTATAGCAAACGATACAAAGTTAAGCTTATATTGTTATCTTACGAGCTAAATCGAGTGTGTAAAAAAGTGCCAATGCTGGAGCTGAGGGCTAGCGACACCCGGAGGAAGCCGCGGTGGTTGGGCGACACTCGAGTGACTTCGGAGGGAGCCGAAGGAATCGAGTGGAAGGCCGGAAGTGAAAGCGACACAGTAAGTATCAAGGTAAGCTCGTGTGTGTGCGAGAGTAAGAGAGGTCGTATCCTCCTTACAGGGATGATCTTAAGCGTAGATCCGACCAAAGACATCCTATAGATAGTTTAGGTCGAGATCGGATGGTCAGCGACCGTCAAAATAATGCTTTTGTTAAGCTAACTTTGCCCTACAGCTAGTATCAATCATTGCCCGACGGAGGACTCGAGCCATCCATCGGTCGATTGTCTGATTCGATCGATTAGTGATGCTACCATCGATCGATGATGGCCATCGATCGGGTGGTCAGATCATCCCTCGAGTCAAGCCTTATCACTATTTTTCAAGGAGCCATGTGCCTAATTTCCATTGGTTGAAGGTCCTCTCGAAATGGGACACAAAGGATATAAAAGGAGGGCCTCTCCTAGGGTTTAATCATCAATTCTAAGCTTCCAAAAGCCTCCACCAAGCTACAACTCTCCAACAACAAAGTGCTTCTTCTCTGACGTCTAGGTTTAAATTGCTTTCATCTTTGTTACGTCGGTATAAGTTTTATTTCAGTTCATTAATTTACTTTCTCGGAGCTTTTATCGTAACGAGGAGAGGGGGAGTGTCCCTCTACCTCAAGCTTTGTGTTTCTTTTGTATCGATTAACTCCTACCTCTAACGAGGAGGAGTTCTTTAGTGTTTTGCCTTCCGTACGTGGTCAAGGACCACTAGGGCCTTGGAGTAGTAGCCGAAGGCTACGAACCAAGTAAAATTCTCTTGTCTAATTTACTTTACATTTATCTTTCTGCTGTGTATAAGTGTTTTAAAACAAATTCGAAAAAGAAAAGGTTTATCGCTATTCACCCCCCTCTAGCGATCTGCTTCGATCCAACAATTGGTATCAGAGCCAGGGGTTGCTAAGATTTGGTGAAACCACTGATCTAGCTTTTTATAGATTTTTTTTAATTCTATTTATTTCAAATTTATTTCATTTGGTTAGTTTTCCTCCCACACTACTAATCCAAGACGCGAGTCTTGGTATATTTCGTGTGTTTTTGTCGTTGCTAGGTTTTTCGTCTTCATCTCCTTGTTTCTTTTGTTTTAATGTCCCATCTCGAGGGTTTTAGCACCGTCCGACCTCCGTTTTACAACGGAAATGACTTCCATTATTGGAAAGGTCGGATGGAATGCTTTCTTAAAACTCAAATTGAGATGTGGATCATAATCCAAACGGGATTCACACTTCCGACTAACCAAGTGGGTGAATCCTTAGATTATGACCAATGGACCATTGCGACAAAAAGACAAGTTGAAGCTGACGCCAAGGCAACTCAAATCCTCTAATGCGACTTGTCCAAGGAGGAGCTTAATCCCGTTGGTCCCTTCATTAGTGCAAAGGACCTTTGGACAAAGCTAGTAGAGCTACACGAAGGGACCGATGAAGCTAAGGTATGTAAGCGCGATCTTTTGTTTAATAAATTATATAATCTAAAAATGCAGGAACACGAATCGGCGACACAACTTCACACTCACATTCAAGACATTGTCAATAATCTACACGCGATCGAGCAAAAGGTCGAAAACCGTGACCTTATAAGGTATGTTCTTAACTCCTTTCCGAGGACTACCTTGTGGGCATCCATGGTCGATGCCTACAAGGTCTCCAAGGATCTTTCGAAGCTTAAGTTAGATGAATTATTTTCGGATTTTGAACTTCATGAACAGTCTAACTTGGAACCTGAGAAGGGTATAACACTTTTTGCAGGTTCGAGGAAGAAAACCGCAAGCAAGCCACCTCCGAAGGAAGAAAAGGATGAGTCTGATTCGGAGGTGGACTCGGAAATGGAGGCCGAACTAGTTAACCTAGTTTAGAGGATAGTCAAGGGCCGAAAATGAACCATCACTCGACCCAACGAAGGTAAGCCTAAAAGTTCGAATATTAGATGTTACGAATGCAACAGGTTTGGACACATCAAGTCTGAATGCCCAAAACTCAAGAGCAAAGCTCCCAAACACAAAAAGGCACTCAATGCTACTTGGGAAGAAGCATCTGAGGAAGAAGATAATGATCGTGTTCTCATGGCTAAACCGGTAGAATCGGAGACGGAGTCGGAACCGGAACATGAATCGAAAATCGAAGACGAGTCGGACTGCGAAGCACTATTCAAGACAAGCCACGGATACGCATCCGGTTCAAAAGATACACTCAAGGTAAGTCGATCCCTCATCAGTACACTTTATAATGCAATTAAGTTTTTAATTAGAAAATTAGCTAAGTCTGAGACCAAGGTCAAGACCCTGGTTGAGGAAGTTAAACTCCTCAAACACGAGGTCTCCCTAACCTCTTCGACTAGTCGAGTTCAAGAGGAGGACTCAACTCGGGTTGAAAAACTCAAAGTTGAGAACTCACTCTTGAAGAGTCAAGTCGAAGATCTTAGGAACACATTGGAAAGGTTTACTTTGGGATCCAAAGGACTTGACCTCCTACTTGGATCGCAAAGGGTCGTGTACAACAAAGCCGGACTAGGGTTTAGCTCAAACACGACCAACAAGTCATATATGTCGATTGTAAGTCGACATAAAAAAATGTGTCCAAGCATGGGTCCCTAAGACCACCTTGATTTCAAACTTAGGATTGAACCAGTACTGGGTTCCCAAGGACCAAATCCACTATGTGGAGAGACCGAACCGATTCAACGGTCCAGGGGGAGCTAGTACGAAACTTGTTTGTATTTTAACTTAGAAAATTGCATGCTTAGGTTCTTTATTTAGTTTGATTTTTCTTTTTAGAATGGATAGATAGGACTATAACTCGTCAATACTTGATAACATAGTACCTGGACGCGGCGAGATGATAATACGCTAGGAAAGCGGAGTCTCATGTATTCGGGCTAGATAAGGCGTATCTAGTTCGGTGCACTTGACCGAGCGGAACTAGCTGAAGCTACCTCGCCGTATCCTAGACTAGTTAGATCAGGAAGTGGTCTTAGGTGAGTCAAGTCTCTATTTTCTTGAAAATGACTTTGTCTAAGGAAGTGGTCGTTGTTCCGATCAAAGAAGGCCTCTGTGCCTCGCCATGACCTGGAAGCCATGATCTTGAAAAGGTGACTTGATGAGCCTAAGGTCAAATCCGAATCTAACGCAAGGTTGAAAAGTGTGAAAGTCATTAAATTTAATTCAAGTAAAATTTGAAGTCATCTCACAAGAACATATAGGGTTAACATGTTTGATCATGTAGACATGGGTGAGATAATTTAGGTTAATAATTTTCAAGCAATCTTTAATAAATTCAATATCCGATCCAACTACCTTGCGTGTAGGATCAATGGATGTTGGACAGTGGTTGCTCCCGACACATGACCAGAGATCAACTCAAGTTTTCGAAGCTTCGATTCAAACGACAAGGATCGGTAGCCTTCAAAAACAACGACAAGCTCAAAATCATCGGATCAAGTGATATTGAGCTCAACTCTAACTTTATTATTCAAAATGTCTTATTGGTAGAAAATTTTCAATATAATTTACTTAGTGTAAGCCAATTGTGTGATAATAACTATAAGGTCATATTTCTAGAAAATGAATGCATAATTAATACAAATGAAACCTCTAAAACAATCCTTAAGGGAACCAGAAATAACAATTTTTACACTATTAATTTAACTGACTCCTCAACCAAGTGTCTTATGACATGGCAAGAGGAATCATGGTTGTGGCACCGATGACTCGGTCACTCACACCCAAGACTCATCCATAAGATGAGTCAGAGTGACTCAGTCAGAGGTTTGCCTAACCTCAATAACTTGAACAATAAAATATGTAATGCTTGTCAACAAGGTAAACAATCTAGGACACAATATCAACTAACTAATCAAGAATGAACCAAAAGTGTTCTTGAGCTCCTGCACATGGATCTATTTGATTCACATGGAGCTAAGTCACTTAATGGGAGTAAATTCTGCTTAGTCATAATTGATGACTATTCTAGGTTTACTTGGGTTAGGTTTATCAAACACAAAAGTGACACCCTAGATCAATTAATTAACCTATTTAAACTAGTAGAAAATCAACAAAGCGTTAAAATAAAAAGACTTAGGACTGATCATGGTGGTGAATTCGAGAACCACAAGTTTACAGAATTCTGTAACATAAATGGATACCACCATGAGTTCTCTTGCCCTAGAACCCCACAACAGAATGACCTAGTAGAACGTAAGAATAGAACCCTATAAGAAGCCGCTAGGACAATGTTAAACGAGTATAATCTACCCGATAGGTTTTGAGCGGAAGCCGTGAGTACGACATGCTATGTCTAAAATAGGATCCTTATGGTAAAGAGGCACCTTAAGACCTCATACGAGATTTATCATGATAAAATATCCAACATCAAGTACTTTAGGGTATTTGTGTTAGTGAAAGCCCTAGAGCAAATCATGTGATGATAGTTGTATGGACTTTATTGTATCATATTCCTATTTATAAAGGCATGGTTATTATATTTACTTGTGTTGGTGCCAAATAACTAAGTATAATAACGTCCTTGAGTAGTAGGTTCTTATCTATATCAATCGATTAGTTGAATTGATAATGAGATTATATAGAGAACACTACTCTTAATCATTCCTAGTCAAGTATTAACATTCAGAGATAATGTTAATGCATAGAGACTAGCATGTAGGTCAACACGATGACTTGATCTCACAAGTCATGGATATGAGATATCAAGTTGACACATGAGTATGGATTGGAGAATGTATACTGAATGACCCGCCATGAGAAAGTATCATGGATCGTTATATGAGTGTCATATACTTTCTCATGTGGCTATTAGTATGACTATTAGTCCTTAGACCTGAAGTCACCATGGTTCCCTACATAAGGAGTTTCATACTTTGGCTTCGTCAAACGTCACCCGTAAATGGGTGGACTATAAAGACGATTACTGGGTATGTGACAAATTATGTGGAGGGATGTGAGTGATATAGATGAGATCTATCCCTCCTATATGACGGGAGTGACATCGTTATTCTTGATAGAGTGAGACCACGAAGTGCATGGTCATGCCCAAATGAGTCAATATGAGATATTGAGCTCATTTGATTAGAGTGAGTCTACTTGGAGTTCAAGATATAGATTGTACCGAGGATGACACGGTCTATACCTCAATTGGTCAATCTAGATGTCAAGGATAGAGGGACATTGTCACATATTGTGAGAGTCACAATTAGTAGTCACACGGGTGATGTTGGAGCTCAACATTCTTGTAACTTGGGTAGCAATGATGTGTTGCTAGATACCGCTCATTGCTTATGTTCCTAAATCGGTTTAGGGACATTGCCAATGTTACAAGAACCTATAGGGTCACACACAAAGGGCAATTAGGTGGAGATTAGGTTCATATGATGAACCATGAGGATTAGGTTCATGGGATGAACCAAATTAGATTAAGAGTAATCCAAATTAGACTAATTGAGTTAGACTCAAGTTGATTCAAGTGTTGAATGAGTCTAATTTAGATTTAATTCATTAAGTCAATTTAAATTAATGAATAGAGATTCATTAAATCAAATTGACTTGAATCAAGTGGTTAGATTTGATCAACCATGAGAGATAAGAGGTCAAGTTTGACTTGACTTGAGAGGGAAGATGAATGGTCAATTTTGACTTGACCAATTGCCATGTCATGGTGATATGGCATGTGGGCCGGCCAATGATGGTGTTCCACATCATCATTGACTTATCAAGTGGTGCCACCTCATGAGGGAGACCAAGAGCCATTGGCTCTTGGAGTTACATGCATGCATGTAACCCCCCATCCAAGAGTGGCTGACCACTTTACTCCTCATATTTTGTGGTAACTCCATCTTCTTCTTCCTTGGATCATCCTCTCAAGCTCTCCCATCCTCTATCTTGGCCGAACCATCCAAAGGGTGATAGCACACTCAAGAGGGTGATGAAATCACTCACTTTCCCACCCCATTCTCCATCCAGTAACCATTTGTCCTATACTAACACTCAATCTCTGAGTCTAGTTTTTGACTAGACGGTTATACAAGCATTTAGGTAACGCTCTATCTTGTAGATCTAAGGTAGATCTAGGATCTTTAAACACATACATGTTTTATATTTTTATATCTTCACACGGATCCGTGGCCGGGCTTTCGAGGTTTCCGCAATGCAAAAAGTGGTTTTTGCGGCTCAGAAAACCCAACAGTGGTATAAGAGCCACGTGCGAAGCATGTATGCGTTTCATATTTATAGTTTTTGTATTAGATATAAAAATTATAGATTTTTAAGTTTCTGTAAATTTCCTATTTTTATATAATTTTTGGGTATTTTTCTCAAAGAGTCGAAGCAACAAGTGTTGGGACACTTGTAGGCTTCAACCGCCGAGAAAAACTCTCCGAAACGGCGAGTTCTCGCTTTAGGTTTTTGGGACAGAGACTTAAGTCACTGTAAGATCATAGTAGGGACACTCGCAAAGTTTATTTTACGAGTAGGGGCGCTGCCCCTATCCCCGAAAGGGGCCTTGTCCCGCGATCGCGCCCGGAAATCGCTTAGCGGGACCGTTACGGAAAGGTGACTCATAAAATTGAAAAAAATTGGAAAAATTATAGAAATTTTCTGTAAACTACATAATTTAGAATTATGTATAATTCTGTGATGGTCATGGCCCAAGAATCCCAATATAATTGGATGTTAATGTTGGATCGATTTGAAACGCTAGAGGGGGGGTGAATAGCGTTAGTGAAAACTTTTCTTTTTCGACAATTAAAACCAAGTACGCAGCGGAAAATAAAATATAAACACAAGAAAGACACAAAGCCTTTTACTTAGTTCACAGCCCACCGGCTGCTAATCCAAGGCCCTGCGATCCTTGATCGCTTCCGAAGGGCAATCACTAAAAGTCTCTTCCTCGTTGGAGGTAAGAGACAAGATGATTACAATGATTATAAGGCCGGTAACAACCTTACCGGTCCTTATACAAATTAAGTACAGAAATATAATAATACCGACAATTAATTAGATGACGCGATTTGAGTAAGCGTTGTAGAGAGCACGAGCACTTGAGAGATTCTTGAATTTGGGTGTGAGTCCTCCCCTCCTTTTATAGATTTGCGCCTTGGAATTTGTCCCGATCCAGATCCAAAACTCGTGGATCTTATCTTGAGGTGGCAGCTTATCTTATCCTGAGGTGGCAGCTTATCTTATCTTGAGGTGGTGGCATCAATCTCTATCTCTTTGACCTTGTGCACTGGGCTGATTCGTCGACATCAGTCGACTGATCCTCTTAGCATCAAGCGCCTTCGCTTGACTAATGACATCTCGCTGATCATGACTTGCGAATTCCTGCAATACAAGATTAGCACAATAGATGCATAATGCCATGCCAGATCCTTTCGATCGTCCGATCTCAACTTCAGCATTCCTCCGGAAGCCTTAGTCGTATCGACGCCTAGGATTGTCCTCTAACCGAGGGCACATCCTTACCACCGCTCCACACATGGAGCTTACCTTTGGTCCTCTTGACCTGTCGCTTAGCTTTCGGTCACCACTGACGTTCCTCGACTCCCCGAGGTTCTCCTGGTATCGCCCGACCACCACGGTTTCTCAACTTGAGATTCTCTAGATGTCGCTCGACCTTTGGCTTAGCTTAAACACTTCCTGCACACTTAGCATATCACATGAGATAACAAAATAACTTAACTTTGAATCTTTGCCATCATCAAAACCAAGGTTCGATTATCTAGTGCCCCTGCACCAACAATCTCCCCCTTTTTTATTTATGGTAAACCAATTCAAAGTTAAGAGAAAATAAGCAGTAAGCATTGAACAATCATTTTTCAAAACCTCCCCCTTAAGGGTACCTCCCCCTTAACCCTAGGTGAGTTTATGGTAAACCAATTCAAAGTTAAGAGAAAATAAGCAGTAAGCATTGAACAATCATTTTTCAAAACCTCCCCCTTAAGGGTACCTCCCCCTTAACCCTAGGTGAGTTTTGAAAAACAATTACTTTTTGGGAAAGAAAAAGTAAGTAACCTCTTAACTTTATTCTCTCTCCCCCTTTGACATATATCAAAAATAACTTTATATTGGGTACATTGCCAAGAAATAGAATTTTTAAACATGTTAATCAAGTTGATTTAATATGTTCAACTCCCTTTAATACTTAAGAGTTTAGGAGTTTAGTTTTCTAGATCCTGCACCAACAATGTATATCCTAGGTTAGAATGTGACCCCCTAACCTTTAACATTGTTATAAAATTTTGAGAAAGAATTAAAAAAAAAACATTTTAAAGGCTCATGTCTATTGGTTTTATGTCAAACTGGAGGTAGCTAGATACTAAGTTTGTCCAACTTAAGTCTTCTCTCCCCCTTGGCATATTATCAAAAGAAGGATTTAAATTGAGAAAGTATTGGTGATTTTTTTAAACAAAATATTTTTTAACAACTTCTATGATGATTATCCAATTAGAACCTCCCCCTTAACCTAACATCCTTGTTAGCCACAAGGAAGGCATATCTAGAGGGTCTCCCCTTTTGTCTGACAAACTCTTAGGACATCCTTGTTGGCCATAAGGAAGACTCACCTAAGTGTCCAGAGGGTCTAGGTATCTAAAGTTGAGCTAAGGATTGATACGTTCAATATTGGTCAACTAACCATCATTTTAAGAAGTATAGTTGTTTTGAAAACTACGTATAACTACACACAATAATCATGGCAACCAATAAAAATAGTTTTAAGAATCTATTTATGTGTATATAAATTTTGAAATCATTTTCAAAATCATTTTTAATTTGTTGTCCTTACCATCTCACCCATTCTATATGATCAACCAAGTTATTCTTATAGGTATTGTGAGATGAATTTAATTTAATGCCTTAGAAATTAATTAATCTTGGGTTAGATTCAGATTTCACCTTTAGTTAGTTAAGTGAACATTTCAAAAGAGGGCTACCAGGTCGTGGCGAGGCACAGGGGCCTTCTTTGATCGGAACAACGACCACTTCCTTAGACAAAGCCAACTTAGGAAATTACACACTTAATTCACTTAGGATTACGTCCTGGTCTAACAAGTTTAGGATGTGTTGAGGTAGCTTCAGTTAGTTCCACTTAGTTAAATGCACCAAGATAGATACTCCTTATCTAACTCGGATACACTTGACTTCGTTTCCTTAACGTACTATCATCTCACCGCATCCTGATACTATATTGTCAAGATTAATTAATTATTTCCTATCTAACCATTCTATGAGAGTGAATTTAAAACTAGTATGTATGACATGAAAAAATAAGCATGATAATGATATGTATGCATGAGCAAGCTACATTCAATCAATTTAAAGAAACAGTTATTTTCTTGGGTAGACTTTTATTTGTTCTATAGTTATAAGATACTTTATTATAATTAGGTTTACAAATTTTAGTGTCTTGATTTTTGGTTAGCTTAGACTTGTAACCCAAGTCTACATGTTTATTAGTTGAATTTTTAAAAGTTGAAGGTTTAATTACTAGATTATTAATTTGTGTATAATCAAATGGTACTCTATTATAATTAATTTTATTGGTTTGATTATCTAATTTTGAATTTTTAATTAAGTTAGATTGTGAATTATTTAAAATAGGATTATTAGAATTTTTTAAGATAAGATTATTAGACTTTTTAAAAATAGAATTATTAGAATTTTTTAAGATAAGATTATTAGACTTTTTAAAAATAGAATTATTAAAATTATTAGAATTTTTTAAGGTAGAATTATTCAAGATAAGATTATTAGAATTTTTAAAGGTAGAATTATTATTAGAATTATTTAAGATAAGATTGTTAGAGTTTTTTAAGGTAGAATTATTATTAGAATGATTTAAGATAAAATTGTTAGAGTTTTTAAAGGTAGAATTATTTAGATTATCTTTGGAATTTTTTAAAGTTAATTTCGATTTTTTTATGGTTGAATTTTTCAAAACAGAATTTTTTAATTCGGAATTATCTAGATTAATCAGATCTAGGATTTGATGATTCTGTCCTATGGTTTGATTATTCTGATCAAGGGTTTGATTATTCTGATTAAGTCCTAGGTTGGTTTTATCTTTGACTTGATCTAGATCTATGTTGATTAAACTAAATATTTGATTAATCTCTTTGTTAATTTTATCAAATGTTAGATTAATTTGATCATTTTCTTCCATGATATTATTATTATTATTATTATTTAAACTAATTAAATTTGAATTAATTAATTTTTTATTAGTTGAATTATTAATTTTATTAATTAATTGACAACAATTACACAATTTATTTAAATTATCAACTATTCTAAAACTCAACTTTTCAAAATTATTAACTTTACTAACCTTTTTTTTCGGACACCGATTCTTGTAGTGACCGAATCTTCCGCACCTGAAGCACTTGATATGCTCCTTGTTCTTCCGGATTCCTGGCAATGGTGTCTCCTTTGTCGTCGGTTGCGTCGTTCGAGTCTTACGAGTAGGACACTTATTTTTATAGTGTCCCCTCTCCCTGCACTTAAAGCAAATAATATGAAATTTAAAATTTAAATTGACATTGTTACCTTTATGCCTTGTGGGAGACTCTTCCATGGTTGGCTCGGCCAACGATTTTCTAAAACTTGCAAAAAAAACACAAACCAAAAAGTCCCAAGACTTGGTCTTGGATTAGTAGTGCGGGAGATATTTAAAAATAAAAATAAAAATAAAGAAAAGAAAATCCTAGATCGGTGGTTGCACCGAATCTGAGCGCCCCCGCTCTGATACCAATTATTGGATCGATTTGAAACGCTAGAGGGGGGGGGTGAATAGCGTTAGTGAAAACTTTTCTTTTTCGACAATTAAAACCAAGTACGCAGAGGAAAATAAAATATAAACACAAGAAAGACACAAAGCCTTTTACTTAGTTCACAGCCCACCGGCTGCTAATCCAAGGCCCTGCGATCCTTGATCGCTTCCGAAGGGCAATCACTAAAAGTCTCTTCCTCGTTGGAGGTAAGAGACAAGACGATTACAATGATTATAAGGCCGGTAACAACCTTACCGGTCCTTATACAAATTAAGTACAGAAATATAATAATACCGACAATTAATTAGAAGATGACGCACGGTCGGAGTAGCGTTGTAGAGAGCACGAGCACTTGAGAGATTCTTGAATTTGGGTGTGAGTCCTCCCCTCCTTTTATAGATTTGCGCCTTGGAATTTGTCCCGATCCAGATCCAAAACTCGTGGATCTTATCTTGAGGTGGCGGCTTATCTTATCCTGAGGTGGCAGCTTATCTTATCTTGAGGTGGTGGCATCAATCTCTATCTCTTTGACCTTGTGCCTGGTTCGTTGACATCGATCGATCCTCTTAGCATCCAACGCCTTGATTGACTCATCGACATCTCTAGTTGATCGCTGCGCCGAGAATTCCTGCAATACAAGATTAGCACAATAGATGCATAATGCCATGCAGTGTGACAGTCCTTTGACTGTCCGATCTCAACTTCAGCATTCCTCCGGAAGCCTTAGTCGTATCGACGCCTAGGATTGTCCTCTAACCGAGGGCACGTCCTTACCACCGCTCCACACATGGAGCTTACCTTTGGTCCTCTTGACCTGTCGCTTAGCTTTCGGTCACCACTGACGTTCCTCGACTCCCCGAGGTTCTCCTGGTATCGCCCGACCACCACGGTTTCTCAACTTGAGATTCTCTAGATGTCGCTCGACCTTTGGCTTAGCTTAAACACTTCCTGCACACTTAGCATATCACATGAGATAACAAAATAACTTAACTTTGAATCTTTGCCATCATCAAAACCAAGGTTCGATTATCTAGTGCCCCTGCACCAACAGTTAATGTGTTGTAATTCATAATACGGCTTGCGTGTCATTTTTGTAATTGTGCTTGTTGTATAGGGTATGCGACCTGCGTGTCGTGTCTCTTTCTTTTAAAATTCTAGTTGTAAATAGCTTTAGACTCGAATGTAACTCGAGTTTCATGTTTATAATGTACAAAATGAAGCGGTGGAAGGTCCACTTCTAGACGGAGTTACGAGAAGGGTGTCGACGACACATGGCGGTCAAAGGAGGCGCTTGGAGAAGCCGCTAACCCTAGGTTGACCATCCGATCTTCTCATTGGCTTGAGAAGATCATAGTAGGACCATGACCTAATCACAATTAATTTATATATATATATATATATATTTGTTATGCTTGTATGTATGTGATGCATGCTAGTAGAATAATACTTGTATGTATATGATGCATGCTAGGTTATTTTTCTTGTATGTATATGATGCATGCTAGAATGATGCTTGTATGTATGTGATGCATGCTAGTGTAGGATAATAAAGGCCTTAATGCGTATATGATACACATTATGATTAGATTAGATCTTAATTGAATCAACTCGAAAATGCCTACCAAGTCCTTGATACCCATCACTACCTCGATCATTTGTAGTTGTTGAATCTGCCAAAGCAGAGCAACGCATATTATCTTGGTAGGGTGCGGAGGGACAATCTTGGTCTCGCCTATCACGGCTTGGGTTAGAGTAAGCTCAATTAGATTGAGTAAAACTAGTTAACTCAATTGGATCAAGTAGAACTACAGGCATATTCTAACCGTTGGAAAGATAGGATAAGATCGCATTTACACTAAATCTTGGGTGATTTAGCCAAAGCTAACTCAAGGTCTTTTGTAAATGTGGGTCTTGATCCTATAAACAAGAGTTGCATAGAGATGTAATCGGTAATGTGTTACCCACCAATCATACTAAGTCTTGGGAAATTTAGCCAAAGCTAACTCAAGGCTTAGTATGATGTGGATCTTGTCCCGCAGGAATTATAGCTAGTTTGTATGAATCTAGTAATGTGGTTTGACCACATCCATAACTCGATTTTACAAAGTTCCTATAATTCAGTGGGAGTATCATTTGATTAAAGGCCTAATTAAATGATGAAAGGAATATGATATTAATTCTCTGCATTGTATGTTGTAGATTACTATGTCGACAAACACGAACACTCTCTCTCTGCGTTCTGTCCTTGAGAAGGACAAGCTCAATGGAGCAAATTTCCTAGACTGGTACAGGAACCTGAGAATTGTTCTCACCCAAGAAAAGAAACTGTACATCCTGGAGCAGCCCATTCCAGAGGCACCTCCTGGCACTGCCTCGTGAGCTGACAAAGATGCTTACAAGAAGCATCAAGATGATGCATTAGATGTGTCATGTCTAATGCTCGTGACCATGAACTCTGAGCTTCAGAAGCAACACGAGTTCATGAATGCTTATGATATGATTGAACATCTTCGTCAACTATATCAAGGACAAGCAAGGCATGAGAGATATGAAGTCTCTAAGGCATTGCTTGGGTCCAAAATGCATGATGGGACTCCCGTAGGTCCATATGTACTCAAGATGATTGGGTACGTAGAAAACCTACAGAGATTGGGATTCATCCTTGGCCAAGAGCTGGCCACTGACTTGATCTTGCAGTCTTTTCCACAAAGCTACAATCAATTTGTCATGAATTACAACATGAATGAAATTGATAAGCCACTGCCTGAGATGCTCATCATGTTGAGAACTGCTGAGCTCAACCTTAAGAAGGGAAAATCTGACTCCATTTTGATGGTGCAAAAGAAGAAAGGCAAGGGCAAGCCTAAAGGTAAGGGAAAGTTCCAAGCCAAGGGCAAAGGCAAGGAACTTAAACCCAAAGGAGGGGTGGCCAAGGAAGGGGCTTGCTTCCACTGCAAGGAAGCCGGACACTGGAAGCGTAACTGCAAAGCTTACCTAGAAGATCTTAAGAAGAAGAGAAGTGAGACTTCTACTTCAGGTATAAATGTTATAGAAGTCAATCTATCTATTTCTTCATCATGGGTATTAGATACCGGATGTGCATCTCATATTTGTACCAATGTGCAGGCACTGAGAAATAGCAGGGCATTGACAAAGGGCGAGGTGGACCTACGAGTAGGCAATGGAGCAAGGGTTGCTGTTGTTGCTGTAGGAACTTATGATCTATCTCTGCCCTTTGGGCTTGTACTAGAATTAGATGAATGTTGTTATGTGCCTGCTTTAACTAAGAACATAATTTTGGTTCCTTGTTTGGACAAGAAAGGATTTACATTTATAATAAAGAACAAATATTGTTCAGTTTATTTAAATGATATGTTCTATTGTAGTGCACCTCTAATGAACAGACTCTACTTTCTAGACTTAGAGAGCCCTATCTATAACATAAGTACCAAAAGGTTCAAGTCAAATGAGTTGAACCAAACCTATCTCTGGCATTGTCGCTTAGGTCACATAAATGAGAGTCACTTATCTCAGCTCCATAAGGATGTGTTGCTAGACTCATTTGATTTTGAATCATATGAGACATGCGAGTCTTGCCTGTTAGGCAAGATGACCAAGACTCCCTTTAGTGGACACAGTGAAAGAGCAACAGACTTGTTAGGACTTATACATAGTGATGTATGTGACCCTTTCAATGTTGCTGCTAGAGGTAGTTACAGGTACTTTATTATATTTACTGATGACTTCAGTAGATATGGTTATGTGTATCTCATGACACATAAATCAGAATCCTTTGAAAAGTTCAAAGAATTCAAGAATGAAGTACAAAACCAACTTGGCAAGAGTATTAAGATACTTCGATCAGATCGAGGTGGTGAATACCTTAGCCATGAGTTTCGAGACTATCTAGCTGAGTGTGGGATTCTATCCCAACTCACTCCTCCTAGAACACCACAGTGAAATGGTGTATCCGAAAGGAGGAATTGTACCCTATTAGATATGGTACGATCTATGATGAGTCACACAGATCTTCCTATATCCTTTTGGGGATATGCTCTAGACACAATAGCCTTTACCCTTAACCGTGTACCATCCAAGGCTGTGATAAAGACACCATATACGATATGGACAGGGAGAAATCCCAAGATGTCTTTCATGAGGATTTGGGGTTGTGAGGCTTACGTTCGACGTCAAGTCTCAGACAAACTGGGACCCAAATCCGATAGGTGCAATTTTGTTGGATATCCCAAGGACACGAAGGGATATTACTTCTACATTCCTAGTCAGCACAAAGTGTTTGTGGCAAAGACTGGAGTTTTTCTAGAAAGGGATTTTGTTTCTAGAAAAACTAGTGGGAGTACATTCGATCTTGAAGAAATTCAAGATAAGGAACATAGCACTGAGGCCTTGATGGAGGTTGAACAGGAACCACAAAGTGTTGTGGGTGATGAGGTTGTTGCACAAAGAGTTGTGGAACAACCACCTGTTCAGGTAGACCTACCTCTTCGCAGGACTGATAAGGTACGTCGTCAGCCTGAGAGATACTCATTTCTCTTGTCTGACCATGATAACGTTATGCACATTGAGAATGATCCTACCTTCTATCAGGAAGCTGTGATGAGCCTAGATTCTGAGAAATGGCTAGAGTCCATTGTAGAAGATTTGACGCCGCTAGAGGGGGGTGAATAGCGGAGAATTCATTCGTAGATGGAATTTTTTCGTGTTTGTTTCTACAATTTCGTTAGCGCAGCGAAAATAGAAAAGTAATAACGATAACGAAATGCACAACACGCTAACACAACGATATAACGTGGTTCGGAACCGCACGGTTCCTACTCCACGGATCGAGCTCTACGAGCTCTAGTGATGCACATGCAACCACTAATAAACACTCCTTCTCGGAACAATCCGGAGGCGGAGAAACCTCGTACAATAATGATTACAACAATAATCAATTAGATACAAGCAAATACAATATGAAATACAAATGCAAGTAAAGGAAAAAAACTTTACAAGAGCTTTGGATTGCTTGATCTTTGATTGCCTTGAACTAGCTTTGAAGGACTGGAAAGCACCAACTTCCCCCTTCAATTTCGCTCAAGAAAATCGCTATCTTTTCCTCCATCACGAGCTCCTTATATAGCTTCAACCTGTGCTAGAAAAGGTTGATCAGTCGACTGATTGGGACCATCAGTCGACTGATGCCACTGTTGTCGTGAGACAACGGCTAGATCCACGTTGGATAAGTCCAACGGATCTACCATCAGTCAACTGATCATAGCCATCAGTCGACTGATGGAGTCCTCACTCGACCAGTCGAGTCTCGACTCCATTCTGTGGCCGATTTCTCGAGCACCAGTCGACTGATCACACAATTAGTCGACTGCTCGAGCCATCAGTCGACTGCCCACCTCTCATCGATCGCAGGCCATAACCACGCGATCAAACCCTAGTTGACTCGGTCCAGTCGACTGCCACATGGCACCAGTCGACTGGCACACCTCAAACATGAGGTTTTAACCCAAGTATGTTTCCCCTATACTTGCTAGACCACCCTTAGCCTAGACCTAAGCCTTCTAGCCACCTCCATCAGCCTCACGCCTCTCGGATCCTTCCAAGTCATCCATGACTCGTTCATCCATCGCGCTAGCCTTCAGGTGCTTCCATCGGCTATGTCATGCTAACGGTGTCTACACCGCCAAGGCACATTGGACTTACGCCGCCAAGACTCCGCTTGGAATTTACGCCGCCAATCATTGGACTTATGCTGCCAAGACTCCGCTTGGACTTTACGCCGCCAATACCAAACCCTTGGACTTCTCAACTGCCAAGACTCAAGCTTGGACTTTCCCTTGCCAACCCATGTTGGACTTTTCATGCCAAGACCCATGCTTGGACTTTCCATGCCAAGACCCATGCTTGGACTTTCCCTTGCCAACCTATATTGGACTTTCCATTTGCCAAGACTCATGCTTGGACTTTTCTCAAATGCCAAGTGTCCCACTTGGACTTCCCATGCCAAGTACCCATGACTTGGACTTTCCCATGACAATTACATTGTCATATGTTTTTGTCGAACATCAAAACATCACTCGAGTCAAACTCGAGTCCTGGTCAATCGTGACCTGGGCCGATTGCACCAACAATCTCCCCCTTTTTGATGTTTGACAAAAACCAAACAAATCATTGAGTTAGAACACTAACTCAAATCCCTTACCAATTATCCCAAATTGGTAAACACTCTCCAAATGTTCTCCCCCAAACATTCTCCCCCTTTTTGACTAACATCAAAAAGGTCTTTTCTCCAAGGAGGACAATGTCTCATGCCCCAATGAGATTTTACAATCTCCCCCTTGGTCCAAAAATACCTAGGATGCCTATCACCTTCCTAGTGATAAGGCCAATATCACTCAAGAGAGGCAATCCCATTTACTCTCCCAATTTCCAAATTAGGTCTCTCAAAAGTCCCATCAATTTCGTAATTGATGTCATATTCTCCCAATAACTTCTCCTCTTCAAGGAGAAAAACACATCCATCATCCCAAGATTGATACCTCCCCCTAAAGGCTTGCTCCCCCTTGACCATTGCACCAACAATGTCCTTGGGAAGTCCCTAAGCCAATAGGAACTCTAAACCATCAAAATTAAGGTTAGAAATTCAATATTGAACTTTCCAACACCTTAAAATTGATACAAACCCTAAACACTTCTCCTAATCCATATCCAATATATTTTCACCCTTTATAATGCTACCCAAAGCATATCCTAGGGTTAGGAATGATTAGGGACCATAACCGTAGCTGAAATCGGGTTAAACAACCTCAAATCAAGCTACCACCAAGTGATTTAGAAATCACGACCGCATCCATCACCATACGCCACCAATGGCAGTCGATTGATAACTGAAATTTCTGAATTTCAGTTATCAGAGTTGAATTTTAGAAAATCATAAATAATTATACGTATATCAAAAAATCATGAAATTTGGTACGTATAATACTTATGACCAATACAATAGGTGAAAAATTTTGAAAAAATATTTTTACCATTGAAATAGGAGATTGGTACAAAGATCAAAACTTTTAAAAACTTTAAAGTTTTTGATCCACTTTGTATCAACTTCTACAATGATGATGGCTATCAAAAGATAGATTTCACCAAGGTTTTCCAAATTGATTTTAAAATGTTTTTGAAAGCCTATTTTGAACCATAATTTATTGGCTAAATATACATAGCTTGTATATTAGCTTTCCTTATAATTCTTGGTGATAATTAAAATAAGTTTGAGTTCATCTAGATGCACTACCCATGCATCTTGAACCTAACTTATTATCCTAGCATCTCACATGTATCTAGGGTGTATAAATACACATACATGTCAATGTGATGTGAGATGTGGGTTTTGATTCACTTTATCAAGGGTTTCATGCATTTCCTATGCAACCCTACTTGATTCCCTTATAAGTGAGACTTCAAGTCATGCCATTTTCCTTAAATTAATGTTCAATCAAATTAATGCATGAAATGATCATGGCATAGTGATGGAAAAATAAAAAAAAACATGACCAATGATCATGATGTCATGACATATGATGAACTTTAAGAACACATGACATCTAAAATAAACCTAAACAATGACATGACATGGTATATGATAGGATGCAATTTCATGTCATGATATATTAACTTTCATAAGCAATACAATAATACAAATACTCATCCAAACACACAAGATTTTCACAAACAAAAATTTCATTTAACTTAAAAAAAAATTTTAGTCTTTTACATTCAAAATGGAGATTGACTATGCTCAATCTCACTACAAAAACTGACAACCACAGAAAATCTAACATCCTCAATATCTAATCGTCTGCAGGAGGTGGCGGTGGAGGAGGCTGCTGACTCAAGGTCCAGGCCCGCATCATCTCTCGACGCTGCTCTATGCGGCTCTGGGACTCCTCCATTCGATCAAGACGTGCGCCGAAGGATGCTTGGCCTGCCAATATCTCTGACATCCTAGAGTCAATCGACTGCTGATAGTCCTGAAATCTGGACTCCAGCTGGCCACGACGATCTGATGGACCCGCCACTGATGCATTTGTCGGCATTTGATCATCCTCATCAGCGGCGTCTGCATCCTCGAAGTCCTCTGTCGCCTCTCTGGGTGCCGGAGGAGGCTCTCTGCGTGCCCTGGGTAGTGGTCGAGGCGCCAACTCCATCTGTCCAGGCCCCATCCGTAGCTTTGCTAATGAGAAATTCTGAATCGATATCTGATCGTACACCTCAGATAGCGCTCTCAGAGAACCCCTGTGGATGTTAATGCCTACGGACTCTAGCCATGCTGTGATGATATGATCATATGGCATATGCACTTTCCCTTGTACAGGGGAAGTGAAATGCACAATGCAGTGAAACATGTTTAATGCAAAGTTAATGTCTAACCTATGACGCATGGCGTATAGAAGAAAGAGATGGGGAGGTCGAATCTTGGCCAGACCCCGAGTGACGATAGGAACAAAGCATCCAACAATGACCTTGTAAAGTACATTGTCAGGTGCAGATAACTCAGTGATAGGGAATAAATTCTGGGCCGGTGGACGAGGATAACCAAAGATATGCTCATGCATGGACTCCATAGAGATATGGTCAAAGGGCTCAGGTAAAGGAAAATCCATGGTAGGGAAAAAAAATAAAGGTGTCATCTGAGGGCTTACACTCGAGAAACTCCTGCAGTATCGCAGGAGTGAACTCTAACTCGCGCAATGCGAGTAGTGTAGGTAGGACCGTCATCCACCTTTTCGAGTTGATAAAACTCCTTAAGGAGGACATCATTAATGGGATGCGTGCATAAAACAATTTTCATGAGATTATAGTATGCAAATAATTCCATGACATCACTACAATGGCGATTGAAAAAGTCTCTATCGATGTACCTAACCAACATAGGTTGGTACAATCGAGATTCACCCTCGGGTGGATCATTCCTACGGGCTCTCCTATTATGAATGCAATGTAATGATATGACATGCAAGGACAATAATACATGATTAGATAAAACTAAATTATAATGGAAAGGCAAATTAGGGCTTGGGTAAGAAGAGTGTTACTTAGGCGCCATTTTGGAGGTGTGGCGATGGGATGCTCAGATATCGCTGAAGGGGTCGCCGGAAAGTTCGCCGGAGGACTCAAACGCCGGAACCCTAATCAGAAACAAGGAACCAAACCCTAGAACGAGTGAACTAAGGCTTGAAATATGTGAAAAACGCAAGAAAAGGGTTTATCTATCAAACCTAAAAGCTTGGGCGGTTGGCACGTCCGGAAGGGTTGGTCGGAGAAGGAGATGGCGATCGGAGAGGAGAAGAAACGCTGAAGGCGCGTCGCATGAAGACGCCGAACCCTAGCGGTTCGGCGTTATAAAAACGTGATGATCGGTCGATGTGCGCGATCATCGATCGATCGCGGTTTATTATCGGGTTTACCGAGTCGGCAGTCGACTGATCCGGCTCTTAATCGACTCGAACCTTCATGACGTGCTACGGTAACATGATCGACCGATGATGTCGCTCATCGATCGTGATATGCACATCACTCATTGCTCGTCGAGCACTCGTGATGACCCTCACCTCGGTGAAGCGACTACCATCGATCGATGTATCCCATCGATCCGATGTTCAAGCGATCAATTAAAGCTAGCACTCGATGACCGCATCGTATCGTGCTACGATGTTATCATCGATCGATAATCAGATTATCGATCGATATCGATTTCGATTCAAATTCTGAAAATCTCGATTTCTTCATTAATTTATTCCATTTTATCATGTTTATTCTTGTATATCGAACATATTGATGTTATAATTATATTCATGTCTTCATTAATGTATTTTAATGTTTTATTTCATTTTTGCAAACATTAACATTCAATGATTTCCAAATCCTAACATCTCACCCTTTCTAAGTGTTAAAATGCACAATCAAGGTAAAAGACTTGTTTTGTGAGATGCAATCCATTCTAGACATTCCTTCCATGCAAACATATGGCAAAACATAGGAAGCATGGTGAGTACAAGACATCAAGTTGTGTGACACTTGAGTATCACTCTTGATGTTACTTTTACATGAACTTTTGAAGTGTGCCAACAATCAAAGTTACACACTATGATCTCTAAATCTAGATTGTGCCAATTTTATTGATTTTCATGTTTTTCAAAAACTATATTGGCACATCCTAAAACCCTTTCGGATTCAAATCTCAAATGTATTTCCAAGGCACCCATAACCTTGAAAATAACCTAAAATGCCATCTTTATCATGGTTGAGTTAACTACTCATCCAATCATGGTTGGCACATTCTAATCCATTTAATGTGACTCAATCACGCTCTTTGGAACCCAAAATCTATTTGAGCTCATTGAATTAATTAGGTATTCCTTAGGGATAACCTCCCTAGATACCTTCGTAATGACCCTCCTAGGCTTGTTAGCCTTGGTCATTGCGGTCTTACCTAGGTTGACTCTAGAGGTAACTCCCCTTGCAACCTTGGTCTTCCTAGACCTAGTTTGTGTTTCATAGTCAAATGGAACACAATGATAAGTCACCTTAGACTTAGGTTTGTGACCCAAACCTTTCTTTCCCTCGGTTGACTTTTGTCTTTTGGGTCCTAAGTGTTGACTTTGAGACCTTGACCCTTGACTTTGGCCATTAGACCCTTGAAATTGATTTTGTAGCTTATTTAGAGTCTTTTCTAGTTTTTCAAGCCTTGACCTTAAAGCTTGGTTCTCTAATTCTAATTGCCCAAATGATTTTTGATTAGGTTTTTTGGAATTATCATTTGCCTTAGACATATGTTTACTCTTATTGGAATTGATACCTAAATGATTTTCGATTTTCTTAATTGCTTTCTTAGGAATGATATTTCTAGGGACATTAGTCCCAAATTTCTCCTTCTTTGAAATAGGCCTAGAGTTATCATTCCTAGCATGCTTCGATTCATGAGTAATAGCAACATTATTTGAATTAACTCTAGCATGCTTTTGCTTAGAATTTAAAGAATGAGCATTATGAAAAAGTACCATAGGGTTTGCCTTAGTAGCTCCCCCTACTTGTGATACTCCTTCTTGGATCTTCTTGCTCCCCCTAGGACATTGATTTTGGTAATGTCCCGGTTGCCGACATTTGATGCAAATGATATGCTCCTTGTTTTTAGATGATGGGGAACCGGCATCCTTTGACTTTTCTTGACTTTTAGGCACCGGAGGAGTCTTATTAACCTTCTTTGGGCACTTGCTCTTGTAGTGCCCATACTCCCTACACTCAAAACACAATATATTGATTTTATTTGAAATTTGAGTGTTTGAGTTACCTAGTTCAGTGATGAGGATATCTTGAGCTTGTTCTTCCTCTTCACCGGATGTAGATGTTACTTCTTGTTGCTCCGGTGTTGAGGATGCTCTAATCTCCTCAATCCTAGAAGTGGATGCTTCTTCCACTTCTTCCACCTCTTCTTTCTCCGATCCGGAGGTTGACTCCTCACTTTCTTGTGAGGATGATGAATTAGCCTCTGCGGTCTCTTCCTCTTGGATCGGTTGTGAGCCTTCATGATATTTTGTCACTTGACTCCAAAGCTCTTTGGCATCCTTGTATTCACCTAACTCACACATAATTTTATTAGGAATCAAATCAACCAAGAATTTAATTACCTTTGTATTCTTTTCGAACTCTTGGATTTGTTCCTCGGTCCACTTCTTCATTTTGAGAATTCCTCCCTTGGGCCCTTTTGGATATTGAAATCCCTCCATCAAAATACCCCACTCTTCAAAGTCCTTCATCATCAAGAATTCCTCAATCCTCACCTTCCATTGATTGAATCCTTCTTGTCCATAGAAGGTATAAGGGATAGGTGTGTTGATATCCCATCCAAGCTTGTCTTAGAATTCCATCTTCACTCTCTAGCGTCTTGCTCCCGGTTGTTAATCCGTTGAAGAGCCACCGAGCTCTAATACCAATTGTAGAAGATTTGACGCCGCTAGAAGGGGGTGAATAGCGGAGAATTCGTTCGTAGATGGAATTTGTTCGCGTTTGTTTCTACAATTTCGTTAGCGCAGCGGAAATAGAAAAGTAATAACGATAACGAAATGCATAACACGCTAACACAATGATATAACGTGGTTTGAAACCGCACGATTCCTACTCCACGGATCGAGCACTATGAGCTCTAGTGATGCACATGCAACCACTAATAAACACTCCTTCTCGGAACAATCCGGAGGCGGAGAAACCTCGTATAATAATGATTACAACAATAATCAATTAGATACAAGCAAATACAATATGAAATACAAATGCAAGTAAAGGAAAAACACTTTACAAGAGCTTTGGATTGCTTGATCTTTGATTGCCTTGAACTAGCTTTGAAGGACTGGAAAACACCAACTTCCCCCTTCAATTTCGCCCAAGAAAATCGCTATGTTTTCCTCCATCACGAGCTCCTTATATAGCTTCAATCTGTGCTGGAAAAGGTTGATCAGTCGACTGATTGGGACCATCAGTCGACTGATGCCACTGTTGTCGTGAGACAACGGCTAGATCCAGGTTGGATAAGTCCAACGGATCTACCATCAGTCGACTGATCATAGCCATCAATCGACTGATGGAGTCCTCACTCGACCAGTCGAGTCTCGACTCCATTCTCGCGTGGCGATTTCGAGCACCACCGATCGATCACACGATTAGTCGATCGCTGAGCCATCACCGATCGCCCACCTCACAGACCGCTAGGCCATAACCCACAGTCAAACCCTAGTTGACTCGGTCCAGTCGACTGCCACATGACACCAGTCGACTGGCACACCTCAAACATGAGGTTTTAACCCAAGTATGGTTCCCCCATACTTGCTAGA
This sequence comes from Wurfbainia villosa, assembly GCA_025175895.1. Classification (NCBI taxonomy): domain Eukaryota; kingdom Viridiplantae; phylum Streptophyta; class Magnoliopsida; order Zingiberales; family Zingiberaceae; genus Wurfbainia; species Wurfbainia villosa. The sequence goes on from CM045990.1 coordinate 121,661,181, forward strand.
CCACCCTTAGCCTAGACCTAAGCCTTCTAGCCACCTCCATCAGCCTCACGCCTCTCGGATCCTTCCAAGTCATCCATGACTTGTTCATCCATCGCGCTAGCCTTCAGGTGCTTCCATCGGCTATGTCATGCTAACGGTGTCTACACCGCCAAGGCACATTGGACTTACGCTGCCAAGACTCCGCTTGGACTTTACGCCGCCAATCATTGGACTTATGCTGCCAAGACTCCCGCTTGGACTTTACGCCGCCAATACCAAACCCTTGGACTTCTCAACTGCCAAGACTCAAGCTTGGACTTTCCCTTGCCAACTCATGTTGGACTTTTCATGCCAAGACCCATGCTTGGACTTTCCATGCCAAGACCCATGCTTGGACTTTCCCTTGCCAACCTATGTTGGACTTTCCATTTGCCAAGACTCATGCTTGGACTTTTCTCAAATGCCAAGTGTCCCACTTGGACTTCCCATGCCAAGTACCCATGACTTGGACTTTCCCATGACAATTACATTGTCATATGTTTTTGTCGAACATCAAAACATCACTCGAGTCAAACTCGAGTCCTGGTCAATCGTGACCTGGGCCGATTGCACCAACAATCTCCCCCTTTTTGATGTTTGACAAAAACCAAACAAATAATTGAGTTAGAACACTAACTCAAATCCCTTACCAATTATCCCAAATTGGTAAACACTCTCCAAATGTTCTCCCCCAAACATTCTCCCCCTTTTTGACTAACATCAAAAAGGTCATTTCTCCAAGGAGGACAATGTCTCATGCCCCAATGAAATCTTACAATCTCCCCCTTGGTCCAAAAATACCTAGGATGCCTATCACCTTCCTAGTGATAAGGCCAATATCACTCAAGAGAGGCAATCCCATTTACTCTCCCAATTTCCAAATTGGGTCTCTCAAAAGTCCCATCAATTTCACAATTGATGTCATATTCTCCCAATAACTTCTCCTCTTCAAGGAGAAAAACACATCCATCATCCCAAGATGGATACCTCCCCCTAAAGACGTGCTCCCCCTTGACCATTGCAGCAACAATGTCCTTGGGAAGTCCCTAAGCCAATAGGAACTCTAAACCATCAAAATTAAGGTTAGAAATTCAATATTGAACTTTCCAACACCTTAAAATTGATACAAACCCTAAACACTTCTCCTAATCCATATCCAATGGATTTTCACCCTTTATAATGCTACCCAAAGTATATCCTAGGGTTAGGAATGATTAGGGACCATAACCGTAGTTGAAATCGGGTTAAACAACCTTGTTTACCCCGAAATTAGGCTACCAGTCGAGTGATTCAGAAATCTATCGACTGGCAATCATCACCGATCGCCACCAATGGCAATGATCGATAATCAAATTTCTGAATTTCAGTTATCAGAGTTGAATTTCAGAAAATCATAAATAATTATATGTATATCGAAAAATCATGAAATTTGGTACGTATAATACTTATGACCAATACAATAGGTGAAAAATTTTGGAAAAATATTTTTACCATTGAAATAGGAGATTGGTACAAAGTTCAAAACTTTTAAAAACTTTAAAGTTTTTGATCCACTCTGTATCAACTTCTACAATGATGATGGCTATCAAAAGATAGATTTCACCAAGGTTTTCTAAATTGATTTTAAAATGTTTTTGAAAGCCTATTTTGAATCATAATTTATTGGCTAAATATACATAGCTTGTATATTAGCTTTCCTTATGATTCTTGGTGATAATTAAAATAAGTTTGAGTTCATCTAGATGCACTACCCATGCATCTTGAACCTAACTTATTATCCTAGCATCTCACATGTATCTAGGGTGTATAAATACACATACATGTCAATGTGATGTGAGATGTGGGTTTTGATTCACTTTATCTAGGGTTTCATGCATTTCCTAGGCAACCCTACTTGATTCCCTTATAAGTGAGACTTCAAGTCATGCCATTTTCCTTAAATCAATTTTCAATCAAATTAATGCATGAAATGATCATGGCATAGTGATGGCAAAATAAAAAAAAAAACATGACCAATGATCATGATGTCATGACATATGATGAACTTTAAGAACACATGACATCTAAAATAATCCTAAACAATGACATGACATGGTGTATGATAGGATGCAATTTCATGTCATGATATATTAACTTTCATAAGCAATACAATAATACAAATACTCATCCAAACACACAAGATTTTCACAAACAAAAATTTCATTTAACTTAAAAAAAAATTTTTAGTCTTTTACATTCAAAATGGAGATTGGCTATGCTCAATCTCACTACAAAAACTGACAACCACAGAAAATCTAACATCCTCAATATCTAATCGTCTGCAGGAGGTGGCGGTGGAGGAGGCTGCTGACTCAAGGTCTAGACCCGCATCATCTCTAACATATCGAGCTGACGCTGCTCTATGCGGCTCTGGGACTCCTCCATTCGATCAAGACGTGCGCCGAAGGATGCTTGGCCTGCCAATATCTCTGACATCCTAGAGTCAATCGACTGCTGATAGTCCTGAAATCTGGACTCCAGCTGGCCACGACGATCTGATGGACCCGCCACTGATGCATTTGTCGCCATTTGATCATCCTCATCAGTGGCGTTTGCATCCTCGTCTTCGTTCAGTTGTATTGCTCTGCGGATAGAGGGGAATGAATAGCGAACTTAAAGAGGTGGTCACTCTGATGTTAATGGTGGATCCCACCTAATGGGGTTTTGAGCGAAAGTATGCGGAAGACATAGATGACATAGGAAGTAAAGAAGGCAAGGCCACGTGTGAAGCCTTTATGTTTCATAGAAAGTTTTTGTAAAACAAACTACATATGGCATATGCACTTTCCCTTATGCGAGGAAGTAAAATGCACAATGCAATGAAACATGTTTAATGCAAAGTTAATGTCTAACCTATGGCGCATGGCGTATAGAAGAAAGAGATGGGAGGCGAATCTTGGCGGACCAGTGGCGATAGGAAGAAACACCCAAATGACCTTGTAAAGTACATTTGTCAGTCACGAATAACTCAGTGATAGGGAATAAATTCTGGGCCGGTGGACGAGGATAACCAAAGATATGCTCATGCATGGACTCCATAGAGATATGGTCAAAGGGCTCAAGTAAAGGAAAATCCATGGTAGGGAAAAAAAATAAAGGTGTCATCTGAGGGCTTACACTCGAGAAACTCCTGCAGTATCACAGGAGTGAACTCTAACTCGCATTTTGCAATGCGAGTAGTGTAGGTAGGACCGTCATCCACCTTTTTCAGGTTCTGATAAAACTCCTTAAGGAGGTCATCATTAATGGGATGCGTGCATAAAACAATTTTCATGAGATTATAGTATGCAAATAATTCCATGACATCACTACAATGGCGATTGAAAAAGTCTCTATCGATGTACCTAACCAACATAGGTTGGTACAATCGAGATTCACCCTCGGGTGGATCATTCATACGGGCTCTCCTATTATGAATGCAATGTAATGATATGACATGCAAGGACAATAATACATGATTAGATAAAACTAAATTATAATGGAAAGGCAAATTAGGGCTTGGGTAAGAAGAGTGTTACTTAGGCACCATTTTGGAGGTGTGGCGATGGGATGCTCAGATATCGCTGAAGGGGTCGCCGGAGGACTCAAACGCCGGAACCCTAATCGGAAACAAGGAACCAAACCCTAGAACGAGTGAACTAAGGCTTGAAATAAGTGAAAAATGCAAGAAAAGGGTTTATCTATCAAACCTAAAAGCTTGGGCGGTTGGCACGTCCAGAAGGGTTGGTCGGAGAAGGAGATGGAGATCGGAGAGGAGAAGAAACGCTGAAGGCGCGTCGCGTGAAGACGCCGAACCCTAGCGGTTCGGCGTTATAAAAATGCGATCTGATCGTGATGTGCAGCATCGATCTCGACGATCGCGGTTTATTACCGGGTTCTGAGCCGGCGATCGGTGATCGGCTCGACAATTCTTGAACCTTACGTGGCGTGCTTACGGTAACATCGATCGGTGATGTCGCTAATCGATCGATATGCCGTGCATCATTTCGCTCGTCGAGCACTCGGTGATGACCCTCGGCCTCGGTGAGCGATACCATCGATCGGTGATGTATCCCATCGATCGACTCATGAAGCTAGCACTTTCGGTGATGATCGTGCTCTGATGTTATCGGATCGATTGATAAAATCTCGATTTCTTCATTAATTTATTCCATTTTATCATGTTTATTCTTGTATATCGAACATATTGATGTTATAATTATATTCATGTCTTTTTTAATGTATTTTAATGTTTTATTTCATTTTTGCAAACATTAACATTCAATGATTTCCAAATCCTAACATCTCACCCTTTCTAAGTATTAAAATGCACAATCAAGGTAAAAGACTTGTTTTGTGAGATGCAATCCATCCTAGACATTCCTTCCATGCAAACATATGGCAAAACATAGGAAGCATGGTGAGTACAAGACATCAAGTTGTGTGACACTTGAGTATCACTCTTGATGTTACTTTTACATGAACTTTTGAAGTATGCCAACAATCAAAGTTACACACTATGATCTCTAAATCTAGATTGTGCCAATTTTATTGATTTTCATATTTTTCAAAAACTATATTGGCACATCCTAAAACCCTTTCGGATTCAAATCTCAAATGTATTTCCAAGGCACCCATAACCTTGAAAATAACCTAAAGTGCCATCTTTACCATGGTTGAGTTAACTACTCATCCAATCATGGTTGGCACATTCTAATCCATTTAATGTGACTCAATCACGCTCTTTGGAACCCAAAATCTATTTGAGCTCATTGAATTAATTAGGTATTCCTTAGGGATAACCTCCCTAGATACCTTCCTAATGACCCTCCTAGACTTGTTAGCCTTGGTCATTGCGGTCTTACCTAGGTTGACTCTAGAGGTAACTCCCCTTGCAACCTTGGTCTTCCTTGACCTAGTTTGTGTTTCATAGTCAAATGGAACACAATGATAAGTCACCTTAGACTTAGGTTTGTGACCCAAACCTTTCTTTCCCTCGGTTGACTTTTGTCTTTTGGGTCCTAAGTGTTGACTTTGAGACCTTGACCCTTGACTTTGACCATTAGACCCTTGAAATTGATTTTGTAGCTTATTTAGAGTCTTTTCTAGTTTTTCAAGCCTTGACCTTAAAGCTTGGTTCTCTAATTCTAATTGCCCAAATGATTTTTGATTAGGTTTTTTGGAATTATCATTTGCCTTAGACATATGTTTACTCTTATTGGAATTGATACCTAAATGATTTTCGATTTTCTTAATTGCTTTCTTAGGAATGATATTTCTAGGGACATTAGTCCCAAATTTCTCCTTCTTTGAAATAGGCCTAGAGTTATCATTCCTAGCATGCTTCGATTCATGAGTAATAGCAACATTATTTGAATTAACTCTAACATGCTTTTGCTTAGAATTTAAAGAATGAGCATTATGAAAAAGTACCTTAGGGTTTGCCTTAGTAGCTCCCCCTACTTGTGATACTCCTTCTTGGATCTTCTTGCTCCCCCTAGGACATTGATTTTGGTAATGTCCCGGTTGCCGACATTTGAAGCAAATGATATGCTCCTTGTTTTTAGATGATGGGGAACCGGCATCCTTTGACTTTTGTTGACTTTTAGGCGTCGGAGGAGTCTTCTTAACCTTCTTTGGGCACTTGCTCTTGTAGTGCCCATACTCCCTACACTCAAAACACAATATATGGATTTTATTTGAAATTTGAGTGTTTGAGTTACCTAGTTCAGTGATGAGGATCTCTTGAGCTTGTTCTTCCTCTTCACCGGATGTAGATGTTACTTCTTGTTGCTCCGGTGTTGAGGATGCTCTAATCTCCTCAATCCTAGAAGTGGATGCTTCTTCCACTTCTTCCACCTCTTCTTTCTCCGATCCGGAGGTTGACTCCTCACTTTCTTGTGAGGATGATGAATTAGCCTCTTCGGTCTCTTCCTCTTGGATCGGTTGTGAGCCTTCATGATATTTTGTCACTTGACTCCAAAGCTCTTTGGCATCCTTGTATTCACCTAACTCACACATAATTTTATTAGGAATCAAATCAACCAAGAATTTAATTACCTTTGTATTCTTTTCGAACTCTTGGATTTGTTCCTCGGTCCACTTCTTCATTTTGAGAATTCCTCCCTTGGGCCCTTTTGGATATTGAAATCCCTCCATCAAAATGCCCCACTCTTCAAAGTCCTTCATCATCAAGAATTCCTCAATCCTCACCTTCCATTGATTGAATCCTTCTTGTCCATAGAAGGTATAAGGGATAGGTGTGTTGATATCCCATCCAAGCTTGTCTTGGAATTCCATCTTCACTCTCTAGCGTCTTGCTCCCGGTTGTTAATCCGTTGAAGAGCCACCGAGCTCTGATACCAATTGTAGAAGATTTGACGCCGCTAGAAGGGGGTGAATAGCGGAGAATTCGTTCGTAGATGGAATTTGTTCGCGTTTGTTTCTACAATTTCGTTAGCGCAGCGGAAATAGAAAAGTAATAACGATAACGAAATGCACAACACGCTAACACAATGATATAACGTGGTTCGGAACCGCACGATTCCTACTCCACGGATCGAGCACTATGAGCTCTAGTGATGCACATGCAACCACTAATAAACACTCCTTCTCGGAACAATCCGGAGGCGGAGAAACCTCGTATAATAATGATTACAACAATAATCAATTAGATACAAGCAAATACAATATGAAATACAAATGCAAGTAAAGGAAAAACACTTTACAAGAGCTTTGGATTGCTTGATCTTTGATTGCCTTGAACTAGCTTTGAAGGACTGGAAAACACCAACTTCCCCCTTCAATTTCGCCCAAGAAAATCGCTATGTTTTCCTCCATCACGAGCTCCTTATATAGCTTCAATCTGTGCTGGAAAAGGTTGATCAGTCGACTGATTGGGACCATCAGTCGACTGATGCCACTGTTGTCGTGAGACAACGGCTAGATCCACGTTGGATAAGTTCAACGGATCTACCATCAGTCGACTGATCATAGCTATCAGTCGACTGATGGAGTCCTCACTCGACCAGTCGAGTCTCGACTCCATTCTGTGGCCGATTTCTCGAGCACCAGTCGACTGATCACACGATTAGTCGACTGCTCAAGCCATCAGTCGACTGCCCACCTCTGTCAGTCGACTGCTAGGCCATAACCCACAGTCAAACCCTAGTTGACTCGGTCCAGTCGACTGCCACATGGCACCAGTCGACTGGCACACCTCAAACATGAGGTTTTAACCCAAGTATGGTTCCCCCATACTTGCTAGACCACCCTTAGCCTAGACCTAAGCCTTCTAGCCACCTTCATCAGCCTCACACCTCTCGGATCCTTCCAAGTCATCCATCGCGCTAGCCTTCAGGTGCTTCCATCGGCTATGTCATGCTAACGGTGTCTACACCGCCAAGGCACATTGGACTTACGCCGCCAAGACTCCGCTTGGACTTTACGCCGCCAATCGTTGGACTTATGCTGCCAAGACTCCCGCTTGGACTTTACACCGCCAATACCAAACCCTTGGACTTCTCAACTGCCAAGACTCAAGCTTGGACTTTCCCTTGCCAACCCATGTTGGACTTTTCATGCCAAGACCCATGCTTGGACTTTCCATGCCAAGACCCATGCTTGGACTTTCCCTTGCCAACCTATGTTGGACTTTCCATTTGCCAAGACTCATGCTTGGACTTTTCTCAAATACCAAGTGTCCCACTTGGACTTCCCATGCCAAGTACCCATGACTTGGATTTTCCCATGACAATTACATTGTCATATGTTTTTGTCGAACATCAAAACATCACTCGAGTCAAACTCGAGTCCTAGTCAATCGTGACCTGGGCCGATTGCACCAACAACCATGAGATCCGAGATGGAATCCATGTACACTAACCAAGTATGGACTTTGGTTGATCCACCTGATGGGGTCAAACCCATTTGGTGTATGTGGGTCTTTAAGAGAAAGACTAACATGGATGGACATACGCATACCTATAAGGGCCGATTGGTGGCTAAAGGTTTCAAGCAAATTCATGGTATTGACTATGATGAAACCTTTTCTCCAGTGGCGATGTTTAAGTCCATTCGGATCATGCTTGCTATTGCAGCATACTACGATTATGAGATCAGGCAGATGGATGTCAAAACCACATTTCTGAATGGAAACTTATTCGAGGATGTGTACATGACACAACCTGAGGGTTTTGTAGATCCATAGCATATTGGGAAAGTATGCAAGCTGCAAAGGTCCATTTATGGGCTAAAGCAAGCTTCTCGGAGCTGGAATCTTTGATTCGATGATGCGATCAAACAGTTTGGTTTCATCAAGAATGAAAATGAACCCTGTATCTACAAGAGGGTTAATGGGAACACGGTTGTCTTCCTTGTATTGTATGTGGATGACATGCTACTCATTGGGAATGACATCCCTTCGCTACAGTCTGTGAAGGCTTGGCTGAGGACGTGCTTCTCAATGAAGGACTTAGGTGAAGCAGCCTATATTCTAGGCATCAAGATCTATAGAGATAGATCTAAGAGATTGCTTGGCCTAAGTTAGAGTACATACATTGACACGGTATTACTACAGTTTGCCATGCAGAACTCCAAGAAGGGACTTCTGCCGATGTCACATGGTGTGAGTCTTTCGAAGACTCAAAGTCCCTCTTCTAGAGAGGAGAGAGACCGCATGGATAAGATCTCTTATGCATCTGCTATAGGATTTATCATGTACGTCATGCTATGTACTCGTCCTGATGTCTCATATTCTTTGAGCATGACGAGTAGATACCAGTCAGATCTAGGTGAGCGTCACTGGATAGCAGTCAAGAATATTCTTAAGTGCTTGAGAAGGACTAAAGAATATTTCTTGATATTTGGAGGTGATGAGAAGCTAGTTGTAAAGGGTTACAGCGATGCCAGCTTCTAAACTGACCAGGATGATTATAGATCGTAGTCAGGGTTCGTGTTTTGCTTGAATGATGGTGCTGTGAGCTGGAAGAGTTCGAAGCAGGACAAGTTGCTGATTCTATAACAGAAGCCGAGTATATCGCTGTATCTGAGGTAGCAAAGGAGGCAGTTTGGATCCGCAAATTCATTACTGAGCTTGGGGTGGTTCCTAGCATAGCAGATCCCATAGAGCTCTATTGTGACAATAATGGAGCGATTGCACAGGCTAAGGAACCTCGCTCACACCAGCGGACCAAACACATACTACGGCGCTTCCATCTCATTAGAGAGATTATCGATAGAGAAGATGTGAAGATTTGTAGAGTACCCACAGAGGCTAACATTGCAGATCCCTTGACCAAGGCTTTGGCATAGAAAAAGTATGATGGTCACACTAGGTCATTGGGTATTAAATATTACGGTGATTGGCACTAGTGCTAGTGGGAGATTATTAGTGAAAGCCCTAGAGCCAATCATGTGATGATTGTTGTATGGACTTTATTGTATCATATTCCTATTTATAAAGACATGGTTATTATATTTTCTTGTGTTGGTGCCAAATAACTAAGTATAATAACGTCCTTGAGTAGTAGGTTCTTATCTATATCAATCGATTGGTTGAATCGATAATGAGATGATATAGAGAACACTACTCTTAATCATTCCTAGTCAAGTATTAACATTCAAGGACAATGTTAATGCATAGAGACTAGCATGTAGGTCAACACGATGACTTGATCTCACAAGTCATGGATATGAGATATCAAGTTGACACATGGGTATGCATTGGAGAATGTATATACTGAATGACCCGCCATGAGAAAGTATCATGGATCGTTATATGAGTGTCATATACTTTCTCATGTGGCTATTAGTATGACTATTAGTCCTTAGACATGAAGTCACCATGGTTCCCTACATAAGGAGTTGCATACTTTGGCTTCGTCAAACATCACCTGTAAATGGGTGGACTATAAAGGCGATTACTGGGTATGTGACAAATTATGCAGATGGATGTGAGTGATGTAGATGAGATCTATCCCTCCCATATGACGGAAGTGACATCGTTATTCTTGATAGAGTGAGACCACGAAGTGCATGGCCATGCCCAAATGAGTCAATATGAGATATTAAGCTCATTTGATTAGAGTGAGTCTACTTGGAGTTCAAGATATAGATTGTACCGAGGATGACATAGTCTATGCCTCAATTGGTCAATCTAGATGTCAAGGATAGAGGGACATTGTCACATATTGTGAGAGTCACAATTAGTAGTCACCAAGGTGATGTTGGAGCTCAACATTCTTGTAACTGTTGGGATGTATACTGAAAGCCTAGCTCTTTGGTATGAACATTTTATTTTGAAATAAGAATCACATGATCATTGTTTGAACTTTATATTAATATATGTGCATATTGTCTAATACTTTACATTGTAGATAATATGGTGCTTGGGTGTGGCACAGAAGATCATGTTATCAGTCCCTTGTAGAGTATAAGTAGAGGCTCACAACCAAGATGGTTTTGGACAAACCATTGGCATGGTTGTAGTGTAGCTTGGTATTGTTTTGTCTTGAACATAAAGTTACACTAGTACACTTAGGTGTATTGAGCAGGACCGACATAGAGGTGATTCAATTTGTTGCTGACTACATAATTGAATCGGACCTCGGATATTATGTTGTACATGCTCTTAATCCCGATATAATAACAGACACATGTACTTAGTATTTATTTCTTTGATTTACCAGAGGGTGAGATTTCTATGGATTAAATCAATATGCCCGATAAGTTGGGAAATGATATTATTTACATGGTGTGCCGTTGATTATAGGAGGAATGTGTGTCCTATGTATTAGGTTGATGATGTCCCCTTGAGGAGCTCATAAGGTTCATCATGTAAACAGTGCAGGTTGACTTAGTCAACATGATGATAAGGTTGAGTGGTACTACTCGAGGAGTTAGATGTTAATTAATTGATGATCAGCAAATCAATTAATTGACGGACATTCGATATCTTAAACACGGGGAGATGGATGTACAAATAATATATGGAGCCCATATTAATTTATGGGGGATGGTGAGGTAGTTCGATGATGATCCTCTAGTGGAATGGAACATCATTGATGGATCAAGTTTGTGTGGTTCCGATCCATCGGGTGGCCAAGACCCAACTCCTCCTCATGGTCCCTATCGTAGCCTAATATAAACCTCATAAAGTCTAGATCAAATAATGGAAAACAAATATCTAGATCCAACGGTTGGGATTAAATCCCTAGAACCGACGGTGGAGATTAAATCTCTAGATCCGACGGTTGGGATTAAAACCCTAGAACCGACGGTGGAGATTAAACCAAGGCCTAAACCTAACTCTATATATATATAGGCTTAAGGTGGGCGGCAAGGGTGATTGATGATGGATGGTTTAGGGGACTAGGGTTTGCTTCCTTTGGAGGCTAGGAACCCTAGTTGGTTGAGAATCTTTTGGGCGGCTAGGGTTTGGGAGAAAGGCATGGGGCGGCAACAAGTGGAAGAAGAGTTTCCTAAGGCATGGCCGGTCCCTTCCTTCTACCTTTCTACCTTGGTTGGTCCACATTCTATTCTTCTATCCCCTCTTCCATGGACGACGCTTAATTGATGGAGTTGGATGGCTTGGGCGGCAAGAAACCCTAAGGAGGAAACCCTAATTAGGGTTTGGCTCCTTTTGGGTTGGGCGGCCAAGGTTTGGAAGGAGGGTAGGCCGCATCTTGTGGAAGAGTTCTTCTTCTTCCTAGGAGGTGGCCGGTTTAGATCTCCTCATTCCACCTTGGTTGGGCGGCAAGAAGACCTAAGGAGGAAACCCTAATTAGGGTTTGGCTCCTATGGTTGGGCGGCTAGGGTATGCAAGGAAGGTGGGCGGCAACTATAGGAGAGGAGCTCTTCCTCTTCCTAGGTTGTGGCCGACTCCTTCCTGTATTCCCTCCACCGTGGCCGGTGCCCAACATATTCCCTTTCTCCTCTTCACTCAATCTTGGCCGGCGGCACCAAAACTAGGGTTTGTCCCTAGTTCGGTTTCTTGGTTGTTTCCATTATGTTCTCTCTATTCTTGGGGCCGGCGGCATCAATCCTTTGTGGATTGGTGGTTGGCTCAAGCAAGAAGGGAAAGAGAGTTCTTCTTTCTTTGGATTGAAGAAGATCTAGGATGCTTCAACTTGTGGAGGATCTTCGCCCACACGAAGTCTACAAGGAGGTTAGGACATACGATAGAAGATCAAGAGGTATAAAAGTTTTATAACTTTTATTATTGTTCTTTGCATGTTCTTATTGATATGCTAGCTTATGTTCTTTATGTTAGTATATGTTGATTATACTAGTTTACATTTGTATGTATTTGTATAATCATGGACCCCGAAGATAAACACAAAAACCGGCGATCCGTCCGTCGTCTCTTCCGCGGCTAACCGACTAGAAAAGAGTTGTGTTGCTTGAAGAACTAGTTTGTTCAAGCGATCGCTCATGTTGTTAGTACGACGACGAATTGGTTGTGCTTAGGAAACTCATCCCATCCGGATTAGTTTTCATTAGTGAAAATTTTAATCCGGGGACATGGGAGCCTATGAGCATTCCGAGGATTAGCACATTGCCAACAAATGGTATCAGAGCCACGGTTTCCGGTTTTGTGTATTTTGGATTCGGTTACTTTCATGCACATATCATATATTGAGTATGCCGGATAATAGTAGGATGTGCGTAGGCTAACTTTTTGGTTGCAGGCATAAGATCCGACTATTATGGCTATATGTGTGTATGTGGTTGTTTGTGTGTGATTGTATGTATATTATTTGAATCCTCGGGGTTGACAAGGCTAGATTAGTATTTAATTTTTGTAATTAAATACGTCATTGTTTAGCCACTCTTTATTTTATTTTACTTTCGATCTAGATTTCATGTACACTCCATCGTGGAGTATAGGATCGATGGATGTAAAATAAAATAGGTTTTATTCTCGGCTCGGATCTCCGGATGGCTCGTACATGACGTAGGAGGAGCTGACGAGGTGGCGACACGACGGGATGCATATTGGAGAACAATGCCATAATAGTTGGAAAAATTCTGATTTTTCCATATTTATTGCTGATTTGTTTTATATGCATGTTGTGTGTGCTTGAAAATTCCTCATTTTCAATTTACTAAGTGGGAGAGGGACATTTTAATTAATTCCCGCGACCTCCATTACAATTTGACATGTGATGCAACAAACTTGCGTGTCGGTTCTGAGTGCCTTCCTCCCTGCGGATGAGTTGTTTTGCAGATCACTAGGTCAAATAATGGTTATAGGAAATTATCTAGGAGCGTGTGTACTTCCACAGCGGTAAGGCACATAATCCGAAATAATTCCCTTAGTACCGTGTAATGGTGCACACTTAGATGCAAATAAAAAGTAGTTTTATTTGTAGGGCCGAAGAGAAACCAACTATTAATTTTATTTGTCAAAAGTAAGGTTGACAAGATAATAAAATTAATGGGTTAAACCTCCTCTTACAAATGTAGAATTCGTATACGTCCACACAGCGTGACATGCGATATTCTCGGTGTTTGAGGTGTTGGTGGATTTCAAAATTTTATTGTTTGAGGAATCAATAATTTTTATTGAAATCTACAGTAATAATAAGCATGTTGTGTGCTTGAAAATTCCTCATTTTCAATTTACTAAGTGGGAGAGGGATATTTTAATTAATTCCCGCGGCCTCCATTACAATTTGACGTGTGATGCAACAAACTTGCGTGTCGGCTCTGAGTGCCTTCCTCCCTGCGGATGAGTTTGTTTGCGGATCACTAGGTCAAATAATGGTTATAGGAAATTATCTAGGAGTGTGTGTACTTCCACAGCGGTAAGGCACATAATCTGAAATAATTCCCTTAGTATCGTGTAATGGTGCACACTTAGATGCAAATAAAAAGTATCCTCCCCATCGGAGTCACTGCTTTTATTTGTAGGGTCAAAGAGGAACCAACTATTAATTTTATTTGTCAAAAAGTAAGGTTGACAAGATAATAAAATTAATGGGTAAAACCTCCTCTTACAAATGTAGAATTCGTATACGTCCACACTGCGTGACATGCGATATTCTCGGTGTTTTGAGGTATTGGTTGATTTCGAAATTTTATTGTTTAAGGAATCAATAATTTTTTGAAATCTAAAGTAATGATCTATGTGATTCTTAGGATTTTCAAAATTGACTTTCAGTCCACTTACTATGATACTAAAGGAAATAAACTTACTGTACCTAAATAATGTTGATTGGAAAAGATTCAAGATATTGTCTTATCTGCTAAGGAGTACAAGTATGCACTCTTTAAAGAGTGTCCTCAAGCCATCATTGCTCTAAAGGGTTTCTACTTCTAAGCCGAAAGGCAAGAAGAAGAAGAAACAAGGTGAAGCAAAGATGGTGGGAGGATCTTAGGGAAGAGTGAAGAAGCCGAAAGGCAAGTACTTCACTTGGAAGCAGGATGGACATTGGAAGAAGGACTGTCCCAATCCAAAACAGAACAAAGGTATATCTTTTGGACTAGTCATTGAAACATGATTAGCGGTGATATCTACCGGTACCTGGTGAGTAGATACGGGAGCCACTAATCATGTCTGCAACAATTTGCAGGGGTTCCAGGAAACCCGATGACTAGCTAAAGGGGAGATTACCATTTACTTGGGCAATGCCATGATGGTGGCGGCTATTGAAGTGGGAGAAGTTTTATTTATCTCTTGAGAATAATAAAACTTTGGTTCTGGAAAATTCCCTTTATGTACCTTTATTTAGAAAGAATTTAGTTTCAGTTTCTAAATTATTATGGATGGATATTCTATTTCTTTTAATGACAGAGTTGTTATAAAAGGAATAAGGAGAATATCTATTCAGGTACATTGAAAGGAAATTTGAACCAAAACCTCCCACGATGCAAATTGAAGTTAATAACTCATCTTCTAATTCCAATAAGAGAAAAGAACCTTCGAAGATGAACCAAACATATCTTTGGCTTCTTAGGCTTGGTCACATTAACCTAAGCAGAATTCAAAGGTTGAAAGCTGATGGACCTTTGGGTTCATTAGTGGTGGAGGATCTCCCAACCTACGAATCTTGCTTGGAGGGTAAGATGACCAAGAGGCCTTTTTAAGGCCAAGGGGTATAGAGCCAAAGATGTGTTAGAAATGGTTCATTATGATTTGTGTGGTCCTATGGCTATCTAGGCAAGAGGTAATCTTGAATATTTCGTCTCTTTTGTAGACAATTATTCAAGATATGGATGACACTACGATCTGATCGTGGTGGTGAGAACCTCTTGGGAGAGTTTAGGAACTACTTATCAGAGGTTGGGATTCAATCCCAATTGACTGCACCTGGCACACCCCAGCAGAATGGTGTAGCAGAGCGAAGGAATATGACTCTTATGGAGATGATTAGATCGATGATGAGTTATTCTGACTTGTTTTATAGTCCTAGAGATCAGAGAGTGATCGTTAACACGAACGTCAGATTTCTAGAGGAAGACTATGTGATAAGCCATAAGCCCAAGAGTAAAATTGTTCTGGAGGAGTTAAAAGGGAAGTCACTTCTTTAGTACCACCGGTACAAGAGGATATACCACATGTCACTGCACCGCGTGTCACAAAGGATACACAGATGATACCTCGTCGTAGTGGGAGGGTTGTTAGACAACCTCTTTGATTCATGTTTTTGGATGAATCTTCTGATTTGGTCCCTAGCAAACATGAACCTGATCCCTAGACATACGACGAGGCAATCCAAGATATAAATACAACATCTTGGCAAAGTGCAATGAATATTGAGATTGAATCTATGGATTTAAGTCAGGTCTGGGAGCTCTTATGTATTGCAGCTCATATGGATTATGAGGTGTGATAGATGGATGTCAAGACAGCTTTCCTTAATGGAAGTCTTGAGGAAAACATCTATATGAAGCAACCAGAGGGATTCATTGCTAAGGGCAAAGAACGTATTGTATGTAAGCTTAATCGGTCCGTTTATGGACTGAAGCAAGCTTTGAGGTCTTGGAACATCCGCTTTGATGAGGTAAATCCAGACTTATGGATTTATTCAAAGTACGGATGAGTCTTGTGTATACAAGAGATGTGATGGAAATGTAGTGGTATTTCTTGTACTATACGTAGATGACATTTTGGTAGTTGGCAACAATATCAGAGTGTTATCAGACGTAAGAGTATGGTTGTCCAAACAGTTTTGAAGGACTTGGGAGAAGTGGGTCACAACCTTGGGATCAAGGTTGTTGTGCTTATCCCAAGCTTCATACATAGACATGATTTTGGATTGTTTTAGCATGCAGAACTCCAAGAAGGGTTTTCTACCTTTCAGGTATGGAGTTCCTTTATCTAAGAAGATGTGTCCTAGATCATCTGAGGTGATAAAGGAGCTGAAGGCGGTTCCTTATGCTTTGGCAGTAGGAAGCCTCATGTATGCTATGTACGAGACAAGATATCTGCTTTGCCGTGGGCATGGTTAGCAGATATCAGAGTAATCCAGTGACAGGGACATTGGACTGCGGTAAAGCATATATTGTAGTGCCTGAGAAGGACTAGGGATTATATGCTAGTTTACCGGGTAGACCAATTACTCCCTGTGGGTTGCATGGATTGCAATTTCCAATCAAATAGGATTAACAGTAAGTCTACCTCAGGTTTTGTGTTTACTTTAGGAGGTGGAGCCATTGTATGGAGGAGTGTCCAGCAGAAATGCGTGGCGGACTCCACCAAGGAAGCTGAGTATATGGCAGCCTATAAGGCGGCCAAAGAAGCTGAGTGGCTCAGGAACTTTCTGATGGACTTGGATGTGATTCCTGGTTTGCCCAGAAATATCACAATTTATTGTGATAATAATGGTGCAGTTGCAAACTCGAAGGAACCACGAGCCCATAAGGCTAGTAAACACATAGATTGCAAGTACCACCTGATACGAGAAATTGTAAAGGAGGTAGAAGTTGTTGTCGCCTAGCATGCATCAGAGGATGACCTGGTAGACCCTTTCACTAAGGCCCTTCTAGCGAGAGCTTTGATAGGCATGTGGAGGGAAGGGGAATCAGATGTATGGCAGTATGATGACAGCATAGTCTTTTAGTATAAGTGGGAGATTGTTGGGATGTATACTGAAAGCCTAGCTCTTTGGTATGAACATTTTATTTTGAAATAAGAATCACATGATCATTGTTTGCACTTTATATTAATATATGTGCATATTGTCTAATACTTTACATTGTAGATAAAATGGTGCTTGGGTGTGGCACAGAAGATCATGTTATCAGTCCCTTGTAGAGTATAAGTAGAGGCTCACAACCAAGATGGTTTTGGACAAACCATTGGCATGGTTGTAGTGTAGCTTGGTATTGTTTTGTCTTGAACATAAAGTTACACTAGTACACTTAGGTGTATTGAGCAGGACCGACATAGAGGTGATTCAATTTATTGCTGACTACATAATTGAATCGGACCTCGGATATTATGTTGTACATGCTCTTAATCCCGATATAATAACGGGCACATGTACTTAGTATTTAATTCTTTGATTTACCAGAGGGTGAGATTTCTATGGATTAAATCAATATGCCCGGAAGTTGGGAAATGATATTATTTACATGGTGCGCCGTTGATTATAGGAGGAATCCGTGTCCTATGTATTAGGTTGATGATGTCCCCTTGAGGAGCTCATAAGGTTCATCATGTAAACCCTGCAGGTTGACTTAGTCAACATGATGATAAGGTTGAGTGGTACTACTCGAGGAGTTAGATGTTAATTAATTGATGATCAGCAAATCAATTAATTGACGGACATTCGATATCTTAAACACGGGGAGATGGATGTACAAATAATATATGGAGCCCATATTAATTTATGGAGGTTGGTGAGGTAGTTCGATGATGATCCTCTAGTGGAATGGAACATCATTGATGGATCAAGTTTGTGTGGTTCCGATCCATCGGGTGGCCAAGACCCAACTCCTCCTAATGGTCCCTATCGTAGCCTAATATAAACCTCATAAAGTCTAGATCAAATAATGGAAAACAAATCTCTAGATCCAACGGTTGGGATTAAATCCCTAGAACCGACGGTGGAGATTAAATCTCTAGATCCGACGGTTGGGATTAAAACCCTAGAACCGACGGTGGAGATTAAACCAAGGCCTAAACCTAACTCTCTATATATATAGGCTTAAGGTGGGCGGCAAGGGTGATTGATGATGGATGGCTTAGGGGACTAGGGTTTGCTTCCTTTAGAGGCTAGGAACCCTAGTTGGTTGAGAATCTTTTGGGCGGCTAGGGTTTGGGAGAAAGGCATGGGGCGGCAACAAGTGAAAGAAGAGTTTCTTCTTCTTCCTAAGGCATGGCCGGTCCCTTCCTTCTACCTTTCTACCTTGGTTGGTCCACATTCTATTCTTCTATCCCCTCTTCCATGGCCGGCGCATAGTTGATGGAGTTGGATGGCTTGGGCGGCAAGAAACCCTAAGGAGGAAACCCTAATTAGGGTTTGGCTCCTTTTGGGTTGGGCGGCCAAGGTTTGGAAGGAGGGTAGGCCGCATCTTGTGGAAGAGTTCTTCTTCTTCCTAGGAAAGGTGGCCGGTTTAGATCTCCTCATTCCACCTTGGTTGGGCGGCAAGAAGACCTAAGGAGGAAACCCTAATTAGGGTTTGGCTCCTATGGTTGGGCGGCTAGGGTATGCAAGGAAGGTGGGCAGCAACTATAGGAGAGGAGCTCTTCCTCTTCCTAGGTTGTGGCCGGCTCCTTCCTCTATTCCCTCCACCGTGTGGCGAACATATTCCCTTTCTCCTCTTCACTCCATCTTGGCCGGCGGCACCAAAACTAGGGTTTGTCCCTAGTTCGGTTCCTTGGTTGTTTCCATTATGTTCTCTCTATTCTTGGGGCCGGCGGCATCAATCCTTTGTGGATTGGTGGTTGGCTCAAGCAAGAAGGGAAAGAGAGTTCTTCTTTCTTTGGATTGAAGAAGATCTAGGATGCTTCAACTTGTGGAGGATCTTCGCCCACACGAAGTCTACAAGGAGGTTAGGACATACGATAGAAGATCAAGAGGTATAAAAGTTTTATAACTTTTATTATTGTTCTTTTCATGTTCTTATTGATATGCTAGCTTATGTTCTTTATGTTAGTATATGTTGATTATACTAGTTTACATTTGTATGTATTTTTATAATCATGGACCCCGAAGATAAACACAAAAACCGGTGATCCGTCCGTCGTCTCTTCCGCGGCTAACTGACTAGAAAAGAGTTGTGTTGCTTGAACAACTAGTTTGTTCAAGCGATCACTCATATTGTTAGCACGATGACGAATTGGTTGTGCTTAGGAAACTCATCCCATCCGGATTAGTTTTCATTAGTGAAAATTTTAATCCGGGGACATGGGAGCCTATGAGCATTCCGAGGATTAGCACATTGCCAACAGTAACTTGGGTAGCAATGATGTGTTGCTAGATACCGCTCATTGCTTATATTCCTAAATCGGTTTAGGGACATTGCCAACGTTACAAGAACCTATAGGGTCACACACAAAGAAAAATTAGGTGGAGATTAGGTTCATATGATGAACCATGAGGATTAGGTTCATGGGATGAACCAAATTGGATTAAGAGTAATCCAAATTAGACTAATTGAGTTAGACTCAAGTTGATTCAAGTGTTGAATGAGTCTAATTTAGATTTGATTCATTAAGTCAATTTAAATTAATGAATAGAGATTCATTAAATCAAATTGACTTGAATCAAGTGGTTAGATTTGATCAATCATGGGAGATAAGAGGTCATGTTTGACTTGACTTGAGAGGGAAGATGAATGGTCAATTTTGACTTGACCAATTGTCATGTCATGGTGACATGGCATGTGGGCCGACAAATGATGGTGTTCCACATCATCATTGACTTATCATGTGGTGCCACCTCATGAGGGAGACCAAGAGCCATTGTCTCTTGGAGTTACATGCATGCATGTAACTCCCCATCCAAGAGTGGCCGACCACTTTACTTCTCATTTGATGGGAATTCATTTTGTGGTAACTCCATCTTCTTCTTCCTTGGATCATCCTCTCAAGCTCTCCCATCCTCTATCTTGGCCGAACCATCCAAAGGGTGCTAGCGCACTCAAGGTTGTGTTTTCTCCACCATTTGTCTGTGTGGATACCAATAGAGGAGTGTGCACTTGACACTCTTGAGTTTCGACGAAGCTTTTGGGCGAGCAGGATAAGAGAAGGGTGTCGCTACGAGGGTAACGCTCTATCTTGTAGATCTAAGGTAGATCTAGGATCTTTAAACACATACATGTTTTATATTTTTATATCTTTGCACGTATCCGTGGCCGGGCTTCCGAGGTTTCCGCAACGCAAAAAGCATTTTTTGCTGCTCGAAAAACCCAACAATTTGGGTGTAAGGTACATATTCTAAACTCTAAGGATTACCTAGGAAAATTTACATCCAAAACCTCGACCGAAATCTTTCTAGGATACTCGACTACAGGTAGAGCTTATAGAGTATATAATCATGATACCCTTAGAGTCGAGGAGACTATCAATGTAGTTTTTGATGAAGGACATGAACCTACAAAACCCCTGGCAACCCCAATTAGTGAGCTGATTCATACCAGACTCAACTCCGATCCGGAGATCAAGTCTAGTGTTAATCCTAACCTAAGTCA
Source organism: Wurfbainia villosa (assembly GCA_025175895.1). Taxonomy (NCBI): domain Eukaryota; kingdom Viridiplantae; phylum Streptophyta; class Magnoliopsida; order Zingiberales; family Zingiberaceae; genus Wurfbainia; species Wurfbainia villosa. The sequence goes on from CM045990.1 coordinate 121,681,860, forward strand.
ACCAAGTCAGTCTATCGACCAAATGGTAGATGACTCTAACCAAACTAGGACTCAAACGAGTCATCCTATTGATCAAGTTGTAGACTCAAACCCAAATCCAACTAGGACTCAAACGAATCATCCTATCGACCAAGTGATAGGTGATCCAAGTCTAGGAGTTCGAACTAGATCTTCATACAGAAACCTTAGTCAAATCTCCTTGATTTCTAAAATTGAACCCAAAACTATTGACCAAGCTCTTCTTGATCTCGATTGGATTATTGCAATGCAAGAAGAGCTGGCTCAATTCACTAGGAACGAAGTATGGGAATTAGTACCACCACCTAAAGATAAAATAATCGTTGGAACAAGGTGGTGTTTAGAAATAAACTTGATGATAAAGGTGAAGTAGTTAGAAATAAAGCTAGACTAGTCGCTAAAGGGTTTAGTCAAGTCGAAGGTTTAGATTATGACGAGACCTATGCCCCAGTAGCTAGATTAGAGTCCATTCGAATGCTATTAGTGTATGCTACACATCGAGGATTTAAGTTGTTTCAAATGGATGTGAAATCTGCGTTCTTGAATGGATACATTAAAGAAGAGGTTTATGTTAGTCAACCCGGTTTTGAAAGTTTAGATAAACTCGACCATGTCCTTAGGTTAAAGAAAGCCCTCTATGGACTTAAACAAGCTCCTCGAGCTTGGTACGAGAGACTTTCGGTGTATCTTAAGTCCAAAGGATTTAACCAAGGTGTAGTTGACCCAATCCTTTTCGTAAAAACCTTAGGTAAAGACATATTCATAGCCCAAATCTATGTAGATGATATTATTTTCGGAACCTCTAACTTGATTCTACTAAATGAATTCATTTCACTTATGGAAAGTGAATTTGAAATGAATTTAGTAGGAGAGTTGAGCTTCTTCTTAGGTCTACAAATTAAACAAACTAAAGATGGAATATACCTACATCAACGCAAATATACTAGGGAATTAATTAAACGCTTTGGAATGCAAGACGGTAAAATTATTAATACCCCAATGGTAACGAATGTAAATATAGAAGAAGATGTAATCGGAAATTCAATTGATTTAAAATACTATAGGAGCATAATAGGGAGTCTCCTTTACTTAACTGCAAGCTGACCTGATATCTTATTTGCAGTAAGTATGTGCGCAAGATTCCAAACCTGTGCCAAGGAGTCTCACCTAACTCTAGTCAAGCGTATCCTTAGATATCTAAAGGCTACACTCAATGTCAGTATTTGGTACCCTAGATAAACTGAGTTCGAACTAACCGGCTACTCCGATTCGGACTATGCCGGTAGTAAGCTCGATAGAAAGAGTATGAGTGGTTATTGTCAACTTCTTGGCTCGAGTCTAGTAAGTTGGTGCAATAGGAAGCAACACTGTGTTGCCTTATCTACCATCGAAGCCAAATATATCGCGATGGGTGAGTGTGTCACTCAGCTTCTTTGGATGAAGCACACTCTCCGCGACTTTAAGTTAGACTTTACAAATACTAAACTTCACGTAGATAACATTAGTTCAAATTAACCTTACTAAGAATCCGATATGTCACTCTAGGACCAAACATATAGAGGTCAAACACCATTTCATTCGAGAACATGTGGCCAACGGAGCCATACAACTCGAATACGTCGAATCGAAGACCAACTTGGCAGACTTATTTACTAAACCCCTATCCGAAGCCAAATTTAGTCTATTAAGACGAAAATTGGGCATGTGCATAGTAGAATAGGAACTTACAAATTATATTTTCTTACTACTATTTCTTACTTTTCATTTTCATGGAACTAGCATAGGACATACCTTAGATATCATGCACCTATAGATTTAAGGAGCCAATACATCTCACAACACATAGGACTAATGTGTTTGTGTACTTAGCCACGTAGATGGGCGTGAGATGTTAGGACCTTACTCTTGGTTCCATATGTAGAGCTAGTGCATCGCCATGAACCACGGAGTATAATAATACATACTAATTGACTCTGACCAGGACTGGTTGATCTTTCATATCAATCAAGTCAAATATGAGTCGAACATTTTATAGATGAGCTTATTTTCAGTATATTATTTTCAAAATAATATGGAACATGCTTGGACTTTAAATTTAATACCTATATTTGTTTTTCACACACCCCCACTCTTTTAGATATATGGCAAAAGGGGGAGAAAAAGGCCAAAGTTAAGGGATCAAAATTTTTGATAACTTAACTCACTTCATATTTATTCACATGGTCAAAGGTTAAGTAAATGTTTACTTAACTTTAAGTTAACTTATTTTTGTTAACAAAAAGGAAGTAAAGGCCAAGTTAAGAGAATTCTTAACTTAAACTTATTTTCAACACTATGGCCAAACATTAATGTTTTACTTAAATAAGGGGAGAAAGGCCAAGGTTAAGACATCAATTCTTTGATTTCTTAACTTAAAAAAACATATTTTAAAAACTATGGACAATATTAAGTAATTTCGGTTACTTAATTCTTTTTAAGTAGCAAACATCAAGGGGAAGAGTTAAAACTCTTTCTCAAGTACTCACCATCGGTCAAGGGGGAGGATTCCTCAAGGGGGAGTACTTGAAAAAGAGTTTTTATACTCCTGCTCATTCATGCATATCTCATACTCATTTTGCTTAATGCACTTAATTTATTTTACTTAACTTTGTGTTGGTTTGCCATAAATCAAAAAGGGAGAGATTGTTGGTGCAGTAGGCACCTAAGTCGAACCTGAGTTTTGATTATAGAAAACGATACAAAGTTAAGCTTATATTGTTATCTCACGAGCTAAATCGAGTGTGCAAAAAAGTGCCAACGCTGGAGCTGAAGGCTAGCGACACCCGGAGGAAGCGGCGGTGGTCGGGCGACACTCGAGTGACTTCGGAGGGAGCCGAAGGAATCGAGTGGAAGGCCGGAAGCGAAAGTGACACAATAAGTATCGAGGTAAGCTCGTTTGTATGCAAGAGTAAGAGAGGTCGTATCCTCCTTATGGGGATGATCTTAAGCGTAGATCCGATCAAAGACATCCTATAGATAGTCTAGGTCGAGATAGAATGGTCAGCGACCGTTAAAATAATACTTTTGTTAAGCTAACCTTGCCCTGTAGCTAGTATCGATCTACCGACTTGGAGGACTCGTCAGTCCATCGATCGACTATGTGCGGTCAAGATTCGAGATCTTGCCATCGATCGTGATGATGGCCATCAGTCGACTGGTCATCAAGGATCAACCTTGAGGAGTCAAGCCTTATCACCATTTTTCAAGGAGCCATGTGCCTAATTTCCATTGGTTGAAGGTCCTCTCGAAAAGGGGCTCAAAGGATATAAAAGGAGGGCCTCTCCTAGGGTTTCATCATCAATTCTAAGATTCCGAAAGCCTCTACCAAGCTACAACTCTCCGACAATGAAGTGCTTCTTCTCCGACGTCTAGGTTTAAATTGATTTCATTTTTGTTAGGTTGGTATAAGTTTTATTTTAGTTCATTAATTTACTTTCTCGGAGCTTTTATCGTAACGAGGAGAGGGAGAGTGTCCCTCTACCTCAAGCTTTGTGTTTCTTTTGTATCGATTAGGAGTTCTTTAGTGTTTTGCCCTCCGTACGTGGTCAAGGACCACTAGGGCCTTAGAGTAGTAGCCGAAGGCTATCAACCAAGTAAAATTCTCTTGTCTCATTTACTTTACATTTATCTTTCCACTGCGTATAAGTGTTTTAAAATGAATTTGAAAAAGAAAAGGTTTATCGCTATTCACCCCTTCTAGCGATCCGCTTCGATCCAACACTTTATTCTTGTCAATGGATGTGAAACCCTCAGGTTGTATCATATATTCATCCTCAGAAAAATTTCTGTTAAGGAAAGTTATTTTCACATCCATTTTCCATATCTCATAATCAAAATGAGCTGCTATGACCAGAAGTATCTGAATGGATTTAAGCATAGCTACTGGTGAAAAGGTTTCATCATATTCAACACCTTGTTTTTGACGATAGCCTTTTCCTACTAATCTATATTTATAGGGAATACCATTACCGTTCATGTCAGTTTTCTTCTTGAAAACCCATTTGCACCCTATAGACGTTATGCCTCCGGGTGGGTCCACCAAGTTCCAAACTTAGTTTTCATATATGGAATCCATTTCTGATTTCATGACTGTTAGTCACTTGTCCCTGTCTGAGCTATTCAGAACCTCTTCATAACTAATAGGTCCCTCATCCTCAATGAGCAACACGTCATTAGATTCACTTATGAGAATTCCATATTTCTCAAAAATGTTGGAACTTCGGTGAGCGCTAGAGGGGGGTGAATGACGCATTTTTGTTGCTTGACTAAATTTAATCGTGCTTCCTACAATTTGATTAGTACACAGCGAAAATAATAGAAAAGTATAAACACAATCACAACACACAAATATAATGTGGTTCGGAACCTTAGGGTCCCTACTCCACGGGTTGAGCTCAAATGCGCTCTAACGATGCAAATACCACCACTAATCAAATACTTTTCGGTGACACACCGGAGGTCGAGAAAACCTCTTACAAGCGATTACAAAAGTAATACAATGAATGACAAGCAAATACAAAGACAATAATGAAATGCAAGTAAAGAAAACTTTACAACAATGGCTTTGAATGCTTGCTTGGTTGATCGCTTGAGCCTCACTTGAAGACCCTAACATGCACCAACAAATCGCCTCAAATTGCCCAAGAAATTGCTGTAAAAATCCTCCCCTTCATGCTCCTTTTAAAGCTTAAACTCAGGCTGATTTCCGCCTAGCAGTCGACTGCTCATACCCATCAATCTACTGCTCCTGTAGCCGTTGTCTCACAACGACTTAATCCAAGCTGGAAAAGTTCCAATGGATACCTAGCAGTAACTGATCACACCCATCAGTCGACTGCTCATAACCTCCAATCGACTGCCAAACCCTAGTAGTCGATTCAGAAATATTCTGTGCCCATGTCCTCGACTAGCAATCGACTGCTATCCATGGCAGTCGACTGCTAGAGGCCAGTCGACTGCCATAACATGGCAGTCGACTTCTTAGTATACTCAACCGTAGTCAATCATCAGTCGACTCCCATCAGTTGACTAGTCAAAATTCTAGTCGACTACCCAGAGTCGACTCGGCTTCCAAGTGTCCAAACACTTGACCAGTCGATTGGTCCATAAACCTAGTCGACTGCTACACCTCAACCATGAGGTTTACCTCAAGTATGATGCCCCCATACTTGCTAGACCACCCTTATCCTAGACCTAACCCTTCTATCCACCTCCATCAGCCTCACACCTATTGGATCCCTCCAAGTCATCAATAACTTGTTCATCCATACGCTATCCTTCAAGTGCCTCCTGTTGATGCAGTGGGCACCTAAGTCAAACCTATGTTTTGATTATAGAAAACGATACAAAGTTAAGCTTATATTGTTATCTCACGAGCTAAATCAAGTGTGCAGAAAAGTCTCAATGCTGGAGCTGAAGGCTAGCGACACCCGGAGGAAGCCGCGGTGGTCGGGCGACACTCGAGTTACTTCGGAGGGAGCCGAAGGAATCGAGTGGAAGGCCGGAAGCAAAAGCGACAAGTAAGTATCGAGGTAAGCTCGTGTGTGCAAGCGTATGTGAGGTCGTGTCCTTTGTACGGGGACGTCCTTAGGCGACAATCCAACCCAAGACTTCCCATGGAAGGTCTATGTTGAGATCGGACGGCAAGTGGCCGTCGAATTCACTTGTATTTTGAGCTAAACTCCTTTTTTAGTCAAAAATCGTGGCTGCCAGTTCAACCGGCCAGTTCAACCGGCGGCAGTTCAACCGGCCAGTTCAACCGGCGGCAGTTCAACCGGCCAGTTCAACCGGTGGTCAAAAATCAGCCTCGAGGAGTCAAGCTTTATCACCATTTTTCAAGGAGTTTTGTGCCCATTTGTGATTGGTTGAAGACCCATTCGTTGAGGGGCTTAAAGGCTATAAAAGGAGGGCCAAACCTAGGGTTTTTCATCAATTCAAAAGCTTCCAAGTGCTTCCGATACGCTCCGACTCTCCGACATCCCTACGACGAAGCGCTGCCGAGACGACGACTAAAGCTTCAACCTCCAATCCTTGAAGTCGTCGGTATAATCTTTAATTTTGTATAAGTTGTCTTTATTTTCAAGCTTTAAATCATATCAAGGAGAGGGGGAGTGTCCCTCTACCTTGAATCTTTATTGAGTTTTTGTATTCGCTTAACTCCTATCTCTATCGAGAAGGAGTTCGTTTAATATTTGCCCTCCGTGCGTGGTCAAGGACCATTAGGGCCTTGGAGTAGTAGCCGTAGGCTACGAACCAAGTAAAAACCCCTCGTGTTTTTATTTATTTATTGCTATCTTTCCGCTGCGTTTACTGCAATTCAACGACGATTACGAAAAGTTTTTTCTTATCGCTATTCACCCCCCCCTCTAGCGCTCAAATCGATCCAACAATTGGTATCAGAGCCGGGGGTTGCTAAGATTTGGTGAAACCACCAATCTAGCTTTTTTTACAGATTTATTTTCTTTTAATTCTGTTTATTTCTATTTATTTTGTTTGTTAAATTCTCTCCTTTTACTAATCCAAGACGAGTCTTGCTACTTGATTTTGAGTTTTTCTCTTTGCTAGCGTTGCGGTCTTCGTCTCTTTTTGTCTTTTAGTTTCAATGGCCCATCTCTAGGGTTTTAGCACCGTCCGACCTCCGTTTTATAACGGAGATGACTTCCGTTATTGGAAGGGTCGGATGGAATGCTTTCTCAAATCCCAACTCGAGATGTGGATCATAATCCAAACGGGTTTCACACTTCCGACTAATGAAGGGGGTGACTCCTTGGATTATGATCAATGGACCGTTGCAACAAAACGACAAGTCGAAGCCGATGCCAAGGCAACACAAATCCTCCAATGCGGCCTATCCAAGGAGGAGTTAAATCGCGTCGGCCCCTTCATAAGCGCAAAGGATCTTTGGACTAAACTAATCGAGTTACGAAGGATCGGATCAAGCCAAGGTATGTAGCGTGATTTGTTATTCAATAAATTGTACACACTAAAAATGCAGGAACACGAATCCGCGACGCAACTCCACGCCCGTGTCGGGACATAGTCAACAACTTACACGCATCGGGCAAAAGGTCGAAAACCGCGACCTTATAAGGTATGTTCTAAACTCTTTTCCGAGGACTACCTTGTGGGCATCCATGGTCGATGCCTACAAGGTCTCCAAGGATCTTTCTAAAATTAGGTTAGATGAACTCTTTTCCGATTTTGAATTACATGAACAATCCAACTCGGAACCCGAGAGGGGTATAGCTTTATTTGCAGGATCAAAGAAGAAAATCGCAAGCAAGCCACCACCAACCGAGGAGGAAGACGAGTCCGAAGAAGAAGTTGACCCGGAATTGACTGCCGAACTAATGAACCTAGCTCGAAGAATAGCCAAGGGACGAAAGCGAACCACGACTCGACCCAACCAAGGTAAACCTAAAAGTTCTAATATTAGGTGTTATGAGTGTAACAGGTTTGGACATATCAAGTCCGAGTGCCCCAAGCTCAACCACCAAGGACCTAAGCACAAGAAGGCCCTCAACGCGACATGGGAAGAAGCGTCATCCGAAGAAGACGAAGACCACGTCTTCATGGCGAAATCAATTGAGTCAGACACGGAGGCCGAACCGAACTTGAGTCGAGCCGAGGATGACTCGGACTACGAAGCTACCTTCAAGTCAAGCCACGGATACGCATCCGGTTCAAAAGATACCCTTAAGGTGAGTCGAGCTTTATTTAATACTTTACATAATACGGTTAGGTTTTTGTCTAGGAAGTTAGCTAAGTCCGAGTCCAAGGTCGAGACCCTGGTTGAGGAAGTTAAACTCCTCAAACACGAGGTCTCCCTAACCTCTTCGACTAGTCGAGTTCAAGAGAAGGACTCAACTCGGGTTGAAAAACTCGAAGTTGAGAACTCACTCTTGAAAAGTCAAGTCGAAGATCTTAGGAATACGTTGGAAAGGTTTACTTTGGGATCCAAAGGACTTGACCTCCTACTTGGATCGCAAAGGGCCGTGTACAACAAGGCGAACTAGGGTTTAGCTCAAACACGACCAATAAGTCGTATATGTCAATCGTAAGTAGACATAAAAAATGTGTCCAAGCATGGGTCCCTAAGACCACATTGATTTCAACTCTAGGATTTAACTCGTACTGGGTTCCCAAGGACCAAATCCACTATGTGGATAGACTGAACCGATTCAACCGTCTAGGGGGAGCCAGTACAAAACATGTTTGTGCTTTAACTTAGAAATTGCATGCTTAGTTTTTTTTTGTTGTTTTTTTTTAACTCACTTGGAATACACAAATAACCAACTAAAAAATCCTTCGAAAAGATTGAGCCTCGGGGAGCCTCTTTTCAAATAACCAACTAAAATCCTTCGAAAAGATTGAGCCTCGGGGAGCCTCTTTTCAAAAATAACTAGTTAGACTAGGAAATAGTCTTAGGTGAGTCAAGTCATCATTTTCTTGAACATGGCTTTGTCTAAGGAAGTGGTCGATGATCCGATAAAAGAAGGCCTCAGCCTCGCCCACGACACGAAGCCATGATCTTGAAAAGGTAAACTTGACAAGCCTTGGGTTAAATCCAAATCTAACTTGAACCTAAATCCACTTAATCAAACTTAATTGAAAATCATCTCGACATAAAATCACTTAAACCTAAATCCACTTAATAAATTTAATTGGGAGTCATCTCACAAAAAACACATAAGTATAACATGCTTGATCATATAGACTCGGGTGAGATGACCTAGGTTTAACAACTTACAACCAATTTAAAAATAAAAATCTAACATCCAATCCAACCACCTTGTGTGTAGGATCAATGGATGTTGGGACGGTGGTTACTCGACACATGACAGGATCGACTCAAATTCACAAAGCTTGATTCAAGCGACAAGGATCGGTAGCCTTTGGGAATAGCGGCAAGCTCAAAATCATCGGATCAGTGATATCGAGCTTAACTCGATTTTTGTTATTAAAAATGTATTACTTGTAGAGAATTTTGAATATAACTGCTTACTGTAAGCCAATTGTGTGACAATAACTATAAGGTCGATTTTTAGAAAATGAATGTGTAATTAAAACAAATGAAACAAATAAAACAATACTCAAAGGAACTAGGACAAATAACATTTATACAATGAACTTAATCAAATCCTCAGCCAAATGTCTTATGACACAGGAAGAGGAATCATGGTTGTGGCACCGACGACTCGGTCACTCGCACCCAAGACTCGTCCACAAGATGAGTCAGAGTGGCTTAGTCAAAGGTTTACCCAACCTCAACAACTTGGTTAATAAAATCTGTAATGCTTGTCAACAAGGAAAACAACCTAGGACACAACACAAGTTAACTAACCAAGAACGAACCTCAAGTGTACTTGAGCTCCCGTGATATGGATCTATTCGATTCACATGGAGCCAAGTCACTCAATAAAAGTCAATATTGCTTAGTCATAATTGATTTACTACTCCGTTTACTCGGTTAGGTTCATCAAACATAAAAATGATACCCTAGATCAATTAATCAATCTATTCAAATTAATCGAGAATCAAAAAGACCTTAAGGTTAAAAGACTTAGAAGCATCATGGTGGTGAATTCAAAATCAAAGGTTCACCGACTTCAGAACCTAAACGGATACCACCATGAATTCTCTTGCCCTAGGACCTCAACAAAATGGCCTAGTGGAGCGGAAAACCGAACTCTACAAGAAGCCGCTAGGACCATGTTAAACTAATATAACCTACCCGATAGGTTTTGGGTAAGCTAGCACGCTTGCTATGTCCGCAAAATAGGATCCTTATGGTAAAGAGGCACCTTAAGACCTCATGAGATTTATCACGATAAAATACCTAACATCAAGTACTTTAGGTATTTGGGTGTAAGGTACATATTCTAAACACTAAGGATTACCTAGGAAATTTACATCCAAAACTACCGAATATTTCTAGGATACTCGACAACAAGCCGAGCTTATAGAGTATATAACCACGACACCCTTAGAGTCGAGGAGACTATCAATGTAGTATTTGATGAAGGACACGAACCTACAAAACCCCCGACAACCCCAATTAGCGAGCCTACTCATACTAGACCTAACTCTGACCCTGAGATCGAGTCTAATCCACATCAACCAACTTCTCTTGTCGACAAAGTGACAAGTGATCCGAGTCAAACTAGTGTTCAACCAAGTCACCCCATTGATCAAGCATTAGGTGACACAAACCCAACTCAATCTAGGATTCAGACTAACCACCCTATCGATCAAGTGATAGGAGATCCTAATCTAGGAGTTCGAACTAGAGCATCCTATAGGAACCTTAGTCAAATTTCCTTAATTTCAAAGATAGAACCCAAATCAATTGAACAAGCTCTTCTTGATCCCGATTGATTATTGCAATGCAAGAAGAGCTAGCTCAATTTACTAGGAATGAAGTGTGGGAATTAGTACCACCACCTAAAGACAAAACGACAATTGGAACAAGGTGGGTGTTTAGAAATAAGCTTGATGATAAAGGTGAAGTAGTTAGAAACAAGGCTAGGTTAGTCGCCAAAGGGTTCAGTCAAGTCGAAGGCTTAGATTACACTAAAACCTATGCCCCAAGAGCTAGACTCGAATCCATTCGAATGTTGCTAGCTTATGCCGCACATCGAGGATTTAAGCTATTTCAAATGGATGTTAAGTCGGCATTCCTAAATGGATACATTAAAGAAGAAGTTTATGTTAGCCAACCCCGATTCGAAAATCTAGATAAACCCGACCATGTTCTAAAACTTAAGAAAGCTCTCTATGGACTTAAACAAGCTCCTCGAGCTTGGTACGAGAGACTTTCAATCCATCTCAAGTAAAAAGGGTTTAACCAAGGCTTAGTTGACCCAACTCTCTTCGTAAAAACCTTAGGTAAAGAAATATTCATAGCTCAAATTTACGTAGACGATATAATTTTTGGAACCTCTAACTCAGCCTTACTAAACGAGTTCGTTTCACTCATGGAAAGTGAGTTTGAAATGAACTTAGTAGGCGAGTTAAGTTTCTTTTTAGGTCTACAAATTAAACAAACTAAGGATGGTATATACCTATATCAACAAATACACTAAGGAGTTAATTAAAAGATTTGGAATGCAAGACGCTAAGATAATAAACACCCCAATGGCGATTAATGTTAACATAGGAGAAGACCTAGAAAGTAAGTCCATTGACTTAAAGTACTATAGGAGCGCGATAGGAAGTCTCCTATACTTAATCATGTAGTCGACCGACATCCTATTCGCAAGAAGTATGTGCGCCTGTGTTTCAAACTCTGCTAAGGAGTCTCACCTAACCCTAGTTAAGCGTATCCTTAGATATCTTAAGGGTACACTTAACGTTGGTATTTGGTACCCTAGATCTACGGAGTTCGAACTAATCGGCTACTCCGATTCGGATTATGCCGGTAGTAAACTCGATAGAAAGAGCACGAGTGGTTGCTGTCAACTACTCGGCTCAAGTCTAGTGAGTTGGTGCAGTAGGAAGCAACATTGTGTTGCCTTATCTACCACCGAAGCCGAATACGTTGCGATGGGTGAGTGTGTAACTCAGCTTCTTTGGATGAAGCACACTCTCCGAGACTTTAGGTTGGACTTCACCAAAACTAAAAATTTTGTAGACAACATAAGTTCGATAAATCTAACTAAGAACCCTATATGCCATTCAAGGACAAAGCATATAGAGGTAAAACACCATTTCATTCGAGAACATGGGCTCCATACAACTCAATATGTTGACTCAAGTCTAACCTAGCACATATTTACTAAACCACTACCCGGTCAATTTAGTCTCTTGAGATTAAAATTAGGCATGTGCGTAATAGAATAGGTTTTGCAAATTATATTACTACTATTTCTTACTTTTTCATGAAACTAGCATAGGTCATACCTTAGATATCATGCACCTATAGATTTAAGGAGCTAATACATCTCACAACACATAGGACTAATGTGTTTGTGTACTTAGCCACGAGATGGGCGTGAGATGTTAGGACCTTACTCCAGTTCCAGATGTAGAGCTAGTGCATCGCTATGAACCATGGAGTATAATACATACTAACCGGCTCCACCAGATTTGGTTGATCCTTCATATCAATCAAGCCAAATATGAGTCTAACATTTCATAGATGAGCTTATTTTCAATATACTATTTTAATAAAAAATGTGGAACATGCTTGGACTTTAAATTTAGCAATTATTTTGATTTACACACCCCTTACTCTTTTCGATATACGGCAAAAGGGGAGAAAAGGCCAAAGTTAAGGGGTCAAATTTTTTCAAATTTTTTGATAACTTAACTCTTACTTCATGTTTAAACCAAAAGTTAACTTTAGGTTTTGAGAACTTATTTAACTTTTGAAAAGGCCAAGTTAAGAGAATTCTTAACTTATTTATGTCGTAGTGTTTTACTTAAGGGGGAGAAAGGGCTTAACTAAAACGCTTTACTAAAGCTAATTTTAAAACGCTTTTACTAAAGCCAATTTTAAGTAATGTTAATTACTTAAAGCAACCTCAAGGGGAGGATTAAGGTCTTTCTTCAAGACTCACCCTCGGTCAAGGGAGGTTTCCTCAAGGGGAGTACTTGAAGAAAATCCTTACTACTCCAACTTAATCTTCATTTTCTCTCTCATGCACATTATTATTCTTCATGCTTAACTTTGTATGTGGGTTTGCCATAAATCAAAAGGGGAGATTGTTGATGCAAGGCACCTAAGTCGAACCTATGTTTTGATTATAGCAAACGATACAAAGTTAAGCTTATATTGTTATCTCACGAGCTAAATCAAGTGTGCGAAAAAAGTCTCAATCTGAGTCGAAGGCTAGCGACACCGGAGGAAGCCGCTGTGGTGGGGCGACACTCGAGTTACTTCGAGGGAGCCAAGGAATCGAGTGGAAGGCGGAAGCAAAAGCGACAAGTAAGTATCGAGGAGGTCGTGTCCTTTGTAGGGACGCCTTAGGCGATAATCCAACCCAAGACTTCCCATGGAAGGTCTATGTTGAGATCGACGGCAAGTGGCCGAAATTCCACTTGTATTTTGAGCTAAACTCCTTTAGTCAAAAATCGTGGTCGCCGATTCAACCGGCCAGTTCAACGGGCGTAGCTTCAACCGCCACTCAACGGCAAGCTCAACCGCCAGTTCAACCGGTGGTCAAAAATCAGCCTCGAGGAGTCAAGCTTTATCACCATTTTTCAAGGAGTTTTGTGCCCATGGGAGATTTGTTGAAGACCCATTCCGAGACGTGCTAAAATGCTATAAAAGTATGGCCAAAAATAGGGTTTTTCATCAATTCAAAAGCTCACGCCCGACTCTCACATCCCTACGCGGGAGACGACGACTAAAGATTCAACCTCCAATACTAGAAGTCGTCGGTATAATCTTTAATTTTGTATAAGTTGTCTTTATTTTCAAGCTTTAAATCATATCAAGGAGAGGGGGAGTGTCCCTCTACCTAGAATCTTTATTGAGTTTTTGTATTCGCTTAACTCCTATCTCTATCGAGAAGGAGTTCGTTTAATATTTGTCCTCCGTGCGTGGTCAAGGACCATTAGGGCCTTGGAGTAGTAGCCGTAGGCTACGAACCAAGTAAAAACCCCTCGTGTTTTTATTTATTTATTGCTATCTTTCCGCTGCGTTTACTCGTGCCAATTCGAACGATTACGAAAAGTTTTTTCTTATCGCTATTCACCCCCCCTCTAGCGCTCAAATCGATCCAACACCTCCATCGGCTATTATCTGATGGCATTGCTCGGGCTTCTCGGAGGCTCATTGGCTCCCATGTCCCCGGATTAAAATTTTCACTAATGAAAACTAATCCGGATGGGATGAGTTTCCTAAGCACATCCAATTCGTCATCGTGCTAACGACTTGAGCGATCGCTTGAACAAACTAGTTGTTCAAGCAACCAAACTCTTCTAGTCAATTAACCGCGGAAGAGACGACGGACGGATCGCCGGTTTTTGTGTTTAGCTTCAGGGTCCATGATTATACAAATACATGCAAATGTAAACTAGTATAATCAACACATACATAAAGTAAGCATCCACACAAAACATGCATATAATTGAAAAGCAATTATAAACATAATACAAAAGAACATTAATCAAAATAAACAAGATTATACCTCTTGTTATACCTCTTGATCTTCTATTGTATGTCCTCCCTCCTTTTTGACATCGTGTGGGCGACGATCTACCAAAAGTTGAAGCCTCCTAGATCACGAATCTTCCTTTCCTTGTTCACTAGGAACAAAGGAAGATCCTAAAACAAAACTCATCTTCCTTTCTAGAACCGGCCACCAAGTCAATAAACTCGATGTTTCCGCCGGACAAGGAAGATAAAATGGAGTATGGAAACTAACCAAAAGAGAAATAACAAGGGCATGGGCGCCGGCCAACACTTGGAGAAAGGAAAGGAAAACAATCCTCCTCCTTGTTGCCGCCCAAACCCTAGAGAAAACTCTCCTAATTTCCGGCCATAGATGAAGAGAAGGAGAATAGGTTGAGCTCCGGCCAAGGTAGAGGGAACAAGGATAGTGGCCGGCCAACACTTAGAAGGAAGAAGAAAAGGATCTTCATCTTCTTGTTGCCGTCCACCCTAATCCCAAAACCCTAACCCTAGCCGCCCAACCCAAATCCTATCCCAACTAGAATATGATTGCCGCCCAAGGGAAGCTATCCTAATGCCATCCAACCTAAGCCATAGAAGGAAGGGAGAAGATTGGGCGCCGGCCAAACCAAGGAGGAAGGATGAAGAAGGGTTGCCGCCCACCATTGGGAAGAAGAAGAAGAGACTTCTTCTTCTTGTTGCCGCCCAACATTGTGAACCAAACCCTAACCCTAGCCTCCTCCTATTTCTTGCCGCCCAAGCCACCTTGTCTCAATTAGGTTTTTCCATCTCTTTTGCCGCCCAGGCCTAAGCCCATATATATAGAGTTAGGTTTAGGCCTTGGTTTAATCTCCTCCATTGGATCTAGGGTTTTAATCTCAACCGTCGGTTCTAGAGATTTAATCTCCACCGTTAGTTCTAGAGATTTAATCCCAATCGTCGGATCAAGAGATTTAATCTCAACCATCGGATCTAGAGATTTAATCCCAACCGTCGGACCAAGAGATTTAATCTCAACCGTCGAATCTAGAGATTTGATCTCAACCGTCGGTTCTAGAGTTTTGTTTTCCATCATTGGATCTAGACTTCATGAGTTGTTAATAGGCTACAATAGGGACCATGAGGAGGAGTTGGATCTTGGTCACCCGATGGATCGGAACCACACAAACTTGATCCATCAATGATGTTCCATTCCACTAGAGGATCATGATTGAACTACCTCACCAACCCCCATAAATTAATATGGGCTCCATATATTATTTGTACATCCATCTCCCCATGTTTAAGATATCGAATGTCCGTCAATTAATTGATTTACTGACCATCAATTAATTAACATCTAACTCCTCGAGTAGTACCACTCAACCTTATCATCATGTTGACTAAGTCAACCTGCAGGGTTTACATGATGAACCTTATGAGCTCCTCAAGGGGACATCATCAACCTATATATAGGATACGGTTTCCTCCTATAATCAACGGCACACCATGTAAATAATATCATTTCCCAACTTACCGAGCATATTGATTTAATCCATCTAAATCTCACCCTTTGGTAAATCAAAGAAATAAATACTAAGTACATGTGCCCGTTATTATATCGGGATTAAGAGCATGTACAACATAATATCCGAGGTCCGATTCAATTATGTAGTCAGCAATAAATTGAATCACCTCTATGTCGGTCCTGCTCAATACACCTAAGTGTACTAGTGTAACTCTATGTTCAAGACAAAACAATACCAAGCTACACTACAACCATGCCAATGGTTTGTCCAAAACCATCTTAGTTGTGAGCCTCTACTTATATTCTACAAGGGACTGATAACATGATCTTCTGTGCCACACCAAGCACCATGTTATCTACAATGTAAAATATTAGACAATATGCACACATATAATAAATATAAAGTGCAAACAATGATCATGTGATTCTTAATTCAAAATAAAAATGTTCATACAAAAAGAGCTAGGCTTTCAGTATACATTCCAACAATCTCCCACTTATACTAAAAGACTATGCTGTCATCACACTGCCATACATCTGATTCCCCTTCCCTCCACATGCCTATCAAAGCTCTCGCTAGAAGGGCCTTAGTGAAAGGGTCTACCAGGTCATCCTCTGATGCAATCTAGGCGACAACAACTTCTACCTCCTTTACGATTTCTCGTATCAGGTGGTACTTGCGCTCTATGCATTTACTTACCTTATGGGCTCATGGTTCCTTCGAGTTTGCAACTGCACCATTATTATCACAATAAATTGTGATATTTCTAGGCAAACCAGGAATCACATCCAAGTCCATCAGGAAGTTCCTGAGCCACCCAGCTTCTTTGGCCGCCTAAGAGGCTGCCACATACTCAGCTTCCATGGTGGAGTCCGCCACGCATTTCTGCTAGACACTTCTCCATACAATGGCTCCACCTCCCAAAGTAAATACAAAACCTGAGGTAGACTTACTGTTATCCCTATCAGATTGGAAATCAGAATCTATGTAACCCACAGGGAGTAATTGGTCTGCCCGGTAAACTAGCATATAATCCCTAGTCCTTCTCAGGCACTACAATATATGCTTTACTGCAGTCCAATGTCCTTGTCCTGGATTACTCTGATATCTGCTGACCATGCCCACGACATAGCAGATATCGGGTCTCGTACATAGCATCGTATACACGAGGCTTCCTACTGCCGAAGCATAAAGAACTGCCTTCATCTCCTCTATCTCCTCAGATGATCTAGGACACATCTCCTTAGATAAAGGAACTCCATGCCTGAAAGGTAGAAAACCTTTCTTGGAGTTTTGCATGCTAAGACGATCCATAATCGTGTCTATGTATGAAGCTTGGGATTAGCACACTAACCTTGACCCCAAGGATGTGTCCCACTTCTCCCAAGTCCTTCACAACTGTTTGGAGAACAATACCCTTACGTCCGATAACATTCTGATATTGTTGCCAACTATCAAAATGTCATCTATGTATAGTACAAGAAATACCACTTCGTTTCCGTCACATCTCTTGTATACACAAGCCTCATCCGGACTTTGAATAAATCCATAAGTCTGGATTTACCTCATCAAAGCGGATGCTCCAAGACCTCGAAGCTTGTTTCAATCCATAAATGGACCGATTAAGCTTACATATAAGATGCTCTTTCCCTTTAGCAATGAATCCCTCTGGTTGCTACATATGGATGTTTTCCTCAAGACTTCCATTAAGGAAAGCTGTCATGACATCCTTCTGCCACACCCATAATCCATATGAGCTGCTATGCATAAGAGCTCCCAGACCTGATTTGAATCCATAGATTCAATCTCAGTATTTATTGCACTTTGCAAAGATGTTGCATCTATATCTTGGATTGCCTCGTCATATGTCCAGGGATCAGGTTCATGTTTGCCAGGGACCAAATCGGAAGATTCTCCTAAGAACATGAATCTATCAGGCTGTCTCACAACCCTCCCACTATGATGAGGTATCACCTGTGTATCCTTTGTTACACGCGGTGCAGTGACATGTGGTATATCCTCTTGTACCAGTGGTACTGAAGTCGGGACTTCCCCTGTCAACTCCTCAAGAACAAACCTACTCGTGGGCTTGTGGTTCATCACATAGTCCTCCTCTAGAAATCTGGCATTCGTACTAACGATCACCCTCTGATCTCTAGGACTATAAAACAGACCACCCTTCGTTCCCCTAGGATAGCCAACAAACAAGCACACTTCTGTACGAGGTTCCAACTTACCAGTATCAGCCTTCAGCACATGTGCTGGACTCCCCATATCCGAATATGTCTTAGACTAGGCTTCCGCCCAATCCACAACTCTGTGGGAGTAGAAGGCACTGATTTAGATGGAACCAAGTTCAGAATGTACACCACTGTATCTAGAGGATATCTCCAGAACGAATCTGGCAAGTCAGAATAACTCATCATCGATCTAACCATCTCCATAAGAGTCCTATTCCTTCATTCTGCTACACTGTTCTGTTGGGGTGTGTTAGGTGCAGACAATTGGGATTGAATCTCAAGCTCTGATAAGTAGTTCCTAAACTCTCCCAAGAGGTATTCACCACTACGATCAGATCGTAGTGTCATCTTGAATAATTGTCTATGAAAAAGATGAAATATTCAAAACTACCTCTTGCCTGGATAGACATAGGACCATACGAATTAGAATGAACAAATTCCAACACATCTTTGGATCTATACCCCTTGGCCTTGAAAGGCCTCTTAGTCATCTTACCCTCCAAGCAAGATTCGCAGGTTGGGAGATCCTCCACCACCAATGAACCCAAAGGTCCATCAGCTATCAACCTTTGAATTCTGCTTAGGTTAATATGACCAAGCCTAAGATCCCAAAGATATGTTTGGTTCATCTTTGAAGGTTCTTTTCTCTTATCGGAATTAGAAGATGAGTTGTAAACTTCAATTTGTATCGTGGGAGCTTGTGGTTCAAGTTATAAATTTCCTATCTATGTACCTAAATAGATAATGTCCCTATTCCTTTTATAACAAATCTGTCATTAAAAGGAATAGATTATCCATCCATAATTTAGAAACCGAAAGCAATTCTTTCTAAATAAAGGTACATAAAGAAAATTCTTAAGAACCAAAAACTTTATTTTTCTCAAAAGATAAATAAAACATCTCCCACTGCAATAGCCACCATCTTCATGGCATTGCCCAAGTAAATGGTAATATCCCCTTTAGCTAGTCGTCGGGTTTCCTGGAACCCCTGCAAAGTGTTGCAGACATGATTAGTGGCTCTCGTATCTACACACCAGGTGCCGGTAGATAATGCCTCTAACCATGTTTCAACACTGGACCAAAGGATATACATTTGTTCTTGCTTCGGATGGGATAATCCTTCTTCTTATGTCCAGTCTGCTAGTAAGTGAAGTACTTGCCTTTCGGCTTCTTCACTCCTCCCTGAGATCCTCCCACCACCTTTGCTCCACCTTGTTTCTTCTTCTTCTTGCCTTTCAGCTTAGAAATAGAAACCTTTTTGAGCAACAAGGGCTTGAGGACACTCATCGAAGAGTGCATACTTGTACTCCTTAGCAGATAAGACAATATCTAGATTCTTTTCCAATCAACATTATTTGGGTACAGTAAGTTTATTTCCTTTAGTATCATTATAAGTGGACTGAAAGTCATTTTGAAAATCCTAAGAATCACAATGATCAAAATATTAGATTTCAAATATTATTGATTCCTCAAAACAATAAAATTTCGAAATCAACCAACACCTCAAAACACCGAGAATATCGCATGCCGCGATAGTGTGGACGTATACGAATTCTACATTTGTAAGAGGAGGTTTTACCCATTAATTTTATTATCTTGTCAACCTTACTTTTTGATAAATAAAATTAATAGTTGGTTCCTCTTTGGCCCTACAAATAAAAGCAGTGACTCCGATGGGGAGGATACTTTTTATTTGGATCTAAGTGTGCACCATTACACGATACTAAGGGAATTATCTCAGATTATGTGCCTTACCGATGTGGAAGTACACACGCTCCTAAATAATTTTCTATAACCAATATTTGACCTAGTGATCCACAAACAAACTCATCCGATGGGGAGGAAGGCACTCAGAGCCGACGCGCAAGTTTGTTGCATCACACGTCAAATTGTAATGGAGGCCGCGGGAATTAATTAAAATATCCCTCTCCCACTTAGTAAATTGAAAATGAGGAATTTTCAAGCACACACAACATGCATATAAAACAAATAAGCAATAAATATGGAAAAAACAGAATTTTTCCAACTATTATGGCATTGTTCTCCAATACGCATCCCGTCGTGTCGCCACCTCGTCCGCTCCACCTTTTCCCGTGCGCTAGTCACCAAAGAGATCCGAGCCGAGATAAACTATTTTAATTTACATCCATCGATCCTATACTCCACGAAGGAGTGTACAAATACTCTAGATCGAAAGTAAACTAAAATGAGTGGCTAAACAATGCCGTATTTAATTACAAAAATTAAATACTAATCTAGCCTTGTCAACCCCGAGGATTCAAATAATAAATATTTACACACATACAACCACATACACACATATGGCCATAATAGTCGGATCTTACGCCTGCAACCAAAGAGTTAAACTACGCATATCCTACTATTATCCGACACATATAATATATGAAAAAGTGCATAAAAAATTAACTGAATCCTAAACACACAAAACCGGAAACCGTGGCTCTGATACCATTTGATGGAAATCATGCTATTCCTCGGAATCTCATTGGCTCCCATGTTCCCGGTTTAAAATTTTCACTAATGAAAACTAATCCGGATGGGATGAGTTTCCTAAGCACAACCAATTCGTCGTCGTGCTAACGACTTGAGCGATCGCTTGAACAAACTAGTTGTTCAAGCAACAAAACTCTTCTAGTCAATTAGCCGCGGAAGAGACGACGGACGGATCACCGGTTTTTGTGTTTAGCTTCGGGGTCCATGATTATACAAATACATGCAAATGTAAACTAGTATAATCAACACATACATAAAGTAAGCATCCACACAAAACATGCATATAATTGAAAAGCAATTATAAACATAATACAAAAGAACATTAATCAAAATAAACAAGATTATACCTCTTATTATACCTCTTGATCTTCTATTGTATGTCCTCCCTCCTTTTGGACGTCGTGTGGGCGACGATCTACCAAAAGTTGAAGCCTCCTAGATCACGAATCTTCCTTTCCTTGTTCACTAGGAACAAAGGAAGATCCTAAAACAAAACTCATCTTCCTTTCTAGAACCGGCCACCAAGTCAATAAACTCGATGTTGCCGCCGGCCAAGGAAAATAAAATGGAGTATGGAAACTAACCAAAAGAGAAACAACAAGAGCATGGGCGCCGGCCAACACTTGGAGAAAGGAAAGGAAAACAATCCTCCTCCTTGTTGCCGCCCAAACCCTAGACAAAACTCTCCTAATTTCCGGCCATGGATGAAGAGAAGGAGAATAGGTTGAGCTCTGGCCAAGGTAGAGGGAACAAGGATAGTGGCCGGCCAACACTTAGAAGGAAGAAGAAAAGGATCTTCATCTTCTTGTTGCCGTCCACCCTAATCCCAAAACCCTAACCCTAGCCGCCCAACCCCAATCCTATCCCAACTAGAATTTGATTGCCGCCCAAGGGAAGCTATCCTAATGCCATCCAACCTAAGCTATAGAAGGAAGGGAGAAGCTTGGGCACCGGCCAAACCAAGGAGGAAGGATGAAGAAGGGTTGCCGCCCACCATTGGGAAGAAGAAGAAGAGACTTCTTCTTCTTGTTGCCGCCCAACATTATGAACCAAACCCTAACCCTAGCCTCCTCCTATTTCTTGCCGCCCAAACCACCTTGTCTCAATTAGGTTTTTCCATCTCTTTTGCCGCCCAAGCCTAAGCCCATATATATAGAGTTAGGTTTAGGCCTTGGTTTAATCTCCTCTATTGGATCTAGGGTTTTAATCTCAACTGTCGGTTCTAGAGATTTAATCTCCACCGTTGGTTCTAGAGATTTAATCCCAACCGTCGGATCAAGAGATTTAATCTCAACCATCGGATCTAGAGATTTAATCCCAACCGTCGGATCAAGAGATTTAATCTCAACCGTCGAATCTAGAGATTTGATCTCAACCGTCGGTTCTAGAGTTTTATTTTCCATCATTGGATCTAGACTTCATGAGGTGTTAATAGGCTACAATAGGGACCATGAGGAGGAGTTGGATCTTGGCCACCCGATGGATCGGAACCACACAAACTTGATCCATCAATGATGTTCCATTCCACTAGAGGATCATCATTGAACTGCCTCACCAACCCCCATAAATTAATATGGGCTCCATATATTATTTGTACATCCATCTCCCCATGTTTAAGATATCGAATGTCCGTCAATTAATTGATTTACTGACCATCAATTAATTAACATCTAACTCCTCGAGTAGTACCACTCAACCTTATCATCATGTTGACTAAGTCAACCTGCAGGGTTTACATGATGAACCTTATGAGCTCCTCAAGGGGACATCATCAACCTATATATAGGACACGGTTTCCTCCTATAATCAACGGCACACCATGTAAATAATATCATTTTCCAACTTACCGGGCATATTGATTTAATCCATCTAAATCTCACCCTTTGGTAAATCAAAGAAATAAATACTAAGTACATGTGCCCATTATTATATCGGGATTAAGAGCATGTACAACATAATATCCGAGGTCCGATTCAATTATGTAGTCAGCAATAAATTGAATCACCTCTATGTCGGTCCTGCTCAATACACCTAAGTGTACTAGTGTAACTCTATGTTCAAGACAAAACAATACCAAGCTACACTACAACCATGCCAATGGTTTGTCCAAAACCATCTTGGTTGTGAGCCTCTACTTATATTCTACAAGGGACTGATAACATGATCTTCTGTGTCACACCAAGCACCATGTTATCTACAATGTAAAATATTAGACAATATGCACACATATAATAAATATAAAGTGCAAACAATGATCATGTGTTTCTTAATTCAAAATAAAAATGTTCATACAAAAAGAGCTAGTCTTTCAGTATACATTCCAACATTATCATGCTAAGCTGGTCTACAATGCTAAGACACATTGGGCTTACGCTACCAAGACACACGCGTGGACTTTATGCCACCAACCATTGGACTTATGCTGCCAAGACTCCACCCTTGGACTTTACGCCGCCAATATCAAATCTTGGACTTTCTAATTGCCAAGTACCCATGACTTGGACTTTCCATGCCAAGACCCATGCTTGGACTTTCCAAGCCAAGTACTCAAGACTTGGACTTTACCATTGCCAAGACTCAAGCTTGGACTTTCCCTTGCCAAGACCCATGCTTGGACTTTCCATACCAAGTACCCAAGACTTCGACTTTACCATTGCCAAGACCCATGCTTGAACTTTTCATGCCAAGTACTCAAGACTTAGACTTTGCCATTGCCAAGACCCATGCTTGGACTTTCAATGCCAAGTGTCCCACTTGGACTTTTCCATCATATGGTCAACCATATAGTCAACCCATTATCAAACAATGGTCAACTCATCGTCAAACATCAAAACACTACTCAAGTCAAACTCGAGTTTGGTCAATTGTGACCTAGGCCAATTACACCAACAATCTCTCCCTTTTTGATGTTTGACAAAAATCAACACCTTTAAGTTAGAGCACTAACTCAATCCAATCCTCTCAATTGTCCAACTTGGTAATTCTACATTCTCCCATCAATTCTCCCCCTTTTTAACATACATCAAAAAGGCTCTTTCCAAGGGAATCAATGTCTCATATCCCAATGAGATCTTACAATCTCCCCCTTGGTCCAAAAACATCTATGATGCCTTCACTCTTCCTAGTGATAAGTCTCATATCACTAAAGAGAGGCAATCCTTCAAACTCTCCCAATTCTAAAAATTCTCCCCCTCATGAGGAAGAACACATCCATCATCTCATGATGGATAACCTCCCCCTAAAGGCTTGCTCCCCCTTGACCATTGCACCAACAATATCCTTGGAGAGTCCCTAAGCCTATAGAACACTAAACCATCAAAATTAAGGGCAAAAATTCAACCTTGAACTTTCACACACCTTAAAATGATACATCACCCAAATAACTCTCCTAATCCATATCCAATGGATTTTCACCCTTTATAATGCTTTCCAAAGAATATCCTATGGTTAGGAGCAGTTACGGTAGCCTAACATAGCTGAAATATGGGTAAAACATTCTTGTTTACCCTTGGCAGTCGACTACCCTTGACGCCAGTCGACTGCCATCCATGGTAGTCGACTGATTTCTGCAAGTGCAGAAATTAGGTTTCAGAAATAAAGTTTGAAAATACATAAATAATTATACATAATTTGAAAAATAGTAAAACCTCATACGTATAATACTTATAACAATCATAATGGGTGAAAAATATTTGAAAAATAAAATATCCATTAAATATTGAGATTATACAAAATTCAAAACCATTGATAACTTCAATGTTTTGACCTATTTTGTATCAACTTCTTCAATGGTGACTTCTATCAAAAGATAGACTACACCAAAGTTTTTCAAAATGATTTTCAAATATTTTTAAAACCTTATATTGAACCATGGTCTATGAGCTTAATGTACATGACTTGTACATAAGCTTTCCAAATGATTCATCCATGGTATAAGATGAGTTTGAGTTCATCTATATGCAAAAACTATGCACTTTGAACTTAACTCATTTCCTAGCATCTCACATGTGTCTAGGGTGTATCAATACACACACATGTCAATGCGATGTGAGTTGCAGATTTTGTTCATCCTAAACTAAAGTCTCATATATTTTTCTAAGGCAACTCTATTTGATTCCCTTATACATGAGACTTCAAATCATGTCATTTGTCCTTAAATCAATTTTAATTAATGCATGAATGATCATGGGATTAATGATAACATAAATATAAATATGTGCCAATAATCATGATGTCATGACATTAAATATAAACCTAAATATACATGACAAAAAACCTTAACTCTAAGAATTATAATGACATTTTATATGATTAAAAATGAAATATGATGTCTATAGGGACCTTCATGACTGCTAGAGGGGGGTGAATAGCGTGTACGTCGTAGATGGAGGAATTCTTTCGTGTGTTTGCTACAATTGTATTAGTACGCAGCAAAAATAATAGAAAATACAATACAAATACAAATACACAAGCACAACACCAAAAATAACATGGTTCGAAACCGAATGGTTCATACTCCATGGATTGGGCTCTAAAAGCCCTAGAGATGCCAACACACACCACTATAACAAATAACTCCTTCTCGGAACAATCCGGAGGTGGAGAAACCTTTTACAAATAGTCTTATAATAGTAAGAAACAAATACAAGCAAATATGAGATGAATATACAAAACAAAGTATAGAAAACTTTACAACAATTACTTTGGAATCCTTGCTTGTTGATCGCCTTGGCCTAGCCTTGAAGATCTTGATTTGCACCAGCAAATGGCTCCAAATTGCCAAAGAAAATCATGCCAAAATCCCTTCTTTCGAGCTGCCTTTATAACTTCCATTCGGGATGGATTTTGCCTAGCAGTCGACTAATCAGGACTATTAGTCGACTGCCCCAATAGCCGTTGAGAGACAATGACATATGCCACATTGGATAAGTTCCAACGGATAGACCATCAGTCAACTGATCGGGTCATCACTCGACTGTCAAACCCTAATAGTCAACTCGGGAATATTCTGTGCCCGAATTCCCGACCATCAATCGACTGATCACGGATCGTCATTTGCCGCGGCAATCGACGCCCAATGCCGGCTGATCGCTATGCCAATTTGCAAATAACTCCTCGTTGATTACTACCGATCGACCCATGGTCCTGGGCTGATCGATACACCTCAAACATGAGGTTTTAACCCAAGTATGGTGCCCCAATACTTGTTATACCACCCTTAGCCTAGACCTAAGCCTTCTAGCCACCTCCATCAGCCTCATGCCTATCAGATCCCTCCAAGTCATCCATGACTTGTTCATCCGTATGCTAGCCTTCAGGTGCTTCCATTAGTTATTGTCATGCTAATGTGGTCTACACTGCCAAGACACATTGGACTTGCACTGCCAAGGCTCCCGCTTGGACTTTACGCCGCCAACCATCAGACTTATGTCGCCAAGACTCCCGCTTGGACATTACGCCACCAATATTCCATTTGGACTTTCCAAATGCCAAGACTCAAGCTTGGAATTTCCCTTGCCAATCCATGTTGGACTTTCCATGCCAAGACCCATGCTTGGACTTTCCTTGCCAAACCATATTGGACTTTCCGTTGCCAAGACTCATGCTTGGACTTTTCCAATTCCAAGTGTCCCACTTGGACTTTCCAAGACAAGTACCCATGACTTGGACTTTACCATGACAATCACATTGTCATATGTTTTTGTCGAACATCAAAACATCGCTCAAGTCAAACTCGAGTTTGGTCAATCGTGACCTGGGCCGATTGCACCAACAATCTCCCCCTTTTTGATGTTTGACAAAAAACACAAACACCATTGAGTTAGCCCACCTAACTCACAAACTCTTTACCAATTTTCTCAAATTGGTAATCCCATAAATTCTCCCCCTTTTTGACTAACATAAAAAAGGTTCTCTCCAAAGAGGTCAATGTCTCATATCCCAATGAGATCTTAGAATCTCCCCCTTTGGTGCAAAGACATCTAGGATGCCTACAATCTTCTAAAGGTAGGAAACTTCGCTTCCCACTTCAACTCGGTCGCTTGTTCATGGCGATCCCTTCTACGTCCCCAGATAAAAAAAAAATTATCCTTGACAAGAAGGATTGCCCAAGCAACCTTGTCATCGTCATGCTATTCGATTAGAGTAGTCACTTGAACAAACTTGTTGTTCAAGCGACCAACCTCTATTCTACGAATAGTCGCGGAATAGACGATGTACGGATCGCCGTCTTTTGTGTTTATATTTGGGGTCCAAGTATATTTAGCCACAAAACAGAATATAACATTCATATAATTGAAAAACAAATATAAACATGTTACATATGAAGATAGATAAGTGATATACCTCTCGATCTTCTATTGTATGTCCTTCCTACTTTTGGACGTCATGTGGGCGACGATCTACCAAAAGTCAAAGCTCCTAGATCACCAATCTTCCTTCCTTGTTCACTCCAAACAAAGGAAGATCATAAAAACTAAACTATTCTCTTATCTAGGACCAACCATGAAGCTCCAAGCTTGATGCTTGCCACCGGCCCAAAGAGATGAAGATTAGAAGTGTAGGCTCCGGCCAAAAGCTTCAAGGAAAGAATCCCTAGCTCTCGTTTCCACCGGCCAAGGAGAAGAAGAGGAATAGGTTGAGCTCCGGCCAAGGTAGAGAGGAGAATTATGGGCGCCGACAATCACCTTAGGAAGAAGAAAGAAAACTCTCCATAGTTGCCACCCAAGCACCCTCTCAAACCCTAGCCGCCCAACCTAAATCCTAACCTAACTAGGATTCCTTGCCACCCAAGGAAGTAAACCCTAATCTCCTAAGCATTTTTTTGTTGCCGCCCACCCCCTTAAGTCTTATATATAGGTTTAGGGATAAGCCTTGTTTTAATCTCCACCATTGGTTCTGGGATTTAATCTCAACCGTCGGATATAGAGATTTAATCTCAACTGTCGGATCTAGAGATTTAATCTCAATTGTCGGATCTAAAGATTTAATCTCTACCTTTGGATCTAGAGTTTTGTTTTCATCCATTAGATTTAGGCTTCATGAGGTATTAATAGGCTACAATAGGGACCATGAGGTGGAGTTGGATCTTGGCCACCCAATGGATCAAGCCCACATAAAGTCCGATCCATTAATGATAATCCAATCCACTAAAGGATTATCATTGATCTACCTAACCAACCCCCATAAGTTAATATGGGCTCAATATATTATTTGTACATTTTCTCCGCATGTTTAAGATCTCGAATGTCCGTCGATTAATTAATTTACTCACCATTAATTAATCAACATCTAACTCCATGAGTAGTACCACTCAACATTTTCATCATGCCGGACCAAGTCCACCTGTAGGGTTTACATGATGAACCTTATGAGCTCCTTAAGGGGACATCATCATCCTAATATATAGGACACGGTTTCCTCCTATAATCAACGACACACCATATAAATAATATCATTTCCCAACTTACCGAGCCTATCGATTTAATCTATAAATCTCGCCAATTGGTAAATCAAAGAAATGAATACTAAGTATATGTGCCCGTTATTATATTGGGATTAAGAGCATGTACAATATAATATCTGAGGTCCGATTCGATTATGTAGTCAGCAATAAATCGAATCACCTCTAAGTCGGTTCTGCTAAATACACACAAAGTGCACTAGTGTGATTCTATGGTCAAGACAAACCAATACCAAATCACACTACAACCATACCAATGGTTTGTCCAAAGCCATCTCGGTTATGAGCCTTTACTTATACTTTACAAGGAGCCAATAACATGATCTCCCGTGTGACACCACACACCATGTTATCTACAATGTAATGTATTAGACAATATGCAAACAATGATCATGTGATTCTTATTTCAAAAATAAAGATGTTCATACAAAAGATAGACTTTTCAGTATAAATCCCAACAATCTCCCACTTATACTAAAAGACTATGTTGTCATCAAACGGTCATACATCTGGTTCCCATTCCCTCCACTTGCCTATCAAAAGCTCTCGCTAGAAAGGCCTTAGTGAAAGGGTCTACCAGGTCATCCTCTAATGCAATCTACGCGACAACAACTTCTACCTCCTTTATGATTTCTCGTATCTGGTGGTACTTGCGCTCTATGTATTTACTTGCCTTATGGGCTCGTGGTTCCTTCGAGTTTGCAACTGCACCATTATTATCACAATAAATTGTGATAGTTCTGGGTAAACCAGGAATCACATCCAAGTCCATTAAGAAGTTCCTGAGCCACACAACTTCTTTGGCCGCCTCAGAGGCTGCCACACACTCAGCTTCCATGGTGGAGTCCACCACGCATTTCTGCTTGACACTCCTCCATACAATGACTCCACTTCCCAAAGTAAACACAAAACCTGAGGTAGACTTACTGTTATCCCTATCTAATTGGAAGTCGGAATTCATATAACCCACAGGGAGTAATTGGTCTATCTGGTAAACTAGCATATAATCCCTAGTCCTTCTTAGGTACTTTAATATATGCTTTACCACATCCAATGTCCCTGTCCTGGATTACTCTGATATCTGCTGACCATGCCCACGATAAAGAAGATATCTGGTCTCGTACATAGCATCGCATACATGAGGCTTCCTACTGCCGAAGCATAAGGAACCACCTTCATCTCCTCTATCTCCTCAGATGTTCTAGGACACATCTCCTTAGATAAAGGAACTCCATGCCTGAAAGGTAGAAAACCTTTCTTGGAGTTCTGCATGCTAAAACGATCCATAATGGTGTCTATGTATGAAGCTTGAGATAAGCACAATATCCTTTTCCTGCGATCCCTTATCACCTTGATCCCAAGGATGTGTCCCACTTCTCCCAAGTCCTTCATATCAAACTGTTTGGACAACCATACCCTTACGTCCGATAACACCTTGACATTGTTGCCAATTAACAAAATGTCATCTACGTATAGTACAAGAAATACCACTACATTTCCATCACATCTCTTGTATACACAAGACTCATCCGGACTTTGAATAAATCCATAAGACTGGATTACCTCTTCAAAGTGGATGTTCCAAGACCTCGAAGCTTGTTTCAATCCATAAATGGACCGATTAAGCTTACATACAAGATTCTCTTTGCCCTTTGCAATGAATCCCTCTAGTTGCTTCATATAGATGTTTTCCTCAAGACTTCCATTAAGAAAAGCTGTCTTGACATCCATCTGCCGCACCTCATAATCAATATGAGCTGCAATGCATAAGAGAATCTGGATAGACTTAAGCATGGCTATCGGCAAAAAGGTCTCCTCATAATCGATACCCATTTCTGAGTATACCCCTTCGCAACAAGCCTCGCTTTGAAGGTCTCAACCTTCCCATCTATTCCTCTCTTTCTTTTGTAGATCCACTTGCATCCAATGGTTTTTACACCATCGGGTGGTTCTACTAGCTCCCAGACCTGATTTGAATCCATAGATTCAATCTCAGCATTCATTGCACTTCTCCAAGATACTGCATCTTTATCTTGGATTGCCTCGTCATATGTCCAGGGATCAGGTTCATGTTCGCCAGGGACCAAATTAGAAGATTCTCCCAAGAATATGAATCTATCAGGCTGTCTCACAACCCTCCCACTATGACGAGGTATCAACTGTGTATCTTCTGTGACACGCGGTGTAGTGACTTGTGGTATATCCTCTTGTACCGGTGGTACTGAAGAAGTGACTTCCCCTTTTAATTCCTCCAGAACAATCTTACTCATGGGCTTATGGTTCATCACATAGTTTTCCTCTAGAAATCTGGCGTTCGTGCTAACGATCACCCTCTGATCTCTAGGACTATAAAACAAACCACCTTTCGTTCCTCTAGGATAGCCAACGAACATGCGTACTTCTGTACGAGGTTCCAACTTACCAGCATCCGCCTTCAGCACATGTGCTGGACTCCCCCAAATCCGAATATGTCTTAGACTAGGCTTTCGCCCAGTCCACAATTCTGTGGGAGTAGAAGACACTGATTTAGATGGAACCAAGTTCAGAATGTACACCGCTGTATCTAGAGCATATCTCCAGAACGAATCTGGCAACTCAGAATAACTCATCATCTATCTAACCATCTTCATAAGAGTCCTATTCCTTCGCTCTGCTACACCATTCTACTGGAGTGTGCCAGGTGCAGATAATTGGGATTGAATCCCAGCCTCTGATAAGTAATTTCTAAACTCTCCCAAGAGTTACTCACCACCACGATCAGATCGTAGTGTCTTGATACTTTTACCTTGACATTTCTCCACATCAGCCTTGAATTCTTTGAACTTGTCAAAGCATTCAGACTTGCGACGCATCAAGTAAATGTATCCATATCTCGAATAATCGTCTATAAAAGAGACGAAATACTCAAAACCACCTCTAGCCTGGATAGACATAGGACCACACAAATCAGAATGAACCAATTCTAACACATCTTTGGCTCTATACCCCTTGGCCTTAAAAGGCCTCTTGGTCAATTTACCCTCCAAGCAAGATTCGCAGGTTGGGAAATCTTCCACCACGAATGAACCCAGAGGTCCATCAACTATTAACCTTTGAATTCTTCTTAGGTTAATATGACCAAGCCTAAGATGCCAAAGATATGTTTGGTTCATCTTCGAAGGTTCTTTTCTCTTATTGGAATTAGAAGATGAGTTATTAACTTCTATTTGCATCGTGGGAGCTTTTGGTTCAAGTGTGTATAGATTTCCTATCAATGCACCCGAACAGATAATGTCCCTATTCCTTTTTATAACAACTCTATCATTAAAAGAAATAGAATATCCATCCATAAACAATTTAGAAACCGAAATTAAATTCTTTCTAAATAAAGGTACATAAAAGCAATTCTTAAGAACCAAAACTTTATTTTTCTCAAAAGATAAATAAACGTCTCCCACTACAACAGCCGCCACCTTCGTGGCATCGCCCAAGTATACGGTAATCTCCCCTTTAGCCAGTCGTCTGGTTTCCTGGAACCCCTGCAAAGTATTGCAGACATGATCAGTCGCTCCCGTATCTACACACCAGGTGCCAGTAGATAACACCGCTAAACATGTTTCAACGACTAGACCAAAAGATATACTTTTGTTCTGCTTGCGGTTGAGGCACTCCTTCTTCCAATGTCCATCTTCCTTGCAAGTGAAGTACTTGCCTTTCGGATTCTTCACTCCTCCCTGAGATCCTCCCACCAGCTTTGCTCCACCTTGTTTCTTCTTCTTCTTGCCTTTCGGCTTAGAAGTAGAAACCTTCTGAGCAACCATGGCCTGAGCCTGAGCAAGCCTTTCTGTCAACTGGAGAGTGATATTGACCTGGGTTTCCCCATCGATCTCTGTTCCAAGGACTTCCAGCTCATTCGCAGGCTTAGGAGGGCACTCTTTGAAGAGTACATATTTGTACTCCTCAGCAGTTAAGACAATGTCAAGATTCCTTTTTCCAATCAACATAATTATGTACAGTAAGTTTATTTTCCTTTAGTATCATAGCAAGTGGACTGAAAGTCATTTTGAAATAAAACCTAAGAATCACATAGATCAAAACTTTAGATTTCAAAATTTATTGATTCCTCAAACAATAAAATTTCAAAATCAACCAACACCTCAAAACACCGAGAATATCATATGCCACGATAGTGTGGATGTATACAAATTCTACATTTTTAAGAGGAGGTTTTACCCATTAATTTTACTATCTTGTCAATCTAACTTTTTGACAAATAAAATTAATAGTTGGTTTCTCTTCGGCCCTACAAATAAAAGCAGTGACTCCGATGGGGAGGATACTCCTATTTGCATCTAAGTGTTCACCATTATTCGATACCAAGGAAATTATCTCGGGTTATGTGCCTTCCGATGGGGAAGTACACATGCTTCTAAATAATTTCCTATAACCATATCCGACCATGTGATCCACAAACAAACTCATCCGATGGGGAGGAAGGCACTCAGAGCTGACACGCAAGTTTGCTTGCATCACATGTCAAATCGTAATGGAGGCCGTGAGAATTTATAAAAATATCCCTCTCCCACTTAGTAATTTAAAATTGAGGAATTTTCTAGCCTACGACATGCATATCAAACAATAAGCAATAAATATGAAAAATAAAAATTTTCCAACTATTATGGCTTTTGTCTTCAATATATCTCCCGTCGTATCGCTATCTCGTGCGCTCCTCCTACGCCATGTACGAGCCATCTGGAGATCCGAGCCAAGACTAAAAAACTATTTTAATTTACATCCATTGATCCTATACTCCACGAGGGAGTGTACATGAAATCTAGATCGAAAGTAAACTAAAAATAAAAAGAGTGGCTAAACAATGCCGTATCTAATTTACAAAAAATTAAATACTAGCCTCGTCAACCCCGAGGATTCAACAAAATATACAATTACACACATACAATCACATACACACATATGACCATAATCGTTGGATCCTATGCCTGCAACCAAAGAGTTAACCTACACATATCCTACCATTATCCGGCACATATAATATATGAAAAATGCATAAGAGTAACCGAATCCTAAACACACAAAACCGGAAACCATGGCTCTGATACCAATTGAAGGTAGGAAACTTCGCTTCCCACTTCAACTCGGTCGCTTGTTCATGGCGATCCCTTCTATGTCCCCGGATAAAAAAAAAATTATCCTTGACAAGAGGGATTGCCCAAGCAACCATGTCATCATCGTGCGATTCGATTAGAGTAGTCACTTGAACAAACTTATTGTTCAAGCGACCAACCTCTATTCTACGAATAACCACGGAATAGACGATGTATGGATCGCCGGCTTTTGTGTTTATGTTCGGGGTCCAAGTATATTTAGTCACAAAACAGAATATAACATTCATATTATTGGAAAACAAATATAACATGTTACATATGAAGATAGATAAGTGATATACCTCTCGATCTTCTATTGTATGTCCTTCCTCCTTTTGGACGTCGTGTGGGCGATGATCTACCAAAAGTCGAAGCTCCTAGATCACCAATCTTCCTTCCATGTTCACTCCAAACAAAGGAAGATCATAAAAACTAAATCTTCTCTTATCTAGGACCAACCATCAAGCTCCAAGCTTGATGCTTGCCACCGGCCCAAAGAGATGAAGATTAGAAGTGTAGGCTCCGGCCAAAAGCTTCAAGGAAAGAATCCCTAGCTCTCGTTTCCACCGGCCAAGGAGAAGAAGAGGAATAGGTTGAGCTCCGGCCAAGGTAGAGAGGAGAATTATGGGCGCCGACAATCACCTTAGGAAGAAGAAAGAAAACTCTCCATAGTTGCCACCCAAGCACCCTCTCAAACCCTAGCCGCCCAACCTAAATCCTAACCTAACTAGGATTCCTTGCCACCCAAGGAAGCAAACCCTAATCTCCTAAGCATTTTTTTTTGCCGCCCACCCCCTTAAGGCTTATATATAGGTTTAGGGATAAGTCTTGTTTTAATCTCCACCATTGGTTCTAGGTATTTAATCTCAACCGTCGGATCTAGAGATTTAATCTCAACCGTCGGATCTAGAGATTTAATCTTTACCTTTGGATCTAGAGTTTTGTTTTCATCCATTAGATCTAGGTTTCATGAGGTATTAATAGGCTACAATAGGGACCATGAGGAGGAGTTGGATCTTGGCCACCCAATGGATCAAGCCCACATAAAGTCCGATCCATTAATGATAATCCAATCTACTAAAGGATTATCATTGATCTACCTCACCAACCCCCATAAGTTAATATGGGCTCCATATATTATTTGTACATTTTCTCCCCGTGTTTAAGATCTCAAATGTCCGTCGATTAATTAATTTACTCACCATTAATTAATCAACATCTAACTCCATGAGTAGTACCACTCAACCTTTTCATTATGCCAGACCAAGTCTACCTGCAGGGTTTACATGATGAATCTTATGAGCTCCTCAAGGGGACATAATCATCCTAATATATAGGACACGATTTCCTCCTATAATCAACGACACACCATATAAATAATATCATTTCCCAACTTACCGAGCCTATCGATTTAATCTATAAATCTTGCTCATTGGTAAATCAAAGAAATGAATACTAAGTATATATGCCCGTTATTATATCGGGATTAAGAGCATGTACAATATAATATATGAGGTCTGATTCGATTATGTAGTCAGCAATAAATTGAATCACGTCTAAGTCGGTCCTGCTCAATACACACAAAGTGCACTAGAGTAAGTGCACTAGTGTGATTCTATGGTCAAGACAAACCAATACCAAATCACACTACAACCATACCAATGGTTTGTCCAAAGTCATCTCGGTTGTGAGCCTTTACTTATACTTTACAAGGAGCCGATAACATGATCTCCCATGTGACACCACACACTATGTTATCTACAATGTAATGTATTAGACAATATGCATAACCATAAATATGCAAACAATGATCATGTGATTCTTATTTCAAAAATAAAGATGTTCATATAAAAGATAGACTTTTCATTATACATCCCAACATCTTCCTAGTGATAAGTCTAATATCACTCAAGAGAGGCACTCCTATGAAGTCTCCCAATTTTCAAATTGGGCATCTCAACTTCCCATTTCTCCCCCTCATGAGGAAAAATAACATCCATCATCTCATGATGGATACCTCCCTCTAAAGGCTTGCTTCCCCTTGACCATTGCACCAACAATGTCCTTGGAGAGTCCCTAAGCCAATAAAAACTCTAAACCATCAAAAATAAGGTTAAAAGTTCAACATTGAACTTTCCCACACCTTAAATTTGATACATTACTCTAACAACTCTTCTAATCCATATCCAATGGATTTTCACCCTTTCTAATGCTTTCCAAAGCATATCCTAGGGTTAGGAGCAGTTAGGGAACCCTAACATAGCTGAACTATGGGCTAAACATCGTTGTTTACTCGAAATCAGGCTGGACAGTCGACTCCTTCAGTTACCAGTCGATTGCTATACATGACAGTCGATTGATAACTGAAAATTCCGATTTTCAATTATCAGAATCGAATTTTAGAAATTCATAAGTAATTATACATAAATTGAAAAATCATGAAACTTCATACGTATAATACTTATAACAATACAATGGGTGAAAAATATTTAAAAAATATTTTACCCATAAAATAGAGAATTTGACACAAAGTTCAAAAATGAAGAAAAACTTCAATGTTTTAGCTCACTTTGTATCAACTTCATCAATGGTGATTGCTATCAAAAGATAGACTTCACTAAGGTTTTTCAAAATGATTTTAAAATGTTTTTAAAACCTTATATTGGATCATGTTATTTTGGTTTAATGTACATGACTTGAACATAAGTTTTCCCAATGATCCATAAATAATATAAG
Organism: Wurfbainia villosa; assembly: GCA_025175895.1. Lineage (NCBI taxonomy): Eukaryota > Viridiplantae > Streptophyta > Magnoliopsida > Zingiberales > Zingiberaceae > Wurfbainia > Wurfbainia villosa. The sequence continues at coordinate 121,717,640 of CM045990.1, forward strand.
ATGAGTTTTGGTTCATCTAGATGCAAAAACTATGTACCTTGAACTCAACTCATATCTTAACATCTCACATGTATCTAGGGTGTATCACTACATATACATGTCAATGTAATGTGAGATGTGGGTTTTGGTTATACCTATACTAAGGTCTCATGCATTTTCTAGGTAACACTACTTGATTCCCTTATGCATGAGACTTCAAGTCATGCCATAGTCCTTAAATCAATTTTCATTAACTTAAATGCATGAAGTATGATCATGGAATAAATGATAGCATAGATAAACATGGACAATGATCATGATGTCATGACATATGATATAATCTAAATATACATGACATTAAAAGAAACCCTAAGCATGATCATGACATATTATATAGTTGAAAGTAGATATAATGTCATGACATATTATATGACAATCAAAGCATGACAAATAAAATATAGAGGTATATAATACCTAAATTTTAGTATTTATTGCCATTTGTTAGAATTAGGTTTATTTTGCCATATTATCAATTATCTCCCAAGTGTGCCAAAAACCCAAAATGACACACTATGACCTCTAAACCTAATTTGTGCCAATTTGATTGATTTATCAAACTTCTTAAATAATATTGGCACATCCTAAAATCTTTTAGGATTATGATTCAAAACTATTTCCAAGGTATTCATAACCTTGAAAATATCCTAAAGTGCCACCTTTACCATGGTTAGGTTAACTACCTATCCATTCAAGTTTGGCACACCCTAACCCATCTAGCATGAATCGATCATGCTCCTAGGAACTCAAAACCTATTTGAGCTCCTTGGATTAACTAGGTATTCCTTAGGGATGACCTCCCTAGATACCCTCCTAATGACCCTTCTAGGCTTGGTAACCTTGGTCAAATGGGTCTTACTAAGGTCAATTCTAGAGGTAACTCCCCCTTTGACCTTCTTAATGGCTTAACTAGGTTTTCTTGAAACCTTAGCCACTAGACATATACCTTGGTTACCCTTAGGGATGACTTCCCTAGTAACCTTGGTCTTCCTAAACCTAGTTTGTGTTCCATAATCGAATGGAACACTATGATAGGTCTCCTTGGGCTTAGGTTTGTCACCCAAATCTTTCTTACCCTTAGGTGGACCTTGCTTCCTAAAACCTAGGTTTTGACTCTTAGACCTAGATTTTTGATCCTTTGACCCTTGTATTTGATTTTGCATCCTTTTGAGGGTCCTTTCAAGTTTTTCAAGCCCTGACCTCAAGGCTTGATTTTCTAACTCTAATTGTCCAATTTTTGATTTTTCATCTATTCTTTGGACATGAGACTTCCTAGGCATGTGTCTAGTCCATTTAGGGTTAAAACCTAGGTGATCCTTAATTTTCCTAATACTTGCCTTAGGTAAAACATTTTTAGGGACATTAGTCCCAAATTTCTCCTTATTCCTAAGGTTGACACTCTTAGCACCTAAACAATAAAATCTATTTTTACTAGCATGCTTTTGTTCATGAGAAATAACAAGATTATTAACATAACTCCTAGCATGATTTTTAACATAAGTTGAAGGTGCATTATTAAAATATACCTTAGGGTTAGCCTTAGCACCCCCTACATGTGATGCTCCTTCCTTATCTTTGATTTCCTTCTTCCTAGGGCATTGCCTCTAGTAATGACCCCGTTGATTGCATTTGATGCACACCACGTGCTCCTTGCTCTTCTTGGTGGGGACTTCGACTTCATTAGTCTTTTCGTTGACTTTTGGTGTCGGTGGAGTCTTCTTAACTTTCTTAGGGCACTTACTCTTGTAATGCTTATACTCCCTACACTCAAAACACATAATATGGATTTTATTTTGAATTAAAGTGTTTGAGTTACCTAGGGTGGTGGTGAGGGTCTCTTGAGCTTGTACATCACTTCTCCCCAAAGTTGATGGCTCTTCTTGCTCTTGCCCTTGACTCGGAGATCTAATCTCCTCCCCCTCAATCCTAGAGGTGGAGGCTTCTTCCACCTTTTCTTCCTCTTCCGATCCGGATCTGGATGTTGATTCCTTATCAACCTCCGAATCCTCACTTTCTTGTGAGGAAGAGCTTTCTTCTTTGACCTCCTCTTCTTGAGCCGGTGATAAGTCTTCATGGAATCTTGCCACTTGGCTCCATATGTTGGAATGTATACTGAAAGCCTAGCTCTTTTGTATGAATATTTTTATTTTGAAATAAGAATCACATGATCATTGTTTGCACTTTATATTTATTATATGTGTGCATATTGTCTAATACTTTACATTGTAGATAACATGGTGCATGGTGTGGCACAGAAGATCATGTTATTAGTCCCTTGTAGAATATAAGTAGAGGCTCACAACCAAGATGGTTTTGGACAAACCATTGGCATGGTTGTAGTGTAGCTTGGTATTGGTTTGTCTTGAACATAGAGTTACACTAGTACACTTAGGTGTATTGAGCAGAACCGACATAGAGGTGATTCAATTTATTGCTAACTACATAATTGAATCGGACCTCGGATATTATGTTGTACATGTTCTTAATCCCGATATAATAACTGGCATATGTACTTAGTATTTATTTCTTTGATTTACCAAAGGGTGAGATTTAAATGGATTAAATCAATATGCTCGGTAAGTTGGGAAATGATATTATTTACATGGTGTGTCGTTAATTATAGGAGGAAACCGTGTCCTATATATTAGGTTGATGATGTCCCCTTGAGGAGCTCATAAGGTTCATCATGTAAACCCTGCAGGTTGACTTAGTCAACATGATGATAAGGTTGAGTGGTACTACTCGAGGAGTTAGATATTAATTGATTGATGGTCAGAAAATCAATTAATTGACGGACATTCGATATCTTAAACATGGGGAGATGGATGTACAAATAATGTATGGAGCCCATATTAATTTATGGGGGTTGGTGAGGTAATTCAATGAAGATCCTCTAGTGGAATGGAACATCATTGATGGATCAAGTTTGTGTGGTTCCGATCCATCGGGTGGCCAAGATCCAACTCCTCCTCATGGTCCCTATTGTAGCCTATTAAAACCTCATGGAGCCTAGATCCAATGATGGAAAACAAAACTTTAGATCCGATGGTGGAGATTAAATCTCTAGATCCGATGGTTGAGATTAAATCTCTAGATCCGACGGTTGAGATTAAATCCCTAGAACCAACGGTGGAGATTAAAACAAGGCTTAAGCCTAACTCTATAAAAGGGGGCTTAAGGTGGGCGACAAGCAGGTTGGTTGTTTTTTTAGATTAGGGTTTTGCCTATCATTAGCTTGGGTGGCAAGAAATCCTAGGAAGGTTAGGGTTTGGTTGGGTGGCTAGGGTTTGGGAGGTGGAGTGGGCGGCAACAATAGGAGAGGTTCCCTTCTTCTTCCTAAGGGGTTGCCGGCACCTATCTCTCTTCCCTCCACCTTGGTCGGCGCTCAACCTATTCCTCTTCTCCTCTTCACTCCCTCTAGGCTCGGCAGCACAAAGGGGTTGTAGGGTCTTCTATTGCTCCCCTTTGGTCGGTCTTTCTCTCATCCTTTTCCTCTTGGCCGGCGGCACTAGGAGCTAGGGATTGTTCCCTTGTTTGGTTCCTTGGTTGTCCATCTTGTTCTCTCTTTTCTTGGGGCCGGCGACATCAAGCTTTTGTGGCTTGGTGGTTGGCTCAAGCAAGAAGGGAAGGAGAGTTCTTCTTTCTTTTTATTGAAGAAGATCTAGGAAGCTTCAACTTGTGGAGGATCTTCGCCCACACGAAGTCTACAAGGAGGTTAGGACATACGATAGAAGATCGAGAGGTATAAAAGTTTTACAAGTTTTATTATTGATCTTTGCATATTCTTATTAATATGTTTGTATGTGTTGATTATACATGTCTACATCCATATGTATTTGTATAATCATGGACCCCGAATATAAACACAAAAATCGCCGATCCGTCCGTCGTCTCTTCCATGGCTAACCGACTAGAAGAGTTTTGTTACTTGAACAACTAGTTTGTTCAAGCGATCGCTCAAGTCGTTAGCACGACGACGAATTGGTTGAGCTTAGGAAACTCATCCCATCCGGATTAGTTTTCATTAGTGAAAATTTTAATCCGGGGACATGGGAGCTGACGAGCCTCTGAGAATGCCTTCAAATCAGTATCAGAGCCATGGTTTCCGGTTTTGTGTGTTTTGGATTCGGTTACTTTCATGCACTTATCATATATTGTGTATGTCGGATGATAGTAGGATGTGCGTAGGATAACTTTTTGGTTGCAGGCATAAGTTCCAACTATTATGGCTATATATGTGTGTATGTGATTGTATGTGTGTGTGATTGTATATTATTTGAATCGTCGGGGTTGACGAGGCTAAATTAGTATTTAATTTTTGTAATTAAATACGATATTGTTTAGCCACTCATTTTAGTTTACTTTTGATCTAGATTATTTGTACACTCCTTCGTGGAGTATAGGATCGATGGATGTAAATTAAAATAGTTTATCTTGGCTCGGATCTCTTTGGTGACTTGCACACGGGAAAAGGTGGAGCGGACGAGGTGGCGACACGACGGGACGCATATTGGAGAACAATGCCATAATAGTTGGGAAAATTCTGATTTTTTCCATATTTATTGCTGATTTGTTTTATATGCATGTTGTGTGTGCTTGAAAATTCCTCACTGTCAATTTACTAAGTGGGAGAGGGACATTTTAATTAATTCCCGCGACCTCCATTACAATTTGACGTGTGATGCAACAAACTTGCGCGTCGGCTCTGAGTGCCTTCCTCCCCATCGGATGAGTTTGTTTGCAGATCACTAGGTCAAATAATGGTTATAAGAAATTATTTAGGAGCATGTGTACTTCCCCATCGGTAAAGCACATAATCCGAGATAATTCCCTTAGTATTGTGTAATGGTGCACACTTAGATGCAAATAAAAAGTATCATCCCCATCTGAGTCACTGCTTTTATTTGTAGGGCCAAAGAGGAACCAACTATTAATTTTATTTGTCAAAAAGTAAGGTTGACAAGATAATAAAATTAATGGGTTAAACCTCCTCTTACAAATGTAGAATTCGTATACGTCCACACTATCGTGGCATGCGATATTCTCGGTGTTTTGAGGTGTTGGTTGATTTCGAAATTTTATTGTTTGAGGAATCAATGATATTTGAAATCTAATATTTTGATCATTGTGATTCTTAGGTTTTTTCAAATGGCTTTTAACCCACTTGCTGTGATATTGAAAGAAAATAAACTTACTGGAACAAATTATATTGATTGGAAAAGAAATTTGAATATTATCTTAACTGCAGAGAAGTACAAATTTGTACTCTTCGAGGTCTGTCCTCCTAAGCCCACCGATGACTCTGATGAAAAGGAGAAAGAGAGTTATAAGAAATGGATCAAGGCAGATGAGATGGCGTGGTGTTACATTTTCGCATCTATGTCAAATGTGCTGCAACATCAGCATCAGACCATGGGCACGACTTATGACATGATGCTCAATCTCAAGGAACTTTTTGGACATCAGAGTAGGGTGGCCAGACAGGAGGCTATGAGGAACTTGATGACGATCACCATGATCGAGGGAACACCCGTCAAGGACCATGTTCTCAAGATGATGGCTCATCTGAATGAGATGGAAGTCCTCGGAGCTGAGATCGATGGGGAAACCCAGGTCGATATCATTCTCCAGTCTCTGCCTAGGAGTTTTGAGCAGTTCCACCTCAACTACAACATGAACAAGAGGTTGTATTCGTTGGCGGAGCTTTTGACAGAACTCCAGGCGGCAGAGGGGCTTTTTCGTCAATCGCTCAAGCCATGGTTTCTCAGAAGGTTTCTACTTCTAAACCAAAAGGGAAGAAGAAGAAGAAGCAAGGTGGAGCAAAGAAAGTGGCAGCAGGACCTCAGGCAGGAGTGAAGAAGCCAAAAGGCAAATGCTTCACTTGCAAGCAGAATGAACATTGGAAGGCGAACTGTCCTCGCCGAAAGAACAAAGGTATATCTTCTTGTTTAGTTGTTGAAACATATTTAGTGGTGTTATCTACCAGTACATGATGTGTAGATACAGGAGCCACTGATCATGTCTGCAATACTTTGCAGGGGTTCCAGGAAATCCGACAACTAGCTGAGGGAGAGATTACCGTCTTCATGGGCAATGCTTCAAAGGTGGCGGCTATTGCAGTGGGAGACGTTTATTTATCTTTTGGTAGAAATAAAATTTTGGTTTTGAGAAATTGTCTTTATGTACCTACTTTTAGAAAGAATCTAATTTTAGTTTCTAAATTATTTCTGGATGGATATTCTATTTCTTTTAATGACAAAGTTGTTATAAAAAGGAATAGGGAGATTATCTGTTCTGGTACATTGGTTGGCAATTTGTACACTCTTGAACCGAAAACTCCCACGATGCATATAGAAGTGAATAACTCATCTTCTAAGTCTAATAAGAGAAAAGAACCTTCGAAAATGAACTAGACATATCTTTGGCACCAAAGACTTGGTCATATTAACCTGAGTAGCATTCAAAGGTTGATAGCTGATGGACCCTTGGGTTTATTAGTGGTGGAAGATCTCCCAACCTGCGAGTCTTGCTTGGAAGGTAAGATAACCAAGAGGCCTTTTAAGGTTAAGGGGTATAGAGCCAAAGATGTATTGGAATTGGTTCATTCTGATTTGTGCGGTCCTATGTCTATCTAGTCTAGAGGTGGCTTTGAATACTTTGTCTCTTTTATAGACGATTATTCAAGGTATGGATACATTTACTTGATGCGCCGCAAGTCTGAATGCTTTAACAGGTTCAAAGAATTCAAGGCTGATGTGGAGAACCGTCAAGGTAAAAGTATCAAGACACTACGATCTGATCGTGGTGGCGAGTACCTCTTGGGAGAGTTTAGGAGTTACTTATCGTGAGGTCGATTCAATCTAAATTGTTCGCACCGCACACCCCAAGAGAATGGTGTATGAGCGGGCGAAGGAATAGGACTCTTATGGAGATGGTCGATCGATGATGAGTTATGATTAGATTGCCTGGGGTTTGCTCTGGAAACGACAGCACAAATTCTGAACTTGGTTCCATCTAAGTCAGTACCCTCTACTCCCACAGAATTGTGGACTGGGCGAAAGCCTAGTCTAAGACATATTCGGATTTGGGGTAGTCCAGCACATGTGCTGAAGGGAGATGCTGGTAAGTTGGAATATCGTACAGAAGTACGCTTGTTTGTTGGCTACCCTAAGGGAATGAAGGGTGGTTTGTTCTATATGTAAGTAATATATGAGAGATGTCCTAAGGCAATCGGCTTATGTATGAACCATTTATATGATAAATGAAGATTCACTATTTGAGTATACATGTTTTATGTATTTGATTGGATCTTAAACTCATTTACTGAATGTCCACGATACGATTCACAGCATGAGAGAATTTGTGATTGGATCACAACTAGTGAGTATCTTTACATGTGTAATTGTGATGTATCGGAATTATCCCTAGTCGATGAATTGATGGATTTGGACACCATCAATTCTGTCGAGACTAGCACAAGGTATACTCCTTGGTGTATCCAAGCAGCTGATTCTCACTGGTTGGAGACATAGTGATGTCCGGAGTTAATCGTGGATGCTAGTTATGGTAACTAGTTCATTGGAGTGACCAGCCGTAAGACTTCATATGGTTCTCTGCATATATAGATATGTCAATGAAGTTCTTACTGTGGCTTAAGTGCGATGTTCCTTAGACTTGCGGTATTCAAGTCATCTTGATCATGGAGACTTATGCTTTGACATCTTAAGCAAACATCTCTAAGGAGATGTAGACCCGGGATGATTGGGTATAAGTCGAAGTGATCGAAGGTGTTTGAATAGCCTATAAAGGATTCACCACTCCTTGCGAGGAGATGTATACCCATGGCCTCTCGTCGGATTGTTACTAAAGTCTTTGGCCAAAGCATTACATGTTTAGAGTAAGGTACTCTTCGATACATGTGGAGTAACTAGAATCCGTAGGACGAGGAAATGCCACTTGGGCTAGGTGTGACATAGTCATCCTAGTGGGGACTGACACAATAGACCATGTCCTGAACCAAGTGGGTATAAGATGAGTGAAGGGAATGGGGCACGATTCATTCGAGCTACTGAAGGGTTTCAGAAATAGTTTTGGATCAACCGTTGATCTTTTCGGTTAATTGGGGATCATGATGTACTACTAGGTGCCACTCATGATCGTTCTATAATTAATAGTTAATTATAGACGGCCAACATAAACCGAGAACCTATTTGGTCACATGCACAACGAGCGTAATCCAAAGGATTTAAAACGAGCTTGAGAATGGGATTCTCAGACCGAGAGAAACTAGGTTTGGTTGGACCAAACATAAAGCGAGCATGAAATCGTTTCAGTCGCAATGGAAGCATGGATGGGCCGAGTCTTATGAAGACGTAATGGATGAACCAAAATGGTTTGGTTCTAATCCAATGGAGGAGAATAAACCAAAGGGTTTGGTTTATTTTAAACGAATGAACCAAAAGTTGGTTCGGTTCGTTTTAACTTAAAATAAACCATCATGGTTTAGTTTATTTTAACTTATCTTAATGGAGCGGGTTAACGGGCCTAATGGTTATGATCAAATAACCATTAAGAGAATTAGTTCTCTATAAAAGAGGGCTTAAGGGATAATTAAGCCCTAATCCACAACCCTAAGTTGCCGCCCACCTCTCCTTGGAGAAATTCGGAGCTAACTCTCATCCTCCTTGCCGCCGCCCACCTTGAGGCTCCAACCGGCGTCCAGAAGGCTGCTTCCTTCCCCCTCGCCGGCGTCGAGCTGCTGCCGGTTAGTGCTCCGGTGATCTCCTTCAAGTTTGGCATCAAGGTGAGCTCTATCTCCCTTGGTTGGCCGGCGCCTATCACCTCCACCAAAGCTGTCCAGTTTTCTGGACAGCTTGTTCTCCTCTCGTCGGAGCATCGTTTGGACGACGGTTAGAGCTCCGACAGCGGCTAACTTACCGGGGATTCGATCTCCGGTAATCCTCTGAGGTGGAGGATGAAGGATTCGTCAATTGGTTGACGAATACCTCTCCGGAGAAGCGAGTTTTGAGAACTCGTATTAGGATCCGAAATTTGGATTCGGATCATGATCATCTCTCGATCACGTCGTCTTCAACACGAGGCTAGTAACCCATACGAAGACGATGCTCGTGGCTTAGCGAAGTCATCCCGAGGAACTCGGCGTGGATACGGATAGAGACGATTCTAGCGAGGATCGTTCCGGTTGATGCCGTTCCCGCTACACGTCAAACGAAAGGTATAACATAGATAAATTTCCTTTTATTGCAAATTTAAATTTATGGTTATGTCTACACTTGTTGTAATATGCATGCATGTGTTGTGTGTCTTGTAATAAATGTAGATTTATTATTTTTATTGCTTCTGCTGTGTTCATGTTTGCGAAACGTGATCGAACACACACACGCCGCGGTGCCGGAAACCCAACACTATAGTCCTAGAGATCAGAAGGTGATCGTGAGTACGAATGACAGATTTCTAGAGGAGAACTATGTTATGAACCACAAGCCCACGAGTAGGATTGTTCTTGAGGAGTTGACAGGGGAAGTCCCGACTTCAGTACCACCGGTAAAAGATGAAATACCACAAGTCACTGCACCGCGTGTCACAGAGCATACACAGGAGGCACCTTATCGTAGTGGGAGGGTTGTTAGACGACCCGTGAGATTCATGTTCTTGGGAGAGTCTTCGGACTTAGTCCCTGGTAAACATGAACCTGATCCCTGGACATATGACGAGGCACTCCAAGATAGAGATGCAGTATCTTGGCAAAGAGCGATGAATTCAGAGATAGAATCTATGGATTCTAATCATGTCTGGGAGCTAGTAGAACCACCCAATGATGTGAAATCCATTGGATGCAAGTGGATCTACAAGAGAAAGAGAGGAGTAGACGGGAAGGTTGAGACCTTCAAAGCTAGGCTTGTTGCGAAAGGGTATACTCAGAAAGAGGGTATCGATTATGAGGAGACCTTTTCACCGGTAGCTATGCTTAAGTCTATTCGGATTCTCTTATCTATTGCTGCTCATGAGGATTATGAGATTTGGCAGATGGATGTCAAGACAACTTTCCTTAACGGAAGTCTTGAGGAAAACATCTATATGAAGCAACCAGAGGGATTCATTGCAAAGGGCAAAGAGCATCTTGTGTGTAAACTTAATCGGTCCATTTATGGATTGAAGCAAGCTTCTAGATCTTGGAACATCTGCTTTGATGATGTAATCCAGTCATATGGATTTATTCAAAGTCTGGATGAGCCTTGTGTATACAAGAGATGTGATAGAAACATAGTGATATTTCTTGTACTATACATAGATGACATTTTGTTAGTTGGCAACAATATCAGAGTGTTATCAGACGTAAGAGTATGGTTGTCCAAACAGTTTGATATGAAGGACTTGGGAGAAGTGGGACACATCCTTGGGATCAAGGTGATAAGGGTTCGCAAGAAAAGGATGTTATGCTTATCTCAAGCTTCATACATTGACACTATCCTTGCTCGTTTTAGCATGCAGAACACCAAGAAAGGTTTTTTACCTTTTAGGTGTGGAGTACCTTTATCTAAAGAGATGTGTCCCAAAACATCAAAGGAGATAGAGGAGATGAAGGCGGTTCCTTATACTTCGACAGTAGGAAGCCTCATGTATGCTATGATATGTACGAGACTAGATATCTGCTTTGCCGTGGGCATGGTTAGCAGATATCAGAGTAATCCTGGACAGGGACATTGGTCTGCGGTAAAGCATATATTGAAGTACCTGAGAAGGACTAGGAATTATATGCTGGTTTACCGGGAAGATCAATTAGTCCCTGTGGATTACATGTATTCTGATTTCCAATCAGATAGGGACAACAGTAAGTCTACCTCGGGGTTTGTGTTTACTTTTGGAGGTGGAGCCATAGTATGGAGGAGTGTCAAGCAGAAATGCGTGGCGGACTCTACCATGGAAGTTGAGTATGTGGCAGCCTTTGAGGTAGCCAAGGAAGCTGTATGGATCAGGAACTTCTTGATGGACTTGGATGTGATTCCTGGTTTGCCAAAAACTATCACAATTTATTGTGATAACAGTGGTGCAGTTGCAAACTCGAAGGAACCACGAGCCCATAAGGCGAGTAAACACATAGAGCGCAAGTACCACTTGATACGAGAGATCGTAAAGCGAGGAGAAGTAGCTGTCGCCAAGATTGCATCAGAGGATAACCTGGTGGATCCATTCACTAAGTCCCTTGCAGCGAAAGCATTTAATAGGCATGTGGAGGACATGGGGATCAGATGTATGGCATTGTGACAGCATAGTCTTTTAGTATAAGTGGGAGATTGTTGGAATGTATACTGAAAGCCTAGCTCTTTTGTATGAAAATTTTTATTTTGAAATAAGAATCACATGATCATTGTTTGCACTTTATATTTATTATATGTGTGCATATTGTCTAATACTTTACATTGTAGATAACATGGTGCTTGGTGTGGTACAGAAGATCATGTTATCAGTCCCTTGTAGAATATAAGTAGAGGCTCACAACCAAGATGATTTTGGACAAACCATTGGCATGGTTGTAGTGTAGCTTGGTATTGGTTTGTCTTGAACATAGAGTTACACTAGTACACTTAGGTGTATTGAGCAGGACCGACATAGAGGTGATTCAATTTATTGCTGACTACATAATTGAATCGGACCTCGGATATTATGTTGTACATGATCTTAATCCCGATATAATAACTGACACATGTACTTAGTATTTATTTCTTTGATTTACCAAAGGGTGAGATTTAAATGGATTAAATCAATATGCCCGGTAAGTTGGGAAATAATATTATTTACATGGTGTGCCGTTAATTATAGGAGGAAACCATGTCCTATATATTAGGTTGATGATGTCCCCTTGAGGAGCTCATAAGGTTCATCATGTAAACCCTGTAGGTTGACTTAGTCAACATGATGATAAGGTTGAGTGGTACAACTCGAGGAGTTAGATGTTAATTGATTGATGGTCAGAAAATCAATTAATTGACAGACATTCGATATCTTAAACACGGGGAGATGGATGTACAAATAATGTATGGAGCCCATATTAATTTATGGGGGTTGGTGAGGTAATTCAATGATGATCCTCTAGTGGAATGGAACATCATTGATGGATCAAGTTTGTATGGTTCCGATCCATCGGGTGGCCAAGATCCAACTCCTCCTCATGGTCCCTATTTTAGCCTATTAAAACCTCATGGAGCCTAGATCCAATGATGGAAAACAAAACTCTAGATCCGACGGTGGAGATTAAATCTCTAGATCTGACGGTTGAGATTAAATCTCTAGATCCGACGGTTGAGATTAAATCCCTAGAACCAACGGTGGAGATTAAAACAAGGCTTAAGCCTAACTCTATAAAAGGGGGCTTATGGTGGGTGGCAAGCAGGTTGGTTGTTTTTGGAGATTAGAGTTTTGCCTATCATTAGCTTGGGCGGCAAGAAATCCTAGGAAGGTTTGGGTTTGGTTGGGCGGCTAGGGTTTGGGAGGTGGAGTGGGCGGCAACAATAGGAGAGGTTCCCTTCTTCTTCCTAAGGGGTTGCCGGCACCTATCTCTCTTCCCTCCACCTTGGTCGGCGCTCAACCTATTCCTCTTCTCCTCTTCACTCCCTCTAGGGCCGGCGGCACAAAGGGGTTGTAGGGTCTTCTATTGCTCCCCTTTGGCCGGTCTTTCTCTCATTCTTTTCCTCTTGGCCAGCGGCACTAGGAGCTAAGGATTGTTCCCTTGTTTGGTTCCTTGGTTGGCCATCTTGTTCTCTCTTTTCTTAGGGCCAGCGGCATCAAGCTTTTGTGGCTTGGTGGTTGGCTCAAGAAATAAGGGAAGGAGAGTTCTTCTTTCTTTTGATTGAAGAAGATCTAGGAAGCTTCAACTTGTGGAGGATCTTTGCCCACATGAAGTCTACAAGGAGGTTAGGACATACGATAGAAGATCGAGAGGTATAAAAGTTTTACAAGTTTTATTATTGATCTTTGCATATTCTTATTAATATGTTTGTATCTGTTGATTATACATGTCTACATCCATATGTATTTGTATAATCATGGACCCCGAATATAAACACAAAAACCGGCGATCCGTCCGTCGTCTCTTCCGCGGCTAACCGACTAGAAGAGTTTTGTTGCTTGAACAACTAGTTTGTTCAAGCGATCGCTCAAGTCGTTAGCACGACGATGAATTGGTTGAGCTTAGGAAACTCATCCCATCCGGATTAGTTTTCATTAGTGAAAATTTTAATCCGGGGACATGGGAGCCGACGAGCCTCCGAGCATGGCTTCACCATAGTTCCTTGGCATCCATGTAGTCCCCTAAACTAGACACAATATTATTAGGTATTAAATCAATCAAAAATTTTATTACCTTCTTATTTTTATCAAACCCTTAGAGTTGCTCCTCGGTCCATTTCTTCATCTTGAGGAAGCCTCCCTTTGGTCCTCTTGGATAGTTAAATCCCTCCATCAAAATGGACCATTCTTCAAAATCCTTCATCATGATGAAGTCTTCAATTCTTTTCTTCCATGAATTGAAGCCTTCTTGTCCATAAAGCGCATACGGAACCGGTGTGTTGATGTTCCATCCCAAAGTCTCTTGAAATTCCATCTTCTTCCCTCTAGCAGTGCTCTCTCGGTTGTTAATCCTTGAAGAGCAGCCTCGCTCTGATACCAATTGTAGGGACCTTCGTGACTGCTAGAGGAGGGGGGGGGGTGAATAGCATGTACGTCGTAGATGGAGGAATTTTTTCGTGTGCTTGCTCCAATTGTATTAGTACGCAATGAAAATAATAGAAAATACAAATACAAATACACAAGCACAACACCAAATATAACATGGTTCAGAACCGAATGGTTCCTACTCCATGGATTGGGCTCTAAAAGCCCTAGCAATGCCAACACACACCACTATAACAAATAACTCCTTCTCGGAACAATCCGGAGGTGGAGAAACCTTGTACAAATAGTCTTACAATAGTAAGAAACAAATACAAGCAAATATGAGATGAATATACAAAACAAAGTAAAGAAAACTTTACAACAATTGCTTTGGAATGCTTGCTTGTTGATCGCCTTGGACTAGCCTTGAAGACCCTGATTTGCACCAGCAAATCGCTCCAAATTGCACAAGAAAATCATGCCAAAATCCCTCCTTCTGAGCTGCCTTTATAACTTGCATTCGGGCTGGATTTTGCTTAGCAGTCGATTGATCGGGACTAATAGTCGACTGCCCCTGTAGCCGTTGTGAGACAACAGCATATGCCACGTTGGATAAGTTCCAACAGATAAACCATCAGTCAACTGATCAGGTCATCACTCGACTATCAAACCCTAACAGTCGACTCGGGAATATTCTGTGCCCAAATTCCCGACTATCAGTCGACTGATCACTAGATCAGTCAATTGCTCAGGCCAACAGTTGACTACACAATGTTGGTAGTCGACTGCCAGGCCAATTCCTGTAGTCGAACTACTTTTGACTCGCACTAGTTGACTGACCCATGGTCCCAGTTGACTGATACACCTCAAACATGAGATTTTAACCCAAGTATGGTGCCCCATACTTGCTAGACCACCCTTAGTCTAGACCTAAGCCTTCTAGCTACCTCCATTAGCCACACGCCTATTGGATCCCTTCAAGTCATCCATGACTTGTTCATCCATATGCTAGCCTTCAGGTGCTTCCATCAGCTATTGTCATGCTAATGTGGTCTACACTGTCAAGGTACTTTAGACTTACGCTGCCAAGATTCCCGCTTGGACTTTACGCCGCTAACCATTGGACTTATTCCGCAAAGACTCCTGCTTGGACTTTACGCTACAAATATTCTCCTTGGACTTTCCAAATGCCAAGACTCAAGCTTGGGCTTTCCCTTGCCAACCCATGTTGGACTTTCCATGCCAAGACCCATGCTTGGACTTTCCTTGCCAACCTATGTTGGACTTTTCCTTGCCAAGACCCATGCTTGGACTTTCCCAGTACCAAGTGTCCCACTTGAACTTTCCATGCCAAGTACTCATGACTTGGACTTTACCATGACAATCACATTATCATATATTTTTGTCGAACATCAAAACATCGCTCGAGTCAAACTGGATTTTGGTCAATCGTGACCTGGGCCGATTGCACCAACAATGTCAAGACATGTTATATGGAAATCAAATCATGGCAAATAAAATGTAAAGGTATAAGAATACCTAAATTTTAGTATAAATTTCCATATGTTATGATTAAGTTATTTTTGCCATATTACCACTTATCCCCCAAGTGTGCCAACAACCCAATATGGCACACCAAGATCTCTAAATCTAATTGTGCCGATTTGATCAATTTTTCAATACTTTTTAAAGATATTGGCACATCCTAAAATGTTTTAGGATTAAAATTCATACTTATTTCCAAAGTATCCCATTACCTTGGAAATTCTCTAAAGTGTCAACTTTTCTATGGTTGGGTCAACTACCCATCAATTCATGGTTGACACAACCTAACCCATTTAGTGTGAATTGATCATGCTCCTAGGAACTCAATACCTATTGGAGCTCCTTGGGTTTACTAGGTATTCCTTAGAGATAACTTCCCTAGATACCCTCCTAATGACCCTTCTAGGCTTAGAAGCCTTGGTCATTGTGGTCTTGCCTAGGTTAACTCTAGGGATGACTCCCCTTGTAACCTTTTTAGTGGCCTCCCTAGGTTTCCTTGAAACCTTACCCACTAGACACCTACCTTGGTTACCCTTAGGGATGACTTTCCTAGTAACCTTGGTCTTCCTAGACCTATGTTGAGTTCCATAATCGAATGAAACATTATGATAGCTCTCCTTGGGCTTAAGTTTATGACCCAAACTTTTCTTGCTCTTGGGTGGACCTTGCCTCCTAGACCCTAGGTTTTGACTATTAAACCCTATAATCATATTTTCCATCTTCCTTAGGGTCCTTTTAATTTTCTCAGGCTTTGACATCAAAGCTTGATTTTCAAATTCTAATTTTTCCAATTTGGTGAGCTCATTATTTCTTTGAGTAAAGTTGTTCTTTCTAGGTATATGTCTATGGTTCTTGGGATTAATGCCTAGATTGCCCTCTACCTTTCTAATACTTTCCCTAGGTAGGATTTTTCTAGGGTTATTAGTCCCAAATTTCTCTTTAGTTCTAAAATTATAACTCTTAGCACCTAAACAATAGAATTTATAATTTCTAACATTCTTTTCATGAACAATAGTAAGATTATTAACACTACTCCTAGCATGTTTTTTGACATTAAAATTTGAAGGTGCATTAATAAATGATACCTTAGGGTTTGCTTTTGAAGCTCCCCCTACATGTGATGTTCCTTCTTGGTTTTTCTTCCTTCTCTTAGGGCATTGACTTCTATAATATTCTTTTTGATTGCATTTGAAGTAAATGATATTCTCCTTGCTTTTAGTTGTTGAGGCACCGACATCCTTGACTTTTGACACAACTTGTGCTATTTTCTTGAGCCATTTCGAACACTTGCTCTTGTAGTGTTCGACTTCCCTACACTTAAACCAAATTATATGATCTTTATTTTTAATTGAATTGCTTGAGTTACCTAGGTTGGAAATGGAGGTCAGAGTTGGTTCTTCATCTCTCCAGGAGGTTGAAACTTCCTCTTGATTTTGCTCCGGTGTGGGAATCCTCTCCTCCCCCTCAATCTTAGAGGTGGAGGCTTCCTTCAATTCTACTCCCTCTACCGATTTGGATGTCGATTCCCCTTCAACCTTAAAATTCTCAAGCTCTTGAGATGATGATCCATCCTCTTTTGAGTCTTCTTGAGCATGAGAGGATGAACACTCCTCTTCGGACTCCTCCTCTTCTTCATAAGCCGATGATAGATTTTCATGATACTTTGCCAATTTGCTCTAAAGCTCCTTGCCATCTTGAAATTCATCTAATCTAGACAATAAATCATTAGGTATCGAATGGACTAACATATCGATTACCTTGTCATTAATTTTAGATTTTTGGAGTTGGTCTTGGGTCCATCTCTTCTTCTTGAGATATCCTCCTTTTGGGCCCCTCGGAAATTCGAATCCATCTAGTATGATGAACCAATGCTCGATGTCCATCATCAAGAAATTATCCATCCACATCCTCCATTGGTCAAATCCCTTAGCTCCAAAAATTTCATATGGAGGAGGTGTGTTGATGTCGCAACCCAGTTTAAGACTTGGCTCCTCCATCTTCTTCTTCACCCTCTAGAGGTGCTCTCTTGGCGGTTAGTCTATAGAAGAGTTACCCACTCTGATACCACTTGTTGGAACTTTGGTGAGCACTAGAGCGGGGGGGGGGGGGGAGGGTGAATGGCGTGTTTTCATTGCTTGACTAAATTCGATCGTGCTTGCTACAATTTGATTAGTACGCAGTGGAAATAATAGAAAAGCATAAACACAATCAAAACACACAAATATAACATGGTTCGGAACCTTAGGGTTCCTACTCCACGGGTTGAGATCAAATGAGCTTGGACTTTCCCTTGCCAAGACCCATGCTTGGACTTTCCATGCCAAGTATCCAAGACTTGGACTTTACCATTGCCAAGACCCATGCTTGGACTTTCCAAGCCAAGTACTCAACACTTGGACTTTACCATTGCCAAGACTCATGATTGGACTTTCCATTCCAAGTGTCCCACTTGGACTTTTCCATCATATGGTCAACCCTATGTCAACTATATAATCAACCCATTGTTAAAAATGGGCAACTCATCGTTAAACATCAAAACACCAACATCAAAATACTACTCGAGTCAAACTTGAGTCTGGTCAATCGTGACCTGGGTCGATTGCACCAACAAGGAATTCTACATGTTCTACTAGATCTATGAGGAGGTGGTGTATCATCAGGTTCAGCTATTACCTCATCTGAATGAGTAATTAGTTGTGGTTCTTGACTAGGCATCTTTTTTTTGTGTTTATCAAAGTCTCTTAAACTATGCTTAGTTCAACCTCATTCTCACTGTTTTCCTATAAGAGAAGCTCCTTTATGAATACAACATGCCTTGAAATAAACATCTTTTATTCCACGGACGATAGAATTGATAACCCCTCATTTCCTTAGGATAACCAATAAATAGACACTTATCGTATTTTGCTTCCAGCTTGTCCGATAATGTCCTCTTCACATAAGAAGGACAACCCCATATCTTCAAGTAAGATAAATGAGGTTTCCTACTTTTCCATATCTCATATGGAGTAGTAGAGATTGCTTTAGTCGGGATTCTGTTTAACAAGTAAATAGCGGTCTCGAGTGTAAGGACCTCGGTGACCGCTAGAGGGGGGGGGTGAATAGCATCGTCGCTTGTCGATGGATTACGATCACATGCTTGCTATAATTCGGTTAGTGCACAGCGGAATAATAATAAAAATAATAACACGAATACAAGCACACAAACATAACACCAAATATAACGTGGTTTGGAATCAAATGGTTCCTACTCCACGGATCGAGCTCTAACGATGCGAACAACACCACTACACAATAATACTCCTTCTCGACAACACGTCGAAGGTGGAGAAACCTCTTACAGTGATTACAACAGTAATACTAAGCAAATACAATCAAATACAAATATAAAATACAATACAAGTAAAGAAAATCACTTTACAAGCGCTTTTGATTGCTTGCTTTTGGTTGCTTGAAGAGTAGCCTTGAAGGTATGGATTGTAGTAGCAAATCTCCTCCAAATCGCCTCAAGAAACCATAGCCAAATCCCTCCTTCCGAGCTACTTTTATAACCTGCATTCGGGCTGGATTTTGCCTAGAAGTCGACTGATCGGAACCATCAGTCGACTGCCCCTGTAGCCATTATCTCACAACAACATGAACCACGTCGGATAAGTCCAACGGATAGATCATCAGTCAACTGATCATGCCCATCAGTTGACTGATCGAGCCTTCACTCGACTGCCAAACCCCAACAGTCAACTCGGGAACTTTACATCGGATTCTAATCGCCAGCTGATCGATCTCCGATCGCTTGATCGCCAGCTACCACCGACCGCCCAATGTTGGTAGTCGACTTATAGGCCAATTTTAGCAGTCGAACTCTAGTCGACTCCCATCAGTCGATTGACCATAGTCTCAGTCGACTGATACACCTCAAACATGAGGTTTTACCCCAAGTATGGTGCCCCCATACTTGCTAGACCACCCTTAGCCTAGACCTAAGCCTTCTAGCCACCTCCATCAGCCTCATGCCTATCAGATCCCTCCAAGTCATCCATGACTTGTTCATCCATACGCTAGCCTTCAGGTGCTTCCATTAGCTATTGTCATGATAATGTGGTCTACACCGCCAAGGCACATTGGGCTTACATTGCCAAGACTCCACTTGGACTTTATGCCGCCAACCATTAGACTTATGCTGCCAAGACTCCACCCTTGGACTTTACGCCGCCAATATTCCCCTTGGACTTCTCAATTGCCAAGACTTTAGCTTGGACTTTCCCTTGCCAACCCATGTTGGACTTTCCATGTCAAGACCCATGCTTGGACTTTCCCTTGCCAAGTACCCATGACTTGGACTTTATATGCCAAGTACTCAAGACTTGGACTTTCCCAATGTCAAGTGTCTCACTTGGACTTTCCATGCCAAGTACCCATAACTTGGACTTTCCATGACAATCACATTGTCATACATTTTGTCGAACATCAAAACATCGCTCGAGTCAAACTCGAGTCCGGTCAATCGTGACCTAGGCTGATTGCACTAACAATCTCGCTCTTTTTGATGTTTGACAAAACCACATACCTTTGAGTTAGAACACTAACTCAATCCAATAATCCCAATTGTCGAAATTGGGAATCTTAACTTCTCCTCCTTTTTGACATACATCAAAAAGGTTCTCCCCCAAGGAGGTCAATGTCTCATATCCCAATAAAATCTTACAATCTCCCCCTTGGTCCAAAAATAACTAGGATGCCTTCACTTTTTTTAGCAATAAGTTCTATATCACTCAAGAGAGGCACTCCTTAATTTCCAAATTAGGTATCTTGCATTCCCATTTCTCCCCCTCATGAGGAAGAACACATCCATCATTCCATGATGGATAACCTCCCCCTAAAGGCTTGCTCCCCCTTGACCATTGCACCAACAATATCCTTGGGAAGTCCCAGCCAATAGGAACACTAAACCATCAAAAATAAGGTTCTTCAACATTAAACTTTCACACACCTTAAAATTGATACATCACCCTAACAACTCTCCTAATCCATATTCGATGGATTTTCACCCTTTCTAATGTTTGCCAAAGCATATCATAGGATTAGGAGTGGTTAGGGAACCCTAACATAGCTAAAACATGGGCTAAACATCCTTGTTTATCCAAAATCAGCTCTGGCAGTTGACTGCCATATGCATCAGTCGATAGCCACGAAGAGGCAGTCGACTGATAACTGAAAATTTAGATTTTCAGTTATCAGAAATGAATTTTGAAAATTCACAAGTAATTCTACGCATTTTGAAAAATCATGAAAATTCATATGTACATTACTTATAAGAAATACAATGGGTGCAAAATATTGGAAAATAATTTACCCATAAAATAGTGAAATTGATACAAAGTTCAAAAGTGAAGAAAAACTTCAATGTTTTGAGCTCACTTTGTATCAACATCATCAATGGTGATTGCTATCAAAAGATAGACTTTACCAAGGTTTTTTAAAATGATTTTAAAATTATTTTAAAAATCTTATATTGGATCATGTTATTTGGGCTCAATGTACATGGCTTGAACATTAGCTTTCCCAAGGATCCATCAATGATATAAATGAGTTTTAGTTCATCTAGATGCACAAACTATGTACCTTGAACTCAACTCATATCCTAGCTTCTCACATGTATCTAGGGTGTATCAATACACATACATGTCAATGTAATGTGAGATGTGAGTTTTGTGAAGGTAGGAAACTTCGCTTCCCACTTCGACTCGGTCGCTTGTTCATGGCGATCCCTTCTACGTCCCCGGATAAAAAAAATTTATCCTTGACAAGAGGGATTACCCAAGCTCCCGTTTCATCGTCGTGCTATTCGATTAGAGTGGTCACTTGAACAAACTTGTTGTTCAAGCCACCAACCTCTATTCTACGAATAGCGGCTGAATAGACGATGTACAGATCACCGGATTTTGTATTTATATTCGGGGTCCAAGTATATTTAACCATAAAAACAGAATACATAACACGTATATGATTGAAAAATAATTATAGACATGTTACAAAAGAAAATAGACAAGCGTTATACCTCTCGATCTTCTATTGTATGTCCTTCCTCCTTTTGGAAGTCGTGTGGGTGACGATCTTCCAAAAGTCAAAGCTCCTAGATCACCAATCTTCCTATCCTTGTTCTCTCTGAACAAAGGAAGATCAATAACAAAACTCTTCCTCTCCTTACTTGCGCCAACCACCAAACACCAACTTGGTGTGCGCCGGCTAAAGAAGTGGATGAAGGAGATGGATGTCGGCCAAGAGCTCCAAGGGAAGACCCTAAGCTTTGTTTCCACCGGCCAAGGAGAAGAGAAGGAGGTGGTTTGGACGCCGGCCAAGGGCGGGAAGTAGATAATGGGCGCCGGCCACCTTGAGGGAGAACAGAAGAAAGGAAATTCTTTCCTTAATTGTGGCCGCCCAACACCCCTTGCTCCTTGCCGCCCAAAACCCTAGCCCCTCCTTTGATTGCTTGCCATCCAAGCCCTAAGCCTCCTTTTATAGAGTTGGGCTCAAGCCTTCCTTTAATCTCCACCTTCGGTTCTAGGGATTTAATCTCAACCATCGGATCTAGAGAATTAATCTCAATCGTCGGATCTAGAGATTTAATCTCTACCATTAGATATAGAGTTTTGTTTTCTACCATTGGATCTAGGCTTCATGAGATTTTAATATGCTACAATAGAAACCATGAGGAGGAGTTGGATCTTGGCCACCCAATGGATCAAGCCCACATAAAGTCCGATCCATTAATGATAATCCAATCCACTAAAGGATTATCATTGATCTACCTCACCAACCCCCATAAATTAATATGGGTTCCTTATATTATTTGTACATTTTTCTCCCCATGTTTAAGATCTCAAATGTCCGTCGATTAATTAATTTACTGACAATTAATTAATCAACATCTAACTCCATGAGTAGTACCACTTAACCTTATCATCATGCCGGGCCAAGTCCACTTGCAGGGTTTACATGATGAACCTTATGAGCTCCTCAAGGGGACATCATCATCCTAATATATAGGACATGGTTTCCTCCTATAATCGATGACACACCATATAAATAATATCATTTCCCAAGTTATCGAGCCTATTGATTTAATCTATAAATCTCGCCCATTGGTAAATCAAAGAAATGAATACTAAGTATATGTGCCCGTTATTATATCGGGATTAAGAGCATGTACAATATAATATCTGAGGTCCGATTCGATTATGTAGTCAGCAATAAATCGAATCACCTCTAAGTCGGTCCTGCTTAATACACACAAAGTGTACTAGTGTGATTCTATGGTTAAGACAAACCAATACCAAATCACACTACAACCATACCAATGGTTTGTCCAAAGCCATCTCGGTTGTGAGCCTTTACTTAGACTCTACAAGGAGCTGATAACATGATCTACTGTGTGACACTATACACCATGTTATCTACAATGTAATGTATTAGACAATATGTATAAACACAAATATGCAAACAATGATCATGTGATTCTTATTTCAAAATAAAGATGTTCGTACAAAAGATAGACTTTTCAGTACACATCCCAACAATCTCCCATTTATACTAAAAGACTATGTTGTCCTCATACTGCCATACATTTGATTCCCATTCCTTCCACATGCCTATCAAAAGCTCTCGCTGGAAGAGCCTTAGTGAAAGGATCTGTCAGGTTTTCCTCCGATGCAATCTTGGCCACAACAACTTCTCCTCTCTTTACGATTTCTCGTATTAGGTGGTACTTGCGCTCTGTGTTTACTTGCCTTATGGCCTCGTGGTTCCTTCGAGTTTGCAACTGCACCACTATTATCACAATAAATTATGATAGTTCTGGGCAAACCAGGAATCACATCCAAGTCCATCAAGAAGTTCCAAAGCCATACAACTTCTTTGGCAGCCTCAGAGGCCGCCATATACTCAGCTTCCGTGGTAGAGTCCGCCACGCATTTCTGCTTGACACTCCTCCATACAATGGCTCCACCTCCCAAAGTAAACACAAAACCTGAGGTAGACTTACTGTTATCCCTATCTGATTGGAAGTCAGAATCCGTGTAACCCACAGGGAGTAATTGGTGTTAGTGGCATATAATCCTAGTCCTTCTCGGTGTACTTGATATATGCTTTCGCGATCCAATGTCACATCTGGATTACTCGATGTCTGCCATGCCCATGGCAAAGCAGATATCTGGTCTCGTACATAGCATCGCATACATAAGGCTTCCTACTGCCGACGCATAAGGAACTACCTTCATCTATTCTATATCCTCAGATGTTCTAGGACACATCTCCTTAGATAAAGGAACTCCATGCCTAAAAGGTAGAAAACCCTTCTTGGAGTTCTGCATGCTAAAACGATCCATAATGGTGTCTTTGTATGAAGCTTGAGATAAGCACAATATCCTTTTACTACGATCCCTTATAACCTTGATCCCAAAGATGTGTCCCACTTCTCCCAAGTCCTTCATATCAAACTGTTTGGACAAACCATAGCCTTACGTTCGATAACACCTTGACATTGTTGCCAATTAACAAAATGTCATCTATGTATAGTACAAGAAATACCACTACGTTTCCGTCACATCTCTTGTATATACAAGACTCATCCGGACTTTGAATAAATCCATAAGACTAGATTACCTCATTAAAGTGGATGTTCCAAGACCTCAAAGCTTGCTTCAATCCATAAATGGATCAATTAAGCGCTTACACACAAGATGCTCTTTGCCCTTTGCAATGAATCCTTCTGGTTGCTTCATATAGATGTTTTCCTCAAGACTTCCATTAAGGAAAGTTGTCTTGACATCCATCTGCTATACCTCATAATCCATATGAGCAGCAATGCATAAGAGAATCCGGATAGACTTAAGCATGGCTATCGGCGAAAAAGTCTCCTCATAATTGATACCCTCTTTTTGAGTATACTCTTTCGCAACAAGCCTTGCTTTGAAGGTCTCAACCTTCCTGTCTATTCATCTCTTTCTTTTGTAGATCCACTTGCAACCAATGATTTTTACACCATCGGGTGGTTCTACTAGCTCCCAGACCTAATTTGAATCCATAGATTTAATCTCAGCATTCATTGCACTTTGCCAAGATACCACATCTTTATCTTGGATTGCCTCGTCATATGTCCAGGGATCAGGTTAATGTTCGCCATGGATCAAATCAGAAGATTCTCCCAAGAACATGAATCTATCAGGCTGTCTCACAACCCTCCCACTACGACGAGGTATCACCTGTGTATCCTCTGTGACACGCGGTGCAGTGACTTGTGGCATATCCTCTTGTATCGGTGGTATT
This sequence comes from Wurfbainia villosa, assembly GCA_025175895.1. Classification (NCBI taxonomy): domain Eukaryota; kingdom Viridiplantae; phylum Streptophyta; class Magnoliopsida; order Zingiberales; family Zingiberaceae; genus Wurfbainia; species Wurfbainia villosa. The sequence continues at coordinate 121,742,216 of CM045990.1, forward strand.
GAAGAAGTGACTTCCCCTTTTAATTCCTCCAGAATAATCTTACTCATGGGCTTGTGGTTCAATACATAGTCTTCCTCTAAAAATCTGGCATTCGTGCTAACGATCACCCTCTGATCTTTAGGACTATAAAACAAACCACCTTTCGTTCCTCTAGGATAGCCAACGAACATGCGTACTTTTGTATGAGGTTCCAACTTACCAGCATCTGCCTTCAGCACATGTGTTGGACTCTCTCATATCCGAATATGTCTTAGACTAGGCTTTCGCCCAGTCCATAATTCTGTGGGAGTAGAAGGCACTGATTTAGATGGAACCAAGTTCAGAATATACACTACCGTATCTAGAGCAAATCGCCAGAATGAATCTGGCAACTTAGAATAACTCATCATCAATCTAACCATCTCCATAAGAGTTCTATTCCTTCGCTTTGCTATACCATTCTTTAGGGTGTTCTAGGTGCAGACAATTGGATTGAATTCCAGCCTCTGATAAGTAATTCCTAAACTCTCCCAAGAGGTACTCACCACCACGATCAGATCGTAGTGTCTTGATACTTTTACCCTGACGTTTCTCCACATCAGCCTTGAATTCTTTGAACTTGTCAAAGCATTCAGACTTGCAGCACATCAAGTAAATGTATCCATATCTCGAATAATCGTCTATAAAAGAGACGAAATACTCAAAACCACCTCTAGCCTGGATATACATAGGACCACACAAATCAGAATGAACCAATTCTAACACATCTTTGGCTCTATACCCCTTGGCCTTAAAAGGCCTCTTGGTTAATTTACCCTCCAAGCAAGATTCGCAGGTTGGGAAATCTTCCATCACTAATGATCCCAAAGGTCCATCATCTATCAACCTTTGAATTCTACTTAGGTTAATATGACCAAGTCTTAGATGCCAAAGATATGTTTGGTTCATCTTCGAAGGTTCTTTTCTCTTATTAGAATTAGAAGATGAGTTATTAACTTCTATTTGCATCGTGGGACCTTTTGGTTCAAGTGTATACAAATTTCCTATCAATGCACCCAAACAGATAATCTCCCTATTCCTTTTTAGAACAACTCTGTCATTAAAAGAAATAGAATATCCATCCATAAACAATTTAGAAATCGAAATTAAATTCTTTCTAAATAAAGGTACATAAAGGAAATTCTTAAGAACCAAAACTTTATTTTTCTCAAAAGATAAATAAACATCTCCCACTGCAACAGCTGCCACCTTCGTGGTATCGCCCAAGTATGCGATAATCTCCCCCTCAGCCAGTCGTCTAGTTTCCTGGAAACTCTGCAAAGTATTGCAGACATGATCAGTGGCTCCCGTATCTACACACCAGGTGACGGTAGATAACACTGCTAAACATGTTTAAATGACTAGACCAAAAGATATACGTTTGTTCTGCTTGCGGTTGGGGCAGTCCTTCCAGTATCCAGTCTGCTTATAAGTGAAGCACTTGCCTTTCGGCTTCTTCACTCCTCCCTGAGTGCCTCCCGCCTTTGCCCCGACTTGTTTCTTCTTCTTCTTGCCTTTAGGCTTAGAAGTAGAAACCTTTTAGTCACCATGGCATGCGCTGAGCACTCTCTGAAATAGCCCCTCTGCACTGGAGTTACATGTGAAGCTCCTGAATACAACCTCTTCTTCATGTTGTAGTTCAGGCAAAACTGCTCAAAACTCCTAGGTAGAGACTGGAGAATGATATCGACCTGGGTTTCCCCATCGATCTCAGCTCCAAGGACTTCCAACTCATTAAAATGAGCCATCATCTTGAGAACATGATCCCTCACGAGTGTTCCCTCGATCATGGTGGTCGTCATCAAGTTTCTCATGGCTTCCTGCCTAGCAGCCCGATTCTGGTGTCCGAAAAGCTCTTTGAGATTGAGCATCATGTCATAAGCAGTGGGCATGGCTTGATGCTGATGTTGCAGTACATTTGACATAGATGCCAAAATGTAACACCGCGCCATCTCATTGGCCTTAATCCACTTCTTACAACTCTCCTTCTCCTTTTCCCCAGAATCATCCGTAGGCTTAGGAGGGCACTCTTCGAGGAGTACATATTTATATTTCTCAGCAGTCAAGACAATGTCAAGATTCCTCTTCCAATCAACATAGTTGGGTCCAGTAAGTTTATTTTCTTTCAGTATCACAACAAGAGGGTTGAAAGTCATTTTGAAAGAAAACCTAAGAATCACATAGATCAAAATATTAGATTTCAAAAAATTATTGATTCCTCAAACAATAAAATTTTAAAATCAACCAACACCTCAAAACACCGAGAATATCATATGCCACGATAGTGTGGACATATACAAATTCTACATTTGTAAGAGGAGGTTTTATCCATTAATTTTACTATCTTGTCAACCTAACTTTTTGACAAATAAAATTAATAGTTGGTTCCTCTTTGGCCCTACAAATAAAAGCAGTGACTCCGATGGGTAGGATACTTATATTTGTATCTAAGTGTTCACCATTACTCGGTACCAAGGTAATTATCTTGGGTTATGTGCCTTCAGATGGGGAAGTACACATGCTCCTTAATAATTTCCTATAACCATATTCGACCTTGTGATCCGCAAACAAACTCATCCGATGGGGAGGAAGGCACTCAGAGTCGACGCGCAAGTTTGTTTGCATCATATGTCAAATCATAATGGAGGCCGTGTGAATTTATAAAAAATATCCCTCTCCCACTTAGTAATTTGAAATTGAGGAATTTTCTAGCCTACGACATGCATATCAAACAATAAGCAATAAATATGAAAAATAAATATTTTCCAACTATTATGGCTTTTGTCTTCAATATGTCTCCCGTCGTGTCACCATCTCGTCTGCTCCTCCCTACGCCATGTACAAGCCATCCGGAGATCCGAGCCGAGAAAAACTATATTAATTTACATCCATCGATCCTATACTCCATGAGGGAGTGTACATGAAATTTAGATCGAAAGTAAACTAAAATAAAAGGAGTGGCTAAACAATGCCGTATCTAATTACAAAAATTAAATATTAGCCTCGTCAACCCCGAGGATTCAACAAAATATACAATTACACACATACAATCACATACACACATATGACCATAATAGTTGGATCCTATGCCTGCAACCAAAAAGTTATCCTACGCACATCCTACTATTATCCGACACATATAATATATGAAAAGTGCATAAAAGTAATCGAATCCTTAACACACAAAACCGGAAAACCGTGACTCTTATACCACTTGAAGGTAGGAAACTTCGCTTCCCACTTCGACTCGGTCGCTTGTTCATGGTGATCCCTTCTACGTCCCCGGATAAAAAATAATTATCCTTGACAAGAGGGATTGCCCAAGCTCCCGTTTCATCGTTGTGCTATTCGATTAGAGTGGTCACTTGAAAAAACTTGTTGTTCAAGCCACCAACCTCTATTCTACGAATAGCCGCGGAATAGACGATGTACGGATCACCGAATTTTGTGTTTATATTCAGGGTCCAAGTATATTTAACCATAAAAATAGAATACACATGTATATGATTGAAAAATAATTATAGACATGTTACAAAAGAAAATAGACAAGCGTTATACCTCTCGATCTTCTATTGTATGTCCTTCCTCCTTTTGGACGTCATGTGGCCGACGATCTTCCAAAAGTCGAAGCTCCTAGATCACCAATCTTCCTATCCTTGTTCTCTCCAAACAAAGGAAGATCAATAACAAAACTCTTCCTCTCCTTACTTGCGCCAACCACCAAACACCAACTTGGTGTGCGCCGGCCAAAGAAGTGGATGAAGGAGATGGATGTCGGCCAAGAGCTCCAAGGGAAGACCCTAAGCTTTGTTTCCACCGGCCAAGGAGAAGAGAAGGAGGTGGTTTGGATGCCGGCCAAGGGAGGGAAGTAGATAATGGGTGCCGGCCACCTTATCGAAGAAGAGAAGAAAGGAAATTCTTTCCTTAATTGTGGCCGCCCAACACCCCTTGCTCCTTGCCGCCCAAAACCCTTGCCCCTCCTTTGATTGCTTGCTGTCCAAGCCCTAAACCTCCTTTTATAGAGTTGGGCTCAAGCCTCCCTTTAATCTCCACCTTCGGTTCTAGGGATTTAATCTCAACCGTCGGATCTAGAGAATTAATCTCAACCGTCGGATCTAGAGATTTAATCTCTACCATTGGATCTAGAGTTTTGTTTTCTACCATTGGATCTAGGCTTCATGAGGTTTTAATAGGCTACAATAGGGACCATGAGGGGGAGTTGGATCTTAGCCACCCAATGGATCAAGCCCACATAAAGTCCGATCCATTAATGATAATCCAATCCACTAAAGGATTATCATTGATCTACCTCACCAACCCTCATAAGTTAATATGAGCTCCATATATTATTTGTACATTTTTCTCCCCATGTTTAAGATCTCAAATGTCCATCGATTAATTAATTTATTGACAATTAATTAATCAACATCTAACTCCATGATTAGTACCACTCAACCTTATCATCATACCGGACCAAGTCCACCTGCAGGGTTATATGATGAACCTTATGAGCTCCTCAAGGGGACATCATCATCCTAATATATAGGACACGGTTTCCTCCTATAATCAACGACACATCATATAAATAATATCATTTCCCAACTTATCGAGTCTATCAATTTAATCTATAAATCTCGCCCATTGGTAAATCAAAGAAATGAATACTAAGTATATGTGCCCGTTATTATATCGGGATTAAGAGCATGTACAATATAATATCTGAGGTCCGATTCGATTATGTAGTCAGCAATAAATCGAATCATCTCTAAGTCGGTCATGCTCAATACACACATAGTGTACTAGTGTGATTCTATGGTTAAGACAAACCAATACCAAATCACACTACAACCATACCAATGGTTTGTCCAAAGCCATCTCGGTTGTGAGCCTTTACTTATACTCTAGAAGGAACTGATAACATGATCTACTGTGTGACACTACACACCATGTTATCTACAATGTAATGTATTAGACAATATGCATAAACACAAATATGCAAACAATGATCATGTGATTCTTATTTCAAAATAAAGATGTTCATACAAAAGATAGACTTTTCAGTATACATCCCAACATTTTGTTCATCCTAATCTAGGGTTTTATGCATTTTCTAGGGCAACACTACTTGATTCCTTTATACATGAGACTTCAAGTCATGCCAATTGTCCTTAACTCAAATTTTATTAATGCATGAATGATTATGACATTAATGATGATATAAATAAACATGTGCTCATAACCATGATATCATGGCATAAAATGGGATCTAAGAATACATGATATTTAACCTTAATCCTAAGCATGATCATGACATATATATGATAAAAATAAACATGATGTCATGACATGTCATATGACAAATCAAGCATGGAAAATAAAGTGTAAAGGTATATAATACCTAAATTTTAATATTTGTTTCCATTGTTATTATTAAGTTCATTTTTCCATATTATCATTTATCTCCCAAGTGTGCCAAAAACCCAAAATGACACATTATGACCTCTAAACCTAAGTTGTGCAAATTTGATCAATTTTTATAGTTCCATAAATTATATTGGCACATCCTAAAATCTTTTAGGATTTAAATTCAAACCTATTTCCAAGATATCCATAATCTTGAAAATGACCTAAAGTGCCACTTTTACTATGGTTAGGTTAACTACCCATCCATTCAAGGTTGGTACATCTAAACCCATCTAGCGTGAATCGATCACACTCCTAGGAACCAAATATCTATTGGAGCTCCTTGGGTTAACTAGGTATTCACTAGGGATAACTTCCCTAAATACCCTCCTAGTCTTAGAAGCCTTGGTCATTTGGGCCTTGCCTAGTTAACTCTAGGGGTAACTCCCCTTGTAACCTTCTTAGTGGCTTCCCTAGATTTTCTTGAAACCCTAGTCACTAGGCACCTACCTTGGTCAACCTTAGGGATGACTTCCCTATTGACCTTGACTTTCCTAGACCTAACTTGAGTTCCATAATCGAATGAAATATTATGATAGGTCTCCTTGGGCGGTTTGTGACCCAAACCTTTCTTGCCCGTGGTTGAACCTTGCTTCCTAAAACCTAGGTTTTGACTCCTTGACCTAGATTTTTGATCATTTGACCCTTTAATTTGATCTTGGATATTCCTAAGGGTCTTCTCCATTTTCTCAAGTTTTGACCTCAAAACTTGATTCTCCTTTTCTAATATCTCAATTTTTAATTTATCATTAAATCTTGAGATATTCTTATGTCTAGGCATATATCTAGTCCATTTAGGGTTGATGCCTAGGTGATGCTCTATCTTCCTAATGGTCTCCCTAGAAAGGATTTTTCTAGGAACATTAGTCCCAAATTTCTCCTTGTTAGTGAAAGTCCTAGAGCCAATCATGTGATGATTGTTGTATGGACTTTGTTATATCATATTCCTATTTATAAAGGCATTTCTTTATGGTTATTATACTTACTTGTATTGGTGCCAAATAACTAAGTATAATAACATCCTTGAGTAGAAGGTTGTTATCTATATCAATCGATTGGTTGAATCGATAATGAGATGATATAGAGAACACTACTCTTAATCATTCCTAGTTAAGTATTAACATTTAGGGACAATGTTAATGCGAAGAGACTAGCATGTAAGTCAACTCGATGACTTGATCTCACAAGTCATGGATATGAGATATCAAGTTGACACATGGGTATGCATTGGAGAATGTATACTGAATGACCAGCCATGAGAAAATATCATGGATCATTATATGAGTGTCATATACTTTCTCATGTGACTATTAGTATGACTATTAGTCCTTGGACCTGAAGTCACCATGTTTCCCTACATAAGGAGTTGCATACTTTGGCTTCGTCAAACGTCACCCGTAAATGGGTGGACTATAAAGGCGATTACTGGGTATGTAACAAATTATGCGGAGGGATGTGGGTGATGTAGATGAGATCTATCCCTCCTATATGATAGGAGTGACATTGTTATTCTTGATAGAGTGAGACCACTAAGTGCATGGTCATGCCCAAATGAGTCAATATGAGATATTGAGCTCATTTATTTAGAGTGAGTCTACTTGGAGTTCAAGATATAGATTGTACCGAGGATGACACGGTCTATACCTCAATTGATCAATCTATATGTCAAGGATAGAGGGACATTGTCACATATTGTGAGAGTCACAATTAGTAGTCACAAAGGTGATGTTGGATCTCAACATTCTTGTAACTTGGGTAGCAATGATGTGTTTCTAGATACCGCTCATTGCTTATGTTTCTAAATCGATTTAGGAGTATTGCCAATGTTACAAGAACCTATAGGGTCACACACAAAGTGCAATTAGATGGAGATTAGGTTCATATGATGGACCATGAGGATTAGGTTCATGTGATGCACCAAATTGGATTAAGAGTAATCCAAATTAGACTAATTGAGTTAGACTCAATTTGATTCAAGTGTTGAATGAGTCTAATTTAGATTTGATTCATTGAGTCAATTTAAACTAATGAATAGAGATTTATTAAATCAAATTGACTTGAATCAAATGGTTGGATTTGATCAACCATGGGAGATAAGAGGTCAAGTTTGACTTGACTTAAGAGGGAAGATGAAAGGTCATGTTTGACTTGACCAAATGCCATGTCATGGTGACTTGGCATGGGGTCGGCCAATGATGATGTTCCACATCATCATGGACACATTATGGGGTGCCACCTCATGAGGGAGACCAAGAGTCATGGATCTTGGAATTACATGCATGCATGTAACTCCCTTATAGTGGCCAGCCACTATTGAATGGGTAATTGAGTGTGAAGTTGAAGTGTTGTAACTTCATCTTCTTCCTCCTCTCTTCTCAAGCTCTCTCCCACTCTCCTTTTGTCGTGAGCTTCTAAGGGTGCTAGAACACTCTAGGTTTCTTTTCTCCACCTATTGCTCGTGTGCATACCGATAGAGGAGTGTACACTTGACACTCTCGAGTTCCGGCAAGCCATTTGGACGAGCGGGAAAAGAAAAGGACGTCGCATCAAGGGTAAAACTCTTAACATGTAGATCTAGAGTAGATCTAAGGTTTTTAAACACTTACATATATTTTTGTTTACCATTGCACGGATTCGTGGCCGACTTCCGAGGTTTCCGTAACGTAAAAAGCGGTTTTTGCGGCTCGGATAGTCCAACACTCCTTAGTTCTAATGTTGACATTCTTAGCCCCTAAACAATAAAACCTATTTCTAGCATGCTCTTTATGATAAATACCAAGATTACTCCTAACATGCTTTTGCCTATTAATTAAGGAAGGAGCAAAATTAGAAGTTACCTTAGGATTTGCCTTAGCTCCCCCTACATGTGTAGCTCTTCCTTCATGAGTCTTCTTCCCTGCCTTTGGGCTTTGACTCCTATAGTACCCCTTTTGATGGCACTTGAAGCACACCACGTGCTCCTTGATCTTCTTAGTGGGGACTCTAGCTTCATTGGTCTTTTCGTTGACTTTTAGTACCGGAGGACTTTTTTTGACCTTTTTTGGGCACTTGCTCTTGTAGTGCCCGGATTCCCTACACTCAAAGCATATTATATAATTCTTATTTTGAACTAAATTGCTTGAGTTACCTAGGTCAATGGTGGTGGTTTGGACTTCTTTTTCTTGATCGGAGGTAGATGGTTCATGTTCTTCTTGCTCCGACATTGAGGATGATCTAATATCCTCCCCCTCAATCCTAGAGGTGAAGGCTTCTTCCACCTTTTCTTCCTCTTCCGATCCGGATCCGGATGTTGATTCTCTATCAACTTCCGAATCCTCACTTGCTTGTGAGGATGATGTGATTGCTTCTTCGGTCTCTTCCGATTGAGCTTATGAGCATTCCTCTTCTTTCTCTTTTTCTTGGACTGGTGATGGGTTTTCATAATGTTTTGCCAATTTGCTCCATAGCTCCTTGGCATCTTTACAATCCCTTATCTTGGTCAAAATGTCATTAGGGATTACATTAAGTAACATACCTATTACCTTATTATTGATGTTGTAGTATCGGAGTTGTTCTTGGCTCCAATTCTTCTTCTTGAGTTTTCTTCCTTCTTCATCCTTTGGAGTGTCAAAATCTACTATGACACTAATCCAATTGTCAAAATCACACATAAGAAAGTGCATCATTCTACCTTTCCAATATGCGAAATCTTCACGGTCGAAGGATGATGGAATGTTGATGTTGTCACCCAATCTTTCTTGAAGATCCATCTTCTTCCCTCTAGTGTGCTCCCTCGGATGTGAAGACGCCGAAGAGCGACCTGCTTTGATGCCAATTGTAAGGACCTCAGTGACTGCTAGAGGGGGGGGGTGAATAGCATCGTCACTTGTCGATGGATTACGATCACATGCTTGCTACAATTCGATTAGTGCATAGTGGAATAATAATAAAAACAATAACATGAATACAAACACATAAAAATAACACCAAATATAACGTGGTTCGGAACCGAATGGTTCCTACTCAACGGATCGAGCTTAAACGAGCTCTAGCGATGCGAACAACACCACTACACAATAATACTCCTTTTCGATAACACGTTGGAGGTGGAGAAACCTCTTACAGTGATTACAACATTAATACTAAGAAAATACAATCAAATACAAATTAATATGAAATGCAATACAAGTAAAGAAAATAACTTTACAAGAGATTTTTATTGCTTGCTTTTGGTTGCTTGAAGAGTAGCCTTGAAGGTCTGGATTGCAGCAGCAAATCCCCTCCTAATCGCCTCAAGAAACCATAGCCAAATCCCTCCTGAGTTGCTTTTATAGCCTGTATTCGGGTTGGATTTCGCCGAGCAGTCGACTAATCGGGACCATCAGTCGGCTGCCCCTGTAGTCGTTGTCTCACAACGGCATGAACCACGTCGGATAAGTCCAACGAATAGACATCAGTCGACTGATCATGCTCATCAGTCGACTGATCAAGCCTTCACTCGACTGCCAAACCCCAATAGTCGACTTGGGAACTTTCTGTTCTCAAATTCTTGACCAGTAGTCGACTGATCTCTAGATCAGTTGACTGCTTAGGCCATCAGTCCACTGCCCAATGCTAGCAGTCGACTGCTAGGCCAACTCCAGCAGTCGAACTTTAGTCGACTCCATCAGTTGACTGACCATAGTCCCAGTCGAATGATACACCTCAAACATGAGGTTTTACCCCAAGTATGGTGCCCCCATACTTGTTAGACCACCCTTATCCTAGACCTAAGCCTTCTAGCTTCCTCCATCAGCCTCACACCTATCGGATCCCTCCAAGTCATCCATGACTTATTCATCCATACGCTAGCCTTCAGGTGCTTCCATCAACTATTGTCATGCTAATGTGGTCTACACTGCCAATGCACATTGGGCTTACGCCGCCAAGACTCCGCTTGGACTTTACGTGCCAACCATTGGACTTATGCTGCCAAGACTCCACCCTTGGACTTTGCACCGCCAATATTCCCCTTGGACTTCTCAATGTTGGGATGTATACTGAAAATTCTATCTTTTGTATGAACATCTTTATTTTGAAATAAGAATCACATGATCATTGTTTACATATTTATGGTTATGCATATTGTCTAATACATTACATTGTAGATAATATGGTGTGTGGTATCACACGGGAGAACATGTTATTGGCTCCTTGTAAAGTATAAGTATAGGCTCACAACCGAGATGGCTTTGGATAAACCATTGGTATGGTTGTAGTGTGATTTGGTATTGGTTTGTCTTGACCATAGAATCATACTAGTACACTTTGTGTGTATTGAGCAGGACCGACTTAGAGGTGATTCGATTTATTGCTGACTATATAATCAAATCGGACCTCAGATATTATATTGTACATACTCTTAATCCCGATATAATAACGGACACATATACTTAGTATTCATTTCTTTTATTTACCAATGGGCGAGATTTATAGATTAAATTGATAGGCTCGGTAAGTTGGGAAATGATATTATTTATATGGTGCGTCATTGATTATAGGAGGAAACCGTGTCCTATATATTAGGATGATGATGTCCCCTTGAGGAGCTCATAAGGTTCATCATGTAAACCCTGCAGGTGGACTTGGTCCGGCATGATGAAAAGGTTGAGTGGTACTACTCATGGAGTTAGATGTGGATTAATTAATGGTCAGTAAATTAATTAATCGACGGACATTCGAGATCTTGAACACGGGGAGAAAAATGTACAAATAATATATAGAGCCCATATTAACTTATGGGGGTTGGTGAGGTAGATCAATGATAATCCTTTAGTGGATTGGATTATCATTAATGGATCGGACTTTATGTGGGCTTGATCCATTGGGTGGCCAAGATCCAACTCCTTCTCATGGTCTCTATTGTATCCTATTAATACCTCATGAAGCCTAGATCCAATGGATGAAAACAAAACTCTAGATTCAACGGTAGAGATTAAATCTCTAGATCCGACGGTTGAGATTAAATCCCTAGAACCAATGGTGGAGATTAAAACAAGGCTTATCCCTAACTCTATAAAAGGAGGCTTTAGCATGGGCAACAAGGAGGAATTCCAATAGAGATAGGATTAGGGTTTGAGAGGCTTAGGGTTTGGAGGTGTTGGGCGGCCACAAATAAGGAAGTTTTTTCCTTTTCTTCTTCCTCTTCCTAGGTGGTTGGCGCTCATATTCTTCTCCCCTCCCTTGGCTGGCATCCAAACCTAATCCTTCTTCTCTCCTTGACCGGTGGAAACAAGGCTTAGGGTCTTCCCTTGGAGCTCTTGGCCGACATCTATCTTCTTCATCCAATCCTTCTTGGCTGGCGACAAGCACCAAGCTTGGAGCTTGGTGGTTGGTTGAAAGAAGGAAAAGTGTTTTGTTTCTTAGTCTTCCTCTTGTTCGGAGCGAGCAAGGAAGGAAGATTGGTGATCTAGGAGCTTCAAATTTTGGTAGATCGTCGCCCACACGACGTCCAAAAGGAGGAAGGACATACAATAGAAGATCGAGAGGTATATCGATTGTCTATTTTCTTTTGTAACATGTCTATAATTGTTTTTCATTTATATATGCATGTTGTATTCTGTTTTTATGACTAAAATAACTTGGACCCCGAATATAAATACAAAAGTCGGCGATCCGTACATCGTCTATTCCGCGGTTATTCGTAGAATAGAGGTTGGTGGCTTGAACAACAAGTTTGTTCAAGTGATTACTCTAATCGAATAGCACGATGATGCAACAATTGCGTGGGTGATCCCTTTTGTCTAGGATTAATTTTTTTAATCCGGGGACATCGATGGGATCGCCATGAACAAGCAACCGAGTTGAAGTGGGAAGCGAAGTTTTCTACCTTCAAGTGGTATTAGAGCCACGATTTCCGATTTTGTGTGTTTGGGTTTTGATTACTTTTATGAACTTTTCATATATTATATGTGTTAGATAATAGTAGGATATGCGTAGGTTAACTCTTTGGTTGCAGGCATAGGATCCAACTATTATGGTCATATGTGTGTATGTGATTATATGTGTGTAATTGTATATTTTGTTGAATCCTCGGGGTTGACGAGGCTAGTATTTAATTTTTGTAATTAGATACGACATTGTTTAGCCACTCTTTTTATTTTAGTTTACTTTCGATCTAGATTTCATGTACACTCCCTCGTGGAGTATAGGATTGATGGATGTAAATTAAAATAGTTTTTCTCGGCTCGGATCTCCGGATGGCTTGTACATGGCGTAGGGAGGAAAGGACGAGATGGCGACACGACGGGAGACATATTTAAGACAAAAGCCATAATAGTTGGAAAATATTTATTTTTCATATTTATTGCTTATTGTTTGATATGCATGTCGTAGGCTAGAAAATTCCTCAATTTCAAATTACTATGTGGGAGAGGGATATTTTTATAAATTCCCACGACCTCTATTACGATTTGACATGTGATGCAAACAAACTTGCGCGTCGGCTCTGAGTGCCTTCCTACCCATCAGATGGGTTTGTTTGTGGATCACAAGGTCAAATATGGTTATAGGAAATTATTAAGGAGCGTGTGTACTTCCCCATCGGAAGGCACATAACCTGAGATAATTACCTTGGTACCGAGTAATGGTGAACACTTAGATACAAATATAAGTATCCTCCCCATCTGAGTCACTACTTTTATTTGTAGGGCCAAAGAGGAACCAACTATTAATTTTACTTATCAAAAAGTTAGGTTGACAAGATAGTAAAATTAATGGGTAAAACCTCCTCATACAAATATAGAATTCGTATACGTCCACACTATCATGACATATGATATTCTCGGTGTTTTGAGGTGTTGGTTGATTTTAAAATTTTATTGTTTGAAGAATCAATAATTTTTTGAAATCTAATGTTTTAATCTATGTGATTCTTAGGTTTTCTTTCAAAATGACTTTCAACTCGCTTGCTGTGATACTGAAAGAAGATAAACTTACTGGACCCAACTATGTTGATTGGAAGTGGAATCTTGACATTGTCTTGACTACTGAGGAATACAAATATGTACTCCTCGAAGAGTTCCCTTCTAAGCCTATGGATGATTCTGGGGAAAAGGAGAAGAAGAGTTATAAGAAATGGATTAAGGCCGATGAGATGGTGCGGTGTTACATTTTGGCATCTATGTCAAATGTACTACAACATCATCATCAAGCCATGCCCACTGCTTATGACATGATTCTCAATCTCAAAGAGCTTTTCAGACACCAGAATCGGGCTGCTAGGCAGGAAGCCATGAAGAACTTGATGACGACCACCATGATCGAGGGAACACCCGTGACGGATCATGTTCTCAAGATGATGGCTCATTTAAATGAGTTGGAAGTCCTCGGAGCTGAGATCGATGGGGAAACCCAGATCGATATCATTCTCCAATCTCTACCTAGGAGTTTTGAGCAGTTTCGCCTGAACTACAACATGAACAAGAGGTTGTATTCATTGGCGGAGCTTCTGACAGAACTCTAGGTGGCAGAGGGGCTATTTCGTCAGAGTGCTCAGGCACAAGCCATGGTTTCCCAAAAGGTTTCTACTTCTAAGCCGAAAGGCAAGAAGAAGAAGAAACAAGCTGGGGCAAAGGCGGTGGGAGGAACTCAGGGAGGAGTGAAGAAGCCGAAAGGCAAGTGCTTCACTTGTAAGCAGACTAGACACTGGAAGAAGGACTGCCTCAACCGTAAGCAGAATAAAGGTATATCTTTTGGTCTAGTCATTGAAACATGTTTAGCGGTGTTATCTACCAGCACCTGGTGTGTAGATACAGGAGCCACTGATCATGTCTGCAATACTTTGCAGGGGTTCCAGGAAACCAGACGACTAGCTGAGGGGGAGATTACCGTATACTTGGGCGATGCCACGAAGGTGGCGGCTATTGCAGTGGGAGATGTTTAATTGTCTTTTGAGAAAAATAAAGTTTTGGTTCTTAAGAATTGCCTTTATGTACCTTTATTTAGAAAGAATTTAATTTCATTTTCTAAATTGTTTATGGATGGATATTCTATTTCTTTTAATGACAGAGTTGTTATAAAAAGGAATAGGGAGATTATCTGTTCGGGTGCATTGATAGGAAATTTATACACACTTGAACCAAAAGATCCCACGATGCAAATTGAAGTTAATAACTCATCTTCTAATTCCAATAAGAGAAAAGAACCTTCGAAGATGAACCAAACATATCTTTAGCATCTTAGGCTTGGTCATATTAACCTAAGCAGAATTCAAAGGTTGATAGTTGATGGACCTCTGGGTTCATTAGTGGTGGAAGATTTCCCAACCTGCGAATCTTGCTTGGAGGGTAAAATGACCAAGAGGCCTTTTAAGGCCAAGGGGTATAGAGCCAAAGATGTGTTAGAATTAGTTCATTCTGATTTGTGTGGTCCTATGTCTATCCAGGCTAGAGGTGGTTTTGAGTATTTCATCTCTTTTATAGATGATTATTCGAGATATGGATACATTTACTTGATGCGGCGCAAGACTGAATGCTTTGACAAGTTCAAAGAATTCAAGGCTGATGTGGAGAAACATCAAGGTAAAAGTATCAAGACACTACGATCTGATCGTGGTGGTGAGTACCTCTTGGGAGAGTTTAGGAACTACTTATCAGAGGCTGGGATTCAATCCCAATTATCTGCACCTGGCACACCCCAGCAGAATGGTGTAGCAGAGCGAAGGAATAGGACTCTTATGGAGATGGTTAGATCAATGATGAGTTATTCTGAGTTACCAGATTCGTTCTGGGGATATACTCTAGATATGGCGGTGTACATTCTGAACTTAGTTCCATCTAAATTAGTGCCTTCTACTCCCACAGAATTATGGACTGGGCGAAAGCCTAGTCTAAGACATATTCAGATTTGGGGGTGTCCAACACATGTGCTGAAGGTAGATGCTGGTAAGTTGGAACCTCGTACAGAAGTATGCATGTTCGTTGGCTATCCTAGAGGAACGAAAGGTGGTTTGTTTTATAGTCCTAGAGATCGGAGGGTGATCGTTAGCACGAACGCCAGATTTCTAGAGGAAGACTATGTAATGAACCACAAGCCCATGAGTAAGATTGTTCTGGAGGAATTAAAAGGGGAAGTCACTTCTTCAGTACCACCGGTACAAGAGGATATACCACAAGTCACTGCACCGCGTGTCACAGAGGATACACAGGTGATACCTCGTCGTAGTGGGAGGGTTGTGAGACAGCCTGATAGATTCATGTTCTTGGGAGAATCTTCTAATTTGATCCCTGGCGAACATGAACCTGATCCCTGGACATATGACGAGGCAATCCAAGATAAAGATGCAGTATCTTGGCAAAGTGCAATGAATGCTGAGATTGAATCTATGGATTCAAATCAGGTCTGGGAGCTAGTAGAACCACCCGATGGTGTAAGAACCATTGGTTGCAAGTGGATCTACAAAAGAAAGAGTGGAATATATGGGAAGGTTGAGACCTTCAAAGCAAGGCTTGTTGCGAAAGGGTATACTCAGAAAGAGGGTATCGATTATGAGGAGACCTTTTCGCCGGTTTCCATGCTTAAGTCTATCCGGATTCTCGTATGCATTGCAGCTCATATGGATTATGAGGTGTGACAGATGGATGTCAAGACAGCTTTCCTTAATGGAAGTCTTGAGGAAAACATCTATATGAAGCAACCAGAGGGATTCATTGAAAAGGGCAAAGAGCATCTTATGTGTAAGCTTAATCGGTCCATTTAAGGATTGAAGCAAGCTTCGAGGTCTTGGAACATCCGCTTTGATGAGGTAATCTAGTCTTATGAATTTATTCAAAGTCCGGATAGGTCTTGTGTATACAAGGGATGTGATGGAAATGTAGTGGTATTTCTTGTACTATATGTAGATGACATTTTGTAAATTGACAACAATGTCAAAGTGTTATCGGACGTAAGAGTATGGTTGTCCAAACAGTTTGATATAAAGGACTTGGGAAAAGTGGGACACATCCTTAGCATCAAGGTCATAAGGGATCGCAAGAAAAGGATGTTGTGCTTATCTCAAGCTTCATACATAGACACCATTATAGATCGTTTTAACATACAGAACTCTAAGAAGGGTTTTCTACCTTTCATGCATGGAGTTCCTTTATCTAAAGAGATGTGACCTAGAACGTCTGATGAGATAGAGGAGATGAAGGTGGTTCCTTATGCTTCAGCAGTAGGAAGCCTCATGTATACGATGATATGTATGAGACCAGATATCTGCTTTACCATGGGCATGGTCAGCAGATATCAGAGTAATCCAGGACAGGAACATTGGACTACGGTAAAGCATATATTGAAGTACCTGAGAAGGACTAGGGATTATATGCTAGTTTACCAGGCAGACCAATTACTCCCTGTGGGTTATACAGATTTCGACTTCCAATCAGACAGGGATAACAGTAAGTCTACCTCAGGTTTTGTGTTTACTTTGGGAGGTGGAGCCATTGTATGGAGGAGTGTCAAGCAGAAATGCATGGCGGACTCCACTATGGAAGCTGAGTATGTGGCAGCCTCTGAGGCGACCAAAGAAGCTGTCTGGCTCAGGAACTTTCTGATGGACTTGGATGTGATTCCTGGTTTGCCAAGAACTATCACAATTTATTGTGATAATAGTGGTGCAGTTGCAAACTCGAAGGAACCATAAGCCCATTGTTGGAATGTATACTGAAAGCCTAGCTCTTTTTGTATGAACATTTTATTTTGAAATAAGAATCACATGATCATTGTTTGCACTTTATATATTTATTATATGTGTGCATATTGTCTAATATTTTACATTGTAGATAACATGGTGCTTGGTGTGGCAAAGAAGATCATGTTATCAGTTCCTTGTAAAATATAAGTAGAGGCTCACAACCAAGATGGTTTTGGACAAACCATTGGCATGGTTGTAGTGTAGCTTGGTATTGTTTTGTCTTGAACATAGAGTTACACTGGTACACTTAGGTGTATTGAGCAAGACCGACATAAAGGTGATTCAATTTAGTACTGACTACATAATTGAATCGGACCTCGGATATTATGTTGTACATGCTCTTAATCCCGATATAATAACGGGCACATGTACTTAGTATTTATTTCTTTGATTTACCAGTGGATGAGATTTAGATGGATTAAATCAATATGCCCGGTAAGTTAGGAAATAATATTATTTACATGGTGTGTCGTTGATTATAGGAGGAAACCGTGTCCTATATATTAGGTTGATGATGTCCTCTTGAGGAGCTCATAAGGTTCATCATGTAAACCCAGCTGGTTGACTTATTCAACATGATGATAAGGTTGAGTGGTACTACTCGAGGAATTAGATGTTAATTAATTAATGGTCAGTAAATCAATTAATTGACGGACATTCTATATCTTAAACACGGGGAGATGAATGTACAAATAATATATGGAGCCCATATTAATTTATGGAGGTTGGTGAGGTAGTTCAATGATGATCCTCTAGTGGAATGGAACATCATTGATGGATCAAGTTTGTGTAGTTCCGATCCATCGGGTGGCCAAGATCCAACTCCTCCTTATGGTCCCTATCGTAGCCTAATATAATCCTTGTGAAGTCTAGATCCAAGAATGTAAAACAAAACCTAGAACCAACGATTGGGATTAAATCCCTAGATCCGATGGTTAGGATGAAACCCTAGAACCAACGGTTGGGATTAAATCCCTAGATCCCATGGTTAGGATGAATCCCTAGAATTGACGATTGGGATTAAATCCCTAGATCCGACGGTTGTGATAAAACCCTAGATCCGACGGTTGGGATGAAACCCTAGATTCGACTGTTGGGATGAAATCCTAGATCCGACGGTTGGGATGAAACCCTAGATCCGACGGTTGGGATAAAACCCTAGATTCGACGGTGGCGATTAAATCCCTAGATCCGACGGTGGAGATTAAAGGAGGCTTAAGCCCAATTCTATAAATAGGGGGATTAGGCTTGGGCGGCAATAAGATAATTGATAGAGAATTAGGGTTTGGCTCTTCCACAAGTGGGCGGCTAGGGTTTGGGAGCTAGGGTTTTTATTTTGGGCGGCAACCTCCTTCCTCCAAGAAGTTGCCGGCGCCCAACCTTCTTCCATATAGACTTGGCCGGCGCCAATTCTCAAGGCCTCTCTCTTATTCCTTGGCCGGAGGTTCTCCTTCCATTGGTGTCCGGTGCTCTTCCTCCACCCTTTCTCCTTGGTGGCCGGCGGCAACCCCTCTTCAAGTTGGCCGACGCTTCATCCACTTGCTCCTTGGCCGGCGGTTGCACCAAATTCCCTAATTTGGTGGCCGGTTCTAGAAAGGATAGGTATTTGTTGGTTCTTCTCTTTGTTCGCAGCGGACAAGGAAGGGAAGAACGCGATCTAGAAGGCTTCTACTCGTGGAGGATCTTCGTCCACACGTCGTCCATGAGAAGGATAGGACATACGGTAGAAGATCATAAGGTATAAAGTTTTATAACTTTATTTTCAGATCTGAGAATGTTCTTTTATGTTTTGATTATACATGTATGCATATGAATATATATTGTATAATCATGAACCCCGAAGACAAACACAAAAACCGGCGATCCGTCCGTCGTCTCTTCCGCGGCTAACCAACTAAAAGAGTTGTGTTGCTTGAACAACTAGTTTGTTCAAGCGACCACTCAAGTTGTTAGCACGACGACGAAATGGTTGTGCTAAGGAAGCTCATCCCATTCAGATTAATTCTTTCATTAGTGAAAATTTTAATCCGGGGACATGGGAGCCAATGAGCCTCTGAAGCAACTCCCTACAAGTGGTATCAGAGCCACGGTTTCCGGTTTTGTGTGTTTAGGATTCGGTTAATTTTTATGCACTTATTCATATATTATATGTGTCGGATAATAGTAAGATATGCGTAGTTTAACTCTTTGGTTGCAGGCATAAGATCCGACTATTATGGCCATGTGTGTGTGTGTGAATGGATGTGTGTAAATTTTTATTATTTGAATCCTCGGGGTTGACGAGGCTAGATTAGTATTTAATTTTTGTAATTAAATACGACATTTTTTAGCCGCTCATTTTAGTTTACTTTCGATCTAGATTATTTGTACACTCCTTCGTGGAGTATAGGATCGATGGATGTAAATAAAATGATTTATCTCGGCTCAGATATCTTTGGTGACTTGAGCACGGGAAAAGGTGGAGCGGACGAGGTGGCGACACGACGGGATGCATATTGGAGGACAATGCCATAATAGTTGGAAAAATTCTGTTTTTTTTTCCATATTTATTGCTTATTTGTTCTATATGCATGTTGTGTATGTTTTAAAATTCCTCATTTTCAATTTACTAAGTGGGAGAGGGATATTTTAATTAATTCCCGTGGCCTCCATTACAATTTGACGTGTGATGCAACAAACTTGTGTGTCGGCTCTGAGTGCCTTCCTCCCTGCGGACGGATTTGTTTGCGGATCACTAGGTCAAATAATGGTTATAGGAAATTATCTAGGAGCATGTGTACTTCCACAGCGGTAAGGCACATAATCCGAAATAATTCCCTTAGTATCGTGTAATGGTGCACACTTAGATGCAAATAAGAGTATCCTCCCCATCGGAGTCACTGCTTTTATTTGTAGGGCCAAAGAGGAACCAACTATTAATTTTATTTGTCAAAAAGTAAGGTTGACAAGATAATAAAATTAATGGGTAAAACCTCCTCTTACAAATGTAGAATTCGTATACGTCCACACAGCGTGGCATGCGATATTCTCGGTGATTTGAGGTGTTGGTTGATTTTGGGATTTTATTGTTTTGAGGAATCAATAATATTTGAAATCTAATATTTTGATCATTGTGATTCTTAGGATTTTCAAATGGCTTTCAACCCACTTGCTGTGATTTTAAAAGAAAACAAACTTACTGGTCCAAACTACATTGATTGGAAAAGAAACGTGGATATTGTCTTAACTGTGGTGGAGTACAAATTTGTACTCTTCGAGGTCTGTCCTCCTAAGCCCTCCGATGACTCTGATGAAAAGGAGAAAGAACGTTATAAGAAATGGGTCAAGGCAGATGAGATAGCGCGGTGTTACATTTTGGCATCTATGTCAAATGTGCTGCAACATCAGCATCAGGCCATAGCCACAGCTTATGACATGATGTTCAATCTCAAGGAACTTTTCGGACATCAGAGTAGGGCGGCTAGACAGGAGGCGATGAGAAACTTGATGACGACCACCATGATCGAGGGAACACCCGTGAGGGATCATGTTCTCAAGATGATGGCTTATCTTAATGAGATGGAAGTCCTCGGAGCTGAGATCGATGGGGAAACCCAGGTCGATATCATTCTCTAGTCTCTGCCTAGGAGTTTTGAGCAGTTCCGCCTCAACTACAACATGAACAAGAGGTTGTATTCGTTGGCGGAGCTTCTGACAGAACTCTAGGCGGCAGAGGGACTTTTTCGTCAAAGTGCTCAAGCCATGGTCGCTCAGAAGGTTTCTACCTCTAAGCCGAAAGGTAAGAAGAAGAAGAAGCAAGGTGGGGCGAAGAAGGTGGCAGTGGGACCTTAGGCAGGAGTGAAGAAGCCGAAAGGCAAGTGCTTCACTTGCAAGCAGACTGAACATTGGAAGGCGGACTGTCCTCGCTGAAAGAACAAAGGTATATCTTCTTGTTTAGTTGTTGAAACATGTTTAGCGGTGTTATCTACCAGTGCGTGGTGTGTAGATACAGGAGCCACTGATCATGTCTGCAATACTTTGCAGGGGTTCTAGGAAACCCGACGACTAGCTGAGGGAGAGATTACTGTCTTCATGGGCAATGCTTCAAAGGTGGCGGCTATTGCAGTGGGAGACGTTTATTTATCTTTTGATAGGAATAAAGTTTTGGTTTTGAGAAATTGTCTTTATGTACCTACTTTTAGAAAGAATTTAATTTCAGTTTCTAAATTATTTATGGATGGATATTCTGCTTCTTTTAATGACAAAGTGGTTATAAAAAGGAATAGGGAGATTATCTGTTCTGGTACATTGGTTGGCAATTTATATACTCTTGAACCAAAAACTCCCACGATGAATATAGAAATCAATAACTCATCTTCTAAGTCTAATAAGAGAAAAGAATCTTCGCAAATGAACCAAACATATCTTTGGCATCTAAGGCTTGGTCATATTAACCTAAGCAGAATTCAAAGGTTGATAGCTGATGGACCTTTAGGTTCATTAGTGGTGGAGGATATCCCAACATGCGAATCTTGCTTGGAAGGTAAAATGACCAAGAGGCCTTTCAAGGCCAAGGGGTTTAGGGCCAAAGATGTGTTAGAATTGGTTCATTCTGATTTGTGCGGTCCTATGTCTATCCAGGCAAGAGGTGGTTTTGAATATTTCGTCTCTTTTATAGACGATTATTCAAGATATGGATACATTTACTTGATGCGCCGCAAGTCTGAATGCTTTGACAGGTTCAAAGAATTCAAGGCTAATGTGGAGAACCGTCAAGGTAAAAGTATCAAGACATTACGATCTGATCGTGGTGGCGAGTACCTCTTGGGAGAGTTTAGGAATTACTTATCAGAGGCTGGGATCCAATCCCAATTATCTGCACCTGGCACACCCTAGCAGAATGGTATAGCGAAGCGAAGGAATAGGACTCTTATGGAGATGGTCAGATCGATGATGAGTTATTCTGAGTTACCTGTT
Organism: Wurfbainia villosa; assembly: GCA_025175895.1. Classification (NCBI taxonomy): domain Eukaryota; kingdom Viridiplantae; phylum Streptophyta; class Magnoliopsida; order Zingiberales; family Zingiberaceae; genus Wurfbainia; species Wurfbainia villosa. Next base: position 121,764,348 of record CM045990.1, read on the forward strand.
TCGTTCTGGGGGTATGCACTGGATACGACAATGTATACTCTGAACTTGGTTCCATCCAAATCAGTACCTTCTACCCCTGTAGAATTGTGGACTGAGAGAAAGCCTAGTCTAAGACATATTCGGATATGGGGGAGTCCAGCACATGTGCTGAAGGCTGATGCTGGTAAGTTGGAACCTCGTACAGAAGTATGCATGTTTGTTGGCTACCCTAAGGGAACGAAAGGTGGTTTGTTTTATAATCCTAGAGATCAGAGGGTGATCGTTAGCACGAATGCCAGATTTCTAGAGGAGGATTATGTAATGAACCACAAACCCAAGAGTAGGATTGTTCAAGTCCCGACTGTACTCACCGACAAAAAGGAGACACCACAAGTCACTGCACCGCGTGTCACAGAGCATACACAGCAGACACCTCGTCGTAGTGGGAGGGTTATTAGACAACCCGATAGATTCATGTTTTTGGGAGAGTCTTCGGACCTAGTCCATGGTGAACATGAACCTGATCACTTGACATATGACGAGGCAATCCAAGATAGAGATGCGGTATCTTGGCAAAGAGCAATGAATTCAGAGATAGAATATATGGATTCTAATCAGGTCTGGGAGCTAGTAGAGCCACCCGATGGTGTAAAAACCATTGGATGCAAGTGGATCTACAAGAGAAAGAGAGGAGTAGACGGGAAGGTTGAGACCTTCAAAGCTAGGCTTGTTGCGAAAGGGTATACTCAGAAAGAGGGTATCGATTATGAGGAGACCTTTTCGCCGGTAGCTATGCTTAAGTCTATCTGGATTCTCTTATCTATAGCTGCTCATATGGATTATGAGATTTGGCAGATGGATGTCAAGACAGCATTCCTTAACAGAAGTCTTGAGGAGAACATCTATATGCGGTAACCAGAGGGATTCATTGCTAAAGGCAAAGAGCATATTGTATGTAAGCTTAATCGGTCCATTTATGGATTGAAGCAAGCTTCTAGATCTTGGAACATCCTCTTTGATGAGGTAATCCAGTCATATGGATTTATTCAAAGTCCGGATGAGCCTTGTGTATACAAGAGATGTGATGGAAACGTAGTGGTATTTCTTGTACTATACGTAGATGACATTTTGTTAGTTGGCAACAGTATCAAAGTGTTATCATACGTAAGGGTATGATTGTCCAAACAGTTTGACATGAAGGACTTGGGAGAAGTGGGACACATCCTTGGGATCAAAGTTATAAGGGATCGCAAGAAAAGGATGTTGTGCTTATCTCAAGCTTCATACATTGACACTATCCTTGCTCGTTTTAGCATGCAAAACTCCAAGAAAGGTTTTCTATTTTTTAGGCATGGAGTCCCTTTATCTAAAGAGAAGTGTCCCAAAACATCAAAGGAGATAGAGGACATGAAGGCGGTTCCTTATGCTTCGGCAGTAGGAAGCCTTATGTATGCTATGCTATATTTAGATCGAATATCTGCCGTGGCATGGTTAGCGATATCGAGTAATCCCGACAGTGGACATTGATCGCGTAAAGCATATATTGAAGTACCTGAGAAGGACTAGGGATTATATGCTGGTTTACTGGGCAGATCAATTAGTCCTGTGGGTTACACGGATTCGGATTTCCAATCAAATAGGGACAAGAGTAAGTCTACCTCGGGGTTTGTGTTTACTTTTGGAGGTGGAGCCATAGTATGGAGGAGTGTCAAGCAGAAATGCGTGGCGGACTCTACCATGGAAGCTGAGTATGTGGCAGCCTCTGAGGCAGCCAAGGAAGCTGTATGGCTCAGGAACTTCTTGATGGACTTGGATGTGATTCCTGGTTTGCCCAGAACTATCACAATTTATTGTGATAACAGTGGTGCAGTTGCAAACTCGAAGGAACCATGAGCCCATAAGGCGAGCAAACACATAGAGTGTAAGTACCACCTTATATGAGAGATCGTAAAGCGAGGAGAAGTTGCTGTCACCAAGATTGCATCAGAGGATAACCTGGCGGATCCATTCACTAAGGCCCTTCCAGCGAAAGCGTTTGATAGGCATGTGGAGGACATGGGGATCAGATGTATGGCAGAGTGATGACGGCATAGTGTTTTAGTATAAGTGGGAGATTGTTGGAATGTATACTGAAAGCCTAGCTCTTTTTGTATGAACATTTTATTTTGAAATAAGAATCACATGATCATTGTTTGCACTTTATATATTTTTTATATGTGTGCATATTGTCTAATATTTTACATTGTAGATAACATGGTGCTTGGTGTGGCACAGAAGATCATGTATTCAGTTCCTTGTAAAATATAAGTAGAGGCTCACAACCAAGATGGTTTTGGACAAACCATTGGCATGGTTGTAGTGTAGCTTGGTATTGTTTTATCTTGAACATAGAGTTACACTGGTACACTTAGGTGTATTGAGCAGGACCGACATAGAGGTGATTCAATTTAGTACTGACTACATAATTGAATCGGACCTCGGATATTATGTTGTACATGCTCTTAATCCCGATATAATAACGGGCACATGTACTTAGTATTTATTTCTTTGATTTACCAGTGGATGAGATTTAGATGGATTAAATCAATATGCCCGGTAAGTTAGGAAATAATATTATTTACATGGTGTGTCATTGATTATAGGAGGAAACCGTGTCCTATATATTAGGTTGATGATGTCCTCTTGAGGAGCTCATAAGGTTCATCATGTAAACCCAGCTGGTTGACTTAGTTAACATGATGATAAGGTTGAGTGGTACTACTCGAGGAATTAGATGTTAATTAATTAATGGTCAGTAAATCAATTAATTGACGGACATTCGATATCTTAAACACGGGGAGATGAATGTACAAATAATATATGGAGCCCATATTAATTTATGGAGGTTGGTGAGGTAGTTCAATGATGATCCTCTAGTGGAATGGAACATCATTGATGGATCAAGTTTGTGTGGTTCCGATCCATCGGGTGGCCAAGATCCAACTCCTCCTTATGGTCCCTATCGTAGCCTAATATAATCCTTGTGAAGTCTAGATCCAAGAATGTAAAACAAAACCTAGAACCAACGATTGGGATTAAATCCCTATATCCGATGGTTAGGATGAAACCCTAGAACCAACGGTTGGGATTAAATCCCTAGATCCCATGGTTAGGATGAATCCCTAGAATCGACGATTGGGATTAAATCCCTAGATTCGACGGTTGGGATAAAACCCTAGATCCGACGGTTGGGATGAAACCCTAGATCCGACTGTTGGGATGAAATCCTAGATCCGACGGTTGGGATGAAACCCTAGATCCGACGGTTGGGATAAAACCCTAGATCCGACGGTGGAGATTAAATCTCTAGATCCGACGGTGGAGATTAAAGGAGGCTTAAGCCCAATTCTATAAATAGGGGGATTAGGCTTGGGCGGCAATAAGATAATTGATAGAGAATTAGGGTTTGGCTCTTCCACAAGTGGGCGGCTAGGGTTTGGGAGCTAGGGTTTTTATTTTGGGCGGCAACCTCCTTCCTCCAAGAAGTTGCCGGCGCCCAACCTTCTTCCATCTAGACTTGGCCGGCGCCCATTCTCAAGGCCTCTCTCTTATTCCTTGGCTGGAGGTTCTCCTTCCATTGGTGTCCGGTGCTCTTCCTCCTCCCTTTCTCCTTGGTGGCCGGCGGCAACCCCTCTTCAAGTTGGCCGGCGCTTCATCCACTTGCTCCTTGGCCGGCGGTTGCACCAAATTCCCTAATTTGGTGGCCGATTCTAGAAAGGATAGGTATTTGTTGGTTCTTCTCTTTGTTCGCAGCGGACAAGGAAGGGAAGAACGCGATCTAGAAGGCTTCTACTCGTGGAGGATCTTCGTCCACACGTCGTCCACGAGAAGGATAGGACATACGGTAGAAGATCATAAGGTATAAAGTTTTATAACTTTATTTTCAGATCTGAGAATGTTCTTTTATGTTTTGATTATACATGTATGCATTTTAATATATATTGTATAATCATGGACCCCGAAGACAAACACAAAAACCGACGATCCGTCCGTCGTCTCTTCCGCGGCTAACCAACTAGAAGAGTTGTGTTGCTTGAACAACTAGTTTGTTCAAGCGACCACTCAAGTTGTTAGCACGACGACAAAATGGTTGTGCTAAGGAAGCTCATCCCATCCGGATTAATTTTTTCATTAGTGAAAATTTTAATCCGGGGACATGGGAGCCAATGAGCCTCCGAAGCAACTCACTACACCCATAAGGCAAGTAAACACATAGAGCGCAAGTACCACCTGATACGAGAAATCGTAAAGAGAGGAGAAGTTGTTGTGGCCAAGATTGCAATGGAGGATAACCTTATAGATCCTTTCACTAAGACCCTTCTGGCGAGAGCTTTTGATAGACATGTGGAGGGAATGAGCATCAGATGTATGACAGTTTGAGGACAGTATAGTCTTTTAGTAAAAGTGGGAGATTGTTGGGATATATACTGAAAAGTCTATCTTTTGTATGAACATCTTTATTTTAAAATAAGAATCACATGATCATTGTTTGCATATTTATGGTTATGCATATTGTCTAATACATTACATTTTAGATAACATGGTATGTGGTGTCACACGGGAGATCATGTTATCGGCTCCTTATAAAGTATAAGTATAGGCTCACAACCGAGATGCCTTTGGACAAACCATTGGTATGGTTGTAGTGTGATTTGATATTGGTTTGTCTTGACCATAGAATCATTTGTATCGGTGTCGTTGATTATAGGAGGAAATCGTGTTCTATATATTAGGATGATGATGTCCCCTTGAGGAGCTCATAAGGTTCATCATGTAAACCCTACAGGTGGACTTGGTCTGGCATGATGAAAAGGTTGAGTGGTACTACTCATGGAGTTAGATGTTGATTAATTAATGATCATTAAATTAATTAATCGACAAACATTCGAGATCTTAAACACGGGGAGAAAAATGTACAAATAATATATGGAGCCCATATTAACTTATGGGGGTTGGTGAGGTAGATCAATGATAATCCTTTAGTGGATTGGATTATCATTAATGGATCGGACTTTATGTGAGCTTGATCCATTGGGTGGACAAGATCCAACTCCTCCTCATGGTCCCTATTGTAGCCTATTAATACCTCATGAAGCCTAGATCCAATGGATGAAAACAAAACTCTAGATCCAATGGTAGAGCTTAAATCTCTAGATCCGACGGTTGAGATTAAATCCCTAGAACCAATGGTGGAGATTAAAACAAGGCTTATCCCTAACTCTATAAAAGGAGGCTTTAGGGTGGGCGGCAAGGAGGAATTCCAATAGAGATAGGATTAGGGTTTGAGAGGCTTAGGGTTTGGAGGTGTTGGGCGGCCACAAATAAGGAAGTTTTTTTCTTTTCTTCTTCCTCTTCCTTGGTGGCCGGCATGTTGGGTTTCCGGCACCGCGGCGAGTGTGTGTTCGAACATGTTTCGTAAACATGTGCACAGCGGAAGAAATAAAAATAATAAATCTACATTTATTACAACACACACATCACACGCATGCATAGTACAACATGTGTAGACATAACCGTAAATTTAAATTTTCAATAAAAGGAAATTTAACTACGTATACCTTTCGTATCACGTGTAGCGGAAACGGCATCAACCGGAACGATCCTCGCTTGAATCGTCTCTATCCGTATCCACACTGAGTATCCTCGGGATGACTTTGCTAAGTCACGAGCCTCGTCTTCGTACGGGTTACTAGCCTCGTGTTGAAGACGATGTGATCGAGAGATGATCACGATCCGAATCCAAATTCGGATCCAAAAACAAGTCCTCAAGACTCACTTCTCCGGACAGGTATTCGTCAACCGTTTGACGAATCCTTCGTCCTCCACCTCAGAGGATTACCGGAGATCAAATCCCCGGTAAGTTAGGCGCTGTTGGAGCTCTAACCGTCGTCCAAACGATGCTCCGACGAGAAGAGAACAAGCTGTCCAGAAAACTGGACAGCTTTGGTGGAGGAAATAGGGCCGGGCCAAAAGGTAGGATGAAGCTCACCTTGATGCCAAACCCAAAGGAGATAACCAGAGAGTTGCCGAGGATCACCGGCCGAAGCTTGGACGCCGGCAACAATTTGGACGGTGGCACAAGGAGCTGGGCGGCGGCAATGGGTGTTGGCGCCGAATAGATGAAGAGGAGGGAGAGGTGGCCGGCCAAAACTTGGTTAGGGTTTTGGATTAGGGTTTAAGCCCTCTTTTATAGAGAACTAATTCTCTTAATGGTTATTGGATCATAACCATAAGGCCCGTTAACCCGCTCGATTAATATAAGTTAAAATAAACAAAACCATGATAGTTTATTTTAAGTTAAAATGAACCGAACCAACTTTTGGTTCATTCGTTTAAAATAAACCAAACCCTTTGGTTTATTCTCATCCATTGGATTAGAACCAAACCATTTTGGTTCATCCATTATGTCTTCATAAGACACGGCCCATCCACGCTTCCATTGCGACTGAAACGATTTCATGCTCGCTTCTTATTTGGTCCAACCAAACCTAGTTTCTCTCGGTCTGAGAATCCCATTCTCAAGCTCGTTTTAAATCCTTCGGATTACGTTCGTTGTGCGTGTGACCAAATAGGTTCTCGGTTTATGTTGGCCGTCTATAATTAACCATTAATTATAGAACGATCATGAGTGGCACCTAGTAGTACATCATGATCCCTAATTAACCGAAAAGATCAACGGTTGATCCAGAACTATTTCTGAAACCCTTCAGTAGCTCGAATGATTCGTGCCCCATTCCCTTCACTCATCTTATACCCACTTGGTTCAGGACATGGTCTATAGTGTCAGTCCCCACTAGACTGACTACGTCACACCTAGCCCAAGTATCATTTCCTCGTCCTACGGATTCTAGTTACTCCACATGTATGGAATAGTACCTTACTCTAAACATGTAATTCTTTGGCCAAAGACTTTAGTAACAATCCGACGAGAGGACATGGGTATACATCTCCTCGCAAGGAGTGATGAATCCTTTATAGGCTATTCAAACACCTTCGATCACTTCGACTTATACCCAATCATCCCGGGTCCACATCTCCTTAGAGATGCTTGCTTAAGATGTCAAAGCATAAGTCTCTATGATCAAGATGACTTGAATACCGCAAGTTAAAGGAACATCGCACTTAAGCTACAGTAAGAACTTCATTGACATATCTATATATGCAGAGAACCATATGAAGTCTTACGGCTGGTCAGTCCAATGAACTAGTTACCATAACTAGCATCCATGATCAACTCCGGACATCACAATGTCTCCAGCCAGTGAGAATCAGCTGCTTGGATACACCAAGGAGTATACCTCGTGCTAGTCTTGACAGAATTGATGGTGTCCAAATCCATCAATTCATCGACTAGGGATAATTCCGATACATCACAATTACACATGTAAAGATACTCACTAGTTGTGATCCAATCACAAATTCTCTCATGCTGTGAATCGTATCGTGGACATTCAGTAAATGAGTTTAAGATCCAATCAAATACATGAAAACATGTATACTCAAATAGTGAATCTTCATTTATCATATAAATGGTTCATACATAAGGCGATTGCCTTAGGACATCTCTCATATATTACTAACACGGCGCCCATATCCTTCTCCCCTCCCTTGGCCGGCGTCCAAACCTAATCCTTCTCCTCTCCTTGGCTGGTGGAAACAAGGCTTAGGGTCTTCCCTTGGAGCTCTTGGCCGACATCTATCTTCTTCATCCAATCCTTCTTGGCCGGCGCCAAGCACCAAGCTTGGAGCTTGGTGGTTGGTTGAAAGAAGGAAAAGTGTTTTGTTTCTTAGTCTTCCTCTTGTTCGGAGTGAGCAAGGAAGGAAGATTGGTGATCTAGGAGCTTCGACTTTTGGTAGATCGTCGCCCATACGACGTCCAAAAGGAGGAAGGACATACAATAGAAGATCGAGAGGTATATCGATTGTCTATTTTCTTTTGTAACATGTCTATAATTATTTTTCAATTATATATGCATGTAGTATTCTGTTTTTATGGCTAAAATAACTTGGACCCCAAATATAAACACAAAAGTCGGCGATCCATACATCGTCTATTCCGCGGCTATTCGTAGAATAGAGGTTGGTGGTTTGAACAACAAGTTTGTTCAAGTGACTACTCTAATCGAATAACACGATGATGAAATGGTTGCTTGGGTGATCCCTTTTGTCTAGGATTAAATTATTTAATCCGGGGACATCGATGGGATCGCCATGAACAAGCGACCGAGTTGAAGTGGGAAGCGAAGTTTCCTACCTTCACTCAATTGCCAAGACTCAAGCTTGGACTTTCCCTTGCCAACCCATGTTGGACTTTCCATGCCAAGACCCATGCTTGGACTTTCCCTTGTCAAGTACCCATGACTTGGACTTTACATGCCAAGTACTCAAGACTTGGACTTTCCCAATGCCAAGTGTCCCACTTGGACTTTCCATGCCAAGTACCCATGACTTGACTTTTCATGATAATCACATTGTCATACGTTTTGTCAAACATCAAAATATCACTCAAGTCAAACTCGAGTCCGATCAATCGTGACCTGGGCCGATTGCACCAACATCGATTGCATATTTCAAAAAGGACTTTAGAAAACTTACATGCTGCGTCATTGACCTAACCATGTCCAATAAGATTCGGTTTCGCCTTTCAGCCACACCATTATATTGTGGCATGTCAGGTGGAGTTCTTTAGGACAAGATGATATTGTCCCTTAGATAATCTTGAAACTCTTGGCTTAAGTATTCATCACCTCGATCTGATCAAAGTACTTTAATACTTTTCCCAAGTTGTTTTTCTACTTCATTTCTGAAATCTTTAAACCGTTCAAAGACTTTAGATTTGTATCTCAATAGATACAAATACCCATATCGTGAGTGATCTTCGATAAAGGTAACAAAGTAGATATAACCTCCTATGACATGAGTTGACATTGGTCCACATATATCGATATGTATAAGGCCCAATACCTCAATTGCTTGTTCACCTTTTTCCTAAAAAGATAACTAAGTCATCTTTCCTTTTAAGCATGAAGTGTGTGTGTCTAATGAATATGATTCACACGACTCCAAAATGTCAAGCTTATGCAGTTTGGACATGCAATCTTTGCTTATATAATCAAGACGACAATACCACAATCATGAGGTTAACGAATTATCTAACTTAGCACGTTTGCTATACAATTCAATATTGAATATATCGTTAGATGTATCTAATGTGTAGATTTCATTATTCAACATTTCAGTATCATAAAGAATTGCATTTAATGTAATGTAACAATAATTATTACTAAACGTCAAATGATAATATTTCTTATTCAAACATGGAATAGAAACAATATTCTTTATTAATGCAGGAATATAAAAATAATCATCCAACTCTAAAACTAGCCTCGTAGGGAGTTGCAACATATAAGCTCCTTTGGCTATAACAACAACCTTTGCTCTATTGCCAACCCTTGGATCTGTTTCTCCCTTAGCCAGCCTTCTTTTGTTCCTTAGCACCTGTATGTCATTACATATATATTAGTCACACCCGATATCTAATACTCAAGTGTTCGACGAAACAGTATGACATTCAATAATGTATATACCTGAAGTAGGTTAGGCATCAGATGCCCTCTTCTGCTTCAGTGACTCTAGATACTGCTTGCAGTTTCTCTTCTAATGTTCCTCCTTGCCCAAATGGTGGAAAGTGCCCTTGGGAGTTGGTTCTTCCTTCTTTGTATTTTTCTTCCCTTTGGTTGTAGATTTTGACTTTCTCTTAGAACCGTTCTTTGAGGAATCAACCAAAATCACCTCCTTTTGTTTCTTTGCAACAGATGACTCCACTATTTTGAGCATATTGATCAACTCTAGTATCGTGGACTCTATTTTTTTCATCCGATTGTTTATCATAAATTGTTAATAGCTATCAGTCAAACTATGTAAAACTAAATCAAAACTTAATTCATGGTTCATGAAAACCCCTAGTGATCCCAATTGCTCAACATAATCATTCATCTTTAGTGCATATTGCACTGCATATGTGTTAGTGTTAGCCCTTAGTATCAATCATGAGATGATTGATTAGGGATCATATGTATCATATTTCATTAATAACAGGCAAAGATTGATTATTATATTTATTTTATGCGTGTGTCAATAAATAAATATAATAATGCCCTTGAATAGTAGATTCTAATCTACAGTATATCAATTAGTAGAATTGATTATGAGAAGCTTAGAGAACACTATTCTTAAACATTCCTAGTCAAGTATTGTATTAATAGACAAAGGGATATATTGATACATAGATACTAGCATTTGGGTCAATGGATGACTTGATCTCACAAGTTATGGATATGTGATATCACATTGACACATGAGTATATATATTGGAGAATATATGTACTAAATTGACCCACCATGAGAAAGTATTATGGATCATTATATGAGTGTCATATACTTTCTCATGTGACTATTGGTATGAATAGTCCTTAGACCTGAAGTCACTACGGTTCCCTACATAAGGAGTTATGTACTTTTGTATCGTCTAATGTCACCCATAACAGGGTGCACTATAATGGTGATCACTAGGTATGTAACGAATTATGAGGAGGGATGTGAGTGATGTAGATGAGATCTATCCCTCCCATATGACAGGAGTGATATCTTTGGCCTCTTGATAGAGTATGACCACGAAATGCATGGTCAAGCTCAAACGAGTCAATATGAGATATTGAGCTCATTTGTTTGAGTGAGTCTACTTGGGGATCAAGAAACATAAATATCGATAAGGGGATGACACAGTCTATGCCTCATTGATCGATCAAAGATATCAAGGATAGAAGGACACCGTCATACATGATAATAGTCACATAAAAGGTTGTCGGATCTCGACTTTCTTGTAACTTGGGTAGCAATGATGTATTGCTAGATTCCGCTCATTGCTTATGTGTCTAAAAAGGGGTTTTAGACACATTGCCAATGTTACAAGAGCCTATTGGGTCACACACAAATGACATTTTGTTTTGGAGATGATTTCTTTTAGTTTGGCTAAAAGAACAATTGAGCATATGACCAAGACTTGAGTTAGACTCAAGTTAAACCATGGAAGATAATCATCATGCAGGAAAAACCAAGGCTCATTGATCATCATGCGTGATTAATGTGATTAGACATGCATGGGAATACCAAGGGTCTTGGTATTCATGATGAGGAGATGAGAGGTTTTAAGGCATTGATGAAATGGAATACCAAGGGTCATGGTATTGATTAGGAGTAATGGGAGTTGATGGCTTGGTGGCTATTGAAAGGATTTCAACGTGAAAGCTTTGGTGTGCTTGGTACTTGGGCGTGAAAGCCAAGAGGAAGCCAAGAGTTCTTCTCCTTCTCCTCCATCCTTTTCTTCCAAGTGTTCTTGGCGTTTGCTAGGGGTTTCTAGCACAACGTAACTCTAAAACTACTGAGTGTCAATGTAGATACCGTGGAGATACTGTTATACTTACCGTATTGAGATCCGACAGTGCTTGGATTTGTGGGATTGCGAAGGGCTCACATTGAAGGTATACTTCTCCTTCTAGATAAGATCTAGACAAAGTAAAATAAGAAAATGATTTATATGTATTGCATGGATCTCTGGAGGGATCCGGTTTATATTTAGTTTCCGCTGTGGTTGTGCAAAGTATTCGCCCGCGATATTGTGAATGTCACAATCCGGATTTTTCCCTACAATATGAACCCCCTGCATCTTTGAGTGAAAGAGGAGCTGGGTGATCTTGAACCTTTCAGATCTTGCCTACTCATCGAACAACTCACGAAGATGGAAGACAATTGTATTAGCATCCATATGCTAATGTTGTTTTTGCAACTCAGGAGACATCGATGCTAGCATAATGCAACTCGCCATGTCAGAGTTAGCAACATGTTTCTGATAAGCCAACTTTTTGTCACCAGATGCATTGTCTCCAGGAGGTTGGGGAAGAACCTCTTCAAGGACATAAGCTAACTTCTCAGCCTTGAGAATAATTCTCAGGTTGTGAAGTCAGTCCAAGAAGTTTGGCATAGTCAGTTTGTTATTATCCAAAATAGACCGTAAATTAATAGAGGTTGACATGTTGTTTTAATTAGTACCTAGACAAACAAAAACATGTATAAGAGAGATGAATTTATAGTAATGAAAACAATTTATATTAATAAGAAACTCCCACTATTTTGTCAAATTCAAGGGCCCTCACTTTGAATTCGAGAGATGGTAGGTTATCTCTTAGTGAGTTGATATCCACTATGACTAAGAACAACCTTGGAGGGAGTCCAATAAGTCATTATTAGTCCTAATGTTAGGTATCAACATTACCCATTATATATCAAATATATAACTATCACTTTATGCTATCAACTAATTGAATGTTCACATATATATTAGGTTGTTAACTCATTAACATATATTCATCCTATGCATATTATCTAATTGTACCGCTGTCCACATTGACCTTGGAGGGAGTCCTACAAATCAATGCTTTCAGTTAGGGTCGACCCATTAATTGTTAGATCAAATTTAAATGGTTCAAACACATCCAATTTTTAGCCAGACTTGGAGGGAGACCAACAAATCAATGCTTTCAGTTAGTGTCGACCCATTAATCGTTAGATCGAATTTAAACGGTTCAAACACATCCAATTTTCAGCTAGACTTGGAGGGAATCCAACAACCCAAACTTGAAACTTGAATTCTAGTTCTTACCATCTAAAGTGAATATCGAATCTCATATGAATTAAACATGCTCGATGTCATGTCAAGCTTGGAGGGAGTCCAGTAACCCAAACACGACAAAGATTTCTAGTTCAACCATATTAATGGAAGGTGTTAGCCCTAATATTTGCACGAGGGATTTTAGGTTATTCTAGGTCTCATCTATAACAAAAATTAAACCTAAATTAGAAAAACCAAGGTCATATTAGGAAACAATTTTTCTTACACGAACGTGAGCTGAGCACTTGATGTACATGCCATTATTAGGAATTAGATATGTGAAATGCCAGCTAATTCCCCCAACGCATGGATAGCCTATGCTACGGTTCTAATGATGCGGCCAACACCTTTGGTGTTTCTAGCCACATCATTAGTATTTTCCTTTTCGATTACAAATAGATTCATGTATATATAATTAACAACACATTATATATACTATTACAGTTTTATCTATCCTATAGAAAAACCATCACACATGGATTTAAAACATTAAAAATGTTTTCAAAGTTCTCCTACATGCATGTGATCTATGTCACCAACAAGGTGGCTTTGATACCACTTGTTGGAGGTCCTAGGAACATGCACAGTGGAAAGATGTAAATAAAATGATTTTTATTTCCTCCCGAATATCCCCTGGGGCTAGGAATTCTTGCTTTGACATAATCACAATAAAAAGTAAGGAGAAGAGAAGTTTTATACCTTTGAAATTCTTTTCAAATCCATAGAAACCAAGAGCAAGACTGATAGGCCTTGCCTGTATCTGTATCCATGCAGGAATCACCTGATATAACTCCTTGAGCAATAAGTCTTCATCTTCGATTAGTGCTAGCCAACCTACAGAGACGAGAGAGTGAGAGAGAAAAAATGGCTACCAAGAAAAACCTAAGATCTCTTCTCCAAAGATTATCAAAGGATCTATTTATAGATCTCTTGATTATGCCATCTTAGGAGGCTTAAACAAAACTTATCTTACCATAATTATCTCATAATTGAGGTAATAATACCCAAGAAATTTTCATATGAGTGCGCACAAAAAATCAGCAGCGCACGACACAGTCGTGTGTCATACACAAGGCCTAGTGATGCCTGGACACACGGCCAAGTCGTGTGTCCTACAGGGCATAGCTTCAACCCTTGCCATATTTTTTCGGGGCTAGGCATGGTCGTGTGAAGCACTATATCATTTGTTTAACTTTGTTCAAGTGTGATATGGTCATGCTAAGCCTCGGCATGGTCATAGGAGGTTCTATAGCCTTCGTTTTGCACCCTCTTTGCCTAGTCCAACCAAATATAACCTCTCTCATTGAGAATCTCATTCTCAAATTTGTTTAACGTCTCGAGATCACCAGCATTGCGTGTGACCCAATAAGTTCCTGGTTATGTTGGTCATTCATAATTAACCCCTTACTTATGAATAGATCATGAGTGATACTTAGCAGTACATGATGACTCCAATTGACTGGAAAGTCCAAATCATCTTCAGAATGCTTCTGAACCCTTGAGTAGCTATAATAACTTTTTGCCTTGTTGTTTTCACTCATCCTATACCCACTTGATTCAAGACATGGTCTATGTACTCTTCCCCACTAGGTTGACTACGTCACACCCAACCCGAGTTAGTTTTCTTATCCTATGGATTCAAGTTACTCCAACATGTTCCCAAGAAGACTGTCTTTTTAACATGTTTGCTCTGGCCAGAGACTTTTGAGTAATAATTCTGACAAGAGGCCTAGGTTATACATCTCCTTTATAAGGAGTGGTGAATCCTCTATGAGCTATTCAAACATCTTCGATCACTTTGACTTATATCCAATCATCCCGGAGTTATACCTCCTATGGAGATGGCTACGAAGAAGTCAAAGTTTAAGGCACAATGATCAAGATGACTTGAATACCTCAAGTCTAAGGAATCTCACACTTGAGCTACAGTGATACTTTATTTACATGAATAACCATATGAAGTCTCATAGCAGGTCACTCGAATGAACTAGTTACTCTAAGTAGCATCCATATGTTGACTCTCAGCATCCTTATGCTTTCATTTAGTGAGATTTGAAAGTTTGGATAAAACAAGGAGTATAACATATGCTAGTTTCACAGAATTGATGATGTTCAATCTCATCAATTCATCGACTAGGGATAGTTTCAATACTTACATATTTACGTCCCCACGGGGATGGCGTGGTGGCTAAGGCACGACGGTGCTTGCAAAAGTGGCATGAGTCGATTTCGGAGGAGATCTAAAGCCCTTTCCTGAATTTAGATGACCCCCACATATCTTAGTCACCACGTCAAGGCCCATAGGGCCCTCCATGATTTACCTCCCTCACAATGGCCATGGAATAGGCCAGTGGGGGCCGTTAGGTTGGCAGTTCCAACCTTTTGTAGAATACTTACATATTTACATATGATGAGATACCCACTAATTGTGATCCAATCATAATTTCTCTAATGTTATGCATTGTATTGTGGACTTCAGTAGATTAGTTTAATATTCAATCAAATATACAAATAATGTACACTCAAATAGTGAATTTTATTAATAACTTCTAAGACGGTTGTCTTAGGACACCTCTCAATTACATCATCTAGAGTATTTCAATATATACACATGTCAACCTATAATCTTTATGAGATGTAAATTGGTTCTTTCATAACTAAGGGATCATGCATTTCTCTCTAGGCATTCTAATTTGATCATCCTACCTAGGATATCAAATAGTGTAAATTTTCCTTAATTTCAATTGAGAAAATGCATGAATATGATTATGGTGTATTGATTTCATAATTTTCAAAGGAAAATATATTATTCATAAATAATGCATGATGTCATGACAAGTTAGAAATTAAACTAGGCATCAATTTGACATCTTTTTAACATAATCATGTGATACATGATGTCATAACATGGAGTGTGTCACACAAGGCATGACAAATATATAAAAATACAAAGGTATAAAGATACCTAAGTCTTGAACCTAATTGTCATTATATATGATTATGTCAAATACCAAACTTGACATAATAACGTGTTAATTCCCTCGAGTGTGCAGAAACTCCCAACTTAGTACACTATTTACTTTAATCCACTTGTGTCAATCATGATCAAATTTTCAAACTTCTATTTCCATTGGCACATCCTAAAATCTCTTAGGATCATGTTATAAATTTATTTTTAAAGTATAACTATAACTTGAAAATTCTCTAGTGTCAACTCTACTATGGTTAGGTTAACTACCATTCCATTTTAGGTTGTCGCACCCTATACCCATCTAGTGTGAAAGGATCACACTCCTAGGAGCCTAATACATATTGGAGCTCCTTGGATATTCTATGTATTCACTAGGGATAACCTCCCTTGATACTTTCTTAATGACTCTCCTAGGCTTCTTGGAAGCCTTAGTCATTGTACTCTCATCAATGTCAACTCTAGGGATAGCTTCCCTTGTAACCTTGACACTCCTAGACCTTGGCTTAGTTCCATAACTATATGGAACCCTATGGTAAGATGACAAATATTCCTTAGACTTAGGTTTGTATCCCAAACCCTTCTTGTACCTAGGTGGCTCTGGCCTACCAAAACCTAGATTTAGTGTTTTTGACTCCTTAAACATATTTTCCATCCTTTTAAAGGGATTCTCTAATTTATCGAGCTTTGATCTCCAAACTTGATTTTCTTCCTTTTATGCCTCAAATTTTGGTTGTCTATTATTTTTTTGACTATTTTTTTCCTAGGCATATGTCTATTCTTCAAAGGGTTATTGCCTAGGTTGTCGTCATCCTTCCTATTCTCAAATAAACTAGGTCTACTATTAAAGATTCTAATGTTTTCCTTAGGTAGGGTCGTTCGGGAGTTAATTGATCTAAAATTATCCTTAGGCCTATTATCATGATGTTGAGCACCTAAAAAATAAAACTTATTACTAGCATGCCTTTTATCATGATAAACTGAGAGTGCATTATAGCTTGATGATACCTTAGGGATTGCCTTGGGATCCCCCCACCTTCCTAGGGTGCCTCTCCCTTGGACATTGGTTCCGATAGTGTCCCTTTTGATTACATGAGAAGCACACTAGGTGCTCCTTTCCTTTGCGTATTGGGGCTCCGACCTACTTGGGTGTTTCCTTTGCCTTTGGTGCCACTTGAACCTTCTTCTTAGATATTTACTCTTATAATTGTAGGGGATCGAACGGCCGGCTAGAGGGGGGTGAATAGCCCTCTTACGATGGATGTCAGAATTCTCGTTCGTTTGCTCATCTACACAATCGTTAGCGCAAGCGGAAGCATAAACAATAAAAACAAAGCAATAAATGAAAATACAAACGCTAACAAAGAATGTAACGTGGTTCACGGCTACGCCGCTAATCCACGATCCCGATTCGTCCGAGGTGAATCACTCCTCCAAAGCCAATCACTATTGGTCTCTCCTTTGCACCAAGCTAGGTGGAGGTAACCTTTACAATCAAGATCACTCTTCTTACAATAATAATGGAGTAAAAACAAGTAAGAAGAGTTTAGAGCTTGTGGGGCACTAGGAAGATCACTTAGAGCATAAGCATTAGCCTCTCAAAGGCTCACACCCTCTCTTTTTATAGAGAGGGCTGATTTCTTCCCGTTGGCCACCATGATTGCTTCCCTTGGCGATCGACTATATCACTGCGACCTCGAACACGTCGGATCCCGGCCTGTAGTCAGCGGAACTCTTGGCGATCGGTGATGGACCTCACCGATCGACTCATCGCTCCGTAGTCGATCGGCCCCTTGTCGGCTACGGCGGTTCTGCCGCGATATCCTCAGCGATCATTGCCATTCCATAGCGATCGGCGCTAGGCATAAACCCATCGATCGGATACGGTCGAACCCACTCGACTCGGGCGATCGGCGTGACATAACCTTAACATAAGTTTGAGCTTCCGGCGGTCGGGTAACCCTTAACCCTTGCGGTCAAGTCTCTGACACTCAGCCTTTCGGCCAAGTTCACCTAATGAGCTACTTACATTTCACTCATTCTCTCATCTCACTCGAAGTCCCTCGTCGAAGCTCTCTTCGTTCGTGGCCACGTCCCTTGGCAGCATCAGGCGCACGGCTCTGCAATGCTCCTTCACGTCTCTTGCCTCCGAAGTCTGCTTCCTTGGCTTCACTTCAAGTCATCTCGTCCGGCGGTCCCTCGGATGCTCCAAGCGCACAGCTTCCGCAAAGTCATCCTTCACCGACTCAAGGACCGAGGTTGTGAGGGTGAACCTGCCAAGGCTCCATATGCGAATTACTAAGTCCTGCAAGACTCCAATGCACATATCAAATAACAATACCAACCTAACTTAAACCCTTTGCCACACACATCAAAACCTAATCATGGCAAGAGATTGCCCTAACAATCTCTCCCTTTTTGATGTGTGACAATCCGTTTAAGTTAGGTAAACATTTGATAAAAATTTAAAGGTAAGAAAGCATGTAAACATAAACATTTGATCACAACATGCAACTCCCCCTTAATCCATGAAATTCTCTACACAAATTTTCTCCCCCCATCATATATTTCTCCCCCTAAAATAATTAACTTAAACATAATTATTTCTCCCCCTTTGACACCATCAAAAAGATTAACACTAAGTTATAAACTCATGGCATCAAGTATAGAAGGAAAATTACCAAAAATTGAATAAAAACTGAAGTCAGAAAATATTGGGCTATTTTTCAGGTGAGCAATGATCGCTATCGCGATGGCAATGACCGCACAATGGATTCCAAATTCTAATTTTTCATGATTTGAAATGCATTAAAAATTCCAAAAAATTTGAAAAATCATGAAATTTGAGGAATACATTTCTTTTAAGTATATCTATCAGTGAAAAATAGGTTTTCATGAAAAATCATTATATTTCCACGTATTTACCAAAAATCCATAAGCTTTAAAAACTACTAGGTTTTTGATCATAAGAGTATCCATTTTAACACCTAGTCTTGCTTTGAATTGTTTCAAAACATGAATACATAGATTTTAGATTAAGAAATTGTTTTGAAAACATATGAAATATCCAACCATTATCTTTGGGCAATATGTCTATGAATTAAACATAAGTCTTCCTCATGATTGGTCTATTATTGCTATGTTGATACTTTAAATGACCATCTAAATGCCATAGGCATTAGTGGGCATTTGTATCATCCTAACATCTCACCCATGCTAAGTTTACAATCAAGTTAGCCTATAGTGAGTGTGAGATGCATCCTAGGGGGTATTTGTATATACTTAACCCTTGTATTCATGCAATTTTATCATGGTTAAGTATCAACCTAACAATCATCATGATCATAATGACATATATGAATTAATTTCACATTATGATCATGAAATACATGTCTTCATCAAATTATAATCATGCATTAGGTATTATATGATGATAATAAACAAAGTATCACCTAAAGCATGATTCAACCCTATTTCTCATGATTACGTGCCAAATATTAAAATCATAAATCATGATTTCAAACATTCATAGCAATTACATTAATCATCATGATTTAAGCATTGTTATCTATTTATGGGCACGTTATCATCACCCAACACTATTCTAAAAAATGTTGTCCCGCCATCCTAAGTCAACCAAAATATGATATAGATCAATTGCATATGGTTGACTACCCTAGGGGTTATCCTAACCCTTAAGGATGGATTTTGGAACCCAAAATAAGTTCTTTCCTATTGGGTTTACTAAGTATTCCTTGGGAATCCATTTCCTAGCTATTACTTTCTTCTTATCTTGTCCCCTAGCTATTAGGCATTTGTAGGCCTTTTCATTTTTCTTTTCCTTGTAGCCTAGGCCCTTTTTGTTAAAACTAGCTCTTTGGCTCCCTAAGATCATGTTCAATGTGTTGGAGCCAATTGTGAATTTTTCTAGGGCTTTTGTTAAATAATCTACCTTTTCCCTTAAG
This sequence comes from Wurfbainia villosa, assembly GCA_025175895.1. Classification (NCBI taxonomy): domain Eukaryota; kingdom Viridiplantae; phylum Streptophyta; class Magnoliopsida; order Zingiberales; family Zingiberaceae; genus Wurfbainia; species Wurfbainia villosa. Next base: position 121,784,026 of record CM045990.1, read on the forward strand.
ACCCTATTTTCATTTATACATGCATCACTAACATCTAATGGCACATAAAGGTCATGTGAGCATGCATCATTTAAGCTAGAAGAAATATTATCATTTAAGCATGCATTTTCTAGCTTATTTTCCAATGCCTTAATTTGATTAAGCATGCTTTTATTTTTCTTTTTCATTCCAAATAAGTCCTTAGTTAAACTAGAAATTATGGAAACTATTTTCTTAGGAGAGGCTTTTGTTACCATAGTTTCCATGTCCTCTTCTTCTTCGGATGATGAGGATGTAGAAACTCCCCCTTCATTTGAGCTCTCCCCACTTGAGCTTGATCCTTCATTTTCAGATGAAGAGCAATCCAAGTCATCAAAGGCCATCAAGGCCAAATTGGTGACAAAGGCATTCTCCTCATCCGATGACGATGAGGAGGATGAGGATGGGTCACCCCAAGTCCTTGCCTTTAGTGCTTTGGTCTTCCCTTTTTCTTTTGTCTTCTTCTCCTCTTCCTTCTTTTTCTTGCTCCCCTTTTTCTTCTTCTTTTCTTCTTTCTTTTTCCTCTCTTCCTTGCTCTTGTTTAGGAGAGGACAATTGTCCCTTATGTGCCCCTCTCCTTGGCAATTGTAGTATATGACCTTCCCCCTTGGTCTTCTATTTCTATCATGAGATTTATCAAATCTAAAATTCTTAAATGCACATCTTACCTTCCTTACCATATAGGCTTCTTCGGTGCTATCCATGGAGGAGGAGGAAGACGCTTCGTCATCAGAGGAGGAGGGGATTTCCATCTTCTTCTTCCCCTTGTTCGCTATCAAAGCGACTCCTCTTGAGGGTTGAATTCTAGGCTCTTCTTGTATTCCTTCACGCCTAGATTCATGTAATTCCATAGTGGAGAAAAATTCATCTAGAGTACTTACCTCTAGATTCTTTGAAATGTAAAATGAGTCCATCATTGAACTCCACTTGGATGATCGGGGGAAGGCATCTATGGCCTTCATTATCATATCGCGATTAGAGAGCCTTTCTCCTACACTTGTTAGTCCATTTAAAATTTCTTTGAATCTAGAATGCAAAGAAGTTACCTTTTCTCCCTTTTCTAATTTAATGTTGGATAGTTGGGAGCGGAGGAGATCTCTCCTTGCTAGCTTTGCCTCGGATGTGCCTTCATGAAGCTCAATTAGCTTCTCCCACATCTCCTTAGCGCTTAGGCATTCTCCTATTTGGTTGATTTCTTGTTGGGGGAGCACATTGAAGAGATGATGCTTGGCTTTTGAATTTGCAAGGTGCTCTTCCCTTTGCCTTTTGGTCCACCTAGATTTCTCTATTGGCTTCCCCTCTTCATCCCTAGGCAAAACGAAACCGGATTCCATTGTAATCATAATATCAAAATCCATTTCGAAAAATACCTCCATTCGCTTCTTCCACCAAGCGAATTCTCCTTCAAACTTCGGAGGATGGATGTTGGAGCCGGCCATTTCAAAAATTGCTTGTTGTGGCGGTTAGTCCTTGACAAGCTTTCCTTGGCTCTGATACCACTTGTAGGGGATCGAACGACCGGCTAGAGGGGGGTGAATAGCCCTCTTACGATGGATGTCGGAATTCTCGTTCGTTTGCTCGTCTACACAATCGTTAGCACAAGCGGAAGCATAAACAATAAAAACAAAGCAATAAATGAAAATACAAACGCTAACAAAGAATGTAACGTGGTTCACGGCTACGCCGCTAATCCACGATCCCGATTCGTCCGAGGTGAATCACTCCTCCAAAGCCAATCACTATTGGTCTCTCCTTTGCACCAAGCTAGGTGGAGGTAACCTTTACAATCAAGATCACTCTTCTTACAATAAGAATGGAGTAAAAACAAGTAAGAAGAGTTTAGAGCTTGTGGGGCACTAGGAAGATCACTTAGAGCATAAGCATTAGCCTCTCAAAGGCTCACACCCTCTCTTTTTATAGAGAGGGCTGATTTCTTCCCGTTGGCCGCCACTACCGATCACGCTTGCTTAGCGATCATTACTACAACGGTCTCCGAACACGCCGGATCCCGACCGCTGTGTTGTTGGGAATGGGATCGATGGATCACCAGATCATTCCCACATTGGTAAGACATGGAAAAGATCATGTGCTTATAAGAAAAAAGATATCTCCATTGGTATGAGGCCTTTTGGGTAAAGCCCAAAAACAAAACCATGAGGGCTTGGGCCCAAAGTGGACAATATCATACCATTGTGGAGATATGTGGATCTTATAACTCAACCTAACATAAGTTTGAGCTCCAGCCAATGGTAACCCATGTTAACCTGTGGTCAAGTCTCGAGCTCAGCCAAGTTCACCTAGTGAGCTACTTACATTTCACTCATTCTCTATCACTCGAAGTCCTGAAGTCTTCGTGGGTTGAAGGACATCAGCGCAGAAAATCCTTCCTTCAGAGGATAGGCCTTGGTTTGCCCAATGTGGCTTCACTTCAAGTCATCTCGAGGTGATGGGTATAATCAGTCCAGTCATCCTTGGTAAGGACCATGGAAAAGATCATGTGCTTATAAGAAAAAGATAAGGCTCCATTGTATGAGGCCTTGGGTAAAGCCCAAAAATAAAACCATGATTAGGCCCAAAGTAACAATATCATGTCATTGTGGAGATATGTGGAGCTTATAACACTCAAAACCTAATCATGGCAAGAGATTGCCCTCACAATAATGTCCTTTCTCCCTTCACTCAAAGCATGCTATGTGACTTTTATTTTTAATGATTATGTTTGAGTTACCTTCCTTGATGTTAGGGGACACATGGGCTTGTTCTTCATCATTTTTGGATGTAGAGGGCTTCTCTTACTTCGGTGTTGGTGATCTAATCTTCCCCTCAATCCTAGAGGTGGAATCTTCAACAACCTCTTCGTCTTTGGATGTTGAGCACCTCTCAACTTCTAAATCTTTAAGTTCTTGAGATGATGTGGCTTCTTCCTTGGAGTCATCATCATCTTGGGTCACGAAAGATTCTTCATGGAGCTTGGTAAGCTTGCTCCATAACTCCTTAGCATCCTTATATTTTCCTAATTTGCACATAACTTCATTATGTATTAAACTAAATAAAATGCTCCTTTCATTTGCCTCCTTGGATTTGCTTAAATTTGGTCCTCACTTCTCATCTCGTCCGAGGAGACTTCTTATCCATCGGCAAATCCTCATCAAGATGAATCATTTTTCAATATTCATCCGAAGAATATCACCGCTTTGAGGTGAACTCCTAGCTCCATGTATTAAATCTTGTGCAAGAGTCCAAACCATCATCAAATAACAATACTCTAGCCCCTCCACACATCAAAACCTAATCATGGCAACTCACAATAATGTCCTTTATTTTTAATGATTATGATTATGTATTAAACTAAATAAAATTTTGATTACCTTATCATTTGTCTTGGATTTTTAAATTTGGTCCTCTGTCCATTTCTTTTTCCCGAGGAGACTTCCCTTCTTATCCATCGAAGCTTTAAATCCTTGCATCAAGATGAATCATTTTTCAATATTCATCTGAAAGAATATCACCGTCTTTGTCTTCCATTGGGAAAATTCTCCTAGCCCATAAGGAGGTGTAAATCTTGTGTTGAGTCCAAATCCATCATTGAACTCCATTCCTCTAGCTTTTGCTCCCTCGACGATCAGTCCGTAGAAGAGCAACCTCGCTCTGATACCACTGTTTAGGATCATTGTTGCCCTAGAAGGGGAGGGGGTGAATAGCAACTCGATCATCGATTGCATTTCATTCTTGCATGCTTGTCTACAAATCATTAAGTGCAGTGGAAACAAGATATAAACATAAATAACAAAACACAAGCACACAACACCTGTTTTTATGTGATTAAGAATCCCCAATTCCTACTCCATGGTCTAGCTTCTAGCGATGTACCACCACTATACCTCCTCCTTCTTGGAAACCTTCCGAAGGAGGAGAAACCTCTTACACTTATTCTTTACAACACAACAACCAAAAACAAGTAAAAAAGTAAACCACAAATAAAAACACTTTACATGATTGCTTGTAAGCTTGACCTATGTGTTTAGTTGCTTTGGAATGGTTTGGAAGGTTCAGAAAGCAGCAGTTCTTCCCCTTCTAAGTCACCAAGAAATTGACACTTGAACTCTTTACTAACTCCTCATTTTATAGGCTCAGAATCGGTTGATCTCTATCTACCAGTCAATTGTTGACTTGACCGTTTACTCACAACGGCTCCATCTACGCTAGATTTAAATTGATCAATCGACTGCTTTCGGCCATCAATCATTATTAAACCTCTAGTCAAACTGGACAGTCAATTCTGCGCCTTTATGTTTGCTCTTCACTTCAAGCAGTCAACTGCTTCACCACAATGTTGGATCGAAGCGGATCGCTAGAGGGGGGGTTGAATAGCGATAAAACTTTTTTTTTATTTGTTTGTTAAAACTCGAGTAGATAATTAATTACAGCGGAAAGATAAGCAATAAATAAAGGAGACAAATATTTTTACTTGGTTCGTAGCCTTCGGCAACTACTCCAAGGCCCTAGTGGTCCTTGACCACGCACGGAGGGCAAAACACTAAAACACTTGTCGTTGGAGGTAGGAGTTAGACGATTACAAAAACCTTCGAAAGCAAAAGATAGAGAGACACACCCTCTCTTCTATTAATGTAAAATGCAACGATAGAAAACCTCAATAAAGAATTGCAGTATAAAAGAGATGACAAAATAAAATTATACCAACAACTAGTAAATATAAATTAAGCTAGGGTTGTTGGCAGCACTTCGTCATTGTAGAGTCGTCAGAGAGTCGTAGAATTGCGGAGGCTTTTGAGCACTTAGAGATTGATGAAAAACCCTAGGAGAGGCCCTCCTTTTATAGCCTTTAAGCCCCTCATCGAATGGGTCTTCAACAAATAGGAATTGGGCCCAAAACTCTTTGAAAAATGGTGATAAAGCTTGACTCCTCGAGGCTGATTTTTGACCATCGGTTGAACTGATTTCTTGGCCGGTTGAACTGATGGCTCAGCAGTTGAACTGATCCTTGGTCGGTTGAACTGATGGCTTAGCAGTTGAACTGATCCTTGGCCAGTTGAACTAATTTTCAGACTTTTCGACTGTAATAAAGAGTTAGCTCAAAATATAAGTGAATTTGACGACCACTTGCCATCCGATCTCAACATAGACCTTCCATGGGAAGTCTTGGTTGGATCGTCGCCTAAGGATGTCCCCGTATGGAGGACTCGACCTTACTTAAGCTCACTCACACGAGCTTACCTCAACATTTACCTTTGAAGCCTTGCTTTCGATCTCCACCTGATTCCTTCGGCTCCCTCCGAAGTCCTCCCGGTGTCGCCCGACCACTACGGTTCTCTCCGAGTGTCGCTGACCTTCGGCTTAGCTTAGCATTTCTGCACACTCGATTCATCTCGTGAGATAATGACATGAGCTTAACTTTGTATCGTTTGCTATAATCAAAACTCAGGTTCGACTTAGGTGCCTACTGCACCAACAATCTCCCCCTTTTTGATTTATGGCAAACCCACATACAAAGTTAAGAACACAGCATGCATGAAGAATAAAAATAGCATGCATGAAGAATAATAATGCACATAAAATATCATGCATGAAAAATAATAATGTTCATGAAAAACAAAAATAAAGATTAAGTTGGAGTAGTAAGAATTTTCTTCAAGTACTCCCCCTTGAGGAAACCTCCCCCTTGACCGAGGGTGAGTCTTGAAAGAAGACCTTAGTCCTCCCCCTTGAGGATTGCTATTTAGGAAGAGTTTAAATAATTAACATTACTTAAAGTTGGCCTTAGTAAAACATTTAAGTTAAGAAGACTTCTTAAGTTGGCCCTTTCTCCCTCTTTCTTAAGTAAAGCATTAGCATTTGGCCATAGTGTTTAAAAATAATAATAAGTTTAAGTTAAGAATTCTCTTAACTTGGCCTTTACTTCCTTTTAAGTAAAACTTAAAGTTAAGTAAACATTTACTTAACTTTTGGCCATGAAAACTTTTGATCCCTTAACTTTGGCCTTTTTCTCCCCCTTTTGCCATATATCGAAAAGTGGAAGGGTGTGTGGAAAATAAGTATTAATTTAACGTCCAAGCATGTTCCATATTATTTTGAAAACAATATACTGAAAATAAGCTCATATATAAAATGTTTGACTCATATTTGGCTTAATTGATATGAAAGATCAACCAGTCCTGGTCAGAGTCGGTTAGTATGTATGATTATACTCCGTGGTTCATGGCGATGCACTAGCTCTACATCTGGAACCAGGAGTAAGGTCCTAACATCTCAGGCCCATCTACGTGGCTAAGTACACAAACACATTAGTCCTATGTGTTATGAGATGTATTGGCTCCTTAAATCTATAGGTGCATGATATCTAAGGTATGTCGTATTCTAGTTCCATGAAAATGAAAAGTATGAAATAGTAGTAATATAATTTGAAAAGTCCTATTCTACTATGCACATGCCCAATTTTCATCTTAATAGACTAAATTTGGCTTCGAGTAGGGGTTTAGTAAATAGGTCTGCCAAGTTAGACTTCGATTCGATGTATTCAAGTTGTATGGCTCCGTTGGCCACATGTTCTCGAATGAAATGGTGTTTGACCTCTATATGTTTGGTCCTAGAGTGACATATTGGATTCTTAGTAAGATTAATTGAACTAATGTTATCTACGTGAAGTTTAGTATTTGTAAAGTCTAACTTAAAGTCGCGGAGAGTGTGCTTCATCCAAAGAAGCTGAGTGACACACTCACCCATCGCGATATATTCGACTTCGGTGGTAGATAAGGCAACACAGTGTTGCTTCCTACTGCACCAACTCACTAGACTCGAGCCGAGAAGTTGACAACAACCACTCGTACTCTTTCTATCGAGCTTACTACCGCCATAGTCCAAATCGGAGTAGCTGATTAATTCGAACTCGGTAGATCTAGGGTACCAAATACCGACATTAAGTGTACCCTTTAGATATCTAAGGATACACTTGACAAGAGTTAGGTGAGACTCCTTGGCACAGGTTTGGAACCTTGCGCACATATTTACTGCAAATAAGATATCGGGTCGGCTTATAGTTAAGTAAAGGAGACTCCCTATTACGCTCCTATAGTATTTTAAATCAATTGAATTTCCGATTACATCTTCTTCCATATTCACATTAGTTGCCATTGGGGTATTAATAATTTTAGCGTCTTGCATTCCAAAGCGTTTAATTAATTCCCTAGTATATTTGCATTGATGTAGGTATATTCCATCTTTAGTTTGTTTAATTTGTAGAGCTAAAAAGAAGCTTAACTCACCTACTAAATTCATTTCAAATTCACTTTCCATAAGTGAAATGAACTCATTTAGTAGGATTGAGTTGGTGGTTCCGAAAATAATATCATCTACGTAGATTTGGGCTATGAATATGTCTTTACCTAAGGTTTTTACGAAAAGAGTTGGGTCAACTACAACTTGGTTAAAACTTTTGGACTTAAGATAAATCAAAAATCTCTCGTACCAAGCTCAAGGAGCTTGTTTAAGTCCATAGAGAGTTTTCTTTAACCTAAGGACATGGTCGGGTTTGTCTAAACTTTCGAAACCGGGGGGTTGACTAACATAAACTTCTTCTTTAATGTATCCATTTAAGAACACAGATTTCACATCCATTTGAAACAACTTAAATCCTCGATGTGCTGCATACGCTAATAGCATTCGAATGGACTCTAATCTAGCTACTGGGGCGTAGGTCTCGTCATAATCTAAACCTTCGACTTGACTAAACCCTTTAGCAACTAGTCTAGCTTTATTTCTAACCACTTCACCTTTATCATCAAGTTTATTTCTAAACACCCACCTTGTTCCATTGATTATTTTATCTTTAGGTGGTGGTACTAATTCCCACACTTCGTTCCTAGTGAATTGAGCCAACTCTTCTTGCATTGCAATAATCCAATCGGGATCAAGAAGAGCTTGGTCAATAGTCTTGGGTTCAATTTGGGAAATTAAGGAGATTTGACTAAGGTTTCTGTATGAGGCTCTAGTTCGAACTCCTAGACTTCGATTACCTATCACTTGGTTAATAGGATGATTTGTTTGAGTCCTAGTTGGATTTGGGTTTGAGTCTACAACTTGATCAATAGGATGACTCGTTTGAGTTCTAGTTTGGTTAGAGACATCTATCACTTGGTCATTAGAGTGACTTGGTTGACTTAGATTAGGATTAACACTAGACCTGATTTTCGGATCAGAGTTAGGTCTAGTATGAATCGACTCGCTAATTGGGGTTGCCGAGGGTTTTGTAGGTTCGTGTCCTTCATCAAATACTACATTAATAGTCTCTTCGACTCTAAGGGTGTCATGGTTATTTACACTATAAGCTCTACTCGTAGTTGAGTATCCTAGAAAGATTCCGGTCGTGGTTTTGGATGTAAATTTCCCTAGGTAATCCTTAGTGTTTAGGATATGTACCTTACACTCAAATACCCTAAAGTACTTGATGTTAGGTATTTTATCGTGATAAATCTCGTATGAGGTCTTAAGGTGCCTCTTTACCATAAGGATCCTATTTTGGACATAACATGTCATACTCACGGCTTCCGCCCAAAACCTATCGGGTAGGTTATACTCGTTTAACATTGTCCTAGCAGCTTCTTGTAGGGTTCTATTTTTGCATTCTACTAGGCCATTTTGTTGTGGAGTTCTAGGGAAAGAGAACTCATGGTGGTATCCATTTAGGTTACAAAATTCTGTAAACCTATGGTCCTCGAATTCACCACCATGATCAGTCCTAAGTCTTTTGATTTTAATGCTTTGTTGATTTTCTATTAATTTAAATAGATTGATTAATTGATTTAGGGTATCACTTTTGTGTTTGATGAACCTAACCCAAGTAGATCTAGAATAGTCATCAATTATGACTAATCAAAATTTACTTCCATTAAGTGACTTAGCTCTGTGTGAATCAAATAGATCCATGTGTAAGAGCTCAAGCACACTTTTGGTTCGTTCTTGATTAGTTAGTTGATGTTGTGTCCTAGATTGTTTACCTTGTTGACAAGCATTACATATTTTATTATCTAAGTTATTGAGGTTAGGTAAACCTCTGACTAAGTCACTCTGACTCATCTTGTGGATGAGTCTTGGGTGTGAGTGACCGAGTCATCGGTGCGACAACCATGATTCCTCTTGCCGTGTCATAAGACACTTAGTTGAGGAGTTAGTTAAGTTAATAGTGTAAATATTGTTATTTCTAGTTCCCTTAAGAATTGTTTTAGAAGTTTCATTTGTATTAATTACGCATTCATTTTCTTGAAATATGACCTTATAGTTATTATCACACAATTGGCTTACACTAAGTAAATTATATTGAAAATTTTCTACTAATAAAATATTTTGAATAACAAAATTTGAGTTAAGCTCAATATCACCTGATCCGATGATTTTAAGCTTGTCGTTATTTCCGAAGGCTACCGATCCTTGTCGTTTGATTCGAAGCTTCGAAAACTTGAGTTGATCCTCGGTCATGTGTCGGGAGCAACCACTGTCCAATATCCGTTGATCCTACACGCAAGGTAGTTGGATCGGATATTGGATTTATTAAAGATTGGTTGAAAATTATTAACCTAAATCATCTCACCCATGTCTACATGATCAAATACGTTAACCCTATATGTTCTTGTTAGATGACTTCCAATTTTACTTGATTTAAATTTAATGACTTAAACACTTGTCAACCTTGCATTAGATTCGGATTTGACCTTAGGTTCATCAAGTCACCTTTTCAAGATCATGGCTTCCAGGTCGTGGCGAGGCACAGAGGCCTTCTTTGATCGGAACAACGACCACTTCCTTAGACAAAGCCATTTTCAAGAAAATAATAACTTGACTCACCTAAGACCACTTCCTGGTCTAACTAGCCTAGGATACGGTGAGGTAGCTTCAGCTAGTTCCACTTGGTCAAGTGCACCGAACTAGATACGCCTTATCTAGCCCGAATACACAAGACTCCTCTTTCCTAGCGTACTTTCATCTCGCCGCGTCCTAGTACTATGTTATCAAGTATTGATGAGTTATAGTCCTATCTAACCATTCTAAAAAGGAAAATCAAACTAAATAAAAACCTAAGCATGCAATTTCTAGGTTAAAACACAAACAAGTTTCGTACTAGCTCCCCCTGGACTGTTGAATCAATTCGGTCTCTCCACATAGTGGATTTGGTCCTTGGGAACCCAGTACTGGTTTGATCCTAAGTTTGAAATTAAGGTGGTCTTAGGGACCCATGCTTGGACATATTTTTTATGTCGACTTACAATCGACATATACAACTTGTTGGTCGTATTTGAGCTAAACCCTAGCCCGGCCTTGTTGTACACGGCCCTTTGCGACCCAAGTAGGAGGTCAAGTCCTTTGGATCCCAAAGTAAACCTTTCCAACGTATTCCTAAGATCTTCGACTTGACTCTTCAAGAGTGAGTTCTCAACTTCGAGTTTTTCAACCCGAGTTGAGTCCTCCTCTTGAACTCGACTAGTCGAAGAGGTTAGGGAGACCTCATGTTTAAGGAGTTTAACTTCCTCAACTAGGGTCTCGACCTTGGACTCGGACTTAGCTAACTTTCTAGTTAAAAACTTAATTGCACTATAAAGTGTACTAATGAGAGACCGACTTACCTTGAGTGTATCTTTTGAACCGGATGTGTATCCGTGGCTTATCTTGAATAGTGCTTCGTAGTCCGACTCGTCTTCGGTTTCCGATTCAGGTTCCGGTTCCGACTCCGTCTCCGATTCCACCGGTTTATCCATGAGAACACGATCATTATCTTCTTCCTTGGATGCTTCTTCCCAAGTAGCGTTGAGTGCCTTTTTGTGTTTTGGTGCTTTGCTCTTGAGTTTTGGGCATTCGGACTTGATATGTCCAAACCTGTTGCATTCATAACATCTAATATTTGAACTTTTAGGCTTACCTTCGTTGGGTCGAGTGACGGTTCATTTTTGGCCCTTGACTATCCTCCGAACTAGGTTGACTAGTTCGGCCTCCATTTCCGAGTCGACCTCCGAATCAGACTCATCCTCTTCTTCCTTCGGGGGTGGCTTGCTTGCAGTTTTCTTCCTTGAACCTGCAAAAAGTGCTATACCCTTCTCGGGTTCCGAGTTAGACTGCTCATGAAGTTCAAAATTAGAAAATAGTTCATCTAACCTATGTTTCGAAAGATCCTTGGAGACCTTGTAGGCATCGACCATGGATGCCCACAAGGTAGTCCTCGGAAAGGAGTTTAGGACATACCTTATAAGGTCACGGTTTTTGACCTTTTGCCCGATCGCGTGTAGATTGTTGACTATGTCTTGGACGCGGGCGTGAAGTTGCATCGCGGACTCGTGTTCCTGCATTTTTAGATTATATAGTTTATTAAATAAAAGATCATGCTTACATACATTGGCTTCATCGGTCCCTTCATGTAGCTCCACTAGCTTTGTCCAAAGGTCCTTTGCGCTTATGAAGGGGCCGACGCGATTTAGCTCCTCCTTGGACAAGACGCATTGAAGGATTTGAGTTGTCTTAGCGTCGGCTTCGACTTGTCGTTTTGTCACAATGGTCCTGTAACGCCCGTAAAATTCTAAACTATGCCAAGTAATTATATAGGTTTTAAGGCCATAAAAGGTTTAAAATAAAATAAAATAAAAGATGGTTATAGGTAGGATTTGAACCATGAACCTCCTAATAGGGAGGTAGCCTTGACACCACTAGACCCTAGGATAATTTATGGATAAGATATATAAAGAATGTACAAGACCATAGGATGATTCATGGATAAGATATATAAAGAATATAGATGGGAAGATGAGGAGTTGGTTCATCCCCTCCCATGAAAGGATGAAGAGTGTTCATTCCCTAGGTATTAAAGAGGAGAATTAAGAAAAGAGAGGAAGTAAAACCCCACTTTCCTTCTTCATTCTCCTTTTTTCTCATCCTTGGCCGAATTCCCATTTCCCTTTCCTCCCTTTTTCATCCCAAGCTCTAGAAATTTTATAAGAATTTTTGTATGATGATAATGGGCTTTATGTGGGCTTTTTCAAAAATAAAAGAAAATAAGCCAAAAGAGATGCAAGGCCTAGGAATTCAACCCCAAACCTCTAGAGATAACCAAACCCTATAGATGCATCCACTAACCAGAAGCCCAATGAGATGTTATTAGTAGAGGAATAGGGGAAATGATAGTTAAGGGTAAGGGAGGCTAATGGACACTTCAAGAGAATAAATAGGGAATTAAGGGACAAGAGAAAAGCCACTTCTCCACTTCTCCCTCTTCTCTTCTTCTTCCTCACCGAAATCTATTCCTCTCCCTCTCCATTTTCATCCTTTGGCCGAACCCCATCCAAGCAAGGAGAAGGCTAGGTTTTGCTTTCCTTAGGTCATCTTTCCACCTAAAGCAAAGCGAAGGATGTAAGTATCCCTCACCTGCATACGAGTAGCTTTCGGTTGATGTTTTTGAAAAAAAATCCCTATGATATATTCGGCCAAGCTTAGTTTTAATGTTCCAAGGAAGTTCTATATCATGTTTTGTAAGAAGAAGATGATGTTAGGATGTAAAATGAATTAGGTTAAAAGATAACCCTAGAAACCCCTATGGACTATTCGGCCAACACATGTTTTTGGGTGTTTTATCGAAGTTCTATACCTTGTTTTACATGCATAAGATGATGTTAGGATGTAAAATGAATTAGGTTAAAAGATAACCCTAGAAACCCCTATGGACTATTCGGCCAACACATGTTTTTGGGTGTTTTATTGAAGTTCTATACCTTGTTTTACATGCATATGATGATGTTAGGATGTAAAATGAATTAGGTTAAAAGATAACCCTAGAAACCCCTATGGACTATTCGGCCAACACATGTTTTTGGGTGTTTTATTGAAGTTCTATACCTTGTTTTACATGCATATGATGATGTTAGGATGTAGAATGAATTAGGTTAAAAGTTAACCCTAGAAACCCCTATGGACTATTCGGCCAACATATGTTTTTGAGTGTTTTATTGAAGTTCTATACCTTGTTTTACATGCATATGATGATGTTAGGATGTAGAATGAATTAGGTTAAAAGTTAACCCTAGAAACCCCTATGGACTATTCGGCCAACATATGTTTTTGAGTGTTTTATTGAAGTTCTATACCTTGTTTTATATGCATATGATGATGTAAGGATGTAGAATGAATTAGGTTAAAAGTTAACCCTAGAAAGCTCTATAAACCATTCGACCATCATGGGTTTTTGGTGTTTTATTGAAGTCCTATATCTTGTTCTACATGCACATGATGATGTTAGGATGTAGAATGAATTAGGTTAAAAGACTAACCCTAAAAGCCTACATGGACCATTCGACCCCTTGGTTTGAAGTTCAATGAAGTTTTATACTATGTTTTGTTTGCATATGATGATGTTAGTATGTTTGTTGGATTAGGTTAAGGGTTTAACTTTGAAAGCCCCATGAATCATTCGGCCAACCATTGTTCCATAGCATGCTCTAGGTTAAGTTAATATGTGTTTTATGTTTAAGTGAATTCATGTGGACTTGTGATATTAAATGATTCTAGATGAAGATAACATCCTTTGGGTTAGTGTTTACTTATTCTTGATGTTTATGCCTATGCCATGCCCTATATGTATGTGATATTTAATATATGTTATGAAATAAAATACGATATGATCATGAAATGAAAAACGATATGTTCATGAAATGAATATGATATGATTATGAAATGAAGTATGATATGTTTATGAGATGAAAAATGATATGCTCATGAAGTGAAGTATGATATGTTATGAAATGAAGTATGCTATGTTTGCAAAATGAAATAAGATATGTTATAATAAAAGCATATAAGTATTTTACCTTCTGCATGGCTTGTACCAGGACCCTAACAAGGTCTAAAGGGATGGGCTCCTAAGATGCCCTAGGTCGACGGACTAAGATCGGGCCTAGGATAGGCTCCTATGTATGATTGCCCCTAGGTCGACGGACTAAGATCGGGCCTAGTACGGGATGGGCTCCAAGATGCCCTAGGTCGATGGAGTAAGACTCGGGCCTAGGATGGGCTTCTACGCTATGATGATTGCCCTAGGTCGACGGACTAAGATCGGGCCTAGTAACCTAGTAGGTTCGAGACTTGCTACCTCGGGTCTATTTAGGGATGCGCACTATTATGAAGAAGAAGTGGTACAATGTCAGGCCCAAATATGTTGAGATTTATGTTACGTACCTATAATATATGTTTTCAAAAAGCATCCTGCATATGTTTACATGATTTGATTGTTAGGTTCACATGCTATGTTGATATGTCATATATATATGTTGCATGTTATGTTTGATATGTCATGTTTATGCTGCTATATTACATGTGATGTATGTTATGTTTGATATGTCATATATAGGTTGTATGTTATGTTGATATGACATGTATATGTTGCTATGTTACATATGTTGTATGTCATGTTTGATTAAGTCATATATTTACATGATATGCTACTATGATATGTATGTTACATGTTATGTTACTTATGTTACTTATGCTACATGTTAAGTTGCTTACGCCATGTATGTTACATGTTATGTTGCATATATGTTATGAATGTTACATGCCATGATTAATGTCGATGTATGGTTTTGTGAGTAGGACAGGATCTTACTAAGCCTATGTGCTTATAGTTTATCTTTCCCTCGTACTGCAGATAAGGGTAAGAGATGGATAAACTAAAAGGGAGCAGCAGGAGGGGCTAAATGTGTGTGATAGTGGCATGGTGGAGAAGATCCGTTATGTCCTTTTATATATGTTTCCCTATGATGATGATGTTTATGGATGTCCTTATTATGTCCCCTTATGATGATGATGTTTATGGACTAGAACTAAGTACTAAGTACCTATGAAATAATGATGCATGCTCTATGTTAAGAAGAAGTATCTATATATGTTATGATGCATGCTCTATGTTAAGAAGAAGTATCTATATATGTTATGATGCATGCTCTATGTTAAGAAGAAGTATCTATATACGTCAATGCATGTTTATGTTTAAAAGAAAAGAAAAAAAATGTATCCAAAGTCTTCCGCTGTAAGTAGTAAGAAGTGTATGTATGTATGCGTCGCATCACGCCGCCCCTCCGACCCTTGGAAAAAGGGCGTGAGATAAAGTTGGTATCTTTTCCACTACACACATCAAGCTCCAAATCCTGTCGCTCTAAGTAAGAATTCTATGTCTACTCTAATTTTAGCTTATTTGGTTCATGTATGATATGAAAAGACTTTAGTTTAAATATGCATGAATATATGTATGATAATCTTATGCTAGCCTTATTATAATATATGAAGATAAGTGTATGACAAAGAATGTTTTTAGTTTAAATATGCATGAATATAGGTATGATAATCTTATGCTTATGTATGATAAGGCATGCTTTTAGTTTAAATATGCATGAATATATGTATAAGATAAGTGTATGATAAGGAATGTTTTTAGTCTAAATATGCATGAATATATGTATGATAATCTTATGCTAGCCGTATTATAATATATGAAGATAAGTGTATGATAAGAAATGTTTTTAGTTTAAATATGCATGAATATATATATGATAATCTTATGCTAGCCTTATTATAATATATGAAGATAAGCATGGCTGGAAGACGTAGTAATAGAGTCGATGAGACAGTACCCCCACCTGATCTTATGCATGTGGTTACGGAACTCCAGGGATAGCTGCAGGAGTTCTGTAGCCTATTCAAATCCCAGAATGGACGTGGGAAGATATAGCTATGGATTTCATAGTAGGACTACCCAAAATAACTAATGGTTATGAAGCTATTTAGGTGATTGTTGAAAGATTGACAAAATCTGGCCATTTCTAGCAATCAAATATCGTACTCTATGGAACAACTAGCCCAGTTGTATGTTGAGGAGGTGATCAGGTTGCATAGAGTTCCTAAGACCATGTGATTGAGCCACAAACGGTACAAGTTCAAGAAGATTTAAGTTATGAAAGTTGGCCTATTCAGATAATAGATCAAGAAATCAAGAAATAGAGAACCAAAGAAGTACCCTTAGTGAAAGTCATATGGCAAAATCAAAAGTTTGAAGAAGAAACTTAGGAACGCGAGGATGACATGAAATAAAAGTATCTGGAGTTGTTCTAAGTTTTGAGGACGAAACTTTTATAGGTATGAAGGATTGTAACGCCCGTAAAATTCTAAACTATGCCAAGTAATTATATAGGTTTTAAGGCCATAAAAGGTTTAAAATAAAATAAAATAAAAGATGGTTATAGGTAGGATTTGAACCATGAACCTCCTAATAGGGAGGTAGCCTTGACACCACTAGACCCTAGGATAATTTATGGATAAGATATATAAAGAATGTACAAGACCATAGGATGATTCATGGATAAGATATATAAAGAATATACAAAGAATATAGATGGGAAGATGAGGAGTTGGTTCATCCCCTCCCATGAAAGGATGAAGAGTGTTCATTCCCTAGGTATTAAAGAGGAGAATTAAGAAAAGAGAGGAAGTAAACCCCCACTTTCCTTCTTCATTCTCCTTCTTCCTCATCCTTGGCCGAATTCCCATTTCCCTTTCCTCCCTTTTTCATCCCAAGCTCTAGAAATTTTATAAGAATTTTTGTATGATGATAATGGGCTTTATGTGGGCTTTTTCAAAAATAAAAGAAAATAAGCCAAAAGGGATGCAAGGCGTAGGAATTGAACCCCAAACCTCTAGAGATAGCCAAACCCTATAGATGCATCCACTAACCAGAAGCCCAATGAGATGTTATTAGTAGAGGAATAGGGGAAATGATAGTTAAGGGTAAGGGAGGCTAAGGGAAACTTCAAGAGAATAAATAGGGAATGAAGGGACAAGAGAAAAACCACTTCTCCCTCTTCTCTTCTTCTTCCTCACCGAAATCTATTCCTCTCCCTCTCCATTTTCATCCTTTGGCCGAACCCCATCCAAGCAAGGAGAAGGCTAGGTTTTGCTTTCCTTAGGTCATCTTTCCACCTAAAGCAAAGCGAAGGATGTAAGTATCCCTCACCTGCATATGAGTAGCTTTCGGTTGATGTTTTTGAAAAAAAAATCCCTATGATATATTCGGCCAAGCTTAGTTTTAATGTTCCAAGGAAGTTCTATATCATGTTTTGTAAGAAGAAGATGATGTTAGGATGTAAAATGAATTAGGTTAAAAGATAACCCTAGAAACCCCTATGGACTATTCGGCCAACACATGTTTTTGGGTGTTTTATTGAAGTTCTATACCTTGTTTTACATGCATAAGATGATGTTAGGATGTAAAATGAATTAGGTTAAAAGATAACCCTAGAAACCCCTATGGACTATTCGGCCAACACATGTTTTTGGGTGTTTTATTGAAGTTCTATACATTGTTTTACATGCATATGATGATGTTAGGATGTAAAATGAATTAGGTTAAAAGATAACCCTAGAAACCCCTATGGACTATTCGGCCAACACATGTTTTTGGGTGTTTTATTGAAGTTCTATACCTTATTTTACATGCATATGATGATGTTAGGATGTAAAATGAATTAGGTTAAAAGTTAACCCTAGAAACCCCTATGGACTATTTGGCCAACATATGTTTTTGAGTGTTTTATTGAAGTTCTATACCTTGTTTTACATGCATATGATGATGTTAGGATGTAGAATGAATTAGGTTAAAAGTTAACCCTAGAAACCCCTATGGACTATTCGGCCAACATATGTTTTTGAGTGTTTTATTGAAGTTCTATACCTTGTTTTATATGCATATGATGATGTTGTTGGGTTTCCGGCACCGTGGCGTGTGTGTGTTCGATCACATTTCGTAAACATGAACACAGCGGAAGCAATAAAAATAATAAATCTACTTTTATTACAACACACACAACACATGCATGCATATTACAACAAGTGTAGACATAACCGTAAATTTAAATTTGCAATAAAAGGAAATTTATCTACGTTATACCTTTCGTATGACGTGTAGCGGGAACGACATCAACCGGAACGATCCTCGCTAGAATCGTCTCTATCCGTATCCACGCCGAGTTCCTCGGGACGACTTCGCTAAGCCACGAGATTCGTCTGCGTACGGGTTACTAGCCTCGTGTGGAAGATGACGTGATCGAGAGATGATCACGATCCGAATCCAAATTCGGATCCTAATACGAGTTCTCAAAACTCGCTTCTCCGGAGAGGTATTTGTCAACCAATTGATGAATCCTTCGTCCTCCACCTCAGAGGATTACTGGAGATCGAATCCCCGGTAAGTTAGCCACTGTCGGAGCTCTAACCGTCATCCAAACGACGCTCCGACGAGAGGAGAACAAGCTGTCCAGAAAACTGGACAGCTTTGGTGGAGGAGATAGGCGCCGGCCAACCAAGGAAGAAGTGCTCACCTTGATGCCAAACCCAGGAGAGATCACGGAGCACGGAGGATCAGGCTGAAGCTTGGGCGCGGCGAGGGGAGGGCGCGGTTGGAGGGGGCTTAATTATCCCTTAAGCCCTCTTTTATAGAGAACTAATTCTCTTAATGGTTATTGGATCATAACCATTAGGCCCGTTAACCCGCTCCATTAAGATAAGTTAAAATAAACCAAACCATGATGGTTTATGTTAAGTTAAAACGAACCGAACCAACTTTTGGTTCATTCGTTTAAAATAAACCAAACCCTTTGGTTTATTCTCCTCCATTGGATTAGAACCAAACCATTTTGCTTCATCCATTATGTCTTCATAAGACATGGCCCATCCACACTTCCATTGCGACTGAAACAATTTCATGCTTGCTTCATATTTGGTCCAACCAAACCTTGTTTCTCTCGGTCTGAGAATCCCATTCTCAAGCTCGTTTTAAATCCTTTGGATTACGCTCATTGTGCGTGTGACCAAATAGGTTCTCGGTTTATGTTGACCGTCTATAATTAACCATTAATTATAGAACGATCATGAGTGGCACCTAGTAGTACATCATGATCCCCAATTAACCGAAAAGATCAACGGTTGATCCAGAACTATTTCTGAAACCCTTCAGTAGCTCGAATGAATCGTGCCCCATTCCCTTCACTCATCTTATACCCACTTGGTTCAGGACATGGTCTATAGTGTCAGTTCCCACTAGGCTGACTACGTCACACCTAGCCCAAGTATCATTTCCTCGTCCTACGGATTCTAGTTACTCCACATGTATCGAAGAGTACCTTACTCTAAACATGTAATGCTTTGGCCAAAGACTTTAGTAACAATCCGACGAGAGGTCATGGGTATACATCTCCTCGCAAGGAGTGGTGAATCCTTTATAGGCTATTCAAACACCTTCGATCACTTCGACTTATACCCAATCATCCCGGGTCCACATCTCCTTAGAGATGCTTGCTTAAGATGTCAAAGCATAAGTCTCTATGATCAAGATGACTTGAATACCGCAAGTCAAAGGAACATCACACTTAAGCCATAGTAAGAACTTCATTGACATATCTATATATGCAGAGAACCATATGAAGTCTTATGGCTGGTCACTCCAATGAACTAGTTACCATAACTAGCATCCACGATTAACTCCGGACATCACTATGTCTCCAGCCAGTGAGAATCAGCTGCTTGGATACACCAAGGAGTATACCTCGTGCTAGTCTCGCGAAATTGATGGTGTCCAAATCCATCAATTCATCGACTAGGATAATTCGATACATCACAATTACACATGTAGAGATACTCACTAGTTGTGATCCAATCACAAATTCTCTCATGCTGTGAATCGTATCGTGGACATTCAGTAAATGAGTTTAAGATCCAATCAAATACATAAAACATGTATACTCAAATAGTGAATCTTCACTTATCATATAAATGGTTCATACATAAGGCGATTGCCTTAGAACATCTCTCATATATTACTAACAGACTCCCACTTGGCCTATTGCCAATCGCTACGGTATCCAATACCATAAGCTCAAACATGACCCTCAAACTTATTTTGAGGTAATGTCTTAGTCAAGGGATCCGCTAAGTTCCTTTCAGTGGGAATTTTCTCGATTTGTATTTCGTTCCTACTGATGATCTCTCTGATAAGATGATAGCGGCGAAGCACATGTTTGGATCATTGATGAGACCACATCAAGTTCAGAGATGAACTTCATGATCCAAACCACTTCCTTTGCTGCTTCTAAAGTTACAATGTATTCTGCCTTAGTGGCAGAATCCGCTATAGTGTCAAGCTTGGAACCTTTCCAACTTATTGCGCCTCCATTCCAGGTAAATACATACCCAGACTAAGACATGGAATCATCCTTGTCTGTCTGGATCTGGCATCCGTATACCCACGTATCACCATGTACCCTTCTCCATCTATTAGGAACGCATCCTTAGTTCTTCTTAAGTACTTAAGGATCGTCTTAACAGTCACCCAATGATCCATTCCTGGATCAGACTGGTATCTACTCGTGACCCTCAGAGCATACGATACATGGGGCCTCGTACATAACATAGCATATATGATAGATCCTATTGCGGATGCATAGGGAATCTTACTCATGCAAATCCTCTCGTCTTCTGTGCGCGGACACATAGACTTCGAAAGGTGTACCCCATGCCTGATGGGTAAGAAACCTTTCTTGGATTCCGACATGCTAAACCTCTTTAGCACTCGGTCTATATATGTAGACTACGAAAGACCAAGCAACCATTTCGATCTATCTCTATAGATCTTAATCCCGAGGATGTAGGTTGCTTCTCCCAGGTCTTTCATGGAGAATGTCTTGGATAACCAAACCTTCACTGACTGTAATATTGAAACATCGTTTCCTATAAGTAGTATGTCATCGACATACAATACTAAGAACACGACTGCACTCCCACTAACCTTCTTGTACACACAAGGTTCGTCTGGATTTTGTGAGAAATCAAACCTTTTGATTGTCTCATCAAAACGGATATTCCAGCTCCTGGATGCTTGCTTCAATCCATAAATGGACCGTCGCAATTTGCATACCTTGGTTTTATCAACCGATGTGAAACCCTCAGGCTGTATCATATACACGTCCTCGAGCAAGTTTCCATTAAGGAAAGCTATTTTCACATCCATCTGCCATATCTCATAATCATAATGAGCCGCTATGGCCAGGAGCATCCGAATGGATTTAAGCATAGCTACAGGCGAATAAGTTTCGTCATAATCAACACCTTGCTTTTGATGATATCCTTTCGCCACCAATCTAGCCTTATAGGTAATCACATTACCATCCATGTCGGTTTTCTTCTTGAAAACCCACTTGCACCCTATAGGCTTTATCCCTTCAGGTGGGTCAACCAAGTTCCAAACTTGGTTTTCATACATGGAATCCATTTCCGACTTCATGGCACCAAGCCACTTATCCCTTTCTGAACGTGTCAGCACTTCTTCATAACTGGTAGGCTCCTCATCATCAATGAGTAACACGTCGTTCGATTCACTTACGAGAAATCCATATCTCTCAGGAATATTGCGTGTTCTACCAGATCTACGAAGATGTGGTGTTACAATAGGTCCAACACTATGAGTTGTCGATTGTTGTGCTTCACCGGGTATCTCATTAATGTCTATTTGAGTCTATCGAGCCTCCTCAAGCCCGACGACACTCCCACTGTTTTCTTGCAAGAGAAACTCTTTCTCTAGAAACACGGCATGCCTTGAAACAAACACCTTTTGTTCCACAGGATGATAGAATTGGTAACCCCTTGTTTCCTTAGGGTATCCAACAAATAGACATTTATCAGACTTAGCATCCAATTTGTCTGATACAGTCCGCTTCACATAAGCAGGACAACCCCATATCTTCAAGTAAGATACATGAGGTTTCTTACCATTCCATATCTCATATGGAGTAGTTGAGACTACCTTGGTAGGCATTACATTTAACAAGTAAGCGGTATGCAGTGCATAGCCCCAAAAGGACTTGGGAAGAGTCGCATGATTCATCATTGACCTGACCATGTCCAACAAGGTCCGGTTACGCCTCTCAGATACACTATTATGCTGAGGTATATATGGCGGAGTCCATTGAGACAATATACCATTGTCTCTTAGATAATCAAGAAACTCTTAACTTAAGTATTCACCACCTCGATCCGATCGAAGTATTTTAATACTCTTATCATGTTGTTTCTCTACTTCATTTCTGAATTCTTTGAACCTTTCAAAGGCTTCAGACTTGTGTTTCATCAAGAACACATACCCAAACCGTGAGTGATCATCGGTGAAGGTAATGAAGTAGCTATAGCCTCCTAATGCTTGAGTTGACATAGGTCCACATACATCAGTATGTATTAGTCCTAGTAACTCTCCCACTCGTTCACCTTTTCCAGTAAAAGGTAACTTAGTCATCTTGCCTTTTAAGTATGATTCGCATGTATCGTATGAATCCTATTTAAACGATTCCAGAATTCCACATCGGTGTAATTCGGACATGCGTTTCTTGCTTACATGGCCAAGACGACAATGCCACATGTAGGAGTCTAATTGATTATCTTTTTGAGCATGCTTGTTGCTCGCTTCGATATTGAAAATATCACTGGATATGTCCAACGTATAAACACCATTGCTTAAAGTTCCAGTCCCTTAAAGAACTCCATTCAAAGTTATGTAACAACAATTGTTACTAAAAGTCAAATGGTACCCATTTCTATTTAAACAAGAAATAGAAATGATGTTCTTTATCACCGAAGGAACATAAAAGCAATTGTCCAGATCTAAGACAAGTCCTACAGGGAGTTCCAACAAATACGTTCCGATGGCGAGTGCAGCAACCGTTGCTCCATTCCCAACACGTAAATTTGACTCTTCCTTGATGAGTCTTCTTCTATTCCTTAGCCCATGTATGTCATTACATATATGTGAGCCACACCCAGTATCAAATACCTAAGTGTCTGAGGAAATAGAATGACAATCAATAAAGAAGATTTCTGAAGAAGATGGGGCATCCGATGTCTTATCCTTCTTCACAGACTCAAGATAAATCTTGCACTTTCTTCGCAAATGGCCCTACTTGCCATAATGATGGAAAGTGCCCTTTTGAGCTGGTTGTGCCTTTTTAGCCTTTTTCTTCTTCCCCTTCTGTTGTTCCTTTGACTCACTCTTAGAACCTTTCTTCGAGGAATCAACTAATCAACACCGTCCCCTGCTCATGCTTCTCAAAAGGCTCCACAGTCTTCAGCATGTTGAGCAGTGCCACAGATGAACCTTCTTGCATCTCAGAGGTGAAGAGGAGCTTGGAGACTTCGAACCTTTCGAATCTCACTTGCTTATCAAACAACTCATAAAGATGAAGGACTACGATATGAGCATCCATATGCTCATGCTGCTTTCGTAGCTTGGGTTCCATCGCGGCTAGCATGATGCAACTTGTCAGTTCAGAATCACCACATGTTTCGATAGACCAACAATTGGTCCGGAGTTGCATCGTCACTAGGATGGGCGGGAAGAGGCGCTTCGAGGACATACGCAAGCTTTTCACCTTGAGAACAATTCTCAAGTTTCTAAGCCAGTCCAAGAAGTTCGGCCCAGTCAATTTATTCGAATCCAAAATGGAACACAAATTAAAAGACAACATGATCAATTTTAGAAATACAAAACGAGCATATATGAGAAAGATGATTTTTAAAATGCATCAATATACATTTATAAATCTCATTCATTTTTTGAATTTCAAAAACCCCAAAATCACTTCGGGAGATCGTAGGTCCATCTCCGAATGGGATGATATCCATCATAGTTATGAACAACCTTGGAGAGAGTCCAACAAGCTATTCATAACTACGACGGTAGGTATCATCTATACCGATTGCATATCACGTATATGCAACTATCACAATGTGCTATCAACTAATTGAATGTTCACACATACGTTGGGTTGTTAACACATTAACAAGTATGCATCATATGCATAGCACCCAACTTCACCTCCCTTTACATCGACCTTGGAGAGAGTCCAACAAGCCGATGCTCCAGGTTAAAGCCAACCAATTAATAGAGAAATAGTTTTAATATGGTTAGAGCGCATTCAACCAATTAGCCCAGCTTGGAGAGAGTCCAACAACCAAAGCTAACGATTGACCTCTGACTCTTACCATATTAGTATTAAACTATTCCATGGTTTGAACATGTTCGGGGTCGAGCCGGGCTTGGAGAGAGTCCAACAACCCAAACAAGAAACGGAACTCTGGTTCTAACCATATCAATGGAAGGTGTAGGCTTTAATATTGTTTAAGGGTTTTATGTCTCATCCTCTTTGCATGCAAATAACTATTATCTACATGGCATGACATACATCTACATGTCACGACACGCATGGCATAATGTTATGCATCTAATGCAATTACATGGCATACAATTATGTCATGTATATAATTTTCTTATATGTCATAACTATTTATGGAAATAAAATATGTTTAAGATTTGATTCTCCAAATCAAATCATAATTAAATTAGGAAACAAATTTCCAAATCTAATCACATATTTTATTCATGGAATTATTTGATTAAGGAAAATCTATTTAGGAAACCAATTTCCTAAATCATTAAAACTACTTATGGAAATAAAATATTTTAAGATTTGATTTCCCAAATCAAATCATGATTAAATTAGGAAACAAATTTCCAGAATCTAATCAAATATTTTATTTATGGAAAATATCAATTTGCATAAATACTTCCAACTTTCCAAAAGTGGAAGATTTCCATAAATATGTCTACACTTTCCAAAATTGAAAAATTTCCATAAATACTTCTAAATTTCCAAAATTAGAAAATTTCCAGAAATACATTATGACTATCGCAAAACCATTTTTACGATTATGTCGAAACACAACCTGGGCTCTGATACCACTGTTGGGTTTCCGGCACCGCGGCGTGTGTGTGTTCGATCACGTTTCGTAAACATGAACACAGCGGAAGCAATAAAAATAATAAATCTACATTTATTACAACACACACAACACACGCATGCATATTACAACAAGTGTAGACATAACCGTAAATTTAAATTTGCAATAAAAGGAAATTTATCTACGTTATACCTTTCGTATGACGTGTAGCGGGAACGACATCAACCGGAATGATCCTCGCTAGAATCGTCTCTATCCGTATCCACGCCGAGTTCCTCGGGATGACTTCGCTAAGCCACGAGCTTCGTCTTCGTATGGGTTACTAGCCTCGTGTTGAAGACGACGTGATCGAGAGATGATCACGATACGAATCCAAATTCGGATCCTAATACGAGTTCTCAAAACTCGCTTCTCCGGAGAGATATTCGTCAACCAATTGACGAATCCTTCGTCCTCCACCTCAGTGGATTACCGGAGATCGAATCCCCGGTAAGTTAGCCGCTGTCGGAGCTCTAACCATCGTCCAAACGATGCTCCGACGAGAGGAGAACAAGCTGTCCAGAAAACTGGACAGCTTTGGTGGAGGAGATAGGCGCCGGCCAACCAAGGGAAGAAAAGGCTCACCTTGATGCCAAACCTATAGGAGATCACCGGAGGGTCACCGGAGGGTCACCGGAGGATCACCGGCTGAAGCTTGGTCACCGGCAAGGAGCTGGATGGCAGCACAACAAGCTGGGCGGCAAAGGAGGTTGGGCGGCAACTCCCTCAATGGGGTGGGCGGCAACTCCTTGCTAGGGTTTTTGGATTAGGGCTTAATTATCCCTTAAGCCCTCTTTTATAGAGAACTAATTCTCTTAATGGTTATTGGATCATAACCATTAGGCCCGTTAACCCGCTCCATTAAGATAAGTTAAAATAAACCAAACCATGATGGTTTATTTTAAGTTAAAACGAACCGAACCAACTTTTGGTTCATTTGTTTAAAATAAACCAAACCCTTTGGTTTATTCTCCTCCATTGGATTAGAACCAAACCATTTTGGTTCATCCATTATGTCTTCATAAGACACGGCCCATCCACGCTTCCATTGCGACTGAAACAATTTCATGCTCGCTTCATGTTTGGTCCAACCAAACCTTGTTTCTCTCGGTCTGAGAATCCCATTCTCAAGCTCGTTTTAAATCCTTTGGATTACGCTCATTGTGCGTGTGACCAAATAGGTTCTCGGTTTATGTTGGCCGTCTATAATTAACCATTAATTATAGAACGATCATGAGTGGCACCTAGTAGTACATCATGATCCCCAATTAACCGAAAAGATCAACGGTTGATCCGAACTATTTACGAAACCCTTGATGGCTCGAAATGAATCGTGCCCCATTCCCTTCACTCATCTTATACCCACTTGGTTGAGGACATAGTCTATTGTGTCCCCCACTAGGTCGACTCGTCACCTAGCCCAGTATCATTTCCTCGTCCTACGGATTCTAGTTACTCCACATGTATCGAAGAGTACCTTACTCTAAACATGTAATGCTTTGGCCAAAGACTTTAGTAACAATCCGACGAGAGGCCATGGGTATACATCTCCTCACAAGGAGTGGTGAATCCTTTATAGGCTATTCAAACACCTTCGATCACTTCGACTTATACCCAATCATCCCGGGTCCACATCTCCTTAGAGATGTTTGCTTAAGATGTCAAAGCATAAGTCTCCATGATCAAGATGACTTGAATACTGCAAGTCAAAGGAACATCGCACTTAAGCCACAGTAAGAACTTCATTGACATATCTATATATGCAGAGAACCATATGAAGTCTTATCTGGTCACTCCAATGAACTAGTTACCATAACTAGCATCCACGATTAACTCCGGACATCACTATGTCTCCAGCCAGTGAGAATCAGCTGCTTGGATACACCAAGGAGTATACCTCGTGCTAGTCTCGACAGAATCGATGGTGTCCAAATCCATCAATTCATCGACTAGGGATAATTCTGATACATCACAATTACACATGTAGAGATACTCACTAGTTGTGATACAATCACAAATTCTCTCATGCTGTGAATCGTATCGTGGACATTCAGTAAATGAGTTTAAGATCCAATCAAATACATAAAACATATATACTCAAATAGTGAATCTTCATTTATCATATAAATGGTTCATACATAAGGCGATTGCCTTAGGACATCACTCATATATTACTAACAGATGTTAGGATGTAGAATGAATTAGGTTAAAAGTTAACCCTAGAAAGCTCTATAAACCATTCGGCCATCATGGGTTTTTGGTGTTTTATTGAAGTCCTATATCTTGTTCTACATGCACATGATGATGTTAGGATGTAGAATGAATTAGGTTAAAAGACTAACCCTAAAAGCCTACATGGACCATTCGGCCACCCCTTGGTTTGAAGGTTCAATGAAGTTTTATACTATGTTTTGTATGCATATGATGATGTTAGTATGTTTGTTGGATTAGGTTAAGGGTTTAACCTTAAAAGCCCCATGAACCATTCGGCCAACCATTGTTCCATAGCATGCTCTAGGTTAAGTTAATATGTGTTTTATGTTTAAGTGAATTCATGTGGACTTGTGATATTAAATGATGCTAGATGAAGATAACATGCTTTGGGTTAGTGTTTACTTATTCTTGATGTTTATGCCTATGCCATGCCCTATATGTATGTGATATTTAATATATGTTATGAAATGAAATACGATATGATCATGAAATGAAAAATGATATGTTCATGAAATGAATATGATATGATTATGAAATGAAGTATGATATGTTTATGAGATGAAAAATGATATGTTCATGAAGTGAAGTATGATATGTTATGAAATGAAGTATGCTATGTTTGCAAAATGAAATAAGATATGTTATAATAAAAGCATATAAGAATTTACCTTCTGCATGGATTGTACTAGGACCCTAACAAGTTCCAAAGGGATGGGCTCCTAAGATGCCCTAGGTCGAAAAACTTAGATCGGGCCTAGGATGGGCTCTTATGTATGATTGCCCCTAGGTCGACGGACTAAGATCGGTCCTAGTACGGGATGGGCTCCAAGATGCCCTAGGTTGATGAAGTAAGACTCGGGCCTAGGATGGGCTTCTACGCTATGACGATTGCCCTAGGTCGACGGACTAAGATCGGGCCTAGTAACCTAGTGGGTTCGAGACTTGCTACCTCGGGTCTATTTAGGGATGCGCGCTATTATGAAGAAGAAGTGGTACAATGTCGGGCCCAAATATGTTGAGATTTATGTTACGTACCTATAATATATGTTTTCAAAAAGCATCATGCATATGTTTACATGATTTGATTGTTAGGTTCACTTGCTATGTTGATATGTCATATATATATGTTGCATGTTATGTTTGATATGGCATGTTTATGCTGCTATGTTACATGTGATGTATGTTATGTTTGATATGTCATATATAGGTTGTATGTTATGTTGATATGACATGTATATGTTGCTATGTTACATATGTTGTATGTCATGTTTGATTAAGTCATATATTTACATGATATGCTGCTATGATATGTATGTTGTTGGGTTTCCAGCACCGCGGCGTGTGTGTGTTCGATCATGTTTCGTAAACATGAACACAGCGGAAGCAATAAAATAATAAATACTCCTATTTATTACAACACACATAACACACACATGCATATTACAACAAGTGTAGACATAACCGTAAATTTAAATTTGCAATAAAAGGAAATTTATCTACGTTATACCTTTCGTATGACGTGTAGCGGGAACGACATCAACCGGAATGATTCTCGCTAGAATCGTCTCTATCCGTATCCACGCCGAGTTCCTCGGGATGACTTCGCTAAGCCACGAGCTTCGTCTTTGTACGGGTTACTAGCCTCGTGTTGAAGACGACGTGATCGAGAGATGATCACGATCCGAATCCAAATTCGGATCCAAAATGAGTCCTCAAAACTCGCTTCTCCGGAGAGGTATTCGTCAACCGATTGACGAATCCTTCGTCCTCCACCTCTCAGAGGATTACCGGAGATCGAATCCCCAGTAAGTTATCCGCTGTCGGAGCTCTAACCGTCATCCAAACGACGCTCCGACGAGAGGAGAAGAAGCTGTCCAGAAAACTTGACAGCTTGGTGGAGGAGTAGGCGCCGGCCAAAACAAGGAAGCCAAGTGCTCACCTTTTCACCGAGGCCTAGGAAGATCACCGGAGGGTTCACCGGCTGAAGCTTGGACGCCGACAAGGAGATGACGGCTGCACAACAAGCTGGGCGGCAGCCTAGGGTTGGCGCCGAGCAACTCCAAGGGTGGGCGGCAACTCAAAGGCTAGGGGTTTTGGATTAGGGCTTAATTATCCATTAAGCCCTCTTTTATAGAGAACTAATTCTCTTAATGGTTATTGGATCATAACCATTAGGCCCGTTAACCCGCTACATTAAGATAAGTTAAAATAAACCAAACCATGATGGTTTATTTTAAGTTAAAACGAACCGAACCAACTTTTGGTTCATTCGTTTAAAATAAACCAAACCTCTTTGGTTTATTCTCATCCATTGGATTAGAACCAAACCATTTTGGTTCATCCATTACGTCTTCATAAGACGCGGCCCATCCACGCTTCCATTGCGACTGAAACGATTTCATGCTCGCTTTATGTTTGGTCCAACCAAACCTAGTTTCTCTCGGTCTGAGAATCTCATTCTCAAGCTCGTTTTAAATCCTTTGGATTACGCTCGTTGTGCGTGTGAACAAATAGGTTCTCGGTATATGTTGGCCGTCTATAATTAACCATTAATTATAGAACGATCATGAGTGGCACCTAGTAGTACATCATGATCCCCAATTAACCGAAAAGATCAACGGTTGACCCAGAACTATTTCTGAAACCCTTCAGTAGCTCGAATGATTCGTGCCCCATTTGTTAGTGAAAGCCCTAGAGCCAATCATGTGATGATTGTTGTATGGACTTTATTGTATCATATTCCTATTTATAAAGGCATGGTTATTATATTTACTTGTATTGGTGTCAAATAACTAAATATAATAATGTCCTTGAGTAGTAGGTTCTTATCTATATCAATCGATTGGTTGAATCGATAATGAGATGATATAGAGAACACTACTCTTAATCATTCCTAGTCGAGTACTAACATTCAGGGACAATGTTAATGCGTAGAGACTAGCATGTAGGTCAACAAGATGACTTGATCTCACAAGTCATGGATATGAGATATCAAGTTGACACATGGGTATGCATTGGAGAATGTATACTGAATGACCCACCATGAGAAAGTATCATGGATCGTTATATGAGTGTCATATACTTTCTCATGTGGCTATTAGTATGACTATTAGTCCTTAGACCTGAAGTCACCATGGTTCCCTACATAAGGAGTTGCATACTTTGCCTTCGTCAAACGTCACCCGTAAATGGGTGGACTATAAAGGCGATTACTGGGTATGTAACAAATTATGCGGAGGGATGTGAGTGATGTAGATGGGATCTATCCCTCCTATATGACGGGGGTGACATCGATATTCTTGAGAGAGTGAGACCACGAAGTGCATGGCCATGCCCAAATGAGTCAATATGAGATATTGAGCTCATTTGATTAGAGTGAGTCTACTTGGAGATCAAGATTTAGATTGTACCGAGGATGACACGGTCTATGCCTCGATTGGTCAATCTAGATGTCAAGGATAGAAGGACATTGTCACATATTGTGAGAGTCACAATTAGTAGTCACAAAGGTGATGTTGGAGCTCAACATTCTTGTAACTTGGGTAGCAATGATGTGTTGCTAGATACCGCTCATTGCTTATGTTCCTAAATCGGTTTAGGGACATTGCCAACGTTACAAGAACCTATAGGGTCACACACATAAGAGCAATTAGATGGAGATTAGGTTCATATGATGAACCATGAGGATTAGGTTCATGGGATGAACCAAATTGGATTAAGAGTAATCCAAATTAGACTAATTGAGTTAGACTCAAGTTGATTCCAGTGTTGAATGAGTCTAATTTATATTTGATTCATTAAATCAATTTAAATTAATGAATAGAGATTCATTAAATTAAATTGACTTGAGTCAAGTGGTTAGATTTGATCAACCATGGGAGATTATAGGTCAAGTTTGACTTGACTTGAGAGGGAAGATGAAAGGTCAAGTTTGACTTGACCAAATGCCATGTCATGATGATGACTTGGCATGGCCGGCCAATGATGATGCTCCACATCATCATTGACTTTGTCAATTGGTGCCACATCATGAGGGAGACCAAGGGTCATGGGAGTTACATGCATGCATGTAACCTCCTCTCCATGAAGTGGCCAACCACTTATTCCATTAGATGGAATTGATTTTGTGAGTTACACAACTTCATCTTCTTCCTTGGAACACCCTCTCAAGCTCTCCCAACCTCCTTGGCCGAAATTCCTAAAGGGTGCTAGCACACTCTAAGGTATTTTTCTCCACCTATTGCTTGTGTGGATACCAATAGAGGAGTGTGCACTTGACACTCTCGAGTTCCGGCGAACCTTTTGGATGAGCGGGATTTGCGAAGGGCATCGCATCGAGGGTAACTTCTTATCATGTAGATCTAGAGTAGATCTAAAGGTATTAAACACATACATGTTAGTTTTATATTTTATACTTCGCACGGATCCGTGGCCGGGGCTTCCGAGGTTTCCGCAACGCAAAAAGCGGTTTTTGCGGCTCGGAAAATCCCAACACCATTCCCTTCACTCATCTTATACCCACTTGGTTCAGGACATGGTCTATAGTGTCAGTCCCCACTAGGCTGACTACGTCACACCTAGCCCAAGTATCATTTCCTCGTCCTACGGATTCTAGTTACTCCACATGTATCGAAAAGTACCTTACTCTAAACATGTAATGCTTTGGCCAAAGACTTTAGTAACAATCCGACGAGAGGCCATGGGTATACATCTCCTCGCAAGGAGTGGTGAATCCTTTATAGGCTATTCAAACACCTTCGATCACTTCGACTTATACCCAATCATCCTGGGTCCACATCTCCTTAGAGATGTTTGCTTAAGATGTCAAAGCATAAGTCTCCATGATCAAGATGACTTGAATACCGCAAGTCAAAGGAACCTCGCACTTAAGCCACAGTAAGAACTTCATTGACATATCTATATATGCAGAGAACCATATGAAGTCTTACGGCTGGTCACTCCAATGAACTAGTTACCATAACTAGCATCCACGATTAACTCCGGACATCACTATGTCTCTAGCCAGTGAGAATCAGCTGCTTGGATACACCAAGGAGTATACCTCGTGCTAGTCTCGACAGAATTGATGGTGTCCAAATCCATCAATTCATCGACTAGGGATAATTTCGATACATCACAATTACACATGTAGAGATACTCACTAGTTGTGATCCAATCACAAATTCTCTCATGCTGTGAATAGTATCGTGGACATTCAGTAAATGAGTTTAAGATCCAATCAAATACATAAAACATGTATACTCAAATAGTGAATCTTCATTTATCATATAAATGGTTCA
The DNA here is from genome assembly GCA_025175895.1 of Wurfbainia villosa. Classification (NCBI taxonomy): domain Eukaryota; kingdom Viridiplantae; phylum Streptophyta; class Magnoliopsida; order Zingiberales; family Zingiberaceae; genus Wurfbainia; species Wurfbainia villosa. The sequence goes on from CM045990.1 coordinate 121,816,467, forward strand.
TACATAAGGCGATTGCCTTAGGACATCTCTCATATATTACTAACAGACTCCCACTTGGCCTAATGCCAATCGCTACGGTATCCAATACCATAAGCTCGAACATGACCCTCAAACTTACTTTGAGGTAATGCCTTAGTCAAAGGATCCGCTAAGTTCCTTTTAGTGGGAATTTTCTCGATTTGTATTTCGTTCCTACTGATGATCTCTCTGATAAGATGATAGCGGTGAAGCACATGTTTGGATCATTGATGAGACCACATCAAGTTCAGAGATGAACTTCTTGATCCAAACCGCTTCCTTTGCTGCTTCCAAAGCTGCAATGTATTCTGCCTTAGTGGCAGAATCCGCTATAGCGTCAAGCTTGGAACCTTTCCAACTTATTGCGCCTCCATTCTAGGTGAATACATACCCAGACTGAGACATGGAATCATCCTTATGCATGCGGGTCATCCGTATACCCACGTATCACCATGTACCCTTCTCCATATATTAGGAACACATCCTTAGTTCTTCTCAAGTAATTAAGGATCGTCTTAACAGCCACCCAATAATCCATTCCTGGATCAGACTGGTATCTGCTCGTGACACTCAGAGCATACATGATAGATCCTATTGCGGATGCATAGGGAATCTTACTCATGCAAATCCTCTCATCTTCTGTGCGCGGACACATAGACTTCGAAAGGTGTATCCCATGCCTGATGGGTAGGAAACCTTTCTTGGATTCCGACATGCTAAACCTCTTTAGCACTCGGTCTATATATGTAGACTGCGAAAGACCAAGCAACCGTTTCGATCTCTCTATAGATCTTAATCCCGAGGATGTAGGTTGCTTCTCCCAGGTCTTTCATGGAGAATGTCTTGGATAACCAAACCTTCACTGACTGTAATATTGAAACATCGTTTCCTATAAGTAGTATGTCATCGACATACAATACTAGGAACACGACTGCACTCCCACTAACCTTCTTGTACACACAAGGTTCGTCTGGATTTTGTGAGAAATCAAACCTTTTGATTGTCTCATCAAAACGGATATTCCAGCTCCTGGATGCTTGCTTCAATCCATAAATGGATCGTCGCAATTTGCATACCTTGGTTTTATCAACCGATGTGAAACCCTCAGGCTGTATCATATACACGTCCTCGAGCAGGTTTCCATTAAGGAAAGTTTTTTTCACATCCATCTGCCATATCTCATAATCATAATGAGCCGCTATGGCTAGGAGCATCCGAATGGATTTAAGCATAGCTACAGGCGAATAGGTTTCGTCATAATCAACACCTTGTTTTTGACGATATCCTTTCGCCACCAATCTAGCCTTATAGGTAATCACATTACCATCCATGTCGGTTTTCTTCTTGAAAACCCACTTGCACCCTATAGGCTTTATCCCTTCAGGTGGGTCAACCAAATTCCAAACTTGGTTTTCATACATGGAATCCATTTCCGACTTCATGGCACCAAGCCACTTATCCCTTTCTGAACTTGTCAGCACTTCTTCATAACTGGTAGGCTCCTCATCATCAATGAGTAACTCATCGTTCGATTCGCTTACGAGAAATTCATATCTCTCAGGAATATTGCGTGTTCTACCAGATCTACGAAGATGTGGTGTTACAATAGGTCCAGCCGATTGCTCATCACTATGAGTTGTCGGCTGTTGTGCTTCACCAGGTATCTCATTAATGTCTATTTGAATCTCTTGAGCCTCCTCAAGTTCGACGACACTCCCACTGTTTTCTTGCAAGAGAAACTCTTTCTCTAGAAACACAGCATGCCTTGAAACAAACACCTTTTGTTCCACAGGATGATAGAATTGGTAACCCCTTGTTTCCTTAGGGTATCCAACAAATAGACATTTATCAGACTTAGCATCCAATTTGTCTGATACAGTCCGCTTCACGTAAGCAGGACAACCCCATATCTTCAAGTAAGTTACATGAGGTTTCTTACTATTCCATATCTCATATGGAGTAGTTGAGACTACCTTGGTAGGCATTCTGTTTAACAAGTAAACAGCTGTCTGAAGTGCATAGCCCCAAAAGGACTTGGGAAGAGTCGCATGATTCATCATTGACCTGACCATGTCCAACAAGGTCCGGTTACGCCTCTCAGATACACCATTATGCTGTGGTGTATAGGGCGGAGTCCATTGAGACAATATGCCATTGTCTCTTAGGTAATCAAGAAACTCCTGACTTAAGTATTCACCACCTCGATCCGATCGAAGTATTTTAATACACTTGTCATGTTGTTTCTCTACTTCATTTCTGAACTCTTTGAACCTTTCAAAGGCTTCAGACTTGTGTTTCATCAAGAACACATACCCAAACCATGAGTGATCATCGGTGAAGGTAATGAAGTAGCTATAGCCTCCTAAAGCTTGAGTTGACATAGGTCCACATACATCAGTATGTATTAGACCTAGTAACTCTCCCACTCGTTCACCTTTTCCAGTAAAAGGTAACTTAGTCATCTTGCCTTTTAAGCATGATTCGCATGTATCGTATGAATCCAATTCAAACGATTCCAGAATTCCACATTTGTGTAATTCGGACATGCGTTTCTTGCTTACATGGCCAAGACGACAATGCCACATATAGGAGTCTATTTGATTATCCTTTTGAGCACGCGTGTTGCTCGCTTCGATATTGAAGATGTCACTGGATACGTCCAACGTATAAACACCATTGCTTAAAGTTCCAGTCCCATAAAGAACTCCATTCAAAGTTATGTAACAACAATTGTTACTAAAAGTCAAATGGTACCCATTTCTATTTAAACAAGAAATAGAAATGATGTTCTTTATCAACGAAGGAACATAAAAGCAATTGTCCAGTTCTAAGACAAGTCCTGTAGGGAGTTTCAACAAATGCGTTCCAATGGCGACTGCAGCAACCTTTGCTCCATTCCCAACACGTAAATTTGACTCTCCCCTTGACGAGCCTTCTTCTATTCCTTAGCCCATGTATTTCATTACATATATGTGAGCCACACCCAGTATCAAATACCCAAGTGTCTGAGGAAATAGAATGACAATCAATAAAGAAGATTTCAGAAGAAGATGGGGCATCCGATGCCTTATTCTTCTTCATGGACTCAAGATAAATCTTGCACTTTCTTCGCAAATGGCTCTCCATGCCATAATGATGGCAAGTTTCCTTTTGTGCTAGTTCTACCTTCTTAGCCCTTCTCTTCTTTCCCTTCTGCTGTTCCTTTGACTTCCTCTTAGAACCTTTCTTCGAGGAATCAACTAATGACCGTCCCTCGCCATGCTTCTCAAGACTCACAGTCTTCGATATCCTAGCATCTCAGAGGTGAAGAGGAGCTTTGAGACTTCGAACCTTTCGAATCTCACTTGCTCATCAACCAACTCACAAAGATGAAGGACTACGATATGAGCATCAATATGCTCATGCTGCTTTCGTAGCTTGGGTTCCATCGCGGCTAGCATGATGCAACTCATTTGTTCAGAATCACTCACAAGTTTCTGATAGGCCAACAATTGGTCCAGAGTTGCATCGTCACTAGGACAGGCGGGAAGAGGCGCTTCGAGTACATTTGTAAGCTTTTCAACCTTGAGAACAATTCTCAAGCTTCTAAGCCAGTCCAAGAAGCTCGGCCCAGTCAATTTATTCGAATCCAAAATGGAACGCAAATTCAAAGACATCATGATCAATTTATTGACCTAGAAATACAAAACGAGCATATATGAGAAAGATGATTTTAAAATGCATCAATATACATTTATAAATCTCATTCATTTTTCGAATTTCAAAAACCCCAAAATCACTTCGGGAGATCGTAGGTCCATCTCCGAATGGGCTGATATCCATCATAGTTATGAACAACCTTGGAGAGAGTCCAACAAGCCATTCATAACTACGACGGAAGGTATCAACTATACCGATTGCATATCACGTATATGCAACTATCACAATGTGCTATCAACTAATTGAATGTTCACACATACATCGGGTTGTTAACACATTAACAAGTATGCATCATATGCATAGCACCCAACTTCACCTCCCTTTACATCGACCTTGGAGAGAGTCCAACAAGCCGATGCTCCAGGTTAAAGCCAACCCATTAATCGGGACATAGTTTTAATATGGTTAGAGCGCATTCAACCAATTAGCCCAGCTTGGAGAGAGTCCAACAACCAAAGCTAACGATTGACCTCTGACTCTTACCATATTAGTATTAAACTATTCCATGGTTTGAACATATTCGGGTTCGAGCCGGGCTTGGAGAGAGTCCAACAACCCAAACAAGAAACGGAACTCTGGTTCTAACCATATTAATGGAAGGTGTAGGCCTTAATATTGTTTAAGGGTTTTTATGTCTCATCCTCTTTGCATGCAAATAACTATTATCTACATGGCATGGCATACATGGCATACATCTACATGTCACGACACGCATGGCATAATGTTGTGCATCTAATGCAATTACATGGCATACAATTATGTCATGTATATATTTCCTTATATGTCATAACTATTTATGGAAATAAAATATGTTTAAGATTTGATTCTCCAAATCAAATCATAATTAAATTAGGAAACAAATTTCCAAATCTAATCACATATTTTATTCATGGAATTATTTGATTAAGGAAAATCTATTTAGAAAACCAATTTCCTAAATCATTAAGACTACTTATGGAAATAAAATATTTTAAGATTTGATTTCCCAAATCAAATCATGATTAAATTAGGAAACAAATTTCCAGAATCTAATCAAATATTTTATTTATGGAAAATATCAATTTCCATAAATACTTCCAACTTTCCAAAAGTGGAAGATTTCCATAAATATGTCTACACTTTCCAAAATTGAAAAATTTCCATAAATACTTCTAAATTTCCAAAATTAGAAAATTTCCAGAAATACATTATGACTATCGCAAAACCATTTTACGATTATGTCGAAACACAACCTGGGCTCTGATACCATTGTTGGGTTTCGGCCCGATCATGTTTCGTAAACATGAACACAAATGAAGCAATAAAATAATAAATACTCCTATTTATTACAACACACACAACACACGCATGCATATTACAACAAGTGTAGACATAACCGTAAATTTAAATTTGCAATAAAAGGAAATTTATCTACGTTATACCTTTCGTATGACGTGTAGCGGGAACGACATCAACCGGAACGATTCTCGCTAGAATCGTCTCTATTCGTATCCACGCCGAGTTCCTCGGGATGACTTCGCTAAGCCACGAGCTTCATCTTCGTACGGGTTACTAGCCTCGTGTTGAAGACGACGTGATCGAGAGATGATCACGATCCGAATCCAAATTCGGATCCAAAATGAGTCCTCAAAACTCGCTTCTCCAGAGAGGTATTCGTCAACCGATTGACGAATCCTTCGTCTTTCACCTCTCAGAGGATTACCGGAGATTGAATCCCCGGTAAGTTATCCGCTGTCGGAGCTCTAACCGTCGTCCAAACGACGCTCCGACGAGAGGAGAAGAAGCTGTCCAGAAAACTGGACAGCTTGGTGGAGGAGTAGGCGCCGGCCAAAACAAGGAAGCCAAGTGCTCACCTTTTCACCGAGGCCTAGGAAGATCACCGGAGGGTCGCCGGAGGGTTCACCGGCTGAAGCTTGGACGCCGACAAGGAGATGACTACGCACAACAAGTCCGGGCGGCTAGGGTTGGCGCCGAGCAACTCCAAGGGTGGGCGGCAACTAAAAGGCTAGGGGTTTTGGATTAGGGCTTAATTATCCATTAAGACCTCTTTTATAGAGAACTAATTCTCTTAATGGTTATTGGATCATAACCATTAGGCCCGTTAACCCTCTCCATTAAGATAAGTTAAAATAAACCAAACCATGATGGTTTATTTTAAGTTAAAACGAACCGAACCAACTTTTGGTTCATTCGTTTAAAATAAACCAAACCCCTTTGGTTTATTCTCATCCATTGGATTAGAACCAAACCATTTTGGTTCATCCATTACGTCTTCATAAGACGCGACCCATCCACGCTTCCATTGCGACTGAAACGATTTCATGCTCGCTTTATGTTTGGTCCAACCAAACCTAGTTTCTCTCGGTCTGAGAATCCCATTCTCAAGCTCGTTTTAAATCCTTTGGATTACGCTCGTTGTGCGTGTGACCAAATAGGTTCTCGGTTTATGTTGGCCGTCTATAATTAACCATTAATTATAGAATGATCATGAGTGGCACCTAGTAGTACATCATGATCCCCAATTAACCGAAAAGATCAACGGTTGACCCAGAACTATTTCTGAAACCCTTCAGTAGCTCGAATGATTCGTGCCCCATTCCCTTCACTCATCTTATACCCACTTGGTTTAGGACATGGTCTATAGTGTCAGTCCCCACTAGGCTGACTATGTCACACCTAGCCCAAGTATCATTTCCTCGTCCTACGGATTCTAGTTACTCCACATGTATCGAAGAGTACCTTACTCTAAACATGTAATGCTTTGGCCAAAGACTTTAGTAACAATCCGACGAGAGGCCATGGGTATACATCTCCTCGCAAGGAGTGGTGAATCCTTTATAGGCTATTCAAACACCTTCGATCACTTCGACTTATACCCAATCATCCCGGGTCCACATCTCCTTAGAGATGTTTGCTTAAGATGTTAAAGCATAAGTCTCCATGATCAAGATGACTTGAATACCGCAAGTCAAAGGAACCTCGCACTTAAGCCACAGTAAGAACTTCATTGACATATCTATATATGCAGAGAACCATATAAAGTCTTACGGCTGGTCACTCCAATGAACTAGTTACCATAACTAGCATCCACAATTAACTCCGGACATCACTATGTCTCCAGCCAGTGAGAATCAGCTGCTTGGATACACCAAGGAGTATACCTCGTGCTAGTCTCGACAGAATTGATGGTGTCCAAATCCATCAATTCATCGACTAGGATAATTCGATACATCACAATTACACATGTAGAGATACTCACTAGTTGTGATCCAATCACAAATTCTCTCATGCTGTGAATCGTATCGTGGACATTCAGTAAATGAGTTTAAGATCCAATCAAATACATAAAACATGTATACTCAAATAGTGAATCTTCATTTATCATATAAATGGTTCATACATAAGGTGATTGCCTTAGGACATCTCTCATATATTACTAACATATGTTACATGTTATGTTACTTATGCTACATGTTAAGTTGCTTACGCCATGTATGTTACATGTTATGTTGCTTATATGTTATGAATGTTACATGCCATGATTAATGTCGATGTATGGTTTTGTGAGTAGGACAGGATCTTACTAAGCCTATGTGCTTATAGTTTATCTTTCCCTCGCACTGCAGATAAGGGTAAGGGATGGATAAACTAAAAGGGAGCAGCAGGAGGGGCTAAATGTGTGTGATAGTGGCATGGTGGAGAAGATCCGTTATGTCCTTTTATATATGTTTCCCTATGATGATGATGTTTATGTATGTCCTTATTATGTCCCCTTATGATGATGATGTTTATGGACTAGAACTAAGCACTAAGTACCTATGAAATAATGATGCATGCTCTATGTTAAGAAGAAGTATCTATATATGTTATGATGCATGCTCTATGTTAAGAAGAAGTATCTATATATGTTATAATGCATGCTCTATGTTAAGAAGAAGTATCTATATACGTCAATGCATGTTTATGTTTAAAAGAAAAGAAAAAAAAAATGTATCCAATGTCTTCCGCTGTAAGTAGTAAGAAGTGTATGAATGTACGGTCGCGTCACGCGCCGCCCCTCCGGACCATTGGAAAAAGGGCGGGCGTGACAGGTCCATTGGTCATAATCCAAGGATTCACCCACTTCGTTAGTCGGAAGTGTGAATCCTATTTGGATTATGATCCACATCTCAATTTGAGTTTTGATAAAGCATTCCATCCGACCTTTCCAGTAACGAAAATCATCTCCGTTGTAAAACGGAGGTCGGACGGTGCTAAACCCCTCGAGATGGGCCATTTGGAAGGGAAACCTTGCACAAAAAATACCAAAAAAAAACACGAAAAAGGTTCCAAGACTTCGCCTTGGATTAGTAATATATGAAATGAAAATAAACAAAAGGAATAAATGAGAAATAACCAACTAAAATAAAAGATGAGCACTTACAACCTTCGATGTCCCGGAAATGGTATTAAATGATGGTTTTTGGGAATGAATACAGCTTGTTATGAGGGTTTACCCTGCTAAGAAGTGTAGATCTCTCCGAGAGCTTCATTTTGGTAGGTAGCCCGTTTCATGGGTCAACTTGTACGAAAAGTTATGCCCGTTTTACAGTCGACTACTCCAAAAGCGAATACTTGCAAAACAAAACCAAACGAAGAGTACCAAGACTTCGTCTTGGATTAGTAGTGCGGGAGAAAAATTTAAACGAACGAAAAAAAAAATCTGTAAAAAATGCTAGATTGGTGGTTCACCAAATCTAAGCGCCTCCGGCTCTAATACCAATTGTTGGATCGAAGCGGATCGCTAGAGGGGGGGTGAATAGCGATAAAACCTTTTTTTTTGTTCGTTCGTTAAAACCCGAGTAGATAATTAATTGCAGTGGAAAGATAAGCAATAAATAAAGGAGACAAATATTTTTACTTGGTTCGTAGCCTTCGGCTACTACTCCAAGGCCCTAGTGGTCCTTGACCACGCACGGAGGGCAAAACACTAAAACACTCCTCCTCGTTGGAGGTAGGAGTTAGACGATTACAAAAACCTTCGAAAGCAAAAGATAGAGAGACACACCCTCTCTTCTATTAATGTAAAATGCAATGATAGAAAACCTCAATAAAGAATTGCAGTATAAAAGAGATGACAAAATAAAATTATACCAACAACTAGTAAATATAAATTAAGCTAGGGTTGTTGGTAGCATAAATCGTTGTTAGAGTCGTTGAGAGTCGTAGCGCATGAGGCTTTTGAGAACTTAGAGATTGATGAAAAACCCTAGGAGAGGCCCTCCTTTTATAGCCTTTAATCCCCTCATCGAATGGGTCTTCAACCAATAGGAATTGGGCTCAAAACTCCTTGAAAAATGGTGATAAAACTTGACTCCTCGAGGTTGATTTTTGACCATCGATTGAACTGATTTCTTTGCCGGTTGAACTGATGGCTCAGCAGTTGAATTGATCCTTGGCCGGTTGAACTGATTTCAGACTTTTCGAATCTAATAAATAGTTTGCTCGAAATATAAGTGAATTCGACGGCCACTTGCCATCCGATCTCAACATAGACCTTCCATGGGAAGTCTTGGTCGGATCGTCGCCTAAGGATGTCCCCGTATGGAGGACTCGACCTTACTTACACTCACTCACACGAGCTTACCTCAACATTTACCTTTGAAGCCTTGCTTTCGATCTCCACCTGATTCCTTCGGCTCCCTCTGAAGTCCTCCCGGTGTCGCCCGACCACTACGGTTCTCTCTGAGTGTCGCTGACCTTCAGCTTAGCTTAGCATTTCTGCACACTCGATTCAGCTCGTGAGATAATCACATGAGCTTAACTTTGTATCGTTTTCTATAATCAAAACTCAGGTTCGACTTAGGTGCCTACTGCACCAACACACAATAGTTGATTGATCCATCGTAACTCTCTTGAGCACTAGATTTTTCATCGCAAGTTTCGTGGCTGCCCAAGAACTCGAGTCCTTGACTCTTCACTTCAGCCAATCGACCGCTTCACCACAATAGTCGACTACTGAGTTGTAATCCTCCCGATCACCAATTTTCTCATCTTCCTGAGCACCTTTTCAAGCGTCGAGTTCCGTTCCTCATCTTGAGCACCACTTGTCCAAGCACGACCTCAAATCTATGACGAGAATTGCCAAGGACTTGAAGTCCGCGCTTGTGCTCAACGCCCGCAAGTGCACAATTATCGTCAAGTAATAATTTATGTATCAATCCCACAAAGACTGTAATTTGAGTACCATTTGTCCAGTGAATTCTATTTGTTTGGAGTAAATCTCTAACGAGTCAGGTGTGAGGTCGACGATGGTCTTGGCTCAAATACGGTGTCACTTAGAGAAAGTGAAGGTGGGCTCAATGTTCCTTAAAGGATTCTAGGATTTTGGTTTAACTTCTTCATTGTTGGATATGCTATCAATTTAATACTCCTAGGATCTCCAGTTATGATCTTGGAAAGGATCATTGTGTGTTATCCCGATGAACTTTTGCTTCTACCGAGAACTACCTATTTCTAACCAAGTTTCTCTTTCAAATCGTCAGAGCTCAGGGGGTCGATATCTTTAGGAGCCCCCTGTCACTAGGTTCCCTCAACTCTTCTAGAGTTGATGTCTCCTACTTTGGGTCTTCTGCTAGAATAGTTCTTGGGGTTTTAGGATGTCCTATTAGTCCCTATGAAGAGGTGGATTATATTTCATATCCTACTCTTTCATATTTTATTTCCTACGGTTATGGGAGGGAGGATGACCGTAAGGTTCCTCCTTGGTTCTCCTAGATTTCGATACAAAGGCTTTCCACCCTTGTATCGACAACGTGCAATGGAAATAGAAGCAAAACACAACTTTCATGGGCCTCAACAACATAAATTGCAAATATATTCAAAAGCAACGAATAAATATTTGAACTAGCACGTCCAACATACACAAGCTACTCCCTAATCCTAGAATCGAAGTATCTACTCCATGAATAAAGTAGAATAAACACAAGACATATTTATGTAAATCAATAGAATGCAAATAGAGTTAAGAATAAAGGTAGTACTCTCTGTTCAATCCGATGTTGTGTCTTGGTCATTCTCCAAGGCATTAGAGTGTTGATTCGGGTCTTCGAGTTGCTTCCTATTTCCCCGTTGTGAGCCTCCGGTGCTTCTTAGGGCACCTTCTTGTCGTCCCAGTCGTCGAGCCTCCTTAGGGTTTGGGCATGCCTTCCCTTTTAGAGGAGTGAAGCCGACTTTCCTTAATTACCCACGAAATCATGATTTGCATTAAGTTGGGCTGACGCCACATAGCCGTGCGGAATCCACACGGCCGAATGTTTGGCACGCTAAAAATCATGCTCTAATTCTGGCGTCGAGATTAGGTATGACCGTATGAGATTCACATGGTCAGCTGTGTCTTCCTCTGAAGCTTCATGCAATCGTAATCTTTTGATCCGAAGCATGCCCGTGTTTTGGGGAACACGGCCAGAGCATGCTTGCCTTCCTTGGGCTCTAATTATGTGCCAATTTATCTCCGAAATGTCGTCCTACATATAAAAATAGAAAAAGTAGATCTCCAAACTAGGAAATAACAAGTGAATGCAAAATAAGAAAAAATATGCATGAAACAAGTATAAAATACAATGAGATGTGTGCTAAAACTACTCCAAAAATCCTATATGATTCACACACATCAAAATCTCCCAGACTTAGATCTTTGCTTGTCCCCAAGCAAATCTCAGTGCCATGAAATTTAAATGCATCATCCCCATACCTAGCATGTTAACTAAAGTTATCAAATGACACTTTCAATCAAAGCAAATAGATATGTTCTAAAAGTTCGCTATGTTAGATTTTCGTACATTTGCTGAGAGAGTTTCCTAAGGGATACACATTCCATGTCGAGTTAAGTCATCATCCTATAGCTTTCCTAAGGTCTCCAGCTTTAGAAACTTACCTACCTTAAGCGAGGGTCATTCCATAGAATTAGCATAAAGTCTCAAAAGTGTGCTCGGTATTGAGAGAAATTGGTAGGTATTTCCCTAGTAACCTAACTCGGTCTCAAAGGGCACCTAACCATTTCCACTCACGACAACTATTTTTTTTCTTTAACTCTCATTTTTTTCTCTCTTTTTTTTTTCTTTTTATTTTTTTTATCATCCTCACTAGCATTTTGATTTTTCTGAATGGGTCTACACAATTCGAGCATCTCCAGGAACTAAAATGCTAAATCTAGAGTCACCTATGGATTCCAAAGTACTAGACTACTGAGATGATTCATAACTGCGTATGTACTAGATTCTCTCTTTCAGAATATTCGATGAGTACAAGTGAAAATAAAATCTAATAAGTGAAAATCTAGAACATCCATCAAAGCATCTAAAAATAAAGTACCAAAGGATAAATAAAGTTAAAATAACTCTAGCATGGAAACATATCATAGAGATTTTTAAAAACATCACTGAGGCAGCTTAAAGTGACCAACAACTAAGGGTTGAAAGGAACCTAAATACTATATGAATGAGCAAATAAATGCAAATAATCTAGCAGAACAAATAAAATATAAACCTAGATGTCAAGAAAAACTAACACTAGCAGAAGAGCATATCAAAATTTGGGTCTCCCCCTGACTTAAATAAAATCGTACCTCTAGCGTGGTGGTCGAGGTGGGAAGCCTGGTAGTCTTGGCATGTCGGGCTCCTGGGAGAATCGGGTACTCAGCCGCTAGTGCCATATGTACATATGGTCAACCTGGGAACTTGTGGATGCAGCAGCTACTCGGTGCTCTTCCACCCTTGCCCACTGTGATCTTGTATCCTGCATAAACTGTCAAATCTCTTGGCGGTAGGTAGCCTCCTCTTGAAAATAGTCATGGGTCTGACTGTAGAACTCCTCGACCCTTTGGAACTACTCTCGAAGGCCCTAATACTCCTTCTACATGTAGGTCCTATGCTCCTCCCATTGTTTCCCCTGTGTCTATTGCTCGTCGTAAATTGTTGGATCGAGAAGCGTCGCTAGAGGGGGGGGGTGAATAGCAAGCATAAAATCTTTCTTTTCGACGTTAAAATAAGAGCAAACACAACAAAAAAATAAATAACACAATTTATTTTTACTTGGTTCACAACCCATCGGTTGCTAATCCAAGGCCCCGTGATCCTTGACCGTGTACAAAAGGGCAATCCACTATAGAGTCTCCTCCTCGTTGCAGGTAGGAGACAACAATCACAAACACGAAAGCTTGAGGATGAGGCAACAAATCTACCTCACCTTGTTATGATTAAAATCTCGAATACAATAAAAGAAAATAATACTTGCTACCGATGAAAAGATTCTAAATTTGGTGTTGCATCGATGTTGTGACGGCATTAGAGCTTTGGAGTTGCGGGAGCACTTTAAGAGCAAGATGATGATCCATGGGTTGGAGTCCTCCCCTCCTTTTATAGATTTGTGCCTTGAAATAAGTCTTGATATAGATCCTCAACTTTTGGAACTTATCACGAGGTAGCACCTTATCTTATCGCGAAGTGACCGCATCAAACATTATCCTATTTTACCTAGCACAAAAGGCTGATTCATCGCCATCAGTCGAATGATGCCTTCCATCAGTCGACTGCCCAATAGCCAATAGTCGACTGCCAGCCTAGCCACTTCCCTACAGTAAGAGGTTAGCACAGAAAATGATAAATATGACGGTTCTTTACCGTCCGATCTCAACCTAGACCTTCCACTGGAAGTCTTAGTCAGATCGTCGCCTACGGTCATCCCCGTACAGAGGGCACGACCTTACCATCTCTCTTCGCACTTGTGCTTACCTCTGGTCCTTTATGACTTGTCGCTTTGCTTCTGATCTTCCACCTAGGTTCTTCGACTCCCACAAAGTTTTCCTGGTGTTACCCGACCACCACGGTTTCCCGACTCGGGTTTCTCTAGACGTCGCTGACCTTCGTCTTAGCTTAAACACTTCCTGCACACTTAGCATATCACATGAGATAATAATATGACCTTAACTTTGGATCTTTGCCATAATCAAAACCTATGTTCGATTATCTGGTGCCCCTGCACCAATAATCTCTCCCTTTTTGATCTATAGCAAACCGACACAAAGTTAAGGGAAAAAATTAAAGCATAAAACAAGAGTAAATGATAAACGCCCTTTCAAAAACTCCCCCTTAACCCTAGGTGAGTTTTGAAAGAGATACCTTGAATTTTTTAAAAATTAAATTTTTATTACTCCCCCTTAACTTCTGCTCTTCTCCCCCTTTTTTCATAAATAAAAAAAGGTGTCGGGGTTTTTATATAAAATAGGGGTTTAAAAACAACATGTGTCTAGAAAAGAAAAATCAACTATAAGCCCAAATATGTGTTTAGCAGTAGTTAGATAGATTGGTTCGAGGTGTGTCCCTCTGCACCAATAATCTAAAGGTTTGTAATATAACTCTTAGGGTTAGTTTGATCTTCCCCTTAATCAAATATATGAAGTATAAGAGACGTAGGGGGCACTAAACTTTGACCTAGAGAATTATAAATACTCGTTAAGTACAATAGTTGATAAAATAGGTAGCATTTTGAAAAGGTTATGTTAAGTGTATTTCAATTATTTTAAACATCTCACTCATTCTATGTGTCTCAGAATGTGTTCACCTTATATGTTTTGTGAGATGATTTGAACTTGATTAAAGATAGTCAACCTTGGGTTAGATTCGGATTTAACCTTTAGATCGTTAAGTAACTTTTCGAGAAACTGACTTCCAGGTCGTGGCGAGGCACAGGGGTCTTCTTTGATCGGAACAATGACCACTTCCTTAGACAAAGCCAAATTCAAGAAAATATCACTTAAGTCACTTAGGGTTACTTCCTAGTCTAACTAGTTTAGGATACATCAAGGGAGCTTCAGCTAGTTTAACTCAGCCAAGTGCACCAAGCTAGATATGCCTTATCTAGCTCAAATATACGAGACGTTGTTTCCCTAACGTACTATCATCTCACCGTGTCCTGATACTATGTTGTCAAAGTTGACTAACTATTTGTCCTATCTAGTCGTTCTAATAACTAATCATGCAATGATTATGTTAAGAAAGTGGGTATACTATTTTAGTGTTAGCTCTCCCTGGACCATTAAACCAATATGGTCTATCCACAAAGTGGACTTGATCCTGGGGAATCCAATACTTATTGGTCCTTATATGTGAGTTTAACAAAACCTTTGGGACCCATGGTTGGACTTGTTGATGACTACGATTTATGATAGACATATAAGATCTATTCGTAGTCCTTGAATTAAACCTAAGTCTGGCTTTGTTGTACATGACTTTTTGGGTTCCAAGTAGTCGATTAAGATTCTTAGATCCCAACGTGAACCTTTCCAACCTAGCCTCGACCTCTTGAACTCGGTCTTTCAAGAGAGAATTCTCCTCATCAAGTTTTTCAACTTGAGTTGAGTTTCCCTCTTGAACTTGACTAGTTAAAGAGGTTAGAGTAGCCTCTTACTTGAGGGTTTCAACCTCCTCAAGTAATGACTCAACTCTACACTCGGACTTAGTCAATTTCCTTTTTAACAACTTAATTGCATGATATAAGTTTGCAATTAATGAACGACTTACCTCAATCTTTTCTTTTGATCCGTCTTTGAGTCTTGACTCGAATTCATCCTCGGAGTCAAAGTCGGAGTTGGATTTGTAGTCGACTTCGGACTCGGACTCAGACTCGGACTCTACTGATTTCACCATGAGTACCAAGTCGTTATTTTGATCTTCTTCCTCCTCCCATGTTGCGTGAAATGCTTGCTTGGATTGAGATGGCTTGTTCTTGAGTCTTGGGCACTTTGACTTGTAATGATCCTTCTTGTTGCACCCATAGCATGTGTATGTTTGTGGGGGTTTCTTGCTCTTCAATTGCTTCCGTTTTTTTGATGATCCTTCGAACTAGATTGACTAGTTCGGTCTCCATCTCCTCTTCGGATTCCGATTCGGATTCACCTTCCGATTCGGATTCTTCTTCTTCAAGAGGTGTCTTTCTCTTTGCTTTTCGTTTTCATCCTGCAAACAATGCTACACCTTTCTCGATCGAGACAACGTTAGTTTGTTCATGTAACTCAAATTCCGAAAACAATTCATCTAACCTAATCTTAGATAAATCTTTAGATACCTTGTAGGAATCAACCATGGATGCCCACAAGGTGGTCCTAGGATATGCATTGAGTGCGTACCTTATTATGTCTCAATTATCTACCTTTTGTTCGATGGTGTGTAGGCTGTTCAAGATGTCTTGGATCCACGCATGGAGTTGTGAAGCGGTCTCGTGATCCTGCATCTTTAGATTATATATTTTATTTAAAAGTAAATATCTTTTACATACCTTAGCATCCGACGTCCTTTCATGTAGATCAATTAATTTATTCCAAATGTCTTTGGCATTAATGAATGGTCCAATTCGGTTGAGCTCCTCCTTGGACAAGCCGCATTGAAACATTTGGGTTTCTTTTGCATCGGCTTCAATTTGACTCTTGGTTGCATTGGTCCATTTGTCAAAATCCAAGGGCTCCCCTTGATCATTGGTGGGTAGAGCAAAGCCGATTTGGATTATTATCCAAGTCTCGACTTGTGTTTTCAAGAAACACTTCATCCGACCTTTACAATAACGGAAATCATTTCCATTAAAGAAAGGAGGTCGGGTGGTGCTATACCCCTCAATGTGGGTCATTAATTATCTTGCAAAACACGAACAAAAATGAAAAGGAATTCCAAGACTTGGTCTTTGATGTCCCCAAAAGGGTACTAAATGTTGGTTTTTTGGGTAAGAAGTGTAGATCTCTGAGAGAGGTTCGATTTAGTGGGTAGCACATTTTGTGGTCCACTTGTACAAAAAGTTATGTATGTTTTACCATCGGCTACTCCAAAAGCGAAGTACTTGCATATACACAACAAAAAAAAGGGTACCAACACTTCGTCTTGGATTAGTAGTGTGGGAGAAATAATAGGAATATATCACGAATATAAAAATATGAAAAGAAAGCCAAAAAGTGCTAGAGGTTTCACCAAATGTTAGTGCCCCCGCTTTGATACCAATTGTTGGATCGAGAAGCATTGCTAGAGGGTGGGGGTGAATAGCGAGCATAAAATCTTTCTTTTTGACGTTAAAATAAGAGCAAGCACAGCGGAAAAATAAATAACACAATTTATTTTTACTTGGTTCATAACCCATCGGCTGCTAATCCAAGGCCCCGCGATCCTTGACCGCGTACGAAGGGGCAATCCACTATAGAGTCTCCTCCTCGTTAGAGGTAGGAGACAATAATCACAAACATGAAAGCTTGAGGATGAGGCAACATATCTACCTCACCTTGTTATGATTAAAACCTCAAATACAATAAAAGAAAACAATACTTGTTGCCGACGAAAAGATTCTAAACTTGGCGTTGTGTCGGCGTAGTGACGACGTTAGAGCTTTGGCGTTGCGGGAGCACTTTAAGAGAAAGATGATGATCCTTGGGTTGAAGTCCTCCCCTCCTTTTATAGATTTGTGCCTTGGAATAAGTCTTGATGTAGATCCTCGACTTTTAGAACTTATCATGAGGTGGCACCTTATCTTATCGCAAAGTGGTCGCATCAAACATTATCCTATTTGACCTAGCGCAAAAGGTTGATTTGTCGCCATCAGCCGACTAATGCCTTTCATCAGTCGACTGATGAGCATAAGTCGACTGCCAACCTAGCCACTTCCCTGCAGTAAGAGGTTAGAACAGAAAATGGTAAATATGACGGTTCCTTACCGTCCAATCTTGACCTAGACCTTCCACTGGAAGTCTTAGTCGGATCGTCGCCTACGGTCGTCCCCGTACAGAGTACACAACCTTACCATCTCTCTTCACACTCATTCTTACCTCTGGTCCTTTATGACCTATCGCTTTGCTTCTGGTCTTCCACCTAGGTTCTTCGACTCTCACAAAGTTCCCCCAGTGTCACCCGACCACCACGGTTTCCCAACTCGGCTTAGCTTAAACACTTCCTGTACACTTAGCATGGCACATGAGATAACAATATGACCTTAACTTTGGATCTTTGCCATAATCAAAACCTAGGTTTGATTATCTGATGCCCCTGCACCAACATAAATGTCGTCAAGGTGCAATCGAAACTCGGAGAAATCATAGGCGGGCGTACCTGCATCCTGTTCAAAGGTAGAAAATGAAGGTGGTGCAGATGTAGGATCGCAACATGGACTAGGTGGGCTCCTATATATAGGTGGGTCTATAGGTGAGTGATGGGAAGGAGGTGAAAGGGGTGCATGAGTGTAGGGCCCTGCGTGTGGTGGGGACTCCACTATCCTATCCAACCGCCAATTAACACAGCTAGTGATGGTGGTACGATCGGTATCGAGGAGCCTAAGGGGTGGGAAATTATTCTTTATAAAGGAAAATGAATATCCTTCTCTAACTATCACCCTCATAGTCATGCACACCCCTAAATCTATACTAGGGCTCCTTTCTACCCTATCTAATCCCTCGCAATCATATCCCATGGTAATACATATATGGGTTAACAACCCTCCTAAGATAATGTCCCCCTTGGGTGATTTCCCTACCTCAACTAGATGGCTAATAAAATGGGACCCCACATCAATAGTATTCCTCTCTTGCAACATGTCCCATAGGAAAAGAGTTTGTTCAACCTCATGACTCCATCGCTCTCCCCCCTACCAAATATAGTACTTGCTATGACTCGATGAATATATCTAAAAATAGGGTTTTGGAGTCGAGAGGCCTTGTCTCTTGAGGGGTCACATGTGTTTTTCCCTATCAACTCAAACCAAAATAATCTCGCATTGAATTCGTTATGGGTTCTCCTTTTTCCCCTACTAGGTAGTCCGAAACTGAGGTTCCATTGGGTTAGGGTCTACTCATGCTCAACATTAAATGACCTAAAGGTAATCTTGCCCTCTTCACTATCCTTTTCCAATAGGATCTCCACATCCACTGAGCTCAAGAATTCTAAGACTACCCTAGGGTAAGTTAGGCATCTCACTCTATAATCTCTTCCCAACCTACTTTTGCAAACAAACATTGCACATCCCCAAACAAACCTAGGGTTTCTAATAAGGGCACATCTAAATAGCATGTAACAGTTATCTTGCGAGAAGAAAGCATATTAAATCTACTCCTATGTGCATCATATCGAAATATTATGCCTAAAGGAGTGTTACCTTCCTCCGGTTCTTGGTGGGTGTTTCTTCCCCTCGACCTTGTCCTTGAAGTGACAACCTTTGTTGAGGCATGATTTGCCCTCTTCATTGTTGCTTCTTGGAGGTTGGAGAGGGTCCTTGAAGGTTGGAAGAGACAATTTTGCACGTGCTAGGGCAGAAGATTTGAATCTCATGGTTGATTTAGGGCAAATCACATGGCTCACACCCTTTTAACTAGGTGCGACATGGCCATGTGGAATCCACACGATCGGTCATGTTAGGCTCTAACCTAGGCACTGGGAGGAAGTCCGAAAATTAGCACGGCTGTGTCAAATTCACACGGTCAATCGTGTGCGACTCTGGATTTCTCCTGGAGTGTCACACTGTCCGAGATGTACCACACGCCCTGCCGTGTTTTCTTCTGTCCGTGGGGCACGATCGTGTGGAATTCACATGGCCACCCGTGCTTCCTTCTAGAGTTCTAAAAAGAAATCTTCCTTCTACCTAGCAAGTTCTATCTGACCCTAAAACACTTGTAAGGATTCTAATGGACAAAAATTTATACCTGAACCTAGCATGCATGAAGCCAAAAATACTAAACTCATATAAAGTTAAACTTGGGTCGCCTCCCAATAAGCACTTGTTTAAAGTCCTTAGCTTGATCAAACTCCTACGCTTTAGCTTGGCTCCGGTGGTTCCGTGAACTTCCACTTGTCGATGTCAGAATGTTTATATTCCACTAGGGTTTTTGCTATCCTGCAAGAAGTATACCCTACTGGGAATGGATCCTTACACCCTGATAAGTTAAACTCAATGATCTCACCATCCACTTCCAAGGAGACTCTATGCTCCTTCACATCTATGCGAGCTCCAGCAGTTGCCAGAAATGGTCTCCCTAGGATGAGTGGGTTCTAAGGATCTTGTCCTGTGTCTAGTATAATGAAGTGTGTGGGTTTCAAAAAAATTTCTACGATAACAGGTACATTTTTCAACATGCCAACTAGTTCCTTGATCGTGTCATTTGCCATTCGAAGAACCATGTCAGTTGGCTATATCCCATTCAGTCCCATCTCCCTGTAAAATGTGTAGGGCATCATTCTAACAAATGACCCTAGGCCACATAATGCTTCATCGAAGCTCTCCCTATAGATCATGCAAGGTATGATAAAATCACCAAGGACATCAAGCTTGGGTGGACCCATCTCCCTATAAAATGCATAGGGCATCATGCTAACGGATGACCCTAGGTCACATAATGCTTCGTCGAAGCTCTCCCTATAGATCATGCAAGGTATGAACAAATCACCAGTGTCATCAAGCTTGGGTGAAACCTTGTCTTCAATTTCTACTTGGCTTACTAAAGTTAAAATCATGGTTGCGCACCCCTTAGTAATCTTATTTTTCTGACCCACTGATTCCTTGTATGCCCCATCTCCCTTTACTAGGTTTTGCTGCTGATGTCAGCAAAACATATAGGGTTTTAGGAGTAGTTTTTGCTCACATCTTGTTACATTTCATACTTGTTTCATGCATGCTTCACTTTGTTTTGCATGCATTTCCTATTTTCTAGTTTGGAGATATGCTCGTTGTACTTTTATGTGCAAGACAACATTTTATAGGGAAAACGACACATTCTTTAGCAAAAGAAAGACATTTGGCAAGAGGAACAAAAGGGGACATGGCCTAGCCATGTGAATCCACAAGGTCGTGTCAAAATCTTGGATTTGGCCACCCTAGTGCCACATATGGCCTGGCCATGTGGATCCACATGGTCGTATGACGCTGGCTTATTTCGATGCAACTAGGGTTCTTTCATGGCTTCGGGCAGCGCTGGCTTCAAGTCTATAAAAGGAAAGCCACGCCCAAACCCTAGGGAGGAGGCACAATGGCTAGGATAGCACATCGATGCCCTAAAAAGCATCGAAAACTAGCAACAGGGAGGAAGGAGATGGCAAGAGGATCATAACCTGCGCTTCGACATCGAAGAGAAGAACTAAGAGTACTGCAATTTACTTTCGATTCATCTTCTACATTATAATGACTTATTCTATTATGCATTGTGTTCGTTCTTTTCCATCTATGGAGTAAAATCTTTGACTCTAGGATTAGGGAGTAACTTGTGTACGTAGAACATGCTGGATTGAATGTTAATTCTGTTTTTGAATTTCTATTCGTAGTTAGTGTTTGTTTGATTTGATGAAGAGTGTGTTTTAGTTTTCTGTCTATTGTGCATAACTGATACAAGGGGTGATAACCCTTATATCAAAAATCTAAGTGAATTAAGGAGGAACCAAGTGGTTGTCTTCATCTCCCGTAACCGTAGGTAGAAGGGAATGATGGAGTAGGGAACGGGACACGTTCCGACTCTTCATAGGGATTGATTTGGCATCCTCGTACCGTCTATCCTATCTTAACAAAAGGGTCAACCTGGTTAAGGATAGGTAGTTCCCGATAGAAGTGAAAGCTCAATCAGGAAAGGGTATGATGTCCCTTCCACAAGACCCTAATTAGAGAACCAGACAATATTTAATTGATTATCATGTTCCATGTTGCACAAGTGAATCCGAAGTCCTAGGATCCCTTTTTGAACCTTGAACCAACCTTCCCTTCCTCTGTGTGACACTGTACTTGAGTTAGGACAACCGTCAACCTCATAGCCACAACCCTTAGAACTAAACTCTGAACAATAACGTCAACCGAACAATCAATACTCTAATCTCAGTCTCTATGGGATTGATAATCTATTTATTACTTGACAACATCCGTGCACTTGTGGGAATTAAGCGCGAGAGTGCACTTCAAGTCCTCGACGGTTCCCGTCGCGAGATTTGAGGTCGTGTTCGCGTGCATCAAGTTTTTGGCATCGTTGTCGGGGACTAATTGATTCGATATCGAATCAAAAAGTGGATAGTTGGATTGGACTTAGGGTAGATTCGTTTTCTTGTTCATTTTACTTGAGTTTTAGATTTTCAATATCTAGATTAAGTTTAGATTAATTTTAGTAGTTGCATTGCATCAACCTTTAGTTTAAATTTTCTACATTCGATTTAATATTTATATTAGACTATTTCCAGTTTATAAGCTATAGGTATACTCCTAATTTAGTGGCTCGGTTCTTCATATGAGTAGACGTTTAGGATCGAAAAATCTATTTCCGATAGACCTAGAAATCGAAAGAACCTACCATTGCAGGAGAGCTGAGCAGAGAAGCATGGAAGACCTAGATGCATCTATGGTAAACATAGGTAGTTGACCTTTGCGAGACTATGCAACCCAAGCGCTAGAGGATATAGGCTAATCATAATTGGGCCATCAATCTTAGCCAACAACTTTGAACTGAAACATGCACTTATACACATGGTCCAGTAGAGGCAATTCGAAGGTGTTGCAACTGAAAACTTGAACCAACACCTAGAGACTGTAGGATCATTGGCGTCGCTAGAAGGGGGGGATGAATAGCGAATGATTGTCTCTTCGATTCATCGTGCTTGTCTAAAAATGTCAGTAAGCAGTGGAAATATGAATACGAATGCAAATACAAATACAAATCACATCATAAGCATAACACACAGATTTTACGTGATTTGGAATCCTAGTTCTTACTCCACGGGCGAGCCCTAGTGAGCTCTAGTGATGCACACCACCACTATATCACTTCTCCTTCTCGGTGACACACCGGAGGTGGAGGAACCTCATACAAGTCTCTTACAACAATAAGAACGAGATAAAAACAAGCAAATACACCAAATACAAAAGCAAATGAACACATGTTACAGATTTAGGGCTTTTGAATGTTTGCTTGTAGGTAGCTTTGGGAAGACTTTGAAGGCTCTGAAATGCAGAAACACCTCGCTTCAAATTACCCCTAAAACCTCCAAGAGAACTGTACTCGAAGATGCCCTCGATCATTCTTTTATAAAGCTCCGTCAAAGCTTCTTGATTTGCAACAGTCGCTTCGCTAGTCGAGGCGCCACCTCGACTGGGACCCCAGTTGAGGCGCCAGTCGAGTCTTTCTTTCTTCTGAGTAGTTGTCTTCATACCTATGTTGATACTAGTCGAGGCACTAGTCGAGTGATCCAGTTAAGGCGCTATCTCGACTAGCCTCTAGTCGAGGTGCTGGTCGAGTGCGCCTCATTTCTGTGCCACCCTCAGAATGACCAGTCGAGGTGCCGCCTCGACTAGACTCTAGTCGAGGCGCTGGTCAAGTGCATCCATAGCACTGTCTCGGCTTCCCAAGTCTCATGGCTCGACTCCACCTTACCAGTTGAGGTTCCGCCTCGACTACATCCCAATCGAGGCACTAATCGAGGTCACTTTGCTTCTGTTGACCTACAAACGAAGCCCAGTCAATTGATCCAACCTAGCAGTCGACTGTTATACCTCAACAACAAAGTTTAACACCCCAAGTATGATCCCCTCATACTTGATACTCACCCTATGCCTAGACCTAAGCCTTCAACCCACTTCTATTAGCCTCATGCCTCCTGGATCCCTCGAGTCCGCGACTCTTCATCCTTGCTCTAGCCTTCAAGTGTTTCCATCGGCCATCGTCATGCTCTCGGGTCTACCTCTGCCAAGAGGCCTCGCCTCCGGGACTTCCCCTTTGCCAAGATCGATCTCCCTGATCAACTGGATCTTCCCTTGCCAAGACTCCTTGTTCGGGACTTCACTGCCAAAACTCCCCGTCTGGGACTTCATTGCCAAGAGGCCATGCCTCCAGGACTTCACTACTTGGACTCCTCTTCCGGGACTTCATTTGCCAAGCACGGTCTCCTAGACCTATCGGAACTTCCCTCGCCAACTCCCCGTTGGTCTTTCTTACACCAAGTGTCTGGTCTCTCTTGACCGACTTGGATTTTCCCTTGTCAATTATCCATACTTGGATGTCTCCACACTAAGTGTTCGATCAATCTAGACCGACTTGGACTTCTTCAATAGTCTCCCTCATATGACCTTGGATGTCCCATACCATCCACTAGTCATGTGGTCAAACTATTGTCGAACATCAAAACCCTACTCGAGTCTGGTCAACCGTGACCTAGGTCGATTGCACCAATAATCTCCCCCTTTTTGATGTTTAACAATACCATTAATTTAGGTTATCCCATAACCCAACTTGACTCTTCTTGTGTCAAAGCATAACGTAGTGTTCCCAATTCAGAATTTTAAATTTTTGAAATTTTTTTGGGGTTTAGTGTAAGATTAGGTTATCCTAAGTTGAAACCTAATTTAACCCTTTCTATTTCTCCCCCTTCTTGACACACATCAAAAAGTCCACCAAGGTTTACTATGTCTCATTTTCAATAAGATTCTTCCTACTCTTTGGTCAAAATTCATCTTGAATGCTTTCATTCTCCTTAGTGATCTATCACTAGATGAAAAGCAATCTTCCATTTCCCCCCTTTGTGATAAATCCTCATCCATCATATCTAGATGGATAATATCCACTAAAGGCTTACTCCCCCTAGACCATTGCACCAACAATGTCTTTGGAGAGTTCCTAAACCAATAGGAACCTTAAACACTAGAAAAATTGGATAAAAGTTCAAATTTGAACTTTCACAACCCTTAAAATTTGATTTGTACTCCAATTCATTTTCAATGAAAATCTCACCCTTTGAATGCTTGTCTAAGCACATTAGAGGTGTAGGAGTAGTTAGATAGCCTAGGGTTATAGTCAGATGGCTTAAACCAACATTGGAAAGCCAAAAACAGTGCTAATAGTCGATTGAGAAAGCTCCAGTCTAGCGGTAGCAGCTCCAGTCGAGGTGCCGCCTCGACTGGTTTCTGAAATTTCTGAAATCAAATTTTCAGACCAACTTTAGAAATGCATAAATAATTCTATAAAATTCAAAAAATTGTGAAATTTCAACCGCACATTACTTATGTCAAACACTATTGGGAAAAAATAGTTTTCTATGAAAATAACTTTTAAATTCAAAGAATGATACAAAGTTTAAAAGTATTGAAACTTTCAATGTTTTAAGCCAACTTTGTTTCAATCTTTTCAATGGTGATTGCTATCAAAAGATAGGCTTCACTAAGGTTTTTTCAAAATGATTTTAAAATATTTTCAAAACATTAATTTCAATCATGGTCTATGGGCTAAGTATACATGACTTGTATACTAGCTTTCCTCATGATTTATACCTATGATTGAGATGAGTTTGAGTTCATCTAGATGCAATATCTATGCACCTTGAACTTAACTCATTTTCCTAACCTCTCACATGTATCTAGAGTATGTCATTACACATACAAGTTAATTTGATGTGAGATGTAGGTTTTGGTTATCCTAATCTAAGGTTTCATGTATTTTTCTAAAGCAACACTACTTGATTCCCTTATACATGGGACTTCAAGTCATGCCAATTGTTCGTAAATTAATTTTCATAAATGCATGAATGATCATGGCATAAATAATAACATAAATAAGCATGTGTGCCAATAATCATGATGTCATGGCATAAATGTGACATCTAAGCATACATGACATAATCATTAATCCTAAGCATGATCATGACATTTTATATGATAAAAAGTAAATATGATGTCATGACATGTATATGACAATCAAATCATGACAAATAAAGTATAAAGGTATATAATACATAATTGTTAAGCCCAAATTGTCATTTGTAGGATTAAATCTATATTTGCCATATAACAACTTATCTCCCTAGTGTGCCAACAACCCAAAATGGCACACTTATGACCTTTAACCCTAATTGTGTCAATTTGATCAAATAATTTTTTTTTAACTTTCATAAATTATATTGGCACATCCTAAAAACCTTTAGGATATAAGATTCAATATTATTTCTAAAGTACACAATTACCTTGGAAATAGCCTAAAGTGCCAACTTAGCTATGGTTAGGTTAACTACCCCACAAATTCAAGTTGACACATCCTAACTCATTTAGCGTGAATCGATCACGCTCCTAGGAACCCAATATCTATTGGAGCTCCTTGGGTTAACAAGGTATTCACTAGAGATAACTTCCCTAGATACCTTCCTTATGACCCTCCTAGGCTTGGAAGCCTTTGTCATTTTGATCTTGTCAAGGTTAACCCTAGGGATTGCTTCCCTTGTAACCTTGTTAGTGACTTTCCTAGATTTCATTGAAACCTTAGCCACTAGACACTTACCATGGTCAACTCTAGAGATGACTTCCCTTGTGACCTTGGTTTTCCTAGACTTAGAACTTGTTCCATAACTATATGGAATACTATGGTAGGTAGGCTTATCTATCTTGGACCTAAGCTTGTGACCCAAGCCTTGCTTGTCCTTAGATGTACCTTGCCTCCTATAGCCTAAGTTTTGTTCATTTGACCCATTAATCATATTTTCCATCTTTTGAAGAGTTTTTTCTAATTTTTTAAGCCTTGACCTCAAAGCTTGATTTTCAACTTCTAATATCTCAAGTTTTGATTTTTCATTGACTCTTGAGATATTCTTCTTCATAGGCATATGTCTAATCCATTTAGGGTTGATGCCTAGGTTATTGTTCTCTACCTTCCTATCCTTAGGTAAGGTTGATCTAGCATTGTCCTTAGTTAAATTGACATGCTTAACACCGAAACAATAAAATCTATTTTTAACATGCGTTTTGTCATGATGAATAGCAAGTGCATTAAAATTATGATCATGCTTTCTGACATTAGATAAAGGAAGAGCTTTATTTAAATTTACCTTAGGGTTTGCCTTAGCTCCCCTTACACTTGAACTCTCTCCTTTGCCCTTCCGTGGGTGACTCCCCCTAGGACATTGGCTCCGGTAATGTCTCCGTTTGTGGCACTTGAAGCATACTATATGCTCCTTGCTCTTATGAATTGGGACTCCGACTTCCTTTGATTTTTCTTGGTCCATTGGGGTCGGTTGAGTCTTTTTGAATCTTTCTGGGCATTTACTCTTATAGTGCCCTAATTCTCAACACTCAAAGCATGTTATATAATTTTTATCTTTAACAATTGCATTTAAATTACCTTCTTGAATGATTGGAGAACATTGGACTTCTTCTTCTTCTCTCAGGGGTAGAGGGCTCCTCCTCTTGTTCTTGTTCCAAGGTTAAAGATCTAAGCTCCCCCTCAATTCTTGAAGTGGAGGCTTCGACTATTTCTTCCACCTCTTCATCGAAAATTGAACATCTATTAACCTCCGAGTCTACATGAGCTTGGGACGAAGATGGACTTTCTTCTTCTTGATGCTTCTCCATTTGTGTGGATGAAGAATCTTCATGAAACTTGCTTACCTTGCTCCATAATTCCTTAGCATCTTTAAACTCACCTAATCTAGACAAACCTCATTAGGTAACAAATTTAATAACAATTGTGTTACCTTATCATTTCTTTCGAATTGTTCTAGTTGCTCCTTTGTCCATTTCTTTTTCTTGAGTATTCTACCCTTCTTGTTCATAGGAACTTCAACTCCTTGCATCAAAATAAACCAATTTTCTATTTCACACATTAGAAAATGTTCCATCCTTACCTTCCATTGATCAAATTCTTTAGCTTCATAGAGTTCATATGGAGGAGGCACATTGATGTCCCATTCCAAATCAAAATTTGGCTCATCCATCTTCCTTCTTCCCTCTAGTGTGCTCTCTTGGTTGTTAAGCCTTGAAGAGCGACCTCGCTCTGATACCACTGGTAGGGTATCAGAGCATCTTCTTCTTCTTAGAGCCACCAAGCTCTGATACCACTTGTAGGACTATTGGTGTCGCTAGAAGGGGGGATGAATAGCGAATGGTCATCTGTTCGATTAGTCGTGCTTGTCTACAAACATTAGTATTCAGCGGAAATACGAATACGAATACAAATCACATCACAAGCACAACACACAGATTTTAAGTGCTTCAAAACCCTAGTTCCTACTCCACGGGTGAGCCCTAGTGAGCTCTAGTGATGCACACCACCTCTATATCACTTCTCCTTCTCGGTGACACACCGAAGGTGGAGGAACCTCATACAAGTCTCTTACAACAATAAGAATGAGATAAAAACAAGCAAATACACCAAATACAAAAGCAAATGAACACACATTATAGATTTAGGGCTTTTGAATGTTTGCTTGTAGGTAGCTTTGGAAAGACTTTGAAGGCTCTGAAATGCAGCAACACCTCGCTTTAAATCGCCCATAAAACCTCAAAGAGAACTGTACTCGAAGATGCCCTCGATCCTCCTTTTATAAATCTCCGTCGAAGCTTCTTGATTTGCAACGGTTGCTTTGCCACTCGAGGTGCTGCCTCGATTGGGACCTCAGTCGAGGTGTCAGTCGAGTCTTCCTTGCTTCTGAGGAGCTGTCTTTATACCTGTGCTGAGACTAGTCGAGGCGTCAGTCGAGTGATCCAGTCGAGGCACCGCCTCGACTGGCCTCTAGTCGAGATGCTAGTCGAGTGTGCCTCGCTTCTATGCCACCCTCAGAATGACCAGTCGAGGCGCCGCCTCGACTAGACTCTAGTCGAGGCACTAGTCGAGTGCTTTCATAGCATTGTCTCAGCTTCCAAAGTCTCACGGCTCGACTCCACCTTACCAGTCGAGGTTCCACCTCGACTACATCCCAGTCGAGGCACTGGTCGAGGCCACCTTTCTTTTGTTGGCCTACAAACGAAGCCCAGTCAACTGATCCAACCTGGTACTCGACTATTATACCTCAACAACGAGGTTTAACACCCCAAGTATGATCCCCTCATACTTGATACTCACCCTAAGCCTAGACTTACCCACTTCTATCAGCCTCACGCCTCCTGGATCCCTCGAGTCTGTGACTCTTCATCCTTGCACTAGCCTTCAAGTGTTTCCATCGGCCATCGTCATGCTCTCGGGTCCACCTCTGCCAAGAGGCCTCACCTCCGAGACTTCCCCTTTGCCAAGCTCAATCTCCCAGATCAGCTAGATCTTCCCTTGCCAAGACTCCTTATATGGGACTTCACTGCGAAGACTCCCCGTCCGGGACTTCATTTCCAAGAGACCATGCCTCCGGGGCTTCACTGCCAAGACTCCTCGTCTAGGACTTCATTTTCCAAGCACGGTCTCCCAGACCTACCAGGACTTCCCTCGTCAACTCCCCATTGGTCTTTCCTACACCAAGTGTCTGGTCTCTCTTAACCGACTTATATTTTCCCTTGCCAAGTATCTATACTTGGATATCTCCACACCAAGTGTCCGATCAACCTTGACCGACTTGGACTTCTTCAATAGTCTCCCTCATATGACCTTGGATGTCCCATACCATCCACTAGTCATATGGTCAAACTATTGTCGAACATCAAAACCCTACTCGAGTCCCACTCGATTTTGGTCAATCGTGACCTAAGTCGATTGCACCAATAGAGACTTTTTTGGAGATATGCTCAATGATGAAACTCAATGGAGTACTAGTTGACGTGATCCGTCTTAGCCTATTCCCCTTCTCGCTGCGGGATAAGACGAAGACATGGATCCACTCTCTTCCTTCAGGAAGCATCACCACGTGGGAGCAATGTGAGCAGCAGTTCTTAAAAAAAATTTCCCACCAAGTAAGATTGCTCACATGCACCACATGATCACTAGCTTCCACCAGAAAGAAGGGGAGTCCTTATTCGAAGCCTGGGATCGCTACAAAGGGCTACTCTATGAATGCCCCCATCATGGTTTAGAGAGGTGGTTGGTGATCCACATATTCTATAATGGGATCATGTACGCCACTAAGGTGTCCCTGAATTCTACTATAGGAGGAGCATTAATGAATAAGACTATCGAGGAAGCAGAGGAACTGATAGAAGAGGTGACTCAGAACCACCATCAATGGGCTTCCGAGCATAGTCACCCAATGCCTACAGCCAGTCGATATACTGTCAACTCCATCGACCACTTAGCGGCAAGAATGGATGCGCTGAGCAGACGATTTGACTCTATAACACCTGCATTTGCATGTGCGGCCAATACTATTGGGGAAGGAGTAGCAGTATATCAGGAGGATCACAATGGAGGGTGGGGCAGCTACGAAGGGCAAATTGAGCATGTCGATGTGGTTGGGGACCACAATCAAAGGCCCAACAACCCATATTCCAGCACCTATAATCCTGAATGGAGGAACAACCTGAACATTTCCTATATGATTAATTCGGAGAATTTCTAACAATTGGGAGGATATGGGCAACAACAGGGCAGTGGGAAGCAACAACCACCCAAATCTAGACTGGAACTAATGATTGAAGTTTTTATTGCTACCCAAACAAAGGTCAATGCAGAATTCCAATGCCAACATCAGAGATTTGAAGAGACACTTAGGGAGTTAAATTTTCCTGTCGATGGGCTTACAAGCCGCACAAAAATGCTGGAAATGTAAGTGGCCCAAATAGCCCAAACTGTATCACAAAACATGGATAGCTCTCCACCATCAACCGAGCAAAACCAGGTTAAGGAAGAGGGGATATACAGTGAGGGAATAGGATAGAAAAATAGATTTACTAAGGGGTGTGCAGCCATGATTTTGACTTTACCAAACTAGGTTAAAATTGAAGATAAAATCCTACCCAAGCTGGAGGACCCTGGTGAATTTTTTATACCCTGCATGATTTATAATGAGAGCTTTGATGAAGCACTGTGCGACCTAGGGTCATCAATTAGCGTAATGCCTTACGCATCCTACCTGGAGATGGGACTAAGTG
This sequence comes from Wurfbainia villosa, assembly GCA_025175895.1. Classification (NCBI taxonomy): domain Eukaryota; kingdom Viridiplantae; phylum Streptophyta; class Magnoliopsida; order Zingiberales; family Zingiberaceae; genus Wurfbainia; species Wurfbainia villosa. The sequence goes on from CM045990.1 coordinate 121,846,971, forward strand.
GTATACAACTGACCGACATAGGTATTCGCATGGCGAACGACACGATCAAGGAGCCCGTTGGCATGTTAGAACAAGTACCTGTGGTGGTTGAGAATTTTGTCATACCCACAGATTTTATCATAATCGACACAGGACCAAACCCTCAGAATCTCATCATTTTACGAAGACCCTTTCTGGCAACTACGAGAGCCTGCATAGACGTGAAGGCACATAAAGTCTCCTTGGAGGTAGATGACAAGATCATCATATTCAGCCTATCAGAGTGTAAGCATCCCTTCACAGACGGGTATACCTCGTGCAGGATAACGACTACTTTACCAAAAGATATAGATTTGGAGACGAATGAAGGGAGGTTTACGGAGTCTCCAGAGCCAAGTTGAAATGATGGAGTATGGTCGAGCTAAAAAACCTTAAACAAAATGCTTCTTGAGATGCAAACCAAGTTTAGTCTTTAGTTGTTTTAATTTTATTGCATTCATGTGTATAATTTAGACTTTGATTTAAGGTCATTTATGTTTTTGCAAATAGTTTTAGGACTAAAAAGAACTTGCTAAGTAGAAACAAAAATCATTTTGAGCCTACACGGCTAGGTCATGTGTTTACACACTGTCGTGCCCCATATGACTCATCTCCCAATAGCACACATGGCCAGGCCGTGTGTTCACACACGGTCGTGCCCCGTCCGACTCATCTCCTAGCGGCACACATGGTCAGATGCAAAGGCAGGGATGGGAGGAGGAAAGAACCTATATGCAGGCGGAGTTTTAGGGTTTACGGGAGCACTTCCAACGGGCCGAGGAGTTCTATGATGAGGCCGTATCTATTTCCAGGAGGAGGCTGGCTATCGCCAGGAGGAGGCCACATATCGCCAGGAGGTTCGGTAGAACATGCGTGCCCAGCAGACACAGTGGCCCCGAGAGAAGGAGCACAGAGCACTCGCTGCATCACCAGCTCTCAGATCGACCACATATACATGTGACATCAGCAGTTGAGCACCAGGTTTTCTCAGGAGCTCGACATGTTGAGACTGCCGGACTTCCCACCTCGACCACCATATTAGAGGTATAGCTTCATACAAGTCAAGGGGGACCCCAAGTTTTGATATGTTTTATTTCTAACAGTACTTTCTTTCTTGATATTTGCATTTTAGTCTTAGTTGGCATTCATTTGTTCATGCATAGAGTGTCTAGTTTCTTTCATCACTTAGTTTTTGCTAATTTTAAGCTACCTCAGTAATATTTTTAAATATTTCTTCATGAATTGTCTTCGTAAGTAGCCTAACTTCATTTATCTCGTGGTATTTTATTGCTCTAATGAATGTTCTAGACTTGCACTGGTTAACTTTTATTTTTACACTTACACTCGACGAATATTCTGAAAGGGAGAATTTATTACATACCTAGTTATAATTCAGCCCAATAGTCTAGTACCTTGGAATCCATAGGCGACTCTAGATTTAGCATTTTAGTTACTGGAGATGCTCAGATTGTGTAAGCCCATTTGGAAAAATCAAAATTGCCAGTGAGTACGAGAAGAACGAGAGTTTTGTTCACAAAAAAAAAAAAGTTTGTCACGAGTGGAAATGGCTAGTTGCCCTTTTGAGACCGAGTTAGGTTACTTGAAAAACACCTACCAATTTCTCTCAATACCGAGCATGCCATTGAGACTTTATGCTAGATCTAGGGAATAACTCTCGCTTAGGGCAAACTAGTGCCTAAAAGCCAAAAACCTTAGGAAAGCTATAAGATGATGACTTAACTTACCGTGGAATGATTTATCCCTCAAGAAGATTTGCTTAGCACGTGCATGAGAAGCTAACTTAGTGAACCTTTAGAACATATCTATTTTTCTTTGATGGAAAATACCACTTGATAAATCTAGTTAACAAGCTGAGTATGGAACAATGCTTTTTAAAATTTCATGGGACTGAGGTTTGCTTGAGGACAAGCAAAGATTTAAGTCTAGGGGAATTGATGTGAGCAAAACATATAAGGTTTCAGGAGTAGTTTTTGCTCATATCTCGTTACATTTCATACTTGTTTCATGCATGTTTCACTTTATTTTGTATGCATTTTCTATTTTCTAGTTCAGAGCTCTTCTCATTGTACTTTTGTGTACAGGACAATATTTTACAGTGAAAATGACACAATCTTTAAGCAAAAGGAAGATATTTAGCAGGGGGAATAGAAGGGGACACGGCCTAGCCATGTGAATTCACATGGTCATGTCCAAACCATGGATTTGGCCACCCTAGTGCCACACATGACTTGGGCATGTGGATCCACACGGTCGTGTGGTGTTGGCTTATTTCGATGTGACCAAGGTTCTTCGTGGCTTCAGGCAGCGCCGACTTCAAGTCTATAAAAGAAAAGCCCCGCCTAAATCATGCATGCGAACGTGACCTCAAATCTCACGACGGGACTATCGAGGACTCGAAGCGTGCGCTCACGTTCAATGCCCGCAATTGCACGGGTATCGTCAAGTAATAAAGAATATCAATCCCACAGGAACTGAGATTTAGAGTATCGGTTTGTCCAATGGACGTGTTGTTGTTCAGATTGGGAATCCTAGGGTTCATGAATGAGAGGTTGACAGTGGACTTAACTCAAGTATGGTGTCGTACGGAGGAAGAGAAGGTTTTCTACGAATCTTTGAATGGGAATCTAGGACTTCCGTTTCGCCAATGTGTCGCAGAACACGCTATAAATTGAATGTCATCTAGATTTCTAACTACGATTTTGTAGAAGGGACATGATACACTTCCTCGATGAGCTTTCGCATCTATCGGGAACTACCTCTGCCATACCAGGTCGACCTCTGGCTTTAGGACGGGGTAGGCGGTATGAGGATGTCGAATCAATCCCTATGATGAATAGGAACGTGTCTCATTTCTGACTCTATCACACCCTTCTTTCCATGTTTATCGGAGAGAGGTCAACCCCTAAGCTCCTCCTTAGTTCTCCTAAATCTTTGATACGAGGGTTATTGCCCCTCGTATCAGCTACGCACAGTAGATAGAAAGCCAAAATGAATAACTATCGATCTAAACAAACATCAATTGAAAATATGAATTCAAGAACAGAAATATATTTGAAATAGCAAGTTCTATGCACATAAACAACTCCCTAATCCTAGAATCAGAGAATCTACTCCATGAATACGAGAAGAGAAATACAAAGCATAATCAAATTCATAGAGATAATGTAAATTGCATAAGGAACGTGAATTACAATGCACTGTGGCTCTTCTCTCTGGCATTGAAGTGCATAACTTGATCCTCGAGCGGCTTCCTTCCTCCCCGTTGCAAGTTCTCGGTGCTTCTCAGGGCACCGGTGTGCCGTCCCGGCCGTCGTGGCCTCCCCCTAGGGTTTTAGTATAGCTTTCTTTATATAGACATGAGGTTGGCTTTTCGCAAAATCTAAAAAAAAAAACCCCTAGTCGCGTAAAAATGACTTGCCACCATATGGCTAGGTCGTGTGTGGCGCTGTGGTGGCCAATCTCGAGCCTCGGACACGACCGTGTATAGCCACACACCCTGGCCATGTCCCATTCTGTGTCCAACTGCCAAATGCCCTTCTTTAGCTCCGAAAGTGCGTCGTTTTCCCCATGAAATGCTATCCTATACACAAAAGTACAAAGAGCAGATCTCCGAACTAGAAAATAGGAAATGCATGCAAAACAAAGTGAAATATACATGAAACAAGTCTAAAATACAATGGGATGTGAGAGAAAACTACTCCTAAAACCCTATATGTTTTGCTCACATCAATCCCCCCAAACTTAAATCTTTACTTGTCCTCAAGCAAACCTCAGTGCCATGAAATTTTAAAAAGTAATTATTTCATGCTTAGCATGTTAACTAGATTTATCAAGTCGAATTTTTAATCAATTCAAAATATATATGTTCTAGAAATTCACTAAGTTAGTTTCTCGTGCACGTGCAAAGCGAATCTTCTTAGGGGATACTCATTCCATGGTAAGTTAAGTTGTCATCCTATAGCTTTCCTAAGGTCTCCGACTCTTAGGCACTTACCTGCTCAAAGCGAGGGTCGTTCCCTAGATCTAGTACAAAGTCTCAAAGGCATGCTCGGTATTAAGATAAATTGGTAGGTGTTTCCCCAGTAACCTAACTCGGTCTCAAAGGGGCACCTAACCATTTCCACCCACGACAACTATTTTTTATTATCCCTCATAATATTTTTCAATTTTTCTTACTCTTTTTTTTTCTTTTCTTATTCCATTTTTTTTCTTTTCTCTCTCTCTCTTGGGATTTTGATTTTTTCGAATGGGCTTCCACAATCCGAGCATCTCCAGTAACTAAAATGCTAAATCTAAAGTCACCTATGGATTCTATAGTACTAGACTACTTAGATGAATCATAACTAGGTACGTACTAGATTTTTCCTTTCAGAATGTTCATCATGTGTAGGTATAAAAATAAAAGCTAACCAGTGTAAGTCTAGAACATTCATTAGAGAAAATAAAATAAAATAAAATACTACGAGATAAATGAAGTTAAGCTACCCATGGTAACAACTCATGAAGGAAACCTTAAAAATACTATTGAGGCAGCTTATAGATGGCAAAAACTAAGTGTTGAAAGAAACTAAACAACCTATGCATGAACAAATGAATGCTAACTAAAATGCAAATATCAGGAAAGAAATTACTGCTAGAAACAAAATAAATCAAAACTTAGGGTCCCCCCCAGACTTGTATGAAGCTATACCTCTAATAGGGTGGCCGAGGCAGAAAGTCTGGTAGCCTCGGCATGTCGGGCTCCTGGGTAAATCTGGTGCTCAGTCGCTGATGTCACTGTTGGGTTTCCGGCACCGCGGCGTGTGTGTGTTCGATCATGTTTCATAAACATGAGCACAGCGGAAGCAATTAAAAATAATAAATCTATATTTATTACAACACACACAACACACGCATGCTATTACAACAAGTGTAGACATAACCGTAAATTAAAATTTGCAATATAAGGAAATTAAACTACGTTATACCTTCCGTATGACGTGTAGCGGGAACGGCATCAACCGGAACGATCCTCGTAAGAATCGTCTCTATCCGTATCCACGCCGAGCTCCTCGGGATGACTTCGCTAAGTCACGAGCTTCGTCTTCGTACGGGTTACTAGCCTCGTGTTGAAGACGACGTGATCGAGAGATGATCACAATCCGAATCCAAATTCGGACCTAAAAACAAGTCCTCAAGACTTGCTTCTCCGGAGAGGTATTCGTCAACCGATTGACGAATCCTTCGTCCTCCACCTCAGAGGATTACCGGAGATCAAATCTCCGGTATGTTAGCCGCTGTCGGAGCACTAACCGTCGTCCAAACGACGCCCGACGAGAGAAGAAGCTGTCCAGAAAACTGGACAGCTTGGTGGAGGATATAGGCGCCGCTAAAGAGGAGATGGAGGCTCACCTTACACCGAACCCAAGGGAGATCACCGGAGGGTCGCGAGGTCCACCGCCAAGCTTGACGCCGGCAAAGAGATGGCAGCAGCTCAATGAGGTTAAGGCGGCTGCTCTTGCTGTTGACGCCAACAACAAGAGGGAGAGAGGTGGGCGGCCAATTAGGGTTGCCTCAAAAATTAGGTTTTACAAAACCCTTAAGCCCTATTTTATAGAGAACCAATTCTCTTAATGGTTATTAAATCATAACCATTAGGCCCGTTAACCCGCTCCATTAAGATAAGTTAAAATAAACCAAACCAAGATGGTTTATTTTAAGTTAAAACAAACCGAACCAACTTTTGGTTCATTCGTTTAAAATAAACCAAACCCTTTGGTTTATTCTTATCCATTGGATTAGAACCAAACCATTTTGGTCCATCCTTTACGTCTTCATAAGACGCAGCCCATCCACGCTTCCATTGCGACTGAAACAATTTCAAGCTCGCTTTATGTTTGGTCCAACCAAACATAGTTTCTCTCGGTCTGAGAATCTCATTCTCAAGCTCGTTTTAAATCCTTTGGATTACACTCGTTGTGCGTGTGACCAAATAGGTTCTCGGTTTATGTTGGTCGTCTATAATTAACCATTAATTATAGAACGATCATGAGTGGCACCTAGTAGTACATCATGATCCCCAATTAACCGAAAAGATCAACGGTTGATCCAGAACTATTTCTGAAACCCTTCAGTAGCTCGAATGATTCGTGCCCCATTCCCTTCACTCATCTTATACCCACTTGGTTCAGGACATGGTCTATAGTGTCAGTCCCCACTAGGCTGACTACGTCACACCTAGCCCAAGTATCATTTCCTCGTCCTACGAATTCTAGTTACTCCACATGTATCGAAGAGTACCTTACTCTAAACATGTAATGCTTTGGCCAAAGACTTTAGTAACAATCCGACGAGAGGCCATGGGTATACATCTCCTCGCAAGGAGTGGTGAATCCTTTATAGGCTATTCAAACACCTTCGATCACTTCGACTTATACCCAATCATCCCGGGTCCACATCTCCTTAGAGATGTTTGCTTAAGATGTCAAAGCATAAGTCTCCATGATCAAGATGACTTGAATACCGCAAGTCAAAGGAACATCGCACTTAAGCCACAGTAAGAACTTCATTGACATATCTATATATGCAGAAAACCATATGAAGTCTTACGGTTGGTCACTCCAATGAACTAGTTACCATAACTAGCATCCACGATTAACTCCGGACATCACTATGTCTCCAGCCAGTGAGAATCAGCTGCTTGGATACACCAAGGAGTATACCTCGTGCTAGTCTCGACAGAATTGATGGTGTCCAAATCCATCAATTCATTGACTAGGGATAATTCCGATACATCACAATTACACATGTAGAGATACTCACTAGTTGTGATCCAATCACAAATTCTCTCATGCTGTAAATCGTATCGTGGACATTCAGTAAATGAGTTTAAGATCCAATCAAATACATAAAATATGTATACTCAAATAGTGAATCTTCATTTATCATATAAATGGTTCATACATAAGGCGATTGCCTTAGGACATCTCTCATATATTACTAACAGACTCCCACTTGGCCTAATGCCAATCGCTACGGTATCCAATACCATAAGCACTAACATGACCCTCAAACTTATTTTGAGGTAATGCCTTAGTCAAGGGATCCGCTAAGTTCCTTTCAAAGGGGAATTTTCTCGATTTGTATTTCGTTCCCTACGATGATCTCTCCGATAAGATGATAGCGGCGGCACATGTTTGGATCATTGATGAGACCACATCAAGTTCAAAGATGAACTTCTTGATCCAAACCGCTTCTTTGCCGCCTAAAGCCGCAATGTATTCTCGCTTTAGTGGTAGAATCCGCTATAGCCTCTTGTTTGGAACCTTTCCAACTTATCGCGCCCATTCAAGGTGAACACATCCGAGATCGAGACATGGAATCATCCTTGTCTGTCCGAAGTCGCATCCGTGATACCCGCGTATCACCATGTCCCCTTCTCCATATATTAGGAACACATCCTTAGTTCTTCTTAAGTACTTAAGGATCGTCTTAATAACCAATGATCCATTCCTCGGATCGATCGTATCCGCCGCGTGACACTCGTGAGCATACGATACATCGGGCCTCGTACATAACATAGCATACATGATAGATCCTATTGCGGATGCATAGGGAATCTTACTCATGCAAATCCTCTCGTCTTCTGTGCGCGGACACATAGACTTTGAAAGGTGTACCCCATGCCTGATGGGCAGATAACCTTTCTTGGATTCCGACATGCTAAACCTCTTTAGCACTCGGTCTATATATGTAGACTGCGAAAGACCAAGCAACCGTTTCGATCTATCTCTATAGATCTTAATCCCAAGGATGTAGGTTGCTTCTCCCAGGTCTTTCATGGAGAATGTCTTGGATAACCAAACCTTAACTGACTGTTAGATTGACACATCGTTTCCTATAAGTAATATGTCATCGACATACAATACTAGGAACACGACTGCACTCCCACTAACCTTCTTGTACACACAAGGTTCGTCTGGATTTTGTGAGAAATCAAACTTTTTGATCGTCTCATCAAAACGGATATTCCAGCTCCTGGATGCTTGCTTCAATCCATAAATGGATCGTCGCAATTTGCATACCTTGGTTTTATCAACCGATGTGAAACCCTCAGGTTGTATCATATACACGTCCTCGAGCAAGTTTCCATTAAGGAAAGCTATTTTCACATCCATCTGCCATATCTCATAATCATAATGAGCCGCTATGGCCAGGAGCATCCGAATGGATTTAAGCATAGCTACAAAGAATAGGTTTCGTCATAATCAACACCTTGCTTTTGACGATATCCTTTTGCCACCAATCTAGCCTTATAGGTAATCACATTACCATCCATGTCGGTTTTCCTCTTGAAAACCCACTTGCACCCTATAGGCTTGATGCCTTCAGGTGGGTCAACCAAGTTCCAAACTTGGTTTTCATACATGGAATCCATTTCCGACTTCATGGCATCAAGCCATTTATCCCTTTCAACTTGTCGACTTCTTCATAACTGTAGGCTCTCATCATCAATGAGTAACACGTCGCTCGATTCACTTATGAGAAATCCATATCTCTCGAATGTTGCGTGTTCTACCGGATCTACGAAGATGTGGTGTTACAAGGGTCCAAATGATTGCTCATCACTATGAGTTATCTACCTGTGCTTCACTGGTATCTCATCAATGTCTATTTGAGTATCTCGAGTTTCCTCAAGCTCGACGACACTCCCACTATTTTCTTGCAAGAGAAACTCTTTCTCTAGAAACACAGCATGCCTTGAAACAAACACCTTTTGTTCCACAGGATGATAGAATTGGTAACCCCTTGTTTCCTTAGGGTATCCAATAAATAGACATTTATCGACTTAGCATCCAATTTGTCCGATATGATCCCGCTTCACATAAGCAGGACAACCCCATATCTTCAAGTAAGATACATGAGGTTTCTTACCATTCCATATCTCATATGGAGTAGTTGAGACTACCTTGGTAGGCATTCTGTTTAACAAGTAAACAGCTGTCTGAAGTGCATAACCCCAAAAGGACTTGGGAAGAGTCGCATGATTCATCATTGACCTGACCATGTCCAACAAGGTCCGGTTACGACTCTCAGATACACCATTATGCTGTGGTGTATAGGGCGGAGTCCATTGAGACAATATGCCATTGTCTCTTAGATAATCAAGAAACTCTTGACTTAAGTATTCACCACCTCGATCCGATCGAAGTATTTTAATACTTTTGTCATGTTGTTTCTCTACTTCATTTCTGAATTCTTTGAACCTTTCAAAGGCTTCATACTTGTGTTTCATCAAGAACACATACCCAAACCGTGAGTGATCATCGGTGAAGGTAATGAAGTAGCTATAGCCTCCTAAAGATTGAGTTGACATAGGTCCACATACATCAGTATGTATTAGTGCCCAGCAACTCCTCCCACCTGCTCACCTCTTTCCCCCGCAAAGGTAACTTAGTCATCTTGCCTTTAAGCATGATTCGCATGTATCGATGAATCCAATTCAAACGATTCCGCACCTAATTCCACATCGGTGTAATTCGACATGCTTTCTTGCTTATATGGCCAAGACGACAATGCCACATGTAGGAGTCTATTTGATTATCCTTCGAGCACGCTGTTGCTCGCTCGATATTGAAATGTCACCGGATACGCCCAACGATAAACACCATTGCTTAAAGTTCCAAATTCCATAAAGAACCCCATTCAAAGTTATGTAACAACAATTGTTACTAAACGTCAAATGGAAACCATTTCTATTTAAACAAGAAATAGAAATGATGTTCTTTATCAACAAGGAATATAAAGCAATTGTCCAGCTTCTAAGACAAGTCCTACAGGGAGTTTCAACAAATACGCTCGATGGCGAAAAAGAACCTTTGCTCCATTCCCAACACGTAAATTTGACTCTCCTCGACGAGTCTTCTTCTATTCCTTAGCCCATGTATGTCATTACATATATGTGAGCCACACCCAAGATCCAATACCCAAGTGTCTAAGGAAATAGAATGACAATCAATAAAGAAGATTTCAAGAAGATGGGGCATCCGATGCCTTATCCTTCTTCACGGACTCAAGATAAATCTTGCACTTTCTTCGAATGGCTCTCCTTGCCATAATGATGGCAAGTTTCCTTTGTGCTAGTTCTACCTTCTTAGCCTTTCTCTTCTTTCCTTCTCGCTTCTTTGACTTCCTCTTAGAACCTTTCTTCGAGGAATCAACTAACAAAGACTGCCCCCCTCGCCATGCTTCTCGTAAGACTCCATAGCCTTCAAAGATATCGAGCAAGACTACGATGAACCTCTAGCATCTCGTAGGTGAAGAGGAGCTGAGACTTCAACCTTCAATCTCACTTGCTCATCAACCAACTCACAAAGATGAAGGATCACGATATGAGCATCCATATGCTCATGCCGCTGTAGCTTGGGTTCCATCGTGGCTAGCATGATGCAACTCATTTGTTCGTAATCACTCACATGTTTCGATAGGCCAACAATTGGTCCAGAGTTGCATCGCCACTAGGATCAAGTGAAGAGGCGCTCGAGGACATACACAAGCTTTTCACCTTGAGAACAATTCTCAAGTTTCTAAGCCACCCAAGAAGTTCGCCCACTAATTTATTTGAATCCAAAATGGAACGCAAATTCAAACACATCATGATCAATATATTAACTTAGAAATACAAAACGAGCATATATGAGAAAGATGATTTTAAAATGCATCAATATACATTTATAAATCCCATTCATTTTTCGAATTTCAAAAACCCCAAAATCACTTCGGGAGATTGTAGGTCCATCTCCGAATGGGCTGATATCCATCATAGTTATGAACAACCTTGGAGAGAGTCCAACAAGTCATTCATAACTACGACGGTAGGTATCATCTATACCGATTGCATATCACGTATATGCAACTATCACAATGTGCTATCAACTAATTGAATGTTCACACATACATTGGGTTGTTAACACATTAACAAGTATGCATCTTATGCATAGCACCCAACTTCACCTCCCTTAACATCGACCTTGGAGAGAGTCCAACAAGCCGATGCTCCAGGTTAAAGCCAACCCATTAATCAAGAATAGTTTTAATATGGTTAGAGCGCATTCAACCAATTAGCCCAGCTTGGAGAGAGTCCAACAACCAAAGCTAACGATTGACCTCTGACTCTTACCATATTAGTATTAAACTATTCCATGGTTTGAACATGTTCTGTTCGAGCCGGGCTTGAGAGAGTCCAACAACCCAAACAAGAAATGGAACTCGTTCAAACCATATTAATGGAAGGTGTAGGCTTTAATATTGTTTAAAGGTTTTTATGTCTCATCCTCTTTGCATGCAAATAACTATTATCTACATGGCATGGCATACATGGCATACATCTACATGTCACGACACGCATGGCATAATGTTATGCATCTAATGCAATTACATGTCATACAATTATGTCATGTATATAATTTCCTTATATGTCATAACTATTTATGGAAATAAAATATGTTTAAGATTTGATTCTCCAAATCAAATCATAATTAAATTAGGAAATAAATTTCCAAATCTAATCACATATTTTATTCATGGAATTATTTGATTAAGGAAAATCTATTTAGGAAACCAATTTCCTAAATCATTAAAACTACTTATGGAAATAAAATATTTTAAGATTTGATTTCCCAAATCAAATCATGATTAAATTAGGAAATAAATTTCCAGAATCTAATCAAATATTTTATTTATGGAAAATATCAATTTCCATAAATACTTCTAAATTTCCAAAATTAGAAAATTTCCAGAAATACATTATGACTATCGCAAAACAATTTTACGATTATGTCGAAACACAACTGGCTCGATACCATTGGTTTCCCAAGCGGCAGTGTGTGTTCGATCATGTTTCGTAAACATGAGCACAGCGGAAGCAATTAAAAATAATAAATCTATATTTATTACAACACACACAACACACGCATGCTATTACAACAAGTGTAGACATAACCGTAAATTAAAATTTGCAATATAAGGAAATTAAACTACGTTATACCTTCCGTATGACGTGTAGCGGGAACGGCATCAACCGGAACGATCCTCGTAAGAATCGTCTCTATCCGTATCCACGCCGAGCTCCTTGGGATGACTTCGCTAAGTCACGAGCTTCGTCTTCGTACGGGTTACTAGCCTCGTGGTTGAAGACGACGCGGATCGAGAGATGATCACATCCGAATCCAAATTCGGATCCTAAGACGAGTCCTCAAAACTCGCTTCTCCGGAGAGGTATTCGTCAACCGTTTGACGAATCCTTCGTCCTCCACCTCAGAGGATTACCGGAGATCAAATCCCCGGTATGTTAGCCGCTGTCGGAGCACTAACCGTCGTCCAAACGACGCTCCGACGAGAGAAGAAGCTGTCCAGAAAACTGACAGCTTGGTGGAGGATATAGGCGCCGCCAAAGAGAGATGGAGGCTCACCTTACACGAACCCAAGGGAGATCACCGGAGGGTCGCCGAGGTCCACCGCCAAGCTTGGACGCGCAAAGAGATGGCAAGGACAATGCGGCGGCTACCTTGCTGTTGACGCCAACAACAAGAGGGAGAGAGGGTGGGCGGCCAATTAGGGTTGCCTCAAAAATTAGGTTTTTACAAAACCCTTAAGCCCACTTTTATAGAGAACTAATTCTCTTAATGGTTAATGGATCATATCCATAAAGCCCGTTAACCCGCTCCATTAAGATAAGTTAAAATAAACCAAACCATGATGGTTTATTTTAAGTTAAAACAAACCGAACCAACTTTTGGTTCATTCGTTTAAAATAAACCAAACCCTTTGGTTTATTCTTATCCATTGGATTAGAACCAAACCATTTTGGTCCATCCATTACGTCTTCATAAGACACCCCATCCACGCCTCCATTGCGATCAAACAATTTCATGCTCGCTTATGTTTGGTCCAACCAAACATAGTTTCTCTCGGTCTGAGAATCCCATTCTCAAGCTCGTTTTAAATCCTTTGGATTACACTCGTTGTGCGTGTGACCAAATAGGTTCTCGGTTTATGTTGGCCGTCTATAATTAACCATTAATTATAGAACGATCATGAGTGGCACCTAGTAGTACATCATGATCCCCAATTAACCAAAAGATCACTTGATCCGTAACTATTTCTCAAACCCTTCAAGAGCTTGAATGATTCGCGTGCCCCATTCCTTCACTCATCTTATACCCACTTGGTTCGTGACATGGTCTATAGTGTCACCCTCACTAGGTCGACTACGCCACACCTAGCCCAAGTATCATTTCCTCGTCCTACGGATTCTAGTTACTCCACATGTATCGAAGAGTACCTTACTCTAAACATGTAATGCTTTGGCCAAAGACTTTAGTAACAATCCGACGAGAGGCCATGGGTATACATCTCCTCACAAGGAGTGGTGAATCCTTTATAGGCTATTCAAACATCTTCGATCACTTCGACTTATACCCAATCATCCCGGGTCCACATCTCCTTAGAGATGTTTGCTTAAGATGTCAAAGCATAAGTCTCCATGATCAAGATGACTTGAATACCGCAAGTCAAAGGAACATCGCACTTAAGCCACAAGAAGAACTTCATTGACATATCTATATATGCGTAAGAACCATATGAAGTCTTACTACTGGTCACTCCAATGAACTAGTTACCATAACTAGCATCCACGATTAACTCCGACATCACTATGTCTCCACCAAAGGAGAATCACCGCTTGGATACACCAAGGAGTATACCTCGTTAGTCTCGAATCGAATGATGGTGTCCAAATCCATCAATTCATTGACTAGGGATAATTCCGATACATCACAATTACACATGTAGAGATACTCACTAGTTGTGATCCAATCACAAATTCTCTCATGTTGTGAATCGTATCGTGGACATTCAGTAAATGAGTTTAAGATCCAATCAAATACATAAAATATGTATACTCAAATAGTAAATCTTCATTTATCATATAAATGGTTCATACATAAGGCGATTGCCTTAGGACATCTCTCATATATTACTAACAGTCACATGTACATGTGGTCAATCTGAGAGCTGATGGATGCAGCGGTTGCTCGGTGCTCCTCCTACCCGGGCCCACTGTGCTTGTTGGGCATGCATGTGCTACCGATTCGACTAGCGATATGCATCCTCCTCCTGACGATGGATAGCCTCCTCCGAGAAATATATATGGGCCTCATCATAGAACGCCTCAGTCTGCTGGAAGTGGTCTCGTAAGCCCTGTATAAGTGCTCTGCTCCTCCCATCGCTGCCTATGTGTCCGCTGCTCGACATATATGTCATCGAGGCGCGATCGGAACTCTAAAAAGTCATAGGCAGATATACCTGTATCCTGCTCGAATATAGAAAAAGATGGTGGTGCAGGTGTAGGCTCTCGTCGTGGACTAGATGGGCTCAAAACGATTTTTGCTTCTACCTAGCAAGTTCTTTCTAATCCTAAACTATTTGCAAAAATGTAAATGACCATAAATCAAAGTCTAAATTATACACATGAATGCAATAAAATCAAAAACATATATAAAACTATACTTTGGTTGCCTCCCAAGAAGCGCTTGTTTAAGGTCTTTAGCTTTACCGTACTCCTACGTCTCATCTTGGCTCTAGTGGCCCAAGGAGATTTTTCTTCCTCCCCTTCTTGATGTGTTTGAATCTTGCTCGTGGGGGAGCAAGATATTTGCTCACTTTACGCCTCCTCTCTTTGTGGTCCATCATCATCACATATCTTAAATCTTGCTCGTTGAGGGGCAAGATATTTACTAGCTTCCTTCCTTGGTTCAAGATTGAACATGCTTATCTTCACAGAATTATCAAGAGTTTGATCATAGTATTCCATTTTGTCCAAATGTTATAAATAACGTAACTCACCATGGGCATTCTCACCAAAAGATTGATTAGTAGATTATATTATGTCGAATGAAATTTTATCATTACAAATCACTAAAAGAGCTTCGCTATTGGTAACTGAAGTTTTGGTGAGGGTTAAGGTAGGCTCTTCTAGATTATTGAGGTTAGGAGGTGTTTTGATTAAAGCATTGCATTCCTTGATTAAAGTATCAATTATATATTCCTCAAGTTCTTCTTCAAGTGGTGATTGCATGGATTTCCCTTCTTTACTTCCTATGTCATCTATATCTTTCTCATCCATTCACTCAAAGTGAGTCTCCGCCATATTAGGTGTAATCCAGTCATCAAATCCACCTTCTCATCGTTTGGTTTCTTCTCTTGCCAGATCTCGTTGCATAATCTCAGCAAATTGTCGGTTATGCTCCTCGCATTTCCTAGTAAAATCGGCTAACAAGTCTTATAAGAGGGGACTTGGTTATGGATAAAATTCACATGATGATTCATAGCTCGCATGCTCACTTGGGAAATAATATTGAGGGTTCAAGTAGTCAGGGTCATAACTATATAAATAGGATTCATCTCGTGGCCACTGATTGTAATCATAGGTGACATCTTCTTGTTCAAATATATCCGAACAATCGTTAATGGTAAGCCACGTTTCACCACAATGCTCACAATAAATGTTACCGAAACTCACAACAATAATTGACCATAATCATGAGTAAAAGCGTGCATTTTTATATACGAGAAAATATAGACAAGGAAAGGAACATCAGTGCCTTGGCAAGAGTCTTAAAAAAATGCTAAGAAAATAACTAAAAGAAAAAATGTTAGAAAATAACTAAATCTAGAAGAAAACTAAGATCTAAATTAGTACTAAATTAAACTAGAGCACTAAACCAGATGAAGAAAAACTAGAATAAAGCAAGATGCCTACTAAAATTAATCTAAACTAAATTTAAATAATTAAAAGTCTAAAACTAAAATAATTAAAATAAGAAAAAAAAGAAAACAAATCTACCCTAAGTCCGATCTGACTGTCCACTTTCGATTCGATATCGAATCAACAGTCCCCGGCAACGACGCCAAAAACTTGATGGACGTGAACGCGACCTCAAATCTCACGATGAGAACCGTTGAGGACTCGAAGTGCGTACTCGTGCTCAACGCCCGCAAGTGCACGAATGTCATCAAGTAATAAAGAATATCGATCCCATAGGGACTGAGATTTAGAGTATCGATTTGTCTAGTGGACGTGTTGTTGTTTGGATTTGGAATCCTAGGGTTCACGAATGAGAGGTTGACGGTGGACTTAACTCAAGTACAGTGTCCCATGGAGGAAGAGAAGGTTTGCTATGAGTCTTTGAATGGGATTGTAGGACTTCAGTTTCGCCTGTGTGTCATAGAACATGCTATCAATTGAATGTCGTCTAGATTTCTAACTACGATTTTGTGGATGGGACATCATACACTTTCCCGATGAGCTTTTGCATCTATCGGGAACTACCTCTGTCATACCAGGTCGACCGCTTGCTTTAGGATGGGGTAGGTGGTACGAGGATGCCGAATCAATCTATGTGCCAAATTAGAACGTGTCTCATTTCCGACTCTATGACACCCTTCTATCTGCGGTTACCGGAGAGAGGTCAACCCCTAGACTCCTCCTTAGTTCTCCTAAATCTTTGATACGAGGCTTGTCACCCCTCGTATCGACTATGCACAGTAGATAGAAAGCCAAAACGAATAACTATCTATCTAAACAAACATCAATTGCAAATATGAATTCAAGAACAAAAATATATTTGAAATAGAAAGTTCTACGCACACAAACTACTCTCTAATCCTAGAATCAGAGAATCTACTCCATGAATATGAGAAGAGAAACATAAAGTATAATCGAATTCATAGAGACAATGTAAATTGCACAAGGAACGTGAATTACAATGCACTGTGGCTCTTCTCTCTGGTGTTGAAGTACAGAACTTGATCCTCGAGTGGCTTCCTTCCTCCCCATTGCGAGTTCCCGGTGCTTCTCAGGGCACCTGTGTGCCGTCCTGGCCATCGTGGCCTCCTCCTAGGGTTCTGCCTTTTCATAAAATCCAGAAAAAAACCCTAATACTGTCAAAATGACTTGCCGCCACACGACTATGTGTTTCCACATGGCTAGGCTGTGTGTGGCACTGTGGTGGCTGATCTCGAGCCTCGGACATGACCGTGTGTAGCCACACACCCTGACTGTGTCCCCTTCTATGTCCAACTGCCAAATGCCCCTCTTTTGCTCCGAAAGTGCATCGTTTTCCCCATAAAATACTATCATGTACACAAAAGTACAAAGAGCAGTTCTTCAAACTAGAAAATAGGAAATGCATGCAAAACAAAGTGAAATATGCTTGAAACAAATCTAAAATCCAATGGGATGTGAGCAAAAACTACTCCTAAAACCCTATATGTTTTGCTCACATCATTAAGGATAGGTAGTTCCTGATAGAAGAGAAAGCTCAATTGGGAAAGGGTATGATGTCCCTTCCACAAGACCCTAATTATAGAACCAGACAACATTTAATTGATTAGCATGTTCCATGTTGCACAAGTGAAACCGAAGTCCTAGGATCCCTTTTTGAACCTCGAACCAACCTTCCCTTCCTCCGTGTGACACCGTACTTGAGTTATGACCACCGTCAACCTCATAACCACAACCCTTAGAACTAAACTTCGAACAATAACGTCCACTGAACAATCGGTACTCGAATCTCAGTCTCTGTAGGTTCGATAATCTATTTATTACTTGACGACATATGTACACTTGCTGGCGTTGAGCGTGAACACGCGCTTCGAGTCCTCGACGGTTCCTGTCGTGAGATTTGAGGTCGCGTCCGCGTGCATCAGCTACCATTTTAGTGTAAGTAGTGTTGCAATATTCACTCGAGCTTTGCTGAGATATTTTAGGAGAACTCTCCATAGGTTGTGATGCGGTCTTGGCTATCTAGGCTACCTATGCTTCCAGCATCTTAGTGCGGCTTGTGAGCCCATCGACAAAGGCCTTCAACTCTCTCAGTACCTCTTTGGTTCTTTAATGTCGTTGCTGGAATTCTGCATTAGCATTTGTCTGGGTAGCAATGAAGCCTTCCATCATTAACTCAAGTATTGATTTAGGCGGTTGCTACTGCCCACTTCCCTGCTGTCTATACCCTCCCGACTGTTGAAAATTTATTTAATTGTTCCTATATGAAAATTTTGGGTGGTTCCTCCATACGGGATTATACATGCTAGAATATGGATTGTTGGGCCTCTAATTATACTAGCCCACCGCATTGACATGCTCAACCTGCTCTTCAAAGCCGCTCTGCCCTCCACAGTAGTCTTCTTGGTATGTCATTACTCCATCACTAAAGGAATTGGCCGCACATAAAGAAGCAGGGGTTAGGGAGTCAAACTGTCTGCTCAGTGCATCCATTCTGTTGGTGCAGGGGACCAGAGAATCGAACCTAGGTTTTGATGATAACAAAGATTCAAAGTTAAGTTATTTTGTTATCTCATATGCTATGCTAAGTGTGCAGGTATTGTATTAGACTTTTCTAAGTTCAACGACACCAAAAGAATCTCTGGACGAGAAACCTCAGTGGTCAATGACACCAGGAGGATCTCGGGGTGAGAAATCTTGATGCTCGAATGACACCAGGAGAATCTCAGAAGGAGAAACCTTAGTGGTCGAGCGACACTAGGAGAATCTTGAAAGGAGAAACCTCGGTGATCAAGTGACAGAAAGCTAAGCGATAGGTCAGGAGGACCAAAGGTAAGCTTCGGGTGTGGAGTAGTGGTAAGGGCGTATCCTAAGTAAGAGGACAATCCTAGGCGTCGATCCGACCAAGGCTTCTGGAGGAATGCCGAAGTCGAGATCGAGCAGTCAAAGGCCTGTCACACTACATGGCATGATGCATCTCTTTGTGCTAACCTTATGTTGTAGGTGTCAGGTTAGGTTCTCAAGAGTAGCAGTCGATTGGAGTCGGTCGATTGCCAATAAGATTAGTCGACTGATGTCGACGAATCAGCTCAGAGCACAAGGTTAAAGAGTTATCGATCGATGTCGCCACCTCAAGAAAAGATAAACTGCCACCTCAAGATAAGACCTACGAGTTTTTTATCTGGATTTGGACTTATCCCAAGGTACAACTTTATAAAAGGAGGAGAGGACACAAACCCTAAATATTTATAAATTCCTAAGTGCGGCTGCTCTCCGACCACAATCCTTCGTGCTACAACGCTACTCCGACCGTGCATCCGCTATAAGTTATTTTTCTGTATCTTGTTTATTTCTTAGTTATTATTTGCAAAGAGGAGAGGTGAGTTTGTTATCTCTTCCTCTACATCATTGCAATCACTTGTCTCTTACCTCTAATGAGGAAAATATATTTAGTGTTTTGCCCTAAGGAAGCATCAAGGATCGCAAGGCCTTGGATTAGCAGTCGGTGGGTTGTGAACCAAGTAAAAAAATACTTGTATCTTTTGGTTGTGCATTTTCTACTTTCTGTTGCATACTTTGGTTTTAACGAAGAAAATAAAAAGGTTTTTCAAATGCTATTCACCCCCCCCCATCTCTAGTGTTTTCCTCGATCCAACAATGGGTATCAGAGCGGGGGCTCTAAGATTCGGTGCAACTATCGATCGAGCATTTTCTTTTCTTTATTTTTATTTTTAAGTATCTCCTACACTACTAATCCAAGATCAAGTCTTGGGACTTTTTGTTCTGTGTTTTTTTGCAAGTATTGGAAGATCATTGGCTGAGCTAAACATGGAAGAGCATCCCACTAGGCCTAAAGGTAATGTTGGTACAATCGGCCCAGGTCACAATTGACTAGACTCGAGTTTTACTCGAACTATATTTTGATGTTAGATAAAACGTATGACATGGGATTGTCATGGGAAGTCCAACATGGGTTGGCCACATAAATCCAAGTGTGTAGCCTTGGTTGTGAAAAGTCCATGCATGGGACTTGGTGTTGGGAAAATCCAAGCATAGGGCTTGGTGTTGGAAAAGTCCAACATGGGTTGGCCACGTAAGTCCAAGTGTGTAGCCTTAGCAGTGAAAGTCCAAGCATGGAGCTTGGCATGGAAAATCCAAGCATGAGGCTTAGTATGGAAAGTCTTGAGGACTTGGCAAGTTCACTAGGCTCGGGGTCCTTTGTAGGGAGTTGCTTCGAAGGCTCATTGGCTCCCATGTCCCCGGTTTAAAATTTTCATTAATGAAAGAATTAATCCGGATGGGATGAGTTTCCTTAGCACAACCAATTCGTCGTCGTGCTAACAACTTGAGTGGTCGCTTGAACAAACTAGTTGTTCAAGCAACACAACTCTTCTAGTTGGTTAGCCGCGGAAGAGACGACGGACGGATCGCCGGTTTTTGTGTTTGTATTCGGGGTCTATGATTATACAAAATATATACATACGCACACATGTATAATCAACACATAAAAGAACATGCTCAGATCTGAAAATAAAGTTGTAAAACTTTATACCTTACGATCTTCCACCGTATGTCCTTTCCTCCTCGTAGACGACGTGTGGACGAAGATCCTCCGAAAGTAGAAGCCTTCTAGATCACGTTCTTCCCTTCCTTGTCCGCTGCGAACAAAGAGAAGAACCAACAATACCTTTCCTTTCTAGAACCGGCCACCAAGCTAGGGAGTTTGATGCAACCGCCGGCCAAGGAACAATTGGATGAAGCGTCGGCCACCAATGCAATGTTGCCGCCGGCCACCTAGAGGTAGGAGAAGCGCCGGCCACCAAGTGTTGGAGAGCCGCCGGCCACCAAGGAGTAAGGGAGGAGGAAGAAGAGAACCGGCCAAGGTTGAGAAGAGGGAGAGGGACGTTGGCCAAAACCTAGGGAGAACAAGAACCTTGTCGCCCACTTCTAGCCGCCCAAAACCCTAGTCGCCTCTAGGGTTTGTGTTTCCCGCCCACTTTGAGAAGAGCCAAACCCTAATTTCCAAAATCTTATTTCCGCCCAAGCCTAAGCCTCTATTTATAGAATAGGGCTTAAGCCTCCTTTATTCTCCACCGTCGGATCTAGGGATTTAATCTCCACCGTCGGATCTAGGGTTTTATCCCAACCGTCGGATCTAGGGTTTCATCCCAACCGTCGAATCTAGGATTTCATCCCAACCGTCGGATCTAGGGTTTCATCCCAACCGTCTATTCTAGGATTTCATCCTAACCATCGGATCTAGTGATTTAATCCCAACCGTTGGTTCTAGGGTTTCATCCCAACCATCAGATCTAGGGATTCATCCCAACCGTCGGTTCTAGGTTTTGTTTTACATCCTTGGATCTAGACTTCACGAGGATTATATTAGGCTACAATAGGGACCATAAGGAGGAGTTGGATCTTGGCCACCCGATGGATCGGAACCACACAAACTTGATCCATCAATGATGTTCCATTCCACTAGAGGATCATCATTGAACTACCTCACCAACCCCCATTAATCAATATGGGCTCCATATATTATTTGTACATTCATCTCCCCGTGTTTAAGATATTGAATGTCCGTCAATTAATCGATTTACTGACCATCAATTAATTAACATCTAACTCCTCGAGTAGTACCACTCAACCTTATCATCATGTTGACTAAGTCAACCAGCTGGGTTTACATGATGAACTTTATGAGCTCCTCAAGGGGACATCATCAACCTAGTATATAGGACACGGTTTCCTCCTATAATCAACGGCACACCATGTAAATAATATTATTTCCCAACTTACCGGGCATATTGATTTAATCCATCTAAATCTCACCCTCTGGTAAATCAAAGAAATAAATACTAAGTACATGTGCTCGTTATTATATCGGGATTAAGAGCATATACAACATAATATCCGAAGTCCGATTCAATTATGTAGTCAGCAATAAATTGAATCACCTCTATGTCGGTCCTACTCAATACACCTAAGTGTACTAGTGTAACTCTATGTTCAAGACAAAACAATACCAAGCTACACTACAACCATACCAATGGTTTGTCCAAAACCATCTTGGTTGTGAGTCTCTACTTATATTTTACATGGGACTGATAACATGATCTTCTGTACCACACCAAGCACCATGTTATCTACAATGTAAAATATTAGACAATATGCACACACATATAATAAATATATAAAGTGCAAACAATGATCATATGATTCTTATTCCAAAATAAAATGTTCATACAAAAAGAGCTAGGCTTTCAGTATACATTCCAACTGTTAGTTATAGCCCTAGAGCCAATCATGTGATGGTTGAAAAGGGAACATTTTGTATCATATTCAATAAAGGCAAAGGATTGGTTATTATATTTACATCTTGCTTGTGCCAGCTAAATTAAATATAATAATGCCCTAGAAAAGTAGGTTCTTATCTACAGCACATCAATTGGCAGAATTGATTATGAGAGGCTGTAGAGAACACTTTCCTAAATGTTCCTAGTCAAGTATTAATATGCAAGGGCAATATTAATACATAAAGACTAGCATGTAGGTCGATTGATGACTTGATCTCACAAGTCATGGATATATGATATCAAGTTGACACATGGGTATATATTAGAGAATATATCTTAGGCCCGACCATGAGAAAGTTTCATGGATCGTTATATGAGTGTCATAAACTTTCTCATGTGACTATTGGTATGAATAGTCCTCGAACACAGAAGTCACTCTGGTTCCCTACATAGGAATTATGTACTTTGGTATCGTCAGCGTCACATGAGGTGGACCATAAAAGCGATTCTTGGGTATATAACAAATTATGCGGAGGGATGTGAGTGATGTAGATGGGATCTATCCCTCTCATATGACGAGAGTGATATCGGTGGGCCCCTTGATTGAGTAGAACTACTAAAATGCATGGCCATGCTCAAATGAGTCAATATGAGATATTGAGCTCATTTGTTTGAGTTAGTTTACTCGAGGATCAAGAAACACATAGATTGATCGAGGATGACACGATCTATGCCTCATTGGTCAATCTGATATCAAGGATAGAAGGACACGGTCATACATTATAGTAGTCACGGAAAGGTTATTTAGATCGTGACTTATTTCGTAACTTGGGTAGCAATGATGTATTGCTAGATGCCGCTCATTGCTTGTGTATCTAAAAGAGTTTAGATCCACTGCCAACGTTATGAGAGCCTATAGGGTCTCACACAAAGAGCACGATGATTAGAAGAATTAGTGCATTCTAGTTTGACTAGAATAATTTGGGAATAAGCTTAAGTACAAAATGGTTTTTGGACTTTAAGCTTAATGAGAATTTTAGCTTATTGATTTAATGAGATTAATTCAATATGTTACCTTATTGATTTAATGAGATTAATTCAATATGATAACATAAGCTTATTGAATTAATAAGATTAATTCAACATGCATGAATGCCACACAAGCATGCCACATAAGCATGCCACCTAAGCTAGATAAGGTGGGCTTATTGAATTAATAAGATTAATTCAACATGCATGAATGCCACACAAGCATGCCACATAATCATGCCACCTAAGCTAGATAAGGTGGAAGGAGACAAAGTGGTTTTTGTCTCCTCAAAGTGGCCAGCCAAACAAGGTGTCTCAATGCAATGGATTGCATTGAATGGTAGGAGGTGAAAGGGTTTTTCCAACCCTATAAAAGACTCCATGGAGTGGCCGGCCAAAGAGTGATTGTGGTTGTGTGAGAGCTTGAGAGCTTGGTGGAAGGTTTGGTTGTGTGGTTTTGTGAGTGTAGGCTAGCAAGAAGAGTAGTCTTCTTCTTCCCTTCTCTTTTTCCCTAGCTTCCTCTCCTTTAGGGACTTCTCTAGCAAGAAGTAAAGGAGAGCCCTTCTAGTTTTTCTTTTGTGAGACAAGAGCTTGCTCGTGTGGATACGTATAGAGGCACGGACATTTGAACGTGCTAAAGATCCAACAAACCAAAAGGAAAAGCGGGATTAACAAGGGCACGCAACAAAGGTAATCCTCTCCTATAAGATAGGTTTGGTTTTAGAGAAATTTATTTTGTACGAGGTTTTCTTTTGCAAGGATCACTAGGAAGGGATCCTAATTTTTCGTTGCGCATATGCTATTTGGCATATAGAAATCCCTACACCAACAATCTCCCACTTATACTAAAAGACTATGCCGTCATCACACTGTCATACATCTAATCCCCATGTCCTCCACATGCCTATCAAACGCTTTCACTAGAAGGGCCTTAGTGAATGGATCTGCCAGGTTATCCTCTGATGCAATCTTGGCCACAGCTACTTCTCCTCGCTTTACGATCTCTCATATAAGGTGGTACTTGCGCTCTATGTGTTTACTCGCCTTATGGGCTCGTGGTTCCTTCGAGTTTGCAACTGCACCACTGTTATCACAATAAATTGTGATAGTTCTGGGCAAACCAGGAATCACATCCAAGTCCATCAAGAAGTTCCTGAGCCATCTGACTTCCTTGGTGCCTCGGTGCCACATACTCAGCTTCCATGGTAGAGTCCGCCACGCATTTCTGCTTGACACTCCTCCATACTATGGCTCCACCTCCAAAAGTAAACACAAACCCCGAGGTAGACTTACTCTTGTCCCTATCTGATTGGAAATCGGAATCCGTGTAACCCACAGGGACTAATTGATCTGCCCGGTAAACCAGCATATAATCCCTAGTCCTTCTCAGGTACTTCAATATATGTTTTACCACAGTCCAATGTCCCTGTCCAGGATTACTCTGATATCTGCTAACCATGCCCACGGCAAAATAGATATCCGGTCTCGTACATAGCATAGCATACATAAGGCTTCCTACTGCCGAAGCATAAGGAACCGCCTTCATGTCCTCTATCTCCTTTGATGTTTTGGGACACATCTCTTTAGATAAAGTAACTCCATGCCTAAAAGGTAGAAAACCTTTCTTGGAGTTCTGCATGCTAAAACGAGCAAGGATAGTGTCAATGTATGAAGCTTGAGATAAGCACAACATCCTTTTCTTGCGATCCCTCATAACTTTGATCCCAAGGATGTGTCCCACTTCTCCCAAGTCCTTCATGTCAAAATGTTTTGACAACCATACCCTTACATCTAATAACACTTTGATATTGTTTCCAACTAACAAAATGTCATCTACGTATAGTACAAGAAACACCACTACGTTTCCGTCACATCTCTTGTATACACAAGGCTCATCCGAACTTTGAATAAATCCATATGACTGGATTACCTCATCAAAGCAGATGTTCCAAGATCTAGAAGCTTGCTTCAATCCATAAATGGACCGATTAAGCTTACAAACAAGATGCTCTTTACCTTTAGTAATGAATCCCTCTGGCTGCCGCATATAGATGTTCTCCTCAAGACTTCCGTTAAGGAAAGCTGTCTTGACATCCATCTGCCAAATCTCATAATCCATATGAGCAGCTATAGATAAGAGAATCCAGATAGACTTAACCATGGCTACCGGCGAAAAGGTCTCCTCATAATCGATACCCTCTTTCTGAGTATACCCTTTCGCAACAAGCCTAGCTTTGAAGGTCTCAACCTTCCCGTCTACTCCTCTCTTTCTCTTGTAGATCCACTTGCATCCAATGGTTTTTACACCATCAGATGGTTCTACTAGCTCCCATACCTGATTAGAATCCATAGATTCTATCTCTGAATTCATCGCTCTTTGCCAAGATACCGCATCTCTATCTTGGATTGCCTCGTCATATGTCCAGGGATCAAGTTCATGTTCACCAGGGACTAAGTCCAAAGACTCTCCCAAAAACATGAATCTCTCGGGTTGTCTAACAACCCTCCCACTACGATGAGGTGCCTCCTGTGTATGCTCTGTGACACGCGGTGCAGTGACTTGTGGTGTCTCCTCTTGTACCGGTGGTACTGAAGTCGGGACTTCCCCTGTCAACTCCTCAAGAACAATCCTACTCTTGGGCTTGTGGTTCATTACATAATCCTCCTCTAGAAATCTGGCGTTCGTGCTAACGATCACCCTCTAATCTCTAGGATTATAAAACAAACCACCTTTCATTCCCTTAGGGTAGCCAACAAACATGCACACTTCTGTACGAGGTTCCAACTTACGGTATCGACCTTGACACATGTCTTGAACTCCCCATATCCGAATATGTCTCGGACTAGGCTTTGCTCGATCTACAATTCTACAAGGGTAGAAGGTACTGATTTAGATGGAACCAAGTTCAGTGTACATTGCCATATCCAGCGTACCCCAGGCAAGCGGTAACTCGAATAACTCATCATCGATCGACCATCTCCATAAGAGTCCTATTCCTTCGCTCGCCACACCATTCTGTTTGGGGTGTGCGGTCGCGGATAATTGAGATTGAATCAGCCTCGATAAGTAACTCAACTTCCCAAGAGGTAATTTCGCCACCACGATCGATCGTAATGTCTTGATACTTTTACCTCGACGGTTCTCCACATCACTTTGAATTCTTTGAACTCACAAAGCATTCAGACTTGCAAGATCAAGTAAATGTATCCATATCTTGAATAATCGCTCTATAAAAGAGATGAAATATTCAAAACCACCTCTTGCCTCGGATAGACATAGGATCAAGACAAATCGAATGAACCAATTCTAACACATCTTTGGCTCTATACCCCTTGGCCTTGAAAGGCCTCTTGGTCATTTTACCTTCCAAGCAAGATTCGTAGGTTGGGAGATCCTCCACCACTAATGAACCTAAAGGTCCATCAGCTATCAACCTTTGAATTCTGCTTAGGTTAATATGACCAAGCCTTAGATGCCAAAGATATGTCTGGTTCATTTGCGAAGGTTCTTTTCTCTTATTAGACTTAGAAGATGAGTTATTGACTTCTATATGCATTGTGGGAGTTTTCGGTTCAAGAGTATATAAATTGCCAACCAATGTACCAGAACAGATAATCTCCCTATTCCTTTTTATAACCACTTTGTCATTAAAAGAAACAGAATATCCATCCAAAAATAATTTAGAAACTGAAATTAAATTCTTTCTAAAAGTAGGTACATAAAGACAATTTCTCAAAACCAAAACTTTATTCCTATCAAAAGATAAATAAACGTCTCCCACTGCAATAGCCGCCACCTTTGAAGCATTGCCCATGAAGACGGTAATCTCTCCCTCAGCTAGTCATCGGGTTTCCTGGAACCCCTGCAAAGTATTGCAGACATGATCAGTGCCTCCTGTATCTACACACCACGCACTGGTAGATAACATCGCTAAACATGTTTCAACAACTAAATAAGAAGATATACCTTTGTTCTTTCGGCGAGGACAATCCGCCTTCCAATGTCCAGTCTGCTTGCAAGTGAAGCACTTGCCTTTCGGCTTCTTCACTCCTGCCTGAGGTCCCATTGCCACTTTCTTTGCTCCACCTTGTTTCTTCTTCTTCTTACCTTTCGGTTTAGAGGAAGAAACCTTCTGAGCGACCATGGCTTGAGCACTTTGATGAAAAAGTCCCTCTGCCGCCTGGAGTTCTGTCAGAAGCTCCGCCAACGAATACAACCTCTTGTTCATGTTGTAGTTAAGGCAAAACTGCTCAAAACTCCTAGGCAGACACTGGAGAATGATGTCGACCTGGGTTTCCCCATCGATCTCAGCTCCTAGGACTTCCATCTCATTAAGATGAGCCATCATCTTGAGAACATGATCCCTAACGGGTGTTCCCTCGATCATGGTGGTCGTCATCAAGTTTCTCATCGCCTCCTGCCTAGCCGCCCTACTCTGATGTCCGATAAGTTCCTTGAGATTT
The DNA here is from genome assembly GCA_025175895.1 of Wurfbainia villosa. Lineage (NCBI taxonomy): Eukaryota > Viridiplantae > Streptophyta > Magnoliopsida > Zingiberales > Zingiberaceae > Wurfbainia > Wurfbainia villosa. The sequence continues at coordinate 121,874,625 of CM045990.1, forward strand.
ACCATCATGTCATAAGCTGTGGGCATGGCCTGATGCTGATGTTGCAGCACATTTGACATAGATGCCAAAATGTAACACCGCGTCATCTCATCTGCCTTGATCCATTTCTTATAACTATCTCTCTCCTTTTCATCAGAGTCATCAGTGGGCTTAGGAGGATAGACCTCGAAGAGTACAAATTTGTACTCCTCCGCAGTTAAGACAATATCTAGATTTCTTTTCCAATCAATGTAGTTTGGTCCAGTAAGTTTGTTTTCTTTTAAAATCACAGCAAGTGGGTTGAAAGCCATTTGAAAATCCTAAAAATCACAATGATCAAAATATTAGATTTCAAATATTATTGATTCCTTAAAACAATAAAATTCTAAAATCAACCAACACCTCAAATCACCGAGAATTTCGTATGCCACGCTGTGTGGACGTATACGAATTCTACATTTATAAGAGGAGGTTTTACCCATTAATTTTATTATCTTGTCAACCTTACTTTTTGATAAATAAAATTAATAGTTGGTTCCTCTTTGACCCTACAAATAAAAGCAGTGACTCCGATGGGGAGGATACTTCTATTTGCATCTAAGTGTGCACCATTACACGATACTAAGGGAATTATTTCGGATTATGTGCCTTACCGCTGTGGAAGTACACATGCTCCTAGATAATTTCCTATAACCATTATTTGACCTAGTGATCCACAAACAAACCCGTCCGCAGGGAGGAAGGCACTCAGAGCCGACACACAGGTTTGTTGCATCACACGTCAAATTGTAATGGAGGCCGCGGGGAATTAATTAAAATGTCCCTCTCCCACTTAGTAAATTGAAAATGAGGAATTTTAAAACATACACAACATGAATATAAAACAAATAAGCAATAAATATGGAAAAAAAACAGAATTTTTCCAACTATTATGACATTGTCCTCCAATATGCATCCCATCGTGTCGCCACCTCATCCGCTCCATCTTTTCCCATGCGCAAGTCACCAAAGAGATCCGAGCCAAGATTAAGTTATTTTAATTTACATCCATCGATCCTATACTCCACGAAGGAGTGTACAAATAATCTAGATCGAAAGTAAACTAAAAATGAGAGGCTAAACAATGTCGTATTTAATTACAAAAATTAAATACTAATCTAGCCTCGTCAACCCCGAGGATTCAAATAATAAATATTTACACACATCCAATCACATACACACATATGACCATAATAATCGGATCTTATGCCTGCAACCAAAGAGTTAAACTACGCATATCCTACTATTATCCGACACATATAATATATGAAAAAGTGCATAAAAATTAACCGAATCCTAAACACACAAAACCAGAAACCGTGGCTCTGATACCGCTTTGTAGGGAGTTGCTTCGGAGGCTCATTGGCTCCCATGTCCCCGGTTTAATATTTTCATTAATGAATGAATTAATCCGGATGAGATGAGTTTCCTTAGCACAACCAATTCATCGTCGTGCTAACAACTTGAGTGGTCGCTTGAACAAACTAGTTGTTCAAGCAACACAACTCTTCTAGTTGGTTAGCCGCGGAAGAGACGACGGACGGATCGCCGGTTTTTGTGTTTGTCTTCGGGGTCCATGATTATACAAAATATATACATACGCACACATGTATAATCAACACATAAAAGAACATGCTCAGATCTGAAAATAAAGTTGTAAAACTTTATACCTTACGATCTTCTACCGTATGTCCTTTCCTCCTCGTGGACGATGGGTGGACGAAGATCCTCCATGAGTAGAAGCCTTCTAGATCGCGTTCTTCCCTTCCTTGTCCGCTGCGAACAAAGAGAAGAACCAACAATACCTTTCCTTTCTAGAACCGGCTACCAAGCTAGGGAGTTTGATGCAACCGCCGGCCAAGGAACAATTGGATGAAGCGCCGGCCACCAATGCAATGTTGCCGCCGGCCACCTAGAGGTAGGAGAAGCGCCGTCCACCAAGTGTTGGAGAGCCGCTGGCCACCAAGGAGCAAGGGAGGAGGAAGAAGAGAACCGGCCAAGGTTGAGAAGAGGGAGAGGGACGCCGGCCAAAACCTAGGGAGAACAAGAACCTTGCCGCCCACTTCTAGCCGCCCAAAACCCTAGCCGCCTCTAGGGTTTGTGTTTGCCGCCCACTTTGAGAAGAGCCAAACCCTAATTTCCAAAATCTTATTTCCGCCCAAGCCTAAGCCTCTATTTATAGAATAGGGCTTAAGCCTCCTTTATTCTCCACCGTCGGATCTAGGGATTTAATCTCCACCGTCGGATCTAGGGTTTTATCCCAACCGTCGGATCTAGGGTTTCATCCCAACCGTCGAATCTAGGATTTCATCCCAACCATCAGATCTAGGGTTTCATCCCAACCGTCGATTCTAAGATTTCATCCTAACCATCGGATCTAGGGATTTAATCCCAACCGTTGGTTCTAGGGTTTCATCCCAACCATCGGATCTAGGGATTCATCCCAACCGTCGGTTCTAGGTTTTGTTTTACATCCTTGGATCTAGACTTCACGAGGATTATATTAGGCTACGATAGGGACCATAAGGAGGAGTTGGATCTTGGCCACCCGATGGATCGGAACCACACAAACTTGATCCATCAATGATGTTCCATTCCACTAGAGGATCATCATTGAACTACCTCACCAACCCCCATAAATCAATATGGGCTCCATATATTATTTGCACATTCATCTCCCCGTGTTTAAGATATCGAATGTCCATCAATTAATCGATTTACTGACCATCAATTAATTAACATCTAACTCCTCGAGTAGTACCACTCAACCTTATCATCATGTTGACTAAGTCAACCAGCTGGGTTTACATGATGAACCTTATGAGCTCCTCAAGGGGACATCATCAACCTAGTATATAGGACACGGTTTCCTCTTATAATCAACGACACACCATGTAAATAATATTATTTCCCAACTTACCGGGCATATTGATTTAATCCATCTAAATCTCACCCTCTGGTAAATCAAAGAAATAAATACTAAGTACATGTGCCCATTATTATATCGGGATTAAGAGCATGTACAACATAATATCTGAGGTCCGATTCAATTATGTAGTCAGTAATAAATTGAATCACCTCTATGTCGGTCCTACTCAATACACCTAAGTGTACTAGTGTAACTCTAGGTTCAAGACAAAACAATACCAAGCTACACTACAACCATACCAATGGTTTGTCCAAAACCATCTTGGTTGTGAGTCTCTACTTATATTTTACATGGGACTGATAACATGATCTTCTGTGCCACACCAAGCACCATGTTATCTACAATGTAAAATATTAGACAATATGCACACACATATAATAAATATATAAAGTGCAAACAATAATCATGTGATTCTTATTCCAAAATAAAATGTTCATACAAAAAGAGCTAGGCTTTCAGTATACATTCCAACATCCTTGAATCGGTGAAGAATGGCATTGCGAAGTCATGCGCTTAGTGCATCTGAGGGATCACTAGACAGGGAGTGAATTGAGTGAGGCCCAAGGGAAGCAAACTTCGAGGGCCAGAGAAGAGAAGGATGGCATTGTGAAGTCGTGCGTTTGGTGCATCCGAGGGACGTAGGCCGAGGGAAGAGAGCTTCGGTGGGGAACTCCATGAGAGGATGAGGTGGACTTGGCCAAGTGGCTAAAACTGAGTGTCGGATGCTCAAACAACTTTGTGTTTGAGGTTTTACCCAACATTTGTCGACTGGTATACGCACTAGTCGACTGCTCTAGGTCGATTAGACTCAACCGATGTTTGACTGGTGTTCGGCTGTATTTTGTGGCCTTGCAGTCAACTGCCAAAGAATGATAGCCGACTAATGGAAGTGTCACGGGCATAGAACGCTCTATAGTCGACTGGGCAGTCGACTATGAGGCCATCAGTCGACTGATGAAGGATCCGTTGCATTTTTCCAACATAGATCCTACCGTTGTGAGACAACGACTACAGGAGCAGTCGACTGGGGCCTTTTGACAGTCAACTGCTAGATGCAAAATCAACTCGATGCAGGTTATAAATGGAGCTCGAGATGGAGGATTTTACAAAAGATTTTGGGGCGATTTTAGACGGGAATTGCTGCTGCATTCTAGACCTTCAAGAGAAATCCAAAGCAAGCAACAAGCAAGTGATCAAAGCGAAGTTTTGTAAAGTGTTCTTTACTTGTATTTGTTCTTGTATTTGTATTTACTTGTATTACTTAGTGTAATTTCTTGTACGAGGTTTCTCCATCTCTGACTTGTGGTCGAGAAGGAGTTTGAGTAGTGTCGTGTGCATCTCTAGAGCTCGTTGAGCTCGCCCCATGGAGTAGGAACCCTAAGGTTCTGAACCACGTATATTACCTCATATTTTGTGTGTGCTTGTGTATTTGTTTTCATTACTATTATTTCCGCTGTGTATTAACGAGTATTGTAGACAAGCACGCGACGAACGAATGATTTCCACCATACACGTGAATTGGGCTATTCACCCTCCTCTAGCTGGCCACCGATCCTCCAACAAGAGGTATCAAAGCGAGGAGCTTGTCGAGGACTAATCACCAACACAAGCACGATAAGATGGCTGACTCCAACATCCGACCACTGAAATTCGATGGAGACTTTTCTTGGTGGAAGAAAAGGATGGAGATATACTTCGAAACCGATTTCGATTTAAGGCTAATTTTAGAAAATTGTTTCAAAATGCCTAGGGATGAAGACAATAGGCAAATTGAAAAGATGAGATGGAATAAGGACCAAATTAAGGATTTCAAGACAAATCTCAAGGTAATCAAATTGCCAAGTGATTTGATTCCTAACCATATTTGGTCTAGATTAGGTAATTATAGGGATTCTAAGGGCCTATGGGACAAGGTGGTCAAATTTCATGAAGAGCCCACATTGGTCCATGAGAAGGAGGCCGAGGAAGAATGCCCATCAACAACCAGATCTGAGGATGTTGAAGAATCGCCATCAACATTCGAAGATGTCGATGACTTGGAGGAAACCTCCACCTCTAGCATTGAGGGGGAGGAGAGGGCTTCCATCTTGGAATAAGAACGAAAAGAAGCATCTACATCCAGGAGAAGTGAAGATCAAGAGGCTTCCACCACCCTAGGTAATTCAAGCAATGTAATTAATAATAAAGATCACATCATTTGCTTTGAGTGTAGGGAGAAAGGGCATTACAAGAGTAAGTGCCCAAAATTGGCTAAGAAGAAGATACCGGTGCCAAAAGTCAACCAAAAGTCAAAAGATGCTGGAGTCCTCATCAAGAAGAGCAAAGAGCACATTGTGTGCTTCAAATGCAACCAAAGAGGACACTACCGAAGCCAATGCCCTAGGGGGAGGAAGAAGGGGCAAGAAGGGGCATCTCATGTAGGGGGAGCTTCCAAAGCTAATCCTAAGGTATATCTTAATGCGCCTTCTAGCTCTAGGACTAAGAAGCATGCTAGAAATTACTTTAATGCACTTGCTATTATTAATGAAAAGCATGCTAGTAGGAATAAATACTTTTTTTTTTGTGCCAAGCATGTAAACTTGCCTAAGGACAAATTTAGGACCAATAACACTAGACCTATCTTATCTAAAGAGTCTATTAGGAAGGTTGAAAACCACCTAGACATTAATCCCAAAAATCATAGACATATGCCTAAGAAGAGCCATTCCCAAAATAAAAATGAAAATTCAAAATTGGGAAAATTAGAATTAGAAAACCAAGCCTTGAGGTCAAGGCTTGAAAAATTGGAGAAGATCCTAGCAAGAATGACAAAATCATTTAAGGTGTCTAATGATCAAAATCTAAGACCTAGGAGACAAGAACCGTCCAAGGGCAAGAGAGGTTTGGGTCACAAACCTAAGTCCTACCACAATGTTCCATTTGATTATGGAATAACATCGAGGTCTAGGAAAACCAAGGTTAATAGGGAAGCTATCCCTAAGATTAACTATGGTGTATGTCTAGTGGCTAAAGCCTCAAGAAAACCTAAGAAAGCTACTATGAAGGTGAAAGAGGGAGTTACCTCTAGAGTTGACCTAGAAAGACTCAATTGAATAAGGCTTCAAAGTCAAAAAGGGTCATTAGAAAGGTATCTAGAGAAGTTATCCCTAGTGAATACCTTGTTAACCCAAGGAGCTCCAATAGGTATTGGGTTCCTAGGAGCATGATCGATTCACGCTAGATGGGTTAGGGCGTGTCAACCCTATGTGGATGGGTAGTTAACCTAACCATGGGGAGTTGACACTTTAGGAGGTGCCAATGTGTTTTGAGAAGTTGAAAATTGATCAAAATTGGCACTCTAGGTTTAGGAGTCATGGTGTGCCATTTTGGATTTTTGGCACACTTGGGGGATAAATGGTATTAAGGCAAAATGAATTTATTTCTAAGAAATGGCAATTTGAATTTAACACTTAGGTATTTTATACCTTAGTATCTTATACTTGTCATGTTTTATTTGCCTTGCCATGCCATGACATCATATTTACATTTTATCATATAAAATGTCATGATCATATTTAGGGTTATTTATATATGCCATGTATACTTAGATTTCATTCATATGCCATGACATCATGACTTTGGCACATGCTTTTATTCTTGTATCATTATTCCATAATCATTATTCATGCATTAAATAAAATTGAGTTAAGGACAATGACATGATTTGAAGTCCCATGCATAAGGGAATCAAATAGTATTGCCTAGAAAAATGCATGAGACCCTAAATGAACAAGACCCACATCTCACTAGAATACTTGACTTGTATGTATTTCACTCATTTAGATACAAGTGAGATGTTTAGGAAAATGGAATTAAATATTTTAAAAACATTTTAAAAACATTTTGAAAAACATTGGTGAAGTTTATCTTTTGATAGCAATCACCATTGAATGAGGTGATACAAAGAGGGCTCAAATATTAAAGCTTTTCTCAACTTTTAAACTTTGTATCAATATCACTATTTTATGGGTAAAATAATTTTCAAATATTTTTCACCCATAATATTTGTAATAAGTAATATACATATGAATTTTCATGATTTTTTAACCTATGTATATTTACTTATGAATTTCGAAATTTAATTTCTGATAACTAAAATTTGCATTCTGCAGATATCAGTCGACTGTCATGGATGGCAGTCGATTGATGAGGGTGGCAGTCGACTGATTACTATCAGAGTCGACTGCCAAGCTGATTTCGGGTAAACAATGGTTGTTAGGCCCATGTTCAGCTATGTTTTGGTTCCCTAACTACTCCTAACCCTAGGACATGCTTTAGAGAGCATTAGAAAGGGTGGAAATCCATTGGATATGGATTAGGAGAAGTGTTTAGGGTGAGTATCAATTTTAAGGTATATGAAAGTTCAATGTTGAACTTTTGCCTTAATTTTGATTGTTTACGTGTTCCTATTGTCTTAGGGACTCTCCAAGGACATTGTTGGTACAATAGTCAAAGGGGACCAAGTCTTTAGGAGGAGGTATCCATCATGGGAAGATGGATGCGTATTTTTCCTCATAGGAGGAAAATTGGGAGATTACCTCTCTTAAGTGATATGGAACTTATCACTAAAAAGATTGAAGGCATGTGTTTTCCTCCAAGGGAGGGGTTGTAAGATATCATTGGGATAAGAGACATTCATACCCTTGGGGAGGACCTTTTTGATGTATGTCAAAAAGGGGAAGAAGTTACCAATTGGGGTTAGTTGATATTCTAATTGGGATGTGAGAATTGCCAATTGGAGATATGTGGTAGACTTGAGTTTGAGGTTTTGTCAAACATCAAAAAGGGGGAGATTATTGGTGCAATTGGCCCAGGTCACGATTGACCGGACTCGAGTTTGACTCGAACTGTATTTTGATGTTAGACAAAACATATGACATGGGATTGTCATGGGAAGTCTAACATGGGTTGGTCACGTAAATTCAAGTGTGTAGCCTTGGTTGTGAAAAGTCCAAACATGGGGCTTGGTGTTGGGAAAATCCAAGCATAGGGCTTGGTGTTGAGAAAGTCCAACATGGGTTGGCCACGTAAGTCCAAGTGTGTAGCCTTGGCGGTGAAAGTCCAAGCATGGGGCTTGGCATGGAAAATCCAAGCATGAGGCTTGGTGTGAGAAGTCTTGAGGACTAGGCAAGTTCACTAGGCTTGGGGTCCTTGAGTCGGTGAAGGATGACATTGCGAAGCCATGCGCTTGGTGCATCCGAGGGACCGCCGTACGGGGAGCGAATGGAGTGAGGCCCAAGGGAAGCAGACTTCGAGGGCAAGAGACATGAAGGATGGCATTGCGAAGCCGTGCACTTGGTGCATCCGAGGGATGTAGGCCGAGGGAAGAGAGCTTCGGTGGGGAACTCCATGAGAGGATGAGGTGGACTTGGCCAAGTGGCTAAGACTAAGTGTCGGATCCTCAAACAACTGTTGGTGCAATCCGCCCAGGTCACGATTGACCAGGACTCGAGTTTGACTCGAGTGATGTTTTGATATTTCGACAAAAACATATGACAATGTAATTGTCATGGTAAAGTCCAAGCATGGGTCTTGGCAAGGTAAAGTCCAAGTCTTGAGTACTTGGCACAAGGAAAGTCCAAGCATGGGGCTTGGCATGGAAAGTCCAACATGGGTTGGCAAGAGAAAGTCCAAGCATGAGTCTTGGCATGGAAAGTCCAACATGGATTGGCAAGGGAAAGTCCAAGCTTGAGTCCTGACATTTGAGAAGTCCAAGGGGTTTGATATTGGCGGCGTAAAGTCCAAGCGGGAGTCTTGGCAACATAAGTCCAATGGTTGGCAGCGTAAAGTCCAAGCGGAGTCTTGGCGGCGTAAGTCCAATGTGCCTTGGCGGTGTAGACACCGTTAGCATGACATAGCCGATGGAAGCACCTGAAAGCTAGCACTATGGATGAACAAGTCATGGATGACTTGGAGGGATCCGAGAGGCGTGAGGCTGATGGAGGTGGCTAGAAGGCTTAGGTCTAGGCTAAGGGTGGTCTAGCAAGTATGGGGGAACCATACTTGGGCTAAAACCTCATGTTTAAGGTGTGCCAGTCGACTGGTGTCATGTGGCAGTCGACTGGACTGAGTCAACTAGGGTTTGACTGTGAGAATTGCTCTAGCAGTTGACTGTCATAGGTGGGCAGTCGACTGATGGGCTCATCAGTCGACTGATCTTTTGATCAATCGACTGGTGCTCGTGAAATCGGGCACAGAATGGAGTCGAGACTCGACTGGTCGAGTAAGGATCCATCAGTCGACTGATGGGTATAATCAGTCGATTGATGATGGATCTGTTAGAGTTATCCAGCGTGAATCTAGCCATTGTCTCATGACAACAGTGGCACCAGTCGATTGATGGTCCCGATAAGTCGACTGATAGAATTTTTCCATCACAGGTTGAAGCTTTATAAGGAGCTCGTGATGGAGGAAAATGGCATGGTTTCTTGAGTGCTTTTGAGGTGATTTGCTGCTGCAAATCAGGGACTCCAAGTTGATATCAAGCAACCAAGCGATCAAGCATTCAAGAGCATTTATAAAGTGTTTTCTTTACTGGTATTGCTTTGTATTTCATTATATTTGCTTGTAGCATTTTGATTATTGTTGGAATCATATTGTACGAGGTTTCTCTGCCTCCGGATTGTTCCGAGAAGGAGTGTTTATTAGTGGTTGCGTGTGCATCACTAGAGCTCGTAGAGCTCGATCCGTGGAGTAGGAACCTTGAGGTTCCGAACCACGTTAAACAATTGTGTTTGCATGTTTGTCTTGCTTTTCGTTGTTACTATTATCATTCCGCTGCGCATAACGAGTTTTGTAGAGACGACCGTGAACGAATTCCATCATCGTACGAACAAGCGCGACGCTATTCACCCCCCCTCTAGCGGCCTCAAATCTCCTACAATTGGTATCAGAGCACGGGGCTCTTCTACAGACTAACCGCCGGGAGCTAAGACAAAGAATCTAGAGGGTGAAGATGGAGTTAGAAGAACAACTTGGTTGGGACATCAACACACCGGTCCCATACTCATTATATGGACGAGAAGGCTTCAATTCTTGGAAGAGAAGAATTGAAGATTTTTTTATGATGAGGGATTTAGAGGAATGATCCTTATTAATGGAAGGATTTGAGTATCCAAGAGGACAAAAAGGTGGATTCCTCAAAAAGAAGAGATGGAGTGAGGATCAACTCCAAAGATTCGAGAAAAACAAGAAGGAAATCAAATTCATTTTCGATTTAATTCCTAATGACTTCTTGTGTAGCCTAGGTGAGTGCATGGATGCTAAAGAGCTTTGGAGCAATTTAGCCAAGCTCCATGAAGGTCCATCACCGGTCCAAGAGGAAGGGACCGAAGAGGCAAGCCCATCATCCTCACAAGGAAGTGAGGACTTGGAGGTTGAGAGACCATCAACATCCAAGGAGGAAGTGGAAGAAGCATCCACTTCTAGGATTGAGGAGGAGAGACCATCCTCCACACCGGAGCAATCTCAAGAGGAGCCATCCACCTCCGGGAGAGATAAAGAATCCACTCCAGCGCCTACAACCACTCTAGGTAACTTAAGCAATTCGGTTTTAAACAAAAATCATATAATTTTCTTTGAGTGTAGGGAATCCGGGCACTACAAGAGTAAGTGCCCAAAAAGGGTAAAGAAGGCTCAACCGGCTCCAAAAGTCAAGGATGTCGGTCCCTCAACGCATAAAAGCAAGGAGGAAGTCATTTTCTTCAAATGTCGACAACCGGGACATTACCGGAATCAATGCCCGAAGGGGGAAAAGAAGAGGCAAAACGGAGCATCACAAGTAGGGGGAGCTACTAAGGCATCATGTTAATAATGCTTTTTCTTTAGTTAAAAGTCAAAAGCATGCTAGGAAATTTAATTCTCTTGCAATTCACCATGAAAAGCATGCTAGAAATAAATATTTGTGTTTAGGAGCTAAAAGTGTCCACTTAGGAAATAAGGAGAAATTTGGGATTAATGTCCCTAAAAATACCTTACCTAGGGAATCTATCAAGAAAATACAAGAGCACCTAGGTTTGAATCCCAAGTGGACTAGGCATATGCCTAGGAAGTCCCATGCCCAAAGACCAAATCAAAATTCTAAAATTGGGTAATTAGAATTAGAGAACCAAGCCTTAAGGTCAAGGCTCGAAAAACTAGAAAAGAGCCTCAAGATTATGCAAAATCAAATACAAGGGTGTAATGGTCAAAGTCAAGGGTTAAAACCTCAAAGTCAACATCTAGGACCCAAGAAACAAAATTCAACCAAGGGAAAGAATGGTTTGGGTCACAAACCTAAGCCTAAGGTGGCTTACTATAGTGTTCCATTTGATTATGGAACACAAACTAGGTCTAGGAAGACCAAGGTCAATAGGGAAGTCATCCCTAAGGTTGACCAAAGGTTGTGCCTAGTGGCTAGGGTTTCTAGGAAACCTAGGGTGGCCACTAAGAAGGTTGCAAGGGGAGTTACCCCTAGAGTCAACCTAGGTAAGACCCAAATGACCAAGGCTAACAAGCCTAGGAGGGTCATTAGGAGGGTATCTAGGGAGGTTATCCCTAAGGAATACCTAATTAACCCTAGGAGCTCAAATAGGTTTTGGGTTCCTAAGAGCGTGATTGACTCACGCTAGATGGGTTAGGGTGTGCCAACCTTGAGTGGATGGGTAGTTAACTCAACCATGGTAAAGGTGGCATTTTAGGTCATTTTCAAGGTTATGGTTACCTTGGGAATGTGGCTTGTTTTTAATCCTAAAAGATTGTAAGATGTGCCAATATTATTTGAGAAGGTTGATAAATTGATCAAATTGACACAATTTAGGTTTAGAGGTTAGTGTGCCAATTTTGGGTTTTTGGCACACTAGGGAGAAAAGTAGTAATATGGCAAAATAAACCTGATTATATCAAATGGCAACTAATATTGAAAATTTAGGTATTATATACCTTTATTTTTTTATTTGTCATGCCTTGTTTGCCATATAACATGTCATGACATCATGCTTATTTTTTTAATCACTTTATATGTCATGATCATGTTTAGGATTAAGGACTAAATGTCATGTGTTTTTAGATTTCATCTTATGCCATGACATAATGATTATGAGCATATGCTTATTTATATCATCATTAATGTCATAATCATTCATGCATTTAATTAAAATTGAGTTAAGGACAATTGGCATGACTTGAAGTCCCATGTATAAGGGAATCAAGTAGGGTTGCCTTAGAAAATGCATGAAACCCTAGATTAAATGAACCAAAACCCACATCTCACATTAAATTGACATGTATGTGTATTTATACACCCTAGATACATGTGAGATGCTAGGATATGAGTTAAGTTCAAGGTGCATAGTTTTTGCATCTAGATGAACTCAAACACATCTTATATGAGTAATGGATCATTGGGAGAGCATGTGTACAAGTCATGTACATAGAGCCCAAGGAATTTGATCCAAAATAAGGTTTTGAAAATATTTTAAAATCATTTTAGAAAATCTTGGTGAAGTCTATCTTTTGATAGCAATCACCATTGATGAAATTGATACAAAGTGAGCCAAAACTTAGAAGTTTTCTTCACTTTTGAATTTTGTATCAATTTCAGTATTTTATGGGTAAAATATTTTTCTATTATTTTTCACCCATTGTATTGACTATAAGTAATATATGTATCAAATTTCATGATTTTTCAATATACGTAGAATTACTTATGTTTTTCTGAAATTCGATTCTGATAATTGAAATTCGAAAATTTCAGTTATCAGTCGACTGCCCTTGGTGGAAGTCGACTGATGTGAGTGGTAGTCGACTGGTAGCTGATGGAGTCGACTGCAAATGCTAATTTCGGGAAAACTAGATTTGTTTAGCCCGTGTTCAGCTGTGGTTAAGGTCCCTAACCACTCCTAACCCTAGGATATGCTTTGGGAAGCATTATAAAGGTCCATTGGATATGGATTAGGAGAGTTGTTTGGGGTTTGTATCAAATTTAAGGTGGGGAGAGTTCATGTTTGAACTTTTAACCTTATTTTTGATGGTTTAGAGTTTTTATTGGCTTAGGGACTTCCCAAGGACATTGTTGGTGCAATGGTCAAGGGGGAGCAAGCCTTTAGGGGGAGTTATCCATCTTGGGATGATGAATGTGTTTCTCTTCTTGAAGGGGGAGAAGTTATTGGGAGAATGTCATTAATTGGAAAATTTGATGGGATTTTGAGAGACCCAATTTGGAAATTAGGAGAGTGAATAGGATTGCCTCTCTTGTGTGATATGGGACTTATCACTAGGAAGATGGTAGACATCCTAGGTATTTTTGGACCAAGGGGGAGATTGTAAGATCTCATTAGGACATGAGACTTTGACCTCCTTGGAGAGATAACCTTTTTGATGTATGTCAAAAAGGGGGAAATGTTTGGGGGAAAATGTTTGGGATAACCAATTTGGAATAATTGGTAAGAGTTTTGAGTTAGTGGTCTAACTCAATGGTTTGTTTAGTTTTTGTCAAACATCAAAAAGGGGGAGATTGTTGGTGCAATCCGCCCAGGTCACGATTGACCAGAACTCGAGTTTGACTCGAGTGATGTTTTGATGTTTCGACAAAAACATATGACAATGTAATTGTCATGGTAAAGTCCAAGCATGGGTCTTGGCAAGGTAAAGTCCAAGTCTTGAGTACTTGGCACAAGGAAAGTCCAAGCATGGGTCTTGGCATGGAAAGTCCAACATGGGTTGGCAAGGGAAAGTCCAAGCATGGGTCTTGGCATGGAAATTCCAACATGGGTTGGCAAGGGAAAGTCGAAGCTTGAGTCCTGACATTTGAGAAGTCCAAGGGGTTTGATATTGGCGACGTAAAGTCCAAGTGGGAGTCTTGGCAGCATAAGTCCAATGGTTGGCGGCGTAAAGTCCAAGCGGAGTCTTGGCGGCGTAAGTCCAATGTGCCTTGGCGGTGTAGACACCGTTAGCATGACATAGACGATGGAAGCACCTGAAGGCTAGCGCGATGGATGAACAAGTCATGGATGACTTGGAGGGATCCGAGAGGCGTGAGACTGATGGAGGTGGCTAGAAGGCTTAGGTCTAGGCTAAGGGTGGTCTAGCAAGTATGGGAGAACCATACTTGGGCTCAAACCTCATGTTTGAGGTGTGCCAGTCGACTGGTGCCATGTGGCAGTCGACTGGACTGAGTCAACTAGGGTTTGACTGCGAGAATTGCTCTAGCAGTCGACTTCCATAGGTGGGCAATCGACTGATGGGCTCATCAGTCAACTAATCTTGTGATCAGTCGACTGGTGCTCGTGAAATCGAGCACAGAATGGAGTCAAGGCTCGACTGGTCGAGTAAGGCTCCATCAGTCGACTGATGGGTATAATCAGTCGACTGATGATGGATCCATTGGACTTATCCAGCGTGGATCTAGCCGTTGTCTCATGACAACAGTGGCATCAGTCGACTGATGGTCTCGATCAGTCGACTGATAGACTTTTTCCAGCACAGGTTGAAGCTTTATAAGGAGCTCGTGATGGAGGAAAATGGCATGGTTTCTTGAGAGCTTTTGGGGAGATTTGCTGCTGCAAATCAGGGTCTCCAAGTTGATATCAAGCAACCAAGCGATCAAGCATTCAAGAGCATTTGTAAAGTGTTTTCTTTACTAGTATTGCTTTGTATTTCATTGTATTTGCTTGTAGAATTTTGATTATTGTTGTAATCATATTGTACGAGGTTTCTCCGCCTCCGGATTGTTCCGAGAAGGAGTGTTTATTAGTGGTTGCGTGTGCATCACTAGAGCTCGTAGAGCTCGATCCGTGGAGTAGGAACCTTGAGGTTTCGAACCACGTTAAACAATTTTGTTTGTGTGTTTGTCTTGCTTTTCGTTATTACTATTATCATTCCGCTGCGCATAACGAGTTTTGTAGAGACGACCGTGAACGAATTCCATCATTGTACGAACAAGCGCGATGCTATTCACCCCCCCTCTAGCAGCCCCAAATCTCCTACAACAATTTGGTGTTTGAGGTTTTACCCAACATCAGTCGACTGGTATAGGCACCAATCGACTGCTCTAGGTCGATTGGACTCGACCGATGTTTGACTAGTGTTCGACAGTATTTTGTGTCCTTGTAGTCGACTGTCGAGGGATTGTAGTTGACTGATGTCGACAGCAGTCGACTGCCAAGGGATGGCAGTCGACTGATGGAAGTGTCACTGGCACAGAATGCTCCGTAGTCGACTGGGCAGGAGACTACAAGGCCATCAATCGACTGATAAAGGATTCGTTGGGTTTTTCCAACGTGGATCGAACTATTGTGAGACAACGGCTACAGGAGCAGTTGACTGGAGCCTTTTGGCAGTCGACTGCTAAGCGCGAAATCAACTCGATGCCGATTATAAATGGAGCTCAAGCTGGAGAATTTTGCAAAAGAATTTGGGCCGATTTTTGAGGGGAATTGCTGCTGCATTCTAGACCTTCAAGAGCAATCCAAAGCAAGCAACAAGCAAGTGATGAAAGTGAAGTTTTGTAAAGTATTCTTTACTTGTATTTCTTCTTGTGTTTGTATATTCTTGTATTACTTAGTGTAATTGCTTGTACGAGGTTTCTTCACCTCCGACTTGTGGTCGAGAAGGAGTTTGAGTAGTGTCGTGTGCATCTATAGAGCTCGTTGAGCTCGCCCCGTGGAGTAGGAACCCTAAGGTTCCGAACCACGTATATTTCCACGTATTGTGTGTGTGCTTGTGCATTCATTTTCATTACTATTATTTCCACTGCGTATTAACAAGTATTGTAGACGAGCACGCGACGAATGGACGATTTCCACCGTACACACGAATTGGGCTATTCACCCCCCTCTAGCCAGCCACCTATCATCCAACAGGTAACAATGTGAATTTAAACTTTAAATTCAATATTATCTATTTTATGTGCTGGTAAAGAAGACACTATAAAAATAAGTGTCCACGTAAGACTTAGACGGCATAATCGACGGCAAAGGAGGCACCGATGCCAAAAGTCTGGAGTAACAAAGAGCACATCATGTGCTTCAGGTGCAGAAGGTTCGACCATTACAAGAATCGATGTCCGGAGAGGAAGAATAGGTCAACAGAATAGGTCCAATCACCAACTTTCTCATCTTCCCGAGCACCTTTTCAAGCAATGAGTTTCGTTCCTCATCTTGAGCACCTCTTGCCCAAGCACGACCTCAAATCTCCGACCATAATTGCCAAGTACTTGAAGCGCGTGCTCGTGCTCAACGCCCGTAAGTGTACAGTTATCGTCAAGTAATAATTTATGTATTGATCCCACAGAGACTGTGATTTGAGTACCATTTGTCTAGTGAATTCTATTTGTTCGGAGTAAATCTATGGCGAGTCAGGTGTGAGGTCGACGATGGTCCTGGCTCAAATACGGTGTCACTTGAAGAAAGCGAAGGTGGGCTCAAAGTTCCTTAAAAGATTCTAGGATTTTGGTTTCACTTGTGTGTTTTTGGATATGCTAAAATTTAATGCTCCTAGGATCTCCAGTTAGGATCTTGTGGGAGGATCATCGTGTGTTATCTCAATGAACTTTTGCTTCTACCGGGAACTATCTATTCCTAATCAAGTTTTGCTTTTGAATCGTCAAAGCTCAAGGGGTTGATATCTTTGGGAGCCCCCTATCACTGGGGTCTCTCAACCCTTCTAAAGTTGATGTATCCTACTCTGGGCCTTCTTCTAGAATAGGTTCTTGGGGTTCTAGGATGTCCTATTAGTCCCTATGAAGAGGTGGATTATATTTCACATCTTACTCTTTCATATTCTACTTCCTATGGTTATGGGAGGGAGGATGACCGCAAGGTTCCTCCTTGGTTCTCCTAGATTTCAATACAAAGGCTTTCCATCCTTGTATCGACTATGTGCAATGGAAATAGAAGCCAAACACAACTTTCATGGACCTCAACAACATAAATTGCAAATATATTCAAAAGCAATGCATAAATATTTGAACTAGCACGTCGAACATACACAAGCTACTCCCTAATCCTAGAATCGAAGTATTTACTCCATGAATAAAGGAGAATAAACACAAGACATCTTTATGTAAATCATTACAATGTAAATATAGTTAAGAATAAAGGCAGTACTCTTTGTTAAATTTGATGTTGTGTCTTGCTCGTTCTCCAAGGCATTGGAGCGTTGATTCGGGTCTTCGAGCCACTTCCTATCTCCCCGTTACGAGCCTCTGTTGTTTCTTAGGGCACCTTCTTGTCGTCCCAACCGTTGGGCCTCGCCTAGGGTTTGGTCGTGCCTTCCCTTTTATAGGAGTGATGTCGGCTTTCCTTAATTACTCGTGAAACTCTAATTTGCATTAAGTCAGGCTGACGCCACACAACCATACGGAATCCACACTGATACCCGTGTGGCACGCTGGAAATCATACTCTGATTTTGGCATCGAGATTAGGCATGACCGTGTGAGATTCACACGGTCGACCGTGCGAGATTCACATGGTCGACCGTGCCTTCCTCTAGAATTTCATGCGATCATCGTCTTTTGATCCGAAGCATGCTTGTGTTTTGGGGGACACGACCAGGGCATGCTTGCCTTCCTTGGGCTCTAATTATGTGCCAATTTACCTTTGAAATGTTGTCCTACACATAAAAATAGCAAAATTAGATCTCCGAATTAGGAAATAGCAAATGAATTCAAAACAAAGAAGAATATACATGAAACAAGTATAAAATGCAATGAGATGTATGCTAAAACTACTCCAAAAATCCTATATAATTTGCACACATCAGTCCCTGACTCGAGTGCCCAAGCACTCCAGTGCATCCATCCTGAGCACCGACTTGAGCACCCGAGCACCTTTTCCTCGTCGCCCTAGCACTATCCCTCAACGCCTGAGCATTGGACCAGTCGGCTACCCGAGTACTCATCCGAGCTTTCCTAGTATGCAACTTATGAATGTCGACTCTTGAGTTCCCAGTTGACTGGTGAATGTTGGGAGGGATCGATTGGCCGGCTAGAGGGGGGTGAATATCCCTCGTTCGTTGGATGTCGTAATTCACTCGTTCTCGTTGCGTTGCTTGTCTATGATTGTTGTTAGCGCAGTGGAAACAATAAAACAATAATAATACTAACAACAAATAAGCACACGCAAACACACACGATATAAGTGGTTCGGAACCGAATGGTTCCTACTCCACGGGCGAGCTCCTCGAGCTCTAGAGAAGCACACGGCAATACTCAAACTCCTTCTCGACTACACGTCGGAGGTGGAGAAACCTCTCACAAGCAATTACAACAGTAATATAGAAATACAAGCAAATACACAAATACAATACACAAGAAAACTTTCACGATTGCTTTGATCACTTTGCTTGTTGCTTGCTTTAGATGGCTCTTGAAGGACTGGAATGCAGCAGCAATTCCCCTTCAATAGCTCCACAAAAGGCTTGGCGAAATCCTCCAACTCGTGCTCCTTTTATAACTCCGTGCATCGTTTTCACGCCCATCGATCGATCGATCGTGACCATCGATCCGTCCCGTGGCGTTGTCTCACAACGGCCAGATCCACGTTGGTTAAGTTTCAACGGATCACACATCAGTCGACTGATGGCACCCATCAGTCGACTGATCATCCATTAGTCGAGTGCTGGTGAGCTCGACTCCATTCTGTGCCCGTGCACAGTGTCATCACGATCGTCGCCTCTTGGCGATCGATAACCAACATCGCCGCCTCCCTCGGCGGGTGCGATTAGCCAGACTTGATTCAGTCGAACACTGGTCGAACCCATACGACCTAGAGCAGTTGACTGGCACCTATGCCAGTCGACTGATGTCGGCTAAAACCTCAAACATAACGATGTTTGAGCCTCCGACACTCAGTCTTAGCCACATGGCCAAGTCCACCTTATCCCTCATGGAGTTCCCCACCGAAGCTCTCTTCCCTCGGCCTACGTCCCTCGGATGCGCCAAGCGCACGGCTTCGCAACGCCATCCTTCATGTCTCATGCCCTAGAAGTATGCCTCCCTTTGGGCTCACTCCATTCGCTCCCCGTCCGGTGGTCCCTCGGATGCACCAAGCGCACGGCTTCGCAATGCCATCCTTCACCGACTCAAGGACCCCGAGCCTAGTGAACTTACCAAGTCCTCAAGACTTCCCAAATGTACCAAGCGCACGGCTTCGCAATGCATTTCTCACCAAGCACTAAGCGCACGGCTTCGCAATGCTTTGGATTTCCCATGCCAAGCACCAAGCGCACGGCTTCGCAATGCTTTGGACTTTCCCATGCCAAGCACCAAGCGCACGGCTTCGCAATGCATTTCTCACCAAGCACCAAGCGCACGGCTTCGCAATGCTTTGGATTTCCCATGCCAAGCACCAAGCGCACGGCTTCGCAATGCTTTGGACTTTCCCATGCCAAGCACCAAGCTTGGATTTTCCATGCCAACCCCATGTTGGACTTTCCCATGACAATCCCATGTCATGAGTTTTGTCTATCATCAAAATATCATCAAGGTACTGCTCGAGTCAAACTCGAGTCAACCTAACCTGGGCCGATTACACCAACAATCTCCCCCTTTTTGATGATTGACAAAACTACCATCTCAAGTCTACCAATTCTCCCATATTGGCAATTCTCATATCCCAATGAGAATTCCAACGAACCCTAATTGGTAACTTGGTAACTTCTCCCCCTTTTTGACATTACATCAAAAAGGTCCTCCCCAAGGGTATGAATGTCTCATATCCCAATGAGATCTTACAATCTCTCCCTTGGAGGAACACATGCCTACAATCTTTCTAGTGATCCCATATCACTTAAAGAGAGGCAACCCAATTTTCCTCCCATGAGGAAATATACATCCATCTTCCCATGATGGATACCTCCCCCTAGAGGCTTGCTCCCCCTTGACCATTGCACCAACAATGTCCTTGGAGAGTCCCTAAGCCAATAGGAACATTAACCAAATCAAAATTAAGGCAAAGTTCAACAATGAACTCTCATCCACCTTAAAATTGATACTCACCCTCAACCCAACTCCTAATCCATATCCAATGGATTTCCACCCTCTCTAATGCTCTCCCAAGCATATCCTAGGGTTAGGAGTGGTTAGGGGACCAAAACACAGCTGAACATGGGCCTAACTATCAAGTTTACCCGAAATCAGCCTGTGCCAGTCGACTCCGTCAGATACCAGTCGACTGGACTTACCATCAGTCGACTGCCATTACAGTACGATCGATAATCGTGATTCTCATAGCGATTTTGAAAAATTGGATTTTTGAAATCCATAAGTAAATATACGTAATTTTAAAACTCTTGAAAATGCATACGTATAATACTTATCCTAAACACTATGGGTGAAAAATATTGAAAAATTATTTTACCCATTAAATTAGGAGATTGATACAAAGTTCAAAATTTAAGAAAAGCTTCAATAAAGAGCCATCTTTGTATCATCCCATTCAATGGTGATAGCTATCAAAAGATAGGCTTCACCAAGGTTTTTCAAAATGTTTTCAAAATGTTTTTCAAACCTTTATTTTCTTTTTCCTAAACATCTCACCAATATCTAGATGTGTAAAACACATACAAGTCAAATTTTTGTGAGATGTGGGTTTTGTTTTGTTTATGTTTTCATGCATATTTCTAGGCAACATTATTTGATTCCTTTCAAATTATGTCATAGTCCTTAACTCCATTTTAATTCATGCATGATATGATTATGGCATAGATATGATATAGATAAAAACATATGCCAATATCATGATGTCATGGCATGTGAATGAAACTTAAGCATACATGACATCTAAACATAAATCTAAACATGATCATGACATTTTTATAGATGAAAATGAAAATGATGTCATGACATGGCA
This sequence comes from Wurfbainia villosa, assembly GCA_025175895.1. Lineage (NCBI taxonomy): Eukaryota > Viridiplantae > Streptophyta > Magnoliopsida > Zingiberales > Zingiberaceae > Wurfbainia > Wurfbainia villosa. The sequence continues at coordinate 121,895,441 of CM045990.1, forward strand.
AGGCAAATAAAGCATGGCAAGAAACATATACTAAGGTATAAAATACCTAAGTGTCAAAATCAATTTGCCATTTCTAGGGATTAAATTCATTTTTCCTTAATGTCATTCATTTCCCTAGTGTGCCAAAAACCCAAAATGGCACACCACGACCTCTATGACCTAATTGTGCCAATTTTAAATCATTTTTAACTTCTCAAACCATATTGGCACACCCTAATGTGTCAACTCTACTATGGCTAGGTTAACCACCCATCCACTTAGGGTTGACACACCCTAACCCATTTAGCGTGAATCGATCACGCTTTTAGGAACCCAATATCTATTGGAGCTCCTTGGGTTAACAAGGTATTCTCTAGGGATAACTTCCCTAGATACCTTCCTAATGACCCTTTTAGGCTTTGAAGCCATAGTCTTTTGGGTCTTTCCTAGGTCAACTCTAGAGGTGACTCCTCCATTGACCTTCTTAGTGGCTACATTTGATTTCTTTGAGGTGTTAGCCACTAAGCACACACCATGACTAGTCTTAGGGATGACTTCCCTATTAGCCTTGGTTTTCCTAGACCTAGAAATAGTTCCATAATTAAATGGAACATTATGATAAGTCTTCTTGGGCTTAGGTTTGTGACCCAAACCTTCCTTGCCCTTAGACCGTTTTTGAACCTTAGGTCTTGACTTTTGGGCATTTGACCCTAGAATTGAATTTTCTATGATTCTAAGGGCTTTCTCCATTCTCTCAAGTCTTGACCTCAAGACTTGGTTCTCTAGCTCTAATTTTCCCATTTTTGAATTTTCATTAGGTTTTTGGGAAATGTTTTTCTTCTTAGGCATATGCCTAGATTTCTTGGGATTAACACCCAAGTTTTCTTCAATTCTCCTAATTGACTCCCTAGGTAAAATAGATCTAGTGTTTTGAGTCCTAGGTTTGTCCTTAGAGAAACTAACATGTTTAGCACCTAGACAATACACCTTATTATTTCTCTTAGCATGCTTTTCATTGATAATAGCAAGAGAACTAAAATAATTTTTAGCATGCTTTTTGACTTTAGGAATTAAAGGTGCATTAACTAAATGTACCTTAGGGTTAGCTTTAGGAGCTCCCCCTACATGAGTTGCACCTTCTTGCCCTTTCTTCCTCCCCCTAGGGCGGTAGTGTCCCTTTTGATTGCATTTGAAGCACACAATGTGCTCTTTGCTCTTGATTTTGGGAACACCGGCATCGTTTGACTTTGGGTTGACTTTTGGTGTCGATGCCTTCTTCTTAGCTAATTTAGGGAATTTGCTCTTGTAATGCCCTTTCTCCCTACACTCAAAGCATATTATGTGATCTTTATTTAAAATTACAACACTTGAGTTACCTAGGGAGGTGGTGGAGGCCTCTTCACTTCTTCCGGAGGTAGATGCTTCGTTTTGGTCTTGCTCCGGAATAGAAACCCTTTCCTCCCCCTCAATGCTAGAGGTGGAGGTCTCCACCAAGTCATCAACATCTTCAAATGTTGTGGGTTCTTCTTCGGCATTCTCCTCTTCTTGTGCCAATTGGGAATTTTCTTGGAATTTCATTACCTTATTCTATAATTCCCTTGCATCCCTATAATCACCCAATCTAGACCAAATAGTGTTAGGTAACAAATCACTAATCAACTTGATTACCTTGAGATTTGTCTTGAAGTCTTTGATTTGGTCTTGGGTCCATTTTGACTTCTCAATTGGCTTGTTGTACTTGTCCCTAGGCATTTCAAAACCGTTTTCTATAATAATCATAAAATCAAAATTGGTTTCTAGGTATACCTCCATTTTTCTTCTCCACCATAGAAAGTCTCCTTCGAATTTCGGTGGATGGATGAAGCCGGCCATTTGTAGTGCTCTCGCGGCGGTTAGTCCTTGAAGAGCGACCTCGGCTCTGATACCACTTGTTGGGAGGGATCGATTGGCCGGCTAGAGGGGGGTGAATAGCCCTCGTTCGTTGGATGTCATAATGCGTCGTTGCGTTGTATCTGTTGTTAGCGCGTGACAATAAAACAATAATAATACTAACAACAAATAAGCACACGCAAACACACACACGATATCGTGGTTGAGACCGAATGGTTCCTACTCCACGGGCGAGCTCCTCGAGCTCTAGAGATGCACACGACAATACTCAAACTCCTTCTCGACTACACGTCGGAGGTGGAGAAACCTCTCACAAGCAATTACAATAGTAATATAGAAATACAAGCAAATACACAAATACAATACACAAGAAAACTTTCACGATTGCTTTGATCACTTTGCTTGTTGCTTGCTTTAGATGGCTCTTGAAGGACTGGAATGCAGCAGCAATTCCCCTCCAATAGCTCCACAAAAGGCTTGGCGAAATCCTCCAACTCGTGCTCCTTTTATAACCTGCATCAAGCTGTTTTCATGCCCATCAGTCGACTGATCGTGACCATCAGTCGACTGGTTCCGTAACCATTGTCTCACAACGGCCAGATCCACATTGGTTAAGTTCCAACGGATCACATATAAGTCGACTGATGGCACCCATCAGTCGACTGATCATCCATTAGTCGAGTGCTGGCGAGCTCGACTCCATTCTGTGCCTGTGCACAGTGTCATTAGTCGACTGCCGTCCCTTGGCAGTCGGTGATCTCCCAACGATCATTGCCCTCCCTCGGCGGTCGGTGATCACAGAACTTGATTCATCGAACAGCGTCGAACCCATCGACCTAGAAGCGATTGGTGGCACCTATGCGATCGGTGATGTCTAAAACCTCAAACATAACGATGTTTGAGCCTCCGACACTCAGTCTTAGCCACTTGGCCAAGTCCACCTTATCCCTCATGGAGTTCCCCACAGAAGCTATCTTCCCTCGGCCTACGTCCCTCGGATGCGCCAAGCGCACGGCTTCGCAACGTCATCCTTCGCGTCTCATGCCCTAGAAGTATGCTTCCCTTTGGGCTCACTCCATTCGCTCCCCGTCCGGCGGTCCCTCGGATGCACCAAGCGCACGGCTTCGCAATGCCATTCTTCACCGACTCAAGGACCCCGAGCCTAGTGAACTTACCAAGTCCTCAAGACTTCCCAAATGCACCAAGAGCATGGCTTCGCAATGCATTTCTCACCAAGCACCAAGCGCACGGCTTCGCAATGCTTTGGATTTCCCATGCCAAGCACCAAGCGCACGGCTTCGCAATGCTTTGGACTTTCTCATGCCAAGCACTAAGCGCACAGCTTCGCAATGCATTTCTCACCAAGCACCAAGCGCACGGCTTCGCAATGCTTTGGATTTCCCATGCCAAGCACCAAGCGCACGGCTTCGTAATGCTTTGGACTTTCCCATGCCAAGCACCAAGCTTAGATTTTCCATTCCAACCCCATGTTGGACTTTCCCATGACAATCCCATGTCATGAGTTTTGTCTATCATCAAAATATCATCAAGGTACTACTCGAGTCAAACTCGAGTCAACCTAACCTGGGCCGATTGCACCAACAGTGAACTCCCACCAGTCGATTAATACTTCAATCTTAGCTTATCCTAAGCTAACTCTTACTTCATCTAGTATTCGGTTGACCACAATCTACCAGGACTTTTCTTGTCCAATATTTGATTACTCTTGATATGTCAGAACCTCCCTTGCCTAGAATCGGATCAACTGTGACCTATTTGGACTTCTCTTGCCAAGCACGATCACCTTGACCGATCGGGTCTTCACTTGCCAAGCACAGTCACCCTAACTTATTGGGATTTCACCTGCCAAGCATGATCACCTTGATCACTCAAGACTTCACTTCCCAAGCACAGTCACCCTGACCTGCCAAGACTCCACTTCAACAAACATCCAATCCTCCTTGACCTGTTTGGACTTTACTTGCCTTGCATTCTGTCTCTAGACATGCAAGAGCTTTTTCGACACCAAGCATCTATTGGGAGTATTAGGAATACAATCAAAGTCCCACATTAGTAAAACATAGAAAAGATCATAGACTTGTAAGATGAAAAGATATCGTCATTGGGTTAGGCCTTTTGGGTATATCCTAAAAATAAAATCATGAGGGCTTAGGTCCAAAGTGGATAATGTCATGCAATTATGGAGATATATGAATCATACAGGCACTAACAATTGGTATCGGAGTCATGGTCCATGTCAAATCATGCATCTTGAACGAAGCAAGTGGGGCTCCCATGTCTGGATTAAGAGAACTAGACACTAGACTGGAAGTCAAGTTGGGTCAAGAGGGCCAGACAATTGGCAAGTAATCTAGTTGGGTCAAAAGGACTGAACAACTGACAGAAAGTCTAGCTGAGTCAGGAGGACCATACAGTTGGCAGGAAGACCTGGTGGGTTGATGATCGGACATCAATTAGAGGAAGTCCTTTGAGGATGGATAGACTTGAGAGGGGCCTAATATGGTCCTTCATTTGAAGGGGGGGGGGGGTCGTTGGGAGTTTTGGGAATGTAATAAAAGTCTCGCATTGATAAGACATGGAAAAGATCATAGGCCTATAAGATGAAAATATATCTCCATTGATTTGAGACCTTTTGGGTATAATCCAAAAATAAAACCATGAGGGCTTAGGCTCAAAGTTGACCTACCTAGACTTCACACTTGCCAACTCCTAGTTGGAATTTATATCACCGAGTGTCCGGTCCTCCATGACCCACTTGGATTTCTACCTTGCCAATGTTTTGTTGAACTTCCGACCACCAGGTATCCGATCAACCATGACCCACTTGGATTTCTCACTCGCCAACTCTCAGTTGGACTTGCAACCACTAAGTGTCTGATCTTCCTTGGCCGATTTAGATTTCTACTTGCCAATATCCGGTTGGACTTCACTCATCAGGCCTCTGATTAACCTTGATATACTTGACTTCTTTGTTGGATCCTTGAGTGGCTAGAGGGAGGGTGAATAGCCTCTTTTCATTTTCTACAATTGATTAGTGGAAATACAACAAATACAATAATAATAGAAACGTGAATTCAATGCTAACGCGGAAGCTTTTACATGGTTTGGAGATAACGCTCCTACTCCACGGCGATCCTTAAGGTGGATCAACCCAAATCAATCTTCACTAATAAGCTTTCTCTTTTACAAAACCTCCTCTTCTTACAAAAGATGACAATGAAGATTTGAGAGGAGGAAAGGAATTAACACACTTATAAAGCTTGGAAAACTTGTGGGAGCTTAGGAGAATGATCAGAATATAAGCATCAGGCTCCTCTTGCTCCCCTTGGCTTTTTTTTATAGGAAAGAGCCTCTTTTTCCCGTTGGAGGTCTATCGGTCGACTGATGACTTACATCACTCGACTGTCGTCGATTCTAACAGCTTCTGAACAGCCGGATTCACGGGATTTGCCATTGTCATCGCCAACGGAAAGACTATCACGATCGCCACGAGCGATGCGATTCGAATGATCGCCCATAGCCGACTAGCGATCGACTCGAGCCTTTACGATTCGTGGCGATCGACTTCAATAATGGCTATCGATTTGCCTTGTATGCGATAATGCAGGTCCGAGTCGACTCTCGATGGTTTTGAGGATAACTCCTAGTCATTGCGCCAAGAGCTCTACAACCTCTAATCTTGCATTTTAAAGGGCGATTCGACACCATGTTTCTGATCATGGCACACCCCAAGTATGACTAATTCATACTTGAAAACATACCCTAAGCCTAGACTTAACCTTCTAGCTTCTCCATCAGCCTTGCGCCTCCAGGATTTCTCTAAGTCCATGACTCCATCCATGCGCTTGCCTTCAAAAGCTTCCTTCGATTTCGTCATGCTTTGGGTTTCTTCTTTGCCAAAGTACGCTTGGACTTTACGCTGCCAAGACTACATGCTTGGACTTATGCCGCCAAGACTTGCCTTTGGTCTTTCTTTGCCAAGGACTGCTTGGACTTTACGCTGCCAAGACTACATGCTTGGACTTACGCCGCCAAGACCTTTCCTTTGACTTCTCTTTGCCAAGATCACACTTGGACTTGTCTTTTACCAAGTCTTCATACTTGAATTTTTCTATCACTTAAACATGTTCACAATTAGATCACAAGGCATTGCCTAACTTAGATGATTATCCAAACATCAAAATATATAAATGCTTGGGGCATTGTAGCACCAACAATCTCCCCCTTTTTGATGTTTGGCAATCATTTAAGTTAGGTCTTTAACACATGCACATAAACATATTTCAATATGAATTCTAACTTAAATATCCCTTCTCCCCCTTCGACATACAACAAAAAGAGAAGAGTTTATCCAATAAGTTCAGGAAAGAATTATAATTGACACATCTTGAACTAAGGTATAAAATTGATATGAAGCTCCCCCTTAATCCAAGACATGATTCATGATGTGGAAATAGCATGTGAAGCAAAGCATAAACAATAGAATAGGCAAATATGTCCTAGCTTTGCACCAACAATTATAGAATTAAGGGATGTAGCTCCCCCTAAACCAGTGCATAAAGAAAATCCTTCTTTCCATACAAGTTATTATGTATATACTGTGGGAATCATAGTATGGAGATATAATGTCAAAAATTTGACCTTTTAACCGATGAAAAATCATTTTCGATTCCAAAACAGTGTCACCGGTTCGACTAAAACTGTCATCAGTCAACTGTCGACTTTGTCAGTCGACCGCGATAATGATGTCGATGATATCGACAATCAAATCAATTTTTGATCAAGGTTTAAAAACGCATAGAAAATTCCGTGGATGTCCAAAAATCATGAAACTCGGCATACCCATTATATTTGACTAATATAACATATGAAAAATATTAGACTAAAAACATGCTCATCATATTAATAGATTGATACGATATTCAAAATAATAAAAATATGAAGCAAAAATGGAATTGTATTGTATCAATATTCATAACTTAGGATTACAATAAAGGTTTTTTAAGAAAAACTTAGTACTATGTGCTCAATTTCTAAACTTGAAAATAACAAATTATAGTAATGTAGGCACGAATAGAAATGAACTAAAAACATAACTTCATTTCATTAAACAAAAAATCATTACATAAGTTTGAGTTTGTGTTGTACATACGGCCAAAAAGAAAATAAAAAATAAAAAAATATGCTAGCTAAAGATCGTCGTCATCACCGTCCATCGGTGCAGATCACGAACTATCGTGAGGAGGTGAGTGTCCGGGTGCAGGAGGGCGGAGAATAGCCAAAATATCCTGCTGGTGACGATGAATCCCACTCACGAGGGAGAGGAGCTCCTGATGCTCCCGGTGAAGCTCCTGTTGCCCCAAGTGAAGCTCCTCAAGGCGTGTATCTACCTGCTCTGCAAAAGCATCGAAGCAGGCTATGAAGGATGGGTCTGGCAGAATAGCATCGCCTGCAACAGTCCCCTCTGCATCGGCTCTCGCAGTAGTAGCACCCTCATCATCTCCTACAACAGCGGCACCCTCAACATCTCCTGCAGAAGCGGCACCCTCAACATCTCCTGCAGAAGCGGCACCCTCTGGTGCCGGAGCGCCACCTGCTAGCCGTCGTGCAGGGTCCTAGAAAATGGACCCCTCGCGAACCTTCAAGGCCGCCAAGGAGAAGCTCCGACGGTTCATATGGTCATATTTCTTATTCATGATTTTAATGACCCCTATGCTTACATCAATGCCTACGGAAATAAGCCACTAAGTAATTACATTTCCAAGTGGCATATGAACCTTCCCATTGTTTAGCTTTATGAAATGAGTAATGCAGTGGAAGGTGTTGAGACCAATGTCGATGTCTAAGAACTGATGGAAGATATGCATGAGGAAGAGGTGTACAGGTCTAACTAAGGCCAACCCGCGTGTAACTATAGGAAGAATACAATGAACAATGACCTTATAAAGGACATTGTCAGAAGCAGAAAGCTCTTGGGATTGAAAAGATTAATGTTTAAAGGACAAGAAGAATTATAGAAGGTAGTATGAAGTGAGTCTAGAGAAATCTCCTCAAAGGGAGGTGGAAGTGGATCACTCCAAGACGGATAAAAAACGAAGTCATTCTCAGAAGAGCGACATCCGAGAAAGTCTGTCCAGATCTGGGGGCTGAAATCCAGATCGCATTGAGCGACGCAAGTCCTATATCTCAAGCTATCTCCAAGCGGTCGCAAATTATTGAAGAATTCAGAAAGAAGGGTAATATTGACATGGTGGTCACAAAAGACTAAGGATTCAAGTTGGTAAAATTGGATAATCTGGACAATATCGAAGCAGTTGTCCTTAAGAAATTTTGGGTCCATTGATCAAGGTGGGATAAGTTGAAATTTGTTTTTATTGAAAGCATTTTCAAGTGTGGAGTTTGGAAACCTAGGATCGACAATGGGTGGAGGGTTTGACCGGCCCTCGTTGACCGGTGGTACCCAGGCACGCTTACATGCATAATGCTTAGTTCTAAATGTATGAAAAGAACAATGTAGGTCAAAGATGATGAATGCATACACAAAGACAACAAACAAACAATGGTTAGTGAAACAAAACTATAGAAACAACCAAACTATGAGCAGGGATGAGGGTTTACCTAGGTGGCATGGTGAATGATCAAAGAAAGGTGCCGGAAGGTAGTTTCCACAAAACCCTAGCCGAGCGAGTGGTCTGCGGTGGAGACTAGGGCGGGAACCGGGTGAGAGGAGGTGGTCATCGAGTCAGAGAACACTTCAAACGAGAGCATCGGTCGGTGAAATCGCCGAAAAATGAGGGAAAACGGCGACAGAAATGCGGTGGAAATTCGTCGGAAGAAGAAGAAGAAGGAAGGTTGGGAATTTTTGGCGAGTCGAACCGGTGGGAAAACCCAAAAAACCGAGAATGATCATCATTAGTCGCAATGAATCGATGGAGATCATCGAACCGGCCATCGGATATGAGTGCTTACATGCGCGATCGACTACCATAAATGCGATCGGCGCCGCTAGCGAACCGTAAGCCAGTTCGATATCGTCGATTCCGAATCGGCGATAAGCGCCACGATCGTGATATCAGTCTGATAGGCCTTTTTGGCCAGATTAAAAAATTCATAATTAATTTAATAAAGATAAAAAAATTATGAAATTTTGTGGTTAATGTTGTTAGATCATTTCCTATCAAGGAAAAATTATTTTAAAAATATATCACTTCTAGATTTTGATATTGACACAAACTTGAGATTTTGCAAAAGTTATGATATTTTTGCAAGTTTTGTATCACTTTGGCTTATCAATTGAAAATTGTTTCTCAAAGTTTGATAGACATAGTTTAAATTTTGTTTTATTTGACATTTCCAATCATATTCTTAGAGCTATATGCACATTAATTATACATAAGCCTTCCCAATGATTGGTCCAATGAAGGATTAAAATCTCTAGATGACACTTTGGTTCATTGTAATGCATCATAACAAGCATGATGAACCAAGTGCATCTTCCTAACTTCTCACATGATTTCTAAGTGTCTAAATACACAAATCATGATTTCTTAGGTCTATTGTGAGATGGTTAGAGGTATAAAACCTAGATTTTTATGGGATCATGCAAACCTACACTTCTATTCTACAAAGCACATTCCAAGTTCTCTCCTAAGTGATAAAAATTCTATTTCGGGGAGAGGCTTGGTAAAGATGTCGGCTAGGTTGGACTTAGATTCAATGTAATTGAGCTCAATGTCCCCCTTAGCCACATGATCCCTAATGAAGTGATGTTTCACTTCAATGTGCTTGGTCCTAGAGTGATGTATCGGATTTTTAGTCAAATTTATGGTGCTCACATTATCACAAAATACTTTTATGTTGGAGTAAGATAGCTCATAGTCTTCTAAAGTATGTTTCATCCATAGAAGTTGAGCTACACAACCACCCATAGCCATATATTCGGCTTCGGTGGTGGATAGGGCAACACAAGGTTGCTTCCTACTACTCCAACTAACTAGGGAGGACCCAAGGAATTGGCATCCACCACTAGTACTCTTCCGATCCAATTTGCAACCGGCATAATCGGAATCGGTGTACCCAACCAAATCAAAAGACCTAGTCCTAGGGTACCATAGTCTTACATTTAGTGTGCCTTTAATATATCTTAAGATTCTCTTAACGGCAACTAAATGAGATTCTTTTGCACATGATTGATACCTAGCACACATACCAACCGCAAATAATATATCGGGTCTACTATCGGTTAGGTATCAAAGGCTACCAATCATGCTCCTATAGAGTGTGAGATCAATTTGTTTTCCTTCATTATCACTATCTATTTTTGTATTGGTTGCCATTGGAGTTGAAACTACCTTAGCATTTTCCAAACCAAATTTCTTAATCATTTCCTTAGCATATTTGGTTTGGCAAATATAAATACCTTTACTTGTTTGTTTGACTTGCAATCCTAGGAAGAAATTTAATTCCCCCACTAGACTCATTTCAAACTCTTTTTCCATATTCTTAATAAAGTCTTAGAGAAGTTCATCATTTGTTGACCCAAAGATAATGTCATCAACATATACTTGGGCTACAAAGATGTCCTTTGTTGTTGACTTTATAAATAGAGTTTGATCTACACTACCCCTCTTAAAGTCCTTAGAGATTAAGAAAGATGATAATCTTTCATACCAAGCCCGGGGAGCTTGTTTCAAACCATACAAAGCTTTCCTAAGCTTGTATACATGGTTTGGATAGTCTATATTCTCAAACCCGGGAGGTTGTTCTACATATACCTCTTCCTTAATAAACCCATTTAGAAATGCCGATTTAACATCCATTTGATGGAGTTTGAAGCCCATATAGAAGGCATACCCTAATAGCATCCTAATAGACTCTAACCTAGCAACCGGGGCATATGTTTCATCATAGTCAATGTAACGCCCGTCCTTATCTGCTCTCAGGGCGGCGCTACTTTACTCTCTTTTTTTTCTTACATAACATATATGGATCATTTCACAATCCACCTACTTTAACATGTTATCATAACTTAAACCTTCTTTTGCACATGCATCACATATCACATTCATAATCAGCATGTTAACATATCTTGTCTCATTTATAACATGCATAACACAAAGAGTCATTCATGAGTTCTTAAGTAATTGAACAGTAACATAAATAAGCATCATCCAACATGATACTAATGATTCATAAGTCTTATAAGTGGAAGCAAAGTCTTAAGTGGTTCATTGAGCATGTAATATAAGCAGATAGTAACAGGGTCTTTCTCCACCATGCCACTATCACACACACTTGGCCCTTCGTGCTACTTCCTCTAGTTCAGGTTTCCTTTATCTGCAGTATATGGACAACATAAACTATAAGCATATAGCTTAGTAAGATTCTTGCCTACTCACAAAAGCCACAAACTTCATCAAGCAATTAGAAACATGAGCATACTAGCATAAATAGCCTAAGTATTTCATAGCAACACTAATCAACAACATACCCACGTAATAAAACCTAAGCATGGCATAGAGTTTACATCAGCATGCTAAGCATAATTAAATCTAAGCAGGGCATAATTTAAACATAAGCATTCATGACATAAGCAATCCATAACATTATAAATCTTAGACATGCATAAAGTACATAATCACAAATATTCTTAACTTAACTATAAGCATCATAACTTCATAAAATCTAACATGCATAAAGGACATAATCATAAGCATTTTTAAACTTAACCATAAGCATTCATAACATAAGTATCCGTAACATCATAAATCTTAAACATGCATAAAGTACATAGTCACAAATATTCTTAGACTTAACCATAAGCATTCATAGCATCATGAAATCTAAACATGCATAGAGGACAAGTTCATAAGCATTCACAATTTCATAAAAGTCCTTTCTTTTCAAAACATATACATATAGATACTTCAACATAATCATAACTTGCATGGGGCCCAGGGTTAAGTACCACATAATCGCGTTCCTAATAGGCTGGGGTAGCGAGCCACCAGACCTACTAGAGCAAGACCTCTTACGTCTTACCAGGGCAAGACCTCTTACGTCTTCTTATGTCCCTTTGGATTTAATTAACGACCAACTGACGGGTCGGGTACTTAACCTCTTACAAAGTAAAATACTTAATTCCTTTCTTTCTTGTCATATCATAAAGAATGCTCTTAATCCCCAACATAAAAAGGGAAGCATCTCAATCTTATCTTATCATAAGGAGAGCTCTTAATCCCTACTTGAAAGGGAAGCATCTCCCTCTTACCTTATCATAAGGAGAGCTCTTAGTCCCTACTTGAAAGGGAAGCATCTCCATCTTATCTTATCATAAGGAGAGCTCTTAATCCCTACTTGAAAGGGAAGCATCTCCATCTTATCTTATCATAAGGAGAGCTCTTAATCCCTACTTGAAAGGGAAGCATCTCCATCTCAGACATTTCATAGCATACATGCATTCATAACATAAGAGTGCCCTAAAGAGGTCCTAAAGCATAAACATGTTCATCGCATAAGCATATTTCATAGGCATATTCATGGCATATTAAATCATAAAACATGTTCATCACATAGGCATATTTCATGGCATATTACCTCATAAACATATTCATCACATAGGCATAATTTCATGGCATACTACATCATAAACATGTTCATCACATAAGCATAATTCATAGCATATTGAATCATGAACATATTCATCTCATAGGCATAATTCATGACATATTAAAAACATACACATAGCATAACTACACAAGGGGGGTGTTTTCATGAAACCCTAACCCTAAAAACCAATGTTGGCCGAAACATGTAAGGTATCAAACATTGTATTTTTTTTTGTCACCTAAAATTTCTACATGAAGCATATAACATCTCCTAAAACCTTTAGAAGCCTTTTCATGCAACCCTAGCCCGAAATACCTTGGTTGGCCGAAACATGTAAGGGCTTAAGCTTGGATTTTTGTTACCTAAAATTCCTTCATGAAGCTTATAACTTATCATGGTATCATTAGAAGAATTTTCATGCAACCCTAGCCCTAAATACCTTGGTTGGCCGAAACATGTAAGGGCTCAAGCTTGGGTTTTTTGTTACCTAAAATTCCTTCATGAAGCTTATAACTTATCATAGTATTATTAGAAGCATGTTCATGCAACCCTAGCCCTAAATACTTTGGTTGGCCGAAACATGTAAGGGCTAAAGCTTGGGTTTTTGTTACCTAAAATTCCTTCATGAAGCTTATAACTTATCATAGTATCATTAAAAGCATGTTCATGTAACCCTAGCCCTAAATACCTTGGTTGGCCGAAACATGTAAGGGCTCAAGCTTGGGTTTTTGTTACCTAAAATTCCTTCATGAAGCTTATAACTTATCATAGTATCATTAGAAGCATGTTCATGCAACCCTAGCCCTAAATACCTTGGTTGGCCGAAACATGTAAGGTATTAAAGCTTCTTATTCTTTCATGCATCTACAAGAACGAATACATTGCAAGTGAGGGAATCTTACATCCTTCGCTTTGCTTGGGAGATGACCTAATGGAAGCCACCTAGCCTTCTCCTTGCTTGAATGGGTGTTTCGGCCAAAGGATGAAGAGGGAGCTCGGTGAGGAAGAAGAAGAGAAGAGGGAAGAAGAAGAAGTGGCCAAATGGGACTTTAACTCTTCTTTATAAAGGGAGGAAGAGAAGTTTCTCTTCTCTTTCCATGCCTCTTCATTTACCCTCATCACACTTATCTACAATTTCCCCTCTTCCTCTAATGATATAATCCTATTGGGCTTCTGGTTAGTGGGTGCATCTATAGGGCTTGGCTATCTCTAGAGGTTTGGGGTTCAATTTCTAGGCCTTGCATCTCTTTTTGGCTATTTTCTTTTATTTTTGAAAAAAAAACCCACATAAAGCCCATTATCGTAAAGCCAAAAAATCTCGTAAAATGGCTAGAAATTTTACGGGCGTTACAGTCAAGTCCTTCAACTTGATTAAAGTCCCTTGCAACTAATCTTGCCTTATTCCTAGTAATATTCCCTTGGTCATCTAGTTTGTTCCGAAAGACCCATCTTGTAGTAATGATGGTGTTTTCATTAGGTCTAGGAACTAACTCCCATACTTGACTCCTTTCAAATTGAGTCAATTCATCTTGCATTGCTAAGATCCAATCCAGATCAAGTAATGCATCTTTGATTGTTTTGGGCTCAATTTGAGAAATTAGAGCTATATGACTAGTGAGATCCCTATGAAATGACCTAGTCCTAACACCTTGAGATAATTCACCCACAATTTGATCTAAGGGATGATTTTGATGAACTCTTATGGTTCTAGGAGGTGTATTAATTTGAGTTTGATCATAATTAATCTCAATCCTTTGCTCATCATCGGAATCACCTCTTACTCCCCCTTGATTCAATCCTCCCCCTTGATCATTACCCCCTAAAGTTAAATCTTGGAATTGTTGGGTAATTTCTTGATGTTCATTATTAATATCATCAGCAATAGGGGATTTTCTAGGATATGCATTGGAAGTTTCATCAAATTAGACATTTGAAGATTCCTCAATCTTTTGAGTCCTTTTATTGTAAATTCTATACCCTACACTAGTGGATGAGTATCCAACTAGGATTCCCTCATCCGCTTTGGACTCAAACTTACCTAGGTTGTCTTTGGTATTTAAAATATAAACTTTGCATCCAAAGACCTTAAAATAGTGAATTGTTGGAATTGTACCATTCCATAATTCAAATGGGGTTTTTCCTAAAAACCTATGAATTAAAACACTATTTTGAATATAGCAAGCGGTGTTAACCGCTTCCGCCCACAAGTAGCTAGGTAAAGAATATGCATTTAGCATAGTCCTAGCCGCTTCTTGTAGGGCACGATTTTTCCTTTCCACAACCCCATTTTGTTGGGGTGTTCTAGGACAAGAAAATTCGTGCTTGTACCCTTGTTCTAGACAAAAAGTTGAGAAATTAGAATTCTCAAATTTTCCACCATGATCACTATGAATCCGGTTGATTTTGAGTTTTCTTTCATTCTCTACTCTCTTGCTAAATCCTATGATTATTCCTAATGTTTCATCTTTATTTTTCATGAAAAATACCCAAGTAAACCTAGAGAAATCATCTACTATTACTAAGCAATATCTACTACCAATCATAGAAGGGGTACTATGACAATCAAATAAGTTCATATGTAAAAGTTCTAAAGGTAAAGCAGTACTAAGTAAAGTTTTAACTTTGTGTGATGTTTTTGATTGTTTCCCTTCTTGGCATGTATCACACATTTTGTCCTTGAGATATTTGACTTTAGGCAACCCTTTGACTAACTTCATTTTTGCTATTTTAGCTATGTTCTTCATGTTTATGTGTCCTAGCCTCCTATGCCAAAGCCAACTTTCTTCCTCTTTTGCAATAAGACACTTAGTAGAAGCATTAGTAGCATAGGATAAATCAACATAATATATATTTGATTTTCTAAAACCTACTAACATGCAATCATTTAGAGTTTTATGTCTTATAAAACATTTTGAGGAGTCAAATTTAACATCAAAATTTGCATAACATAGTTGGCTTACACTAAGTAAATTAAATTTCATATTTTTGACTAATAACACTTTATGAATGGCAAGGTTGGGGGATACCTCAATTGTGCCCTTTCCTAGAATCTTAAGTTTTCCACTATTACCAAATGATACCTTTCCCTTGCTAGTGTGGTTGATAGTGGAGAATTTTCTCTCATCACCGGTCATGTGTTTTGAACATCCACTATCAACAATTCACAAGCTTGGTTCTTCTACCTATATCACATGAAAGATACAAGCCTTAGGTACCCAAATTTTAGGACCACTAGCATCAATTAGAAATTTCTTAGGGACCCAAGCCTTTCTACCCTTGCTTCTAATTATGGATCTTCTACTAACAAGAGATGTAAATGCTACCTCCTTTTCCTTAGGCCTATATCCTAGTCCGACCTTGTTGTAAATAGCCCTTTGATCCTTAATTATCATGTCTAGGTATTTAGAGCCATTAGTAAATTTTTCTAAACATGCTCTTAGATTACCTATTTCTTTTCTCAATTCATCATTTTCATCTCTAAGGGTACATGCATCATCACAAGATAATTTATCACAAGATGGTTCTACATTCTTAAGTGATTTAATTTCTACTTTTAAGTCCTTAATCCTAGTTTTTGATCTATTCAATGCATTTTGAAGACATGCAATTGTCTTGTAAAGTAAATCTACCCTATGGGAGTTGTTTACCTCATCATCATCACTTGATGATGATTCGTCGCTTGATGAAGAGGATGAAGACTCCTCACTTGAGGTCCCGGCTTCTTCCTCTAAGGCCATGAGGGCTAGATTTCGGGTGGCATGGCATACTTCTTCATCATCGGAAGAGTCCTCCATGCTTAGGGTGTCCCATGTTTGAGCCACCATTGCTTCTTTCTTCTTCTTTTCCTTTTTTCCCTTCTTCTCCTTATGCTTCTTTTCTTTCTCCTCCTTCTTCTTTAGTTCCGGGCAATTTAGCTTGATGTTCCCTTTCTTATTGCAACCATAACAAGTTACATTAGATGAAGAATTTGAACTATTTGAAGGCTTACCTCTTGAGGATTAGAACATCCTCCTCACATCTTTCTTGGTGAGTTTCCTTGATCTCCCACCAAACTTCTTGACGTAATGAGTCACCTCGCTTGTCGATAGCTCATCTTCACTACTAGATGAATCTTCCTCGGATTCGGATGAGGAAGACACTTCTTTCTTCTCCTTCTTCTTTTTGTCCTTCTTCCCTACAAAAAGAGCTATACCCTTCTCTTTGGATGAAGTGTTAGCTTGTTCGTCCAATTCAAATTCACAAAATAACTCATCTAACTTAACTAAAGAGAGATCCCTAGAGACCTTATAGACATCTACCATTGAAGCCCATAAGGTTGTTCTAGGGAAGGCTTGGAGCACATATCTTACAAGGTCTCGGTTGTCAACCTTCTCACCTATTACATGTAGTCCGTTGACTACTTCTTTGAAGCGACCATGCATTTGGCTCACGGTTTCATTTGTCTTCATGGAGAAACTTTGAAATTGACCAATTAGGAGATCTCTCTTGGCTCTTTTTGTTTCCTTGGATCCCTCGTTGAGCTCTACAACTTCTCCCAAATCTCCTTTGCCGATTCAAATGGCCCCACCTTGCTTAGTTGCTCTTTTGACAACCCACATTGAAGTGTGGTTGTTGCCTTGGCATTGGCTTGAGCCTTCTTGGCCATGTCTCTCATCCAATCTTTGGTCGGTATAGCGCTCCATGTTCGTCGACCGACTTCTCAAATCCATCTACAATGCTAAACCAGTTATCAATATCATTCATAAGGTAGTATTCCATCCTACCTTTCAAGTAGACGAAATCGTTGCCATCGAAGAATGGAGGCCTCGTCGTACTATACCCCTCATGGAAAGCCATCGTGCTCCGGTTGATTGTTAGATCTTCCGATGCGATCCGAGCTCTGATACCACTTGTTGGATCCTTGAGTAGCTAGAGGGGGGGTGAATAGCCTCTTTTCATTTTCTACAAATGATTAGTGGAAATACAACAAATACAATAATAATAGAAATGAGAATTCAATGCTAATGCGGAAGCTTTTACGTGGTTCGGAGATAACGCTCCTACTCCACGGCGATCCTTAAGGTGGATCAACCCAAATCAATCTTCACTAATAAGCTTTCTCTTTTACAAAACCTTCTCTTCTTACAAAAGATGACAATGAAGATTTGAGAGGAGGAAAGGAATTAACACACTTATAAAGCTTGGAAAACTTGTGGGAGCTTAGGAAAATGATCAGAATATAAGCATTAGGCTCTTCTTGCTCCCCTTGGCCTCTTTTTATAGGAAAGAGCCTCTTTTTCCCATTAGAGGTCTATCAGTCGACTAATGACTTACATCAGTCGACTGTCGTCGATTCTAACGGGTTTTGAATAGTTGAATTCACGGAATTTGTTGTCGTCATGGCCAACGGAAAGACTATCAGTCGACCGCCAACGATAGCGATTCGATACTACCGTAGCCGACCGCGATCGGCCACGGCCTTCTATTCGCGGGCGATTGGCGCCAATAATGGCGATCGATCGCCCGGCTTGTATGCGCAATCTGCGAAGTCGACTCGCCAGCTCGACAGGATAACTCGATCGCCCGGCAACTCCAACCTCTAATGTTGCATTTTAAAGGCCAGTTTGACTGACACCATGTTCCAGTCGACTGGCACACCCCAAGTATGACTAATTCATACTTGAAAACATACCCTAAGCCTAGACTTAACGTTCTAGCTTCTCTATCAGCCTTGCGCCTCCAGGATTTCTCTAAGTCCACGACTCCATCCATGTGCTTGCCTTCAAAAGCTTCCTTCGGTTTCGTTATGCTTTGGGTTTCTTCTTTGCCAAAGTATTCTTGGACTTTACGCTGCCAAGACTACATGCTTGGACTTATACCGCCAAGACTTGCCTTTGGTCTTTCTTTGCCAAGGACTACTTGGACTTTACGCCGCCAAGACTACATGCTTGGACTTACACCGCCAAGACCTTTCCTTTGACTTCTCTTTGCCAAGATCACACTTGGACTTGTCTTTTACCAAGTCTTCATACTTGGATTTTCCTGTCACTTAAACATGTTCATATTTAGATCACAAAGCATTACCTAACTTAGATGATTATCCAAACATCAAAATATATAAATGCTTGAGGCATTGTTGCACCAACATTCTTGTCACACCAACACTCTCATCCATATAACCTTGGATGTCCCATACCACCCTATAGCCATATTGTCAACCATATTGTCATATTTTCAAACATCGAAACTCAACTCCAACTCAAGTCTCACTCGTGTTTGGTCAACCTTGACCTGAGGTTGATTGCATCAACAATCTCCTCCTAACAATAGGGTGAAGGTAGATGCCATGCTTATAGGCATAGGATGGGGTTGGCCATTTTCTAGATCTGATGTAATGATCATAGATCTCTAATGAGATAGACTAGATCATTTGGTGGGTTATGAGATGCGTTAATTCTCAAGATTGATCTGGGTAAGTAAGAAGTTTGCATCCTCGAAGGATTGGTATTTTATAGGGAGCTTCATCAAACAACATCCATCTAGTTTTGTATGAAGGTCGAGCCACAATACATTTAGTCAGTAAGAATATTTTTCTTCTTTAGTTGGACTCAGGGAGAAAGCCTGTGACACGGAGATGGCAAGGGTCTAGGTGGCAAGGCCAGGATCATATTATAGGGTGGATCTTATCTCGATTCGGTAGAACTCAACCCAATAGGCTTCCTTGATGAGGCAATCGGACAAGGTAAATAAGTAGGTAGTGACGCTTCACCTGAATAGGCATAGTGGTTACATGTGTGAATAGATACGATGGAAGCGAACATATGCGACATGGCATTCAATGGATTGTCGCATATGTTGGTATAAAAGAGTACCCATTGTTGGTGCAATAGGCACCTAAGTCGAACCTGAGTTTTGATTATAGCAAACGATACAAAGTTAAGATCATATCGTTTTCTCACGAGCTGAATCGAGTGTGCAGAAGATTGCTATAGCTGGAGCTGAAGGCTAGCGACACCCGGAGGAAGCCGAGGTGGTCGGGCGACACTTGAGTGACTTCGGAGGGAGCTGAAGGGATCAAGTGGAAGGTCGGAAGCAAAAGTGACACGTAAGTATCGAGGTAAGCTCATGTGTGCGAGCGTAAGTGAGGTCGTATCCTCTTTACGGGGATAATCTTAAGCGTAGATCCGACCAAAGACATCTTATAGATGGTCTAGGTCGAGATCGGATGGTTGACGACCATCGAAATTATGTTTTTGTTGAGCTAATTTTGACCTGCAGCAAGCATCGATCATTGCCCGGCTTGGAGGACTCGATCGTCGTCAATCGATCGGCTAGAAGGTCGGACTCGGATCTGTCATCATCGATCGATGATGATGGCCATCGATCGGTGATGGTCAAAGGATCAGCCTCGAGGAGTCAAGGTTTATCACCAAATTTCAAGGGGAGTGGTGCTCAATTGTGATTGGCTAGGGTTCCTCTCGAAAAGGGGCTCAAAGGCTATAAAAGGAGGGCCAAACCTAGGGTTTGGGAATCAATTCTAAGTGCTCAAAAGCCTCCGTTACGCTGCAACTCTCCGACGACTCTACAACAACGAAGTGCTGCCAACAACCCTAGCTTAAAGTTTCTTTTGTTTAGTTGTTGGTATAATCTTAATTTGTTATTGCTTTCAATACTGCAATTCTTTTCAATCGAGGTTTTTTCGTTGCATTTTACTTTAATAGAAGAGAGGGTTTGTCTCTATCTTTTGCTTGAGGCTTTTGTAATCGTAAAACTCCTACCTCCAACGAGGAGGAGTGTTTTAGTGAATTGCCCTCCGTACACGGTCTAGGACCGTTAGGGCCTTGGAGTAGTAGCCGAAGGCTATGAACCAAGTAAAAAAACTATTTGTCTCATTTAGGTTTTATTTACATTTCTGCTGCGTTTAATTGTCTATCGAACGTTTTAAAAGAAAAGTTTTTATCGCTATTCACCCCCCCTCTAGCGATCCGCTTCGATCCAACAATTGGTATCAGAGCCGGGGGTTGCTAAGATTTGGTGAAACCACCAATCTAACCTTTTTTTTACAGATTTATTTTTCTTTTAATTCTGTTTTTTTATTTATTTCTCTTTGTTAAGTTTTTCTCCCGCACTACTAATCCAAGACGCGAGTCTTGGTACTTGTTTTCGTGTTTTTGTCATTGCTAGTTTCTTCGTCTTCGTCTCCTTCGGTCTTTTGTTCTAATGGCCCATCTCGAGGGTTTTAGCACCATCCGACCTCCGTTTTACAATGGAGATGACTTCCGTTATTGGAAGGGTCGGATGGAATGCTTTCTCAAAACCCAAATCGAGATGTGGATCATAATCCAAACGGGTTTCACACTTCCGACTAATAAAGTGGGTGACTCCTTGGATTATGATCAATGAACCATTGCGACAAAACAACAAGTCGAAGCCGACGCCAAGGCAACACAAATTCTCCAATGCAGCCTATCCAAGGAGGAGCTAAATCGCGTCGATCCCTTCATAAGCGCAAAGGATCTTTGGACAAAACTAATCGAGTTACACGAAGGATCGGATCAAGCTAAGGTTTGCAAACGCGATTTGTTGTTCAATAAATTGTACACACTAAAAATGCAGGAACACGAGTCCGCGACGCAACTCCACGCCCGTGTCCAAGATATAGTCAACAACCTACACGCAATCGGGCAAAAGGTCGAAAACTGCGACCTTATAAGGTATGTTCTAAACTCGTTTCCGAGGACTACCTTGTGGGCATCCATGGTCGATGCCTACAAGGTCTCCAAGGATCTTTCTAAAATTAGGTTAGATGAACTCTTTTCCGATTTCAAATTACATGAGCAGTCCAACTCGGAACCCGAGAGGGGTATAGCTTTGTTTGCAGGTTCAAAGAAGAAGAAAATCGCAAGCAAGCCACCACCAACCGAGGAGGAAGACGAGTCCGAAGAAGAAGTTGACCCGGAATTGACTGTCGAACTAATGAACCTAGCTCGAAGGATAGCCAAGGGACGAAAGCGAACCACGACTCGACCCAACCAAGGTAAGCCTAAAAGTTCTAATATTAGGTGTTATGAGTGTAACAAGTTTGGACATATCAAGTCCGAGTGCCCCAAGCTCAACCACCGAGCACCTAAGCACAAGAAGGCCCTCAACGCGACATGGGAAGAAGCGTCATCTGAAGAAGACGAAGACCACATCTTCATGGCTAAATCGATTGAGTCAGACACGGAGACTGAACCTGAACTTGAGTCAGAACCTGAGGATGACTCGGACTACGAAGCTACCTTCAAGTCAAGCCACGGATACGCATCCGGTTCAAAAGATACCCTTAAAGTAAGTCGAACTTTATTTAATACTTTACAAAATATGGTTAGGTTTTTGTCTAGGAAATTAGTTAAATCCGAGTCCAAGGTCGAGACCCTGGTTGAGGAGGTCAAACTCCTCAAACACAAGGTCTCCCTAACCTCTTCGACTAGTCGAGTTCAAGAGAAGGACTCAACTCGGGTCGAAGTTGAGAACTCACTCTTGAAAAGTCAAGTCGAAGATCTTAGGAACACGTTGGAAAGGTTCGCTTCAGGACCCAAAGGACTTGACCTCCTACTTGGATCTCAAAGGGCCGTGTACAACAAGGCTGGACTAGGGTTTAACTCAAACACGACTAATAGGTCGTATATGTCGATTGTAAGTCGACATAGGAAACATGTCCAAGCATGGGTCCCTAAGAACCTTTTGATTTCAACTCTAGGATCCAACCCGTACTGGATTCCCAAGGACCAAATCCACTATGTGGATAGACCGAACCGATTCAACGGTCTAGGGGGAGCCAGTACAAAACATGTTTGTGCTTTAACTTAGAAATTGCATGTTTTAACTTAGAAAGTTTGTGCTTTAACTTAGAAATTGCATGTTTTAACTTAGAAAGTTTGTGCCTTAATTTAGAAATTGCATGCTTTAACTTAGAAAGTTTGTGCTTTAAAACTTGTGAACTCACTTAGAACACGAACATAACCAACTAAAATTCTTCGAAAAGATTGAGCCTCGGGGAGCCTCTTTTCAAAAACATAACCAACTAAAATTCTTCGAAAAGATTGAGCCTCGGGGAGCCTCTTTTCAAAAATAACCAGTTAGACTAGGAAATAGTCTTAGGTGAGTCAAGTCATCATTTTCTTGAAAATGGCTTTGTCTAAGGAAGTGGTCGATGATCCGATAAAAGAAGGCCTCTGCGCCTCGCCACGACCTGGAAGCCATGATCTTGAAAAGGTAAACTTGACAAGCCTAGGGTCAAATCCAAATCTAACATAAAATTACTTGAACCTAAATCCACTTAATCAACTTAATTTGAAGTCATCTCACAAAAACCACATAAGTATAACATGCTTGATCATATAGACACAGGTGTGATGACCTAGGTTTAAAAACTTACAACCATTTTTTTAAAAAAAAAATTATAAAAAATCTAACATCCAATCCAACCACCTTGTGTGTAGGATCAATGGATGTTGGACAGCGGTTGCTCCCGACACATGACCGGGGATCAACTCAAATTCACAAAGCTTTGATTCAAACGACAAGGATCGGTAGCCTTTGGGAATAACGGCAAGCTCAAAATCATAGGATCAGGTGATATCGAGCTTAACTCGAATTTTGTTATTAAAAATGTATTGCTTGTAGAAAACTTTGAATATAACCTGCTTAGCGTAAGCCAATTATGTGACAATAACTATAAGGTCGTATTTTTAGAAAATGAATGTGTAATTAAAACAAATAAAACAGCTAAAACAATACTTAAAGGAACTAGGACAAATAACATTTATACAATTAACTTAATCAAATCCTCAGCCAAATGTCTTATGACACAGGAAAAGGAATCATGGTTGTGGCACCGACGACTCGGTCACTCGCACCCAAGACTCGTCCACAAGATGAGTCAGAGTGGCTTAGTCAGAGGCTTACCCAACCTCAACAACTTGGTTAATAAAATCTGTAATGCTTGTCAACAAGGAAAACAACCTAGGACACAACACAAGTTAACTAACCAAGAACGAACCTCAAGTGTACTTGAGGTCCTGCATATGGATCTATTCGATTCACATGGAGCCAAGTCACTCAATAGAAGTCAATATTGCTTAGTCATAATTGACAACTACTCCAGGTTTACCTGGGTTAGGTTCATCAAACATAAAAATAATACCCTAGATCAATTAATCAATCTATTCAAATTAATCGAGAATCAAAAAGACCTTAAGGTTAAAAGACTTAGAAGCGATCATGGTGGTGAATTCGAAAATCAAAGGTTCACCGACTTCTGTAACCTAAACGGATACCACCATGAATTCTCTTGCCCTAGGACCCCTCAACAAAATGGTCTAGTGGAGCGGAAAAACCAAACTCTACAAGAAGCCGCTAGGACCATGTTGAACGAATACAACCTACCTGATAGGTTTTGGGCAGAAGTCGTTAGCACGACTTGCTATGTCCAGAATAGGATCCTGTTGGCAATCGTGCTATTTCTTGGAATGCTCATAGGCTCCCATGTCCCCGGATTAAAATTTTCACTAATGAAAACTAATCCGGATGGGATGAGTTTCCTAAGCACAACCAATTCATCGTCGTGCTAACGACTTGAGTGATCGCTTGAACAAACTAGTTGTTCAAGCAACACAACTCTTCTAGTCGGTTAGCCGCGGAAGAGACGATGGACGGATTGCCGGTTTTTGTGTTTCTTATCGGGGTCCATGATTATACAAATACATACTAGTATAATCAACATATACTAACATAAAGAACATAAGCTAGCATATCAATAAGAACATGCAAAGAACAATAATAAAAGTTATAAAACTTTTATACCTCTTGATCTTCTATCGTATGTCCTAACCTCCTAGTAGACTTCGTGTGGGCGAAGATCCTCCACAAGTTGAAGCTTCCTAGATCTTCTTCAATCCAAAGAATGAAGAACTCTCTTTCCCTTCTTGCTTGAGCCAACCACCAATCCATAAAGAATT
Organism: Wurfbainia villosa; assembly: GCA_025175895.1. Taxonomy (NCBI): domain Eukaryota; kingdom Viridiplantae; phylum Streptophyta; class Magnoliopsida; order Zingiberales; family Zingiberaceae; genus Wurfbainia; species Wurfbainia villosa. The sequence goes on from CM045990.1 coordinate 121,919,920, forward strand.
GATGCCGCCGGCCCCAAGAATAGAGAGAATAATATGGAAACAACCAAGGAACCGAACTAGGGACAAACCCTAGTTTTGGTGCCGCCGGCCAAGATAGAGTGAAGAGGATAAAGGGAATATGTTGGGCGCCACCACGGGAGGAATAGAGGAAGGAGCCACACAAGGAAGAAGAAGACCTCCTCTCCTATAGTTGCCACCCAACTTCCTTGCAATCCCTAGTCGCCCAACCTAAGGAGGAAACCCTAATTAGGGTTTCTCCTTAGGCTTTCTTACCCGCCCAACCATGGTGGAGAGAAGAGATCTAGGAGCTAGCCACCTCCAAGGAAGAAGACAAGCTCTTCCACAAGTTGCCACCCACTCTTCATTCCCATCCATGGCCGCCCAAGCAATGGAGCCAAAACCCTAATCAAATTAGGGTTTCCTCCATAGGGTTCCTTGCCGCCCAAGCATGGTGGAGAGAAGAGATCTAGGAGCTAGCCACCTCCATGGAAGAAGACAAGCTCCTCCACAAGTTGCCGCCCACTCTTCATCCTCACCTTGGCCGCCCAACCTAAGGAGCCAAAACCCTAATTAGGGTTTCCTCCTTAAGGTTGCTTGCCGCCCAAGCAATGCTAGGCAAAACCCTAATTTCCTTAGCATCCATCATCAACCACTCTCTCTTTTTCCGCCCATAGCCACCCTTTTATAGAACTTAGGAGAAAATTGGTTATTGATGAGGTAGCCAAAAATATAGGAACTAATTCCCAATTTTCTTGCCACCTTATCCAACCTTTCCTCTCCCTTTTATATAGAGTTAGGTTTAGGCCTTGGTTTAATCTCCACCGTCGGTTCTAGGGTTTTAATCTCAACCGTCGGATTTAGAGATTTAATCTCAACCGTCGGTTCTAGGGTTTTAATCCCAACCGTCGGATCTAGAGATTTAATCTCAACCGTCGGTTCTAGGGATTTAATCCTAACCGTCGGATCTAGAGATTTGTTTTCCATCATTTGATCTAGACTTCATGAGGTTTATATTAGGCTACGATAGGGACCATGAGAAGGAGTTGGGTCTTGGCCACCCGATGGATCGGAACCACACAAACTTGATCCATCAATGATGTTCCATTCCACTAGAGGATCATCATCGAACTACCTCACCAACCCCCATAAATTAATATGGGCTCCATATATTATTTGTACATCTATCTCCCCATGTTTAAGATATCGAATGTCCGTCAATTAATTGATTTACTGACCATCAATTAATTAACATCTAACTCCTCGAGTAGTACCACTCAACCTTATCATCATGTTGACTAAGTCAACCTGCAGGGTTTACATGATGAACCTTATGAGCTCCTCAAGGGGACATCATCAACCTAATACATAGGACACGGATTCCTCCTATAATCAACGGCCCGCCATGTAAATAATATCATTTCCCAACTTACCGGGCATATTGATTTAATCCATAGAAATCTCACCCTCTGGTAAATTAAAGAAATAAATATTAAGAACATGTGCCCGTTATTATATCGCGATTAAGAGCATGTACAACATAATATCCGAGGTCCGATTCAATTATGTAGTCAGCAACAAATTGAATCACCTCTATGTCGGTCCTGCTCAATACACCTAAGTGTACTAGTGTAACTTTATGTTCAAGATAAAACAATACCAAGCTACACTACAACCATGCCAATGGTTTGTCCAAAACCATCTTGGTTGTGAGCCTCTACTTATACTCTACAAGGGACTGATAACATGATCTTCTGTACCACCACCCAAGCACCATGTCATCTACAATGTAAAGTATTAGACAATTTTGCATAATCATAAAATATGCAAACAATGATCATGTGATTCTTATTTCAAAATAAAGATGTTCATACAAAAGAGCTAGGCTTTCAGTATACATCCCAACAATCTCCCACTTATACTAAAAGACTATGCCGTCATCATACTGCCATACATCTGATTCCTCTTCCCTCCACATGCCTATCAAAGCTCTCGCTAGAAGGGCCTTAGTGAAAGGGTCTACCAGGTCATCCTCTGATGCAATCTAGGCGACAGCTTACTTCTACCTCCTTTACGATTTCTCGTATCAGGTGGTACTTGCACTCTATGTGTTTACTAGCCTTATGGGCTCGTGGTTCCTTCGAGTTTGCAACTGCACCATTATTATCACAATTAATTGTGATAGTTCTGGGCAAACCAGGAATCACATCCAAGTCCATCAGGAAGTTCCTGAGCCACACAGCTTCTTTGGCTGCCTCATAGGCTGCCACATACTCAGCTTTCACGGTGGAGTCCGCCACGCATTTCTGCTGGGCACTCCTCCAAACAATGGCTCCACCTCCTAAAGTAAACACAAAACCTGAGGTAGACTTACTGTTATTCCTATTTGATTGGAAATCGTAATCCATGCAACCCACAGGGAGTAATTGGTCTGCCCGGTAAAGTTGCATATAATCCCTAGTCCTTCTCAGGCACTACAATATATGCTTTTACCGCAGTCCAATGTCCCTGTCCTGGATTACTCTGATATCTGCTAACCATGCCCATGGCAAAGTAGATATCTTGTCTCATACATAGCATACATGAGACTTCCTACTGCCAAAGCATAAGGAACCGCCTATATCTCCTCTATCTCCTCAGATGATCTAGGACACATCTGCTTAGATAAAGAAACTCCATGCCTGAAGGGTAGAAAACCCTTCTTGGAGTTTTGTATGCTAAAACGATCCAATAACATGTCTATGTATGAAGCTTGGGATAAGCACAACAACCTTGATCCCCAAGGTTGTGACCCACTTCTCCCAAGTCCTTCATATCATACTGTTTGGACGACCATACCCTTACGTCTGATAACACTTCGATGTTGTCGCCAACCACCAAAATATCATCTACGTATAGTACAAAAATACCACTACGTTTCCGTCACATCTCTGATATACACAAGACTCATCCGAACTTTGAATAAATCCATAAGACTGGATTTACCTCCTCAAAGCGGATGTCCCAAGACTTCAAAGCTTGCTTCAGTCCATTAACGGACCGATTAAGCTTATATACAATACGCTCTTTGCCCTTAGCAATGAATCCCTCTGGTCGCTTCATGTAGATGGATTCCTCAAGACTTCCACTAAGGAATGCTGTCTTGACATCCATCTGTCACGTCTCATAATCCATATGAGTTGCTATGCATGAGCTCCTGGACCGACTTGAATCCATAGATTCAATCTCGTATTCATTGCACTTTGCAAAGATCTTTGTATTTATATCTTGGATTGCCTCGTCCTATGTCTAGGATCAGTTCATGTTTGCTAGGGACCAAATCAGAAGATTTGTCCAAAAACATGAATCTAAGAGGTTGTCTAACAACCCTCCCACTACGACGAGGTATCTTCTGTGTATCCTCTGTGACACGCGGTGCAGTGACATGTGGTATGTCCTCTTGTACCGGTGGTACTAAAGAAGTGACTTCCCTTTTTAACTCCTCCAGAACAATTTTACCCTTGGGCTTGTGGCTTATCACATAGTCTTCCTCTAGAAATCTGGCATTCGTGTTAACGATCACCCTCTGATCTCTAGGACTATAAAACAAGTCAGAATAACTCATCATCGATCTAACCATCTCCATAAGAGTCCTATTCCTTCACTCTGCTACACCGTTCTGCTGGGGTGTGCCAGGTGCAGTCAATTGGGATTGAATCCCAACCTCTGATAAGTAGTTCCTAAACTCTCCCAAGAGGTTGTCACCACCACGATCAGATCGTAGTGTCATCCATATCTTGAATAATCGTCTATGAAAGAGATGAAATATTCAAGATTACCTCTTGCCTAGATAGTCATAGGACCTCACAAATCAGAATGAACCATTTCTAACAAATCATTGGCTCTATACCCCTTGGCCTTAAAAAGGCCTCTTGGTCATCTTACCCTCCAAGCAAGATTCGTAGGTTGAGAGATCCTCCACCACTAATGAACCCAAAGGTCCATCAGCTATCAACCTTTGAATTCTGCTTAGGTTAATGTGACCAAGCCTAAGAAGCCAAAGATATGTTTGGTTCATCTTCGAAGGTTCTTTTCTCTTATTGGAATTAGAAGATGAGTTATTAACTTCTATTTGCATCGTGGGAGCTTGTGGTTCAAGTTATAAATTTTCTATCAATGCACCTGAATAGATAATGTCCATATTCCTTTTATAACAAATCTGTCATGAAAAGAAATAGATTATCCATCCAAAAACTATTTAGAAACCGAAATCAATTCTTTCTAAATAAGGGTACATAAAGGAAATTCTTAAGAACCAAAACCTTTATTTTTCTCAAAAGATAAATAAAACATCTCCCACTGCAATAGCCGCCATCTTCATGGCATTGCCCAAGTAAATGGTAATATCCCCTTTAGCTAGTCATCGGGTATCCTGGAACCCCTGCAAATTGTCGCAGACATGATTAGTGGCTCCCGTATCTACTCACCAGGTGCCGGTAGATATCACCGCTAATCATGTTTCAATGACTAGTCCAAAAGATATACCTATGTTCTATTTTGGATTGGGACAGTCCTTGTTCCAATGTCCATCCTACTTGCAAGTGAAGTACTTGCCTTTAGGCTTCTTCACTCTTCCCTGAGATCCTCGCACCATCTTTGCTTCACCTTGTTTCTTCTTCTTCTTGCCTTTTACAGAAGTAGAAACTCTTTTGATCAATGATGTCTTGAGGACGCTATTCGAAGATTGCATACTAGCAGATAAGACAATATTTGGATTCTTTTCCAATCAACATTATTTGGGTACAGTAAGTTTATTTCCTTTAGTATCAAAATAAGTGGACTGAAAGTCATTTTGAAAATCCTAAGAATCACAATAGATCATTACTTTAGATTTCAAAAAATTATTGATTCCTCTAACAATAAAATTTCGAAATCAACCAACACCTCAAAACACCGAGAATATCGCATGCCACGCAGTGTAGACGTATACGAATTCTACATTTGTAAGAGGAGGTTTTACCCATTAATTTTATTATCTTGTCAACCTTACTTTTTGACAAATAAAATTAATAGTTGGTTCCTCTTTGGCCCTACAAATAAAAGCAGTGACTCCGATGGGGAGGATACTTTATATTTGCATCTAAGTGTGCACCATTACGATACTAAGGGAATTATTTGGATTATGTGCCTTACACAGAAGTACACACGCTCCTAGATAATTTCCTATAACCATTATTTGACCTAGTGATCCACAAACAAACTCATCCGTAGGGAGGAAGGCACTCAGAGCCGACACGCAAGTTTGTTGCATCACATGTCAAATTGTAATGGAGGCCGCGGGAATTAATTAAAATATCCCTCTCCCACTTAGTAAATTGAAAATGAGGAATTTTCAAGCACACACAGCATGCTTATTATTACTGTAGATTTCAAAAAATTATTGATTCCTCAAACAATAAAATTTCGAAATCAACCAACACCTCAAACACCGAGAATATCACATGCCACGCTGTGTGGACGTATACGAATTCTACATTTGTAAGAGGAGGTTTAACCCATTAATTTTATTATCTTGTCAACCTTACTTTTTGACAAATAAAATTAATAGTTGGTTTCTCTTTGGCCCTACAAATAAAACTACTTTTTATTTGCATCTAAGTGTGCACCATTACACGGTACTAAGGGAATTATTTTGGATTATGTGTCTTACCGCTGTGGAAGTACACACGCTCCTAGATAATTTTCTATGACCATTATTTGACCTAGTGATCCGCAAACAAACTCATCCGCAGGGAGGAAGGCACTCAGAGCCGACACACAAGTTTGTTGCATCACACGTCAAATTGTAATGGAGGCCGCGGGAATTAATTAAAATATCCCTCTCCCACTTAGTAAATTGAAAATGAGGAATTTTCAAGTACACACAACATGCATATAAAACAAATCAGCAATAAATATGGAAAAATCAGAATTTTTCCAACTATTATGGCATTGTTCTCCAATATGCGTCCCATCGGGTCGCCACCTCGTCCGCTCCATCTTTTCCCGTGCGCAAGTCACCAAAGAGTTCCGAGCCGAGATAAAATATTTTAATTTACATTCATCGATCCTACACTCCACGAAGGAGTGTACAAATAATCTAGATCGAAAGTAAACTAAAATGAGCGGCTAAACAATGCCGTATTTAATTATAAAAATTAAATACTAATCTAGCCTCGTCAACCCCGAGGATTCAAATAATATACAATCACACACACATGCAATCACATACACATATATATAGCCATAATAGTTGGATCTTATGCCTGCAACCAAAAAGTTAGCCTACGCACATCCTACTATTATCCGGCATACACAATATATGATAAGTGTGTGAAAGTAACCGAATCCAAAACACACAAAACCGAAAACCTGGCTCTGATACCACTTGTTGGCAATCGTGCTATTTCTCGGAATGCTCATAGGCTCCCATGTCCCCGGATTAAAATTTTCACTAATGAAAACTAATCCGGATGGGATGAGTTTCCTAAGCACAACCAATTCGTCGTCGTGCTAACGACTTGAGTGATCGCTTGAACAAACTAGTTGTTCAAGCAACACAACTCTTCTAGTCAGTTAGCCGCGGAAGAGACGACGGACGGATTGCCGGTTTTTGTGTTTCTTATCGGGGTCCATGATTATACAAATACATACTAGTATAATCAACATATACTAACATAAAGAACATAAGCTAGCATATCAATAAGAACATGCAAAGAACAATAATAAAAGTTATAAAACTTTTATACCTCTTGATCTTCTATCGTATGTCCTAACCTCCTTGTAGACTTCGTGTGGGCGAAGATCCTCCACAAGTTGAAGCTTCCTAGATCTTCTTCAATCCAAAGAATGAAGAACTCTCTTTCCCTTCTTGCTTGAGCCAACCACCAATCCATAAAGAATTGATACCGCCGGCCCCAAGAATAGAGAGAATAATATGGAAACAACCAAGGAACCGAACTAGGGACAAACCCTAGTTTTGGTGCCGCCGGCCAAGATGGAGTGAAGAGGATAAAGGGAATATGTTGGGCGCCGGCCACGGTGGAGGGAATAGAGGAAGGAGCCGGCCACACCCTAGGAAGAAGAAGACCTCCTCTCCTATAGTTGCCGCCCAACTTCCTTGCAATCCCTAGCCGCCCAACCTAAGGAGGAAACCCTAATTAGGGTTTCTCCTTAGGCTTTCTTGCCGCCCAACCATGGTGGAGAGAAGAGATCTAGGAGCTAGCCACCTCCAAGGAAGAAGACAAGCTCTTCCACAAGTTGCCACCCACTCTTCATTCCCATCCATGGCCGCCCAAGCAATGGAGCCAAAACCCTAATCAAATTAGGGTTTCCTCCATAGGGTTCCTTGCCGCCCAAGCATGGTGGAGAGAAGAGATCTAGGAGCTAGCCACCTCCATGGAAGAAGACAAGCTCCTCCACAAGTTGCCGCCCACTCTTCATCCTCACCTTGGCCGCCCAACCTAAGGAGCCAAAACCCTAATTAGGGTTTCCTCCTTAAGGTTGCTTGCCGCCCAAGCAATGCTAGGCAAAACCCTAATTTCCTTAGCATCCATCATCAACCACTCTCTCTCTCTTTCCGCCCAACCCATAGCCACCCTTTTATAGAACTTAGGAGAAAATTGGTTATTGATGAGGTAGCCAAAAATATAGGAACTAATTCCCAATTTTCTTGCCGCCCACCTTATCCAACCTTTCCTCTCCCTTTTATATAGAGTTAGGTTTAGGCCTTGGTTTAATCTCCACCGTCGGTTCTAGGGTTTTAATCTCAACCGTCGGATTTAGAGATTTAATCTCAACCGTCGGTTCTAGGGTTTTAATCCCAACCGTCGGATCTAGAGATTTAATCTCAACCGTCGGTTCTAGGGATTTAATCCTAGCAACCGGATCTAGAGATTTGTTTTCCATCATTTGATCTAGACTTCATGAGGTTTATATTAGGCTACGATAGGGACCATGAGGAGGAGTTGGGTCTTGGCCACCCGATGGATCGGAACCACACAAACTTGATCCATCAATGATGTTCCATTCCACTAGAGGATCATCATCGAACTACCTCACCAACCCCCATAAATTAATATGGGCTCCATATATTATTTGTACATCTATCTCCCCATGTTTAAGATATCGAATGTCCGTCAATTAATTGATTTACTGACCATCAATTAATTAACATCTAACTCCTCGAGTAGTACCACTCAACCTTATCATCATGTTGACTAAGTCAACCTGCAGGGTTTACATGATGAACCTTATGAGCTCCTCAAGGGGACATCATCAACCTAATACATAGGACACGGATTCCTCCTATAATCAACGGCACACTATGTAAATAATATCATTTCCCAACTTACCGGGCATATTGATTTAATCCATAGAAATCTCACCCTCTGGTAAATCAAAGAAATATATATTAAGAACATGTGCCCGTTATTATATCGGGATTAAGAGCATGTACAACATAATATCCGAGGTCCGATTCAATTATGTAGTCAGCAACAAATTGAATCACCTCTATGTCGGTCCTGCTCAATACACCTAAGTGTACTAGTGTAACTTTATGTTCAAGACAAAAAAATATCAAGCTACACTACAACCATGCCAATGGTTTGTCCAAAACCATCTTGGTTGTGAGCCTCTACTTATACTCTACAAGGGACTGATAACATGATCTTCTGTGCCATCACCCAAGCACCATGTTATCTACAATGTAAAGTATTAGACAATTTTGCATAATCATAAAAATATGCAAACAATGATCATGTGATTCTTATTTCAAAATAAAGATGTTCATACAAAAGAGCTAGGCTTTCAGTATACATCTCAACAGATCCTTATGGTAAAGAGGCACCTTAAGACCTCGTACGAGATTTATCACAATAAAGTACCCAACATCAAGTACTTTAGGGTATTTGGATGTAAAGTATATATCTTAAACACTAAGAACCACCTAGGGAAATTCAAATCCAAAACCTCCATCGGAATCCTCTTAGGATACTCAACCACGAGTAGGGCCTATAGGGTATATAACCACGATACCCTTAAAGTCGAAGAGACTATTAATGTAGTGTTCGATGAAGTACCCGAACCTACAAAACCCTTAATGACCCCAAGTGTTGAGCCCACTGATACCAAACTCGTCTCCGACCCTGAGATCGAGTCTAATCCACATCAACCAACTTCTCTTGTCGACCAAGTGACAAGTGATCCGAGTCAAACTAGTGTTCAACCAAGTCACTCAATTGATCAAGCATTAGGTGACACAAACCCAACCCAATCTAGGATTCAGACTAACCACCCTATCGATCAAGTGATAGGAGATCCTAATCTAGGAGTTCGAACTAGAGCATCCTATAGGAACCTTAGTCAAATTTCCTTAATTTCAAAGATAGAATTAATTGAACAAGCTCTTCTTGATCCCGATTGGATTATTGCAATGCAAGAAGAGCTAGCTCAATTTACTAGGAATGAAGTGTGGGAATTAGTACCACCACCTAAAGACAAAACGATAATTGGAACAAGGTGGGTGTTTCGAAATAAGCTTGATGATAAAGGTGAAGTAGTTAGAAACAAGGCTAGGTTAGTCGCCAAAGGGTTTAGTCAAGTCGAAGGCTTAGATTATGACGAAACCTATGCCCCAGTAGCTAGACTCGAATCCATTCGAATGTTGCTAGCTTATGCCGCACATCGAGGATTTAAGCTATTTCAAATGGATGTTAAGTCGGCATTCCTAAATGGATACATTAAAGAAGAAGTTTATGTTAGCCAACCCCCCGGATTCGAAAATCTAGATAAACCCGACCATGTTCTAAAACTTAAGAAAGCTCTCTATGGACTTAAACAAGCTCCTCGAGCTTGGTACGAGAGACTTTCAATCCATCTTAAGTCAAAAGGATTTAACCAAGGCTTAGTTGACCCAACTCTCTTCGTAAAAACCTTAGGTAAAGAAATATTCATAGCTCAAATTTACGTAGACGATATAATTTTTGGAACCTCTAACTCAGCCTTACTAAACGAGTTCGTTTCACTCATGGAAAGTGAGTTCAAAATGAACTTGGTAGGCGAGTTAAGTTTCTTTTTAGGTCTACAAATTAAACAAACTAAGGATGGTATATATCTATATCAACAAAAATACACTAAGGAGTTAATTAAAAGATTTGGAATGCAAGACGCTAAGGTAATAAACACCCCAATGGCGATTAATGTTAACATAGGAGAAGACCTAGAAAGTAAGTCCATTGACTTAAAGTACTATAGGAGCGCGATAGGAAGTCTCCTATACTTAACTGCGAGTCGACCCGACATCCTATTCGCAGTAAGTATGTGCGCCAGGTTTCAAACCTGTGCTAAGGAGTCTCACCTAACCCTAGTTAAGCGTATCCTTAGATATCTAAAGGGTACACTTAATGTCGGTATTTGGTATCCTAGATCTACCGAGTTCGAACTAACCGGCTACTCCAATTCGGACTATGCCGGTAGTAAGCTCGATAGAAAGAGCACGAGTGGTTGTTGTCAACTTCTCGGCTCGAGCCTAGTGAGTTGGTGCAGTAAAAAGCAACACTGTGTTGCTTTATCTACCACCGAAGCCGAATACATCGCGATAGGTGAGTGTGTCACGCAGCTTCTTTAGATGAAGCACACTCTCCGCGACTTTGAGTTAGACTTTACGAATACTAAACTTCACGTAGATAACATTAGTTCAATTAATCTTACAAAGAATCTAATATGTCACTCTAGGACCAAACATATAGAGGTCAAACACCATTTTATTCGAGAACATGTGGCCAACGGAGCCATACAACTCGAATACGTCGAATCGAAGTCTAACTTGGCAGACCTATTTACTAAACCCCTACCCGAAGTCGAATTTAGTCTATTAAGACGAAAATTGGGCATGTGCGTAATAGAATAGGTACTTGCAAATTATATGTTCTTACTACTATTTCTTTAATTTCATGGAACTAGCATAGGACATACCTTAGATATCATGAACCTATAGATTTAAGGAGCCAGTACATCTCACAACACATAGGACTAATGTGTTTGTGTACTTAGCCACGTAGATGGGCGTGAGATGTTAGGACCTTACTCCTGGTTCCAGATGTAGAGCTAGTGCATCGCTATGAACCACGGAGTATAATCATACATACTAATCGACTCTGACCAGGATTGGTTGATCTTTTATATCAATCAAGCCAAATATGAGTCGAACATGTTATAGATGAACCTATTTTCAGTATATTATTTTCAAAATAATGTGGAACATGCTTGGACTTTAAAATTACAACTTATTTTTTATTCCACACACACTTTTCGATATATGGCAAAAGGGGGAGAAAAAGGCCAAAGTTAAGGGATCATTTTTTTTATGGCCAAAGCTTACTTAACATTAAGTTAACCTGTTAACAAAAACAAGTAAAGGCCAAGGTTCAATTTTTTGATCTCTTAACTTACAACTAATTTTAAATACTATGGCCAATATTAAGTAATTTCGGTTACTTAATTCTTTTTTAGTAGCAAATATCAAGGGGGAGAGTTAAAACTCTTTCTCAAGTACTCACCTTCGGTCAAGGGGGAGGATTCCTCAAGGGGGAGCACTTGAAAAGGAGTTTTTATATACTCCTGCTCATTCATGCATATCTCTTACTCATTTTACTTAATGCACTTAATTTATTTTTCTTAACTTTGTATGCGGGTTTGCCATAAATCAAAAAGGGGGAGATTGTTGGTGCAGTAGGCACCTAAGTCGAACCTGAGTTTTGATTATAGCAAACGATACAAAGTTAAGATCATATCGTTTTCTCACGAGCTGAATCGAGTGTGCAGAAGATTACTATAGCTGGAGCTGAAGGCTAGCGACACCCGGAGGAAGCCGAGGTGGTCGGGCGACACTTGAGTGACTTCGGAGGGAGCCGAAGGAATCAAGTGGAAGGCCGGAAGCAAAAGTGACACGTAAGTATCGAGGTAAGCTGGTGTGTGCGAGCGTAAGTGAGGTCGTATCCTCTTTACGGGGATAATCTTAAGCGTAGATCCGACCAAAGACATCTTATAGATGGTCTAGGTTGAGATCGGATGGTCGACGACCATCGAAATTATGTTTTTGTTGAGCTAATTTTGACCTGCAGCAAGCATCACGATCATTGCCCGGCTTGAGGACTCGACTTCGTCAATCGTTCGACCGCTAGAAGGTCGACTCGATGATCGCTCATCGATCGATGATGATGGCCATCGATCGATGGTCGAGATCAGCCTCGAGGAGTCAAGGTTTATCACCAAATTTCAAGGGGAGTGGTGCTCAATTGTGATTGGCTAGGGTTCCTCTCGAAAAGGGGCTCAAAGGCTATAAAAGGAGGGTCAAACCTAGGGTTTGGGAATCAATTCTAAGTGCTCAAAAGCCTCAGTTACGCTGCAACTCTCCGACGACTCTACAACAACGAAGTGCTGCCAACAACCCTAGCTTAAAGTTTCTTTTGTTTAGTTGTTGGTATAATCTTAATTTGTTATTGCTTTCAATACTGCAATTCTTTTCAATCGAGATTTTTTCGTTGCATTTTACTTTAATAGAAGAGAGGGTTTGTCTCTCTATCCTTTTGCTTCGAAGGCTTTTGTAATCGTAAAACTCCTACCTCCAATGAGGAGGAGTGTTTTAGTGAATTGCCCTCCGTACACGGTCTAGGACCGTTAGGGCCTTGGAGTAGTAGCCGAAGGCTACGAACCAAGTAAAAAAACTATTTGTCTCATTTAGGTTTTATTTACATTTCCGCTGCGTTTAATTGTCTATCGAACGTTTTAAAAGAAAAGTTTTTATCGCTATTCACCCCCCCTCTAGCGATCCGCTTCGATCCAACACCCATTAGAGCACAGAGGGGGATGACTGATGTGAGCAAAACACATAGGGTTTTAGGAGTAGTTTTCGCTAACATCTTGTTACATTTTATGTTAGTTTCATGCATATGTTACTCTATTTTGTACGCATTTCCTATTTTCTGGTTCAGAGTTCTGCTCTTTGTACTTTTGGGTGTAGGTTAGCATTTCGGGAGAAAAAGGCACACTTTCAGAGCAAAAGATAGACAATTTGTAGCTAGATACAGTGTGGGACACGGCTAGGGCGTGTGGCTACACACGGTCGTGTCCAATGGGCGAGATCGACCAACTTAGGGCCGCACATGGCCTGGCTATGTGGAAACGCACGGCCATGTGGCGACCCACTAGATTTGCGGGACTAGGATTTTTCTGGATTTTACAGCGGTCCAAGGTGATGTCTATATAAGGATGGCTCTGCCCAAACCCTAGGGGGGAGGCACGACGGCTAGAACGTTATGCCGAAGCCCTAAAAAGCTTCGGGAACTTGCAATGGGGAGGAGGAACACCCCTAGAGGTCCACGCCTTTGCACTTCAACGTCGGAGAGAAGACCACGAAAGCATTGTAATCCTTTGTTCCTGCATTTTATTCCTTATGTATTCGAACATAAACATGCTTTGTGATTCTTCCTTCATATACATGGAGTAGTACTTTAAATTCTAGGATTAGGGAGTAGCTTGTGTGCACATGAAAATGTTGGTTAATGTTAAATTCTGCCTTTGAGTTTATTTTGACAATTGGTAGTTGTTTTTACTATATCTATGCGTGTTTGGTTTTATACTTGCTATGCTTAGGCGATACGAGGGGTGACAACCCTCGTATCTAAGATTTAGGGGATTTTATACAAGGAACCTAGGGGTAAACCTGATCCCCTATAACCATGGGTAGAAGGGTGTGATGGAATCAAAAACGGTTCAATGCAAGGATTGATTTGGCATCCTTGTACTGTTTATCCCATCCTTTTAGGCGGAGATAGCTTCCGGTAGATTCGGCGGCTCATCGGGAGAGTGTATAATGTCCCTTCCACAAAACCATAGCTAAATGTCTAGACAACGCCAATTGACAGCATTGTTTTATGATACACAAGCGAAACCGATGTCCTAGAATCACCTTTGAAAACCTCGGCACACTCCCTTCCTCCTCCGTGTGACACCGTATAGAGTAAAGTCCACCGACAACCCTCACAAATCAAAACCTCTTAGAGATACGTCCAAACAATTACAACCACTGAACATATCGATATTCAAATCTCAGTCCCTGTGGGATCGATAATCTTTTATTACTTAATGACATCCGTGCACTTGTGGGTGTTGAGTGCTAGTGCGTGCTTCGAGTCCTCGATGGCCTTCATCGCAAGATTTGAGGTCGCGATCGCGTGCATCAAGTTTTTTTGGCACCGTTGCCGAGGACTGATCGATTCGATATCGAATCGAACGGTGGTAAATTGGATCAGACTTAGGATTAGATTTATTTACTTGCTTTATTTAATTTTTCTTGGTATTAGGTAAATATTTTTAACTTTAGCTAAATCTTTGGTTTCACCCTCCAAGTCCTCTTTTAGTATGTCCTATTAAGCATCTCTCATCAAAGAACGTTGAAATGTTGACATAACCCGCTCGACCCTTGAAAGATTACATAGTGCCTAGACGAAAAGCCCGGAACTCCTACATTGTTATTCCCCAAATTCAGGCCAAAAGCTAGGAAATAAACCCTACATTAATTGCTCTTATTCAAGAAAAGCAGTTTGGAGGGGCTCAGATTGAGGAACCCTATCTGCACCTTGAAGAATTTCTTATATACTGTGGAACAGTGCAGTATGAAGGTGTCCCAGCAGATGTCATTAAGCTCATTATGTTCCTAAGTAAATTCTTCTCCACCCCCCCCCCCCCCCCACAAAACAACGTACCTTAGGGATACAATCCTTTCATTTGAGCAAGGGCGAGAAGAGACTCTTATCGAGGCATGGAAGAGGCTACATGACCTGGTTGTTCGTTGCCCGCACCATGGATTATAGGATTGGTTACTCCTCCATGTTTTTTATTCTGGGATAACTAACACGTCAAAAGAACTCTTGGACACAACCGCGGGTGTGTGTTGATGAAAAGAAGCACGGACGACGCGTATCGCATTATAGAGACAGTGGTGGGGACTCTCGAAATATGGGCCAACAACGAGCAACACTTTCAGGAGACTTTTCCGATAAAGGGGATAGAACGCACTGAAGTAGTCTATCGGGTACAGGAAGAGGATAAAGAGAGAGAGTACCTGGTGGAAGAAGACTCCTTATCCTCCGGTTCAGAAGAAGAGGAAGAATCGGAGCATATGGCAGAGGAGAAATACACAGGGCTTGAGATGAAGCCACTTCCCCCCAGTCTAAAGTACAAATTTTTAGGGCCACTTGCATCTCATCTGGTGATTATAAATGTCAATTTGAGTGAGGAAGAGACAAGAAAGTTGCTGGGGGTGCTCAAGACGTATAAAAAAGTGTTGGGCTATACCATCGAGGACATAAAAGGGATAAGCCCGTCTCTGTGCATGCATAGGATAATACTCGAGGACGGGTGTAAGTCAACCATGGAGCGCCAAAGGCGACTTAACCCTCATTTGTAGGAGGTAGTGAAAAAGGAAGTGCTTAAACTCTTGGATGCTAGAATAATTTACCCTATTTCAGATAGTGAGTGGGTGAGTCCAGTGCACATAGTCCCAAAGAAAGGCGGCACTATGGTGGTAAAAAACGAGGAGAATAAGCTAATCCTTGTTCGAACGGTAACGGGGTGGAGAATGTGCATAGATTACCGTAAATTAAATAAAGCAACAAAAAAGGATAATTTTTCACTTCCATTTATCGACCAGATGTTGGAACGCCTAGCTAAACATTCCTATTTTTGCTACCCTGATGGGTATTCAGGGTTTTTTCAAATCCCAATTCACCCTAAAGACCAAGAGAAGACCACCTTCACCTGCCCGTACAGAACCTTCACGTACAGACGAATGCCCTTTGGCCTATGTAATGCCCCGACGACCTTCCAACATTGTATAACGGCTATCTTCTTGGACATGATCGAAGAAATTATGGAGGTATTCATGGATGATTTTTTGGTCTATGGAACAAATTTCAATGCATGTTTGGAGAATTTAGAAAGGGTTTTGCAAAGGTGTGAGGAGAATAGCTTGATTTTGAACTGGGAAAAATGTCACTTCATGGTAACTGAAGAAATAGTTCTAGGGCACAAGATATCAGGGAACGGTATTGAAGTAGACAAGGCGAAGGTCGAAGTAATAGAAAAATTGCTGCCACCCAGGGATGTAAAAGGGGTTCGGAGCTTTCTTGGGCATGCGGGTTTCTATAGAAGGTTTATAAAGAACTTTTCTCAGATAACTAGACCTCTTACGAATATGCTTGCTAAAGACACAAAATTTATTTTTGACCATAAATGTTTAGTAGAATTTGAGGAAATAAAGAAAGCCTTAGTGACATCTCCGATAATTCAGCCGCTTGACTGGAGCCTACCATTCGAGGTCATGTGTGATGCTAGTGACTATGCAGTGGGGGCAGTATTGGGGCAACGGAAGGAGAAAAAACTATACGCCATTCACTACGCCAGTAAGACACTGAACAAGGCATAAATCAATTATGCCACGACTGAGAAGGAATTACTAGTAGTAGTGTTTGCATTCGACAAGTTCAGACAATACCTGGTAGGGTCGAAGGTAGTGGTATACACCGACCATACTGCAATTCGTTACTTGCTAAGTAAAAAGGATGTCAAACCCCACCTTATTCGCTGGATTTTATTACTTCATGAATTTGATATAGAGATCAAGGATAAGAAGGGTAAGGACAACGTCGTCATGGACCACTTATCGCACATGCCCATAGATCGCAGGATAGGAGAAGGGGATAATACCCAAATAGACGATGCTCTACAGGATGATACCCTCATGGCTATTAAGGTCACCACCCCCTGGTATTAAGATTTGGTGGATTTTCTTGCGGGAAGAGTGATACCACTAGAATTCATGACCCAACAAAGGAAGAGATTCTTTTCAGAGGTTCGGCAATACGTGTGGGATGACCCCTTTCTATTCAGGAACTGTGCAAACAGCGTATATCGAAGGTGTGTGCCAAAAGAGGAAGTAGAGAGCATCCTCTTTTACTGTCATTCTTCCGCATATGGAGGACATGCCGGGATTGCAAAAATGGCCGCAAAAGTACTTCAGTCAGGATTCTACTGGCCTAGCCTGTTTAGGAAGACACGCAACTATGTAGTTTCCTGCGATTGGTGTCAACGAACGAGAAATATTGGGAAGAGACATGAGATGCTGGAAAACACCATATTAGAGGTAGAACCCTTTGACGTATGGGGAGTAGATTTCATGGGGCCCTTTCCCATTTCTGACAGAAACAGGTACATCCTGGTTGTCGTAGACTACGTCTCCAAATGGGTGGAGGCCGTGGCATCACCCCACTGCGATGCTAGGATTGTAATAAAAATGTTCAAAAAAAACATATTCCCTAGATTCGAAGTTTCTCAAGTAGTAATCAGTGATGGAGGATCCCACTTCATTGAAAAACAATTCAAAAAATTGCTACATAAGTATGGGGTGATCCACAAAGTCTCGACAGCCTACCACCCATTAACTAGCGGACAGGTAGAAATTTCAAATTGGGAAATCAAAAGTAAGAAAAAACGGTAGTGGCATCACGGAAAGATTGGTCACCAAAATTGGATGATGCTCTCAGGGCTTACCGCACAACTTATAAGACCCCGATAGACATGACCTCGTTCCATTTGGTCTACGGAAAGCCTTGCCATCTACCCGTTGAGTTAGAACACAAGGCTTTCTGGGCCATCAAGAAGCTCAACTTGGACTACTGCGTGGCAAGAGAAAAAAGGAAACTGCAGTTAAGTGAATTGGATGAAATTCGAAGAGACACATACGAACATGCTAAGGAATATAAGGAAAGAACCAGGAAATGGCATGACCAACACATCCCGAGGAGGGAGTTTAAGGAAGGAGACTTCGTTCTCCTGTACAACTCCAGGTTGAAACTCTTTCCAGGAAAACTAAAATCAAGGTGGTCAGGAACGTTTTGAGTAAAAAGGGTATACCCATATGGGGCGGTGGACATATGGAGAAGGGAATCAGGAGAGATCAAGGTAAATGGACAACGATTAAAGAAGTATCTAGGGGAGCCCTGATAACGACGATTTGTGTCATGGTACCATTTCAAATTAATTACCAAACCCTCTCTACACTAATATAGCATAGTGAATGACCCGGATCATTTCCCAACGAGTGTAATCAATAGAATAATAGTCTTAGGATTAGCTAATTATTGCTGCAGTTTTGCAAATGTAAACAAGGGGTTTGGATGGAAATAAAACTAATCATACTGAATAGAAAGACAATGCATGTAATCAAACTCTAATCTAACTAAACTATGATTGCGATGAAATTAAAAGAAACTTAAACTCAGCATTCAAACAAGAAAGTACAGGAATTTAAATAACAATTCAAATGTAGAATAACATAAATGTAAAGCAAAGCATGAAATTAAATCTAACCAACTAACTACAACCTAATTACTAAAGAGGCATTTAATCAAACACTACGTAGGCATGGAACAAATTAAACTAAGTATGTGCAATTTTAAACATGGAAGATCATTTCATTAAAAACATTCAACAAATGAAAAAAAAAACAATCAAAGCACGTCAAGGAAAAGCTCGCTGTAGGATTCTGAAATTGGAGTTGGAAGAGGAACTGTCGGAGCTGGAAATTTGATGAAGGCCGGAGCTGTGATGGGCCAGTCGGATGGAGATGGCTGAGGGAGCTACCAGTAGTGGATAGCCGGAGTTGTGGGGGTCCTCGGTCGGATGTGGTGGTGAAGACGGTGGCGGCAGAGCTCGGTGATGAAGCAGTTGTGGAGGAGATGGAATCGATTGGTGGAATGGAGGTGGAGTGGCTGCCGGTCACCGGAGATTGGAAGGGATCCCCTTCCCTCTTCGACAACCGACAAGGGAGGAGGTGAGCACGACGGCGGTAGAAGGCGGAGGTGTCACGTGCGGGAAGAAGAGTCTGAAGTCGGCTGCTCCGTTCGGGCGGAGATGTTGGTTTTATTAAGCTCTTTTCCTTGGCCGTCCGATCTCATCCCTTTCAATCTCAGCCGTCTAATAAAGATAAGGCTTCATTGATCAATTAAGTTGGCTTAATTTGGCTGCTCAATCCAACGGTGGTGATTCCTCCAATTTTGAATGAACGGTTCTGATCCATTTGAAGGGATAATCACGATTGGTCGAATATGGATGAAGGGCTCTGATGTCCAAATCTAAATGTACGGACTGGATCTCTTCAGATCTAGATGGATGGCTCAGAATCAAGCACTTCCATCGGATGATCCATATCGCTCAGATCTAATCTCTTGATTAAACTACCCTTGATCTTGATGAAAGGTCCAGATTGATCCAGCTCAAATGTCCTTTATGCCCTTAGATGAAGTCATATTTGATCCAACTTGAGTCTAGTCCAGTGGCTCATCTCGATCTCCTACAAACAAAGATATAATTTGCATATAAGTCCAAAATTTAAGAGATTTTACACTAAGGTCCAAAAATAGATCCAACTCATAAAATATGCAAATAATCGATAATTAATCACTCGAGAGGATAAAAACAGTGAGATTAAGGACCAAAATAATATGATAAAATAGTAGTTATCATTTCCCCCACACTTATTCTTGCACATCCCAAGCAAATAAAAAAACTAAAAAGTATATCCAAAAACATATCCCTATCATCCCCTAGCAATACCTTGAAAATAGTAAAACATAATTACTTAGGATCATTAAGTTCTGAGAATCTAGGCACTCATATTCCACTTCCTACACAAGTCAATAAGCAAGGTAATTTCCATCAACTTGAATAGATTAAGCATGATAGAACCTCACAAGGTAGATATATGCACTGATACACACATAACAAATATGGAACTGAAGCTCACTCAAAACAGTTTATGATATTGCACTACCATATGCTTGCTAATCTTCTACTTCTCCATTACTATGAACATAAGCACACATAAATCAAGAGGACTTATCAAAAGTAGTGATGAAGCCAATATGAATTCCAAAGAACAAGAAAGATAGGCAACACAGAAGACTAAAACAACATGAGAGCATTGGAGTATTCACATGATGACTACAACAAAATATAGGCAAGAAATCACTTAAACACATCCAACACTCAACTTCCTTGTACCCTTTTTAATGTAATACACAAATTAAACATTCACACATCTTCAAAAATATCTACCCTCAATAAACTCTCAATCCAAGAATGCTTCCACGTGACAAAGCCAAATAGATAGGAATAACATCCTCAAAAACTCAATATCACTAATATGAGAATTTTGAAACCATGATAATGCTTATTTTTATTCATCAATCACATATCATGCAAAGAAAAATAAAACATTTGTTTGTTTTTTTTTCTTGTTGTTGTTTTTTTCTTTTCTTTTTTTTTCTTCTTTTTTTTTCTTCTTTTTTTTCTTTTATTTTTTTCTTTCAACATTTTTTTGTGTTTTTTTTTGAAATCAAACAAAGATACGTGATTGTGATGATGATAAATTTGGGCTCCCATGTTTCAACCTGTGAAAATCTCCTCTCAACAAAAAAATTCAAAAGAATGTAATAATATATTTCATCCCTTTTTTTCACATATAACACTCTCCCTCACACTTAAACTTGTCCGTCCCGGACAATGTACTCATCATGTAATCCCCCAAAACTCTCATCATATGATAAGGAAAGGAAAACCAACAAAGATGTGAAAGTGACAATATAATGACAATGAAAAGATATATCAAGGAACCTACAATGTCATACAAGTATCAGGTGGAATGTATGACGAGTAACAATAACAAAAAAAAAGGGGAGAAAATACAAGAGAAATTGCCTCCATCATATTTATGCAAGCTCGTATTATTGTAATTTCAAAAAGAATCAAAGAAAGTTCTAGAGTGTCAAGTATCACAAGTGTTATCACACACAAGAGGATAAAGGATAGACATGACAATAAACCTCACTAGATGAATAAAAATATCAAGCTTAATCTATCAAGATATAGTCCATCACCATAACAAATGACTAAATGCAAGCAATGTACTTAATCATACCAATGAATCCAAAACTCGATAGTCAAACTTAATTATGATTTACAAATTTCAAAGCACTACGAAAGGATGTGTAAGGAATTATTGAAACCACTATGACAAAGTAAATAAAACCAAATAAGGTATGAAGTAAAAGAACAAAACAAGAATGTAACAACACAAACAGAAAGGTAAAGAAAGATAAAAGCAAGAAAAGAAAGAAATGAACTCCCCTGAATTTCTGGCGGTTGAAGAAGATTCAGAAGTAGTAGCCATTGTGGGAGTGGAATGCTCCGAGAAAAGATCCTTCCCGGTGGTTGAAGTCGATTTAGAAGCAATACCCATGTCGGGGTTGGAATTATCTGAGAGGAAGCAAACGCCTTCTTCAAGTTGTCAGGATAGTGTTGCACTGCTTCCTCTAATATGATCGCCTTCTTATATGTCTTCTCTGGAGGTCGGGGGCGATTCATCAGAAGTTTCCAGCCTGGAGGCTGGATTATTACATTCAGTGTTGAGGCCTTTATGAGCAAAAATATTGGAGGCTTTCTTTGTGGCGAGTCACTGGAGGTCTCCAAATTTATCCATCACCCTATATCGCCGGGTAATTCTGGGTGTTGATATCTAGCAGCTGCTCCTCTTCTTCAGGACATGCATACTCCAAGGAATTAGGAAGAAGATCTAATTGTAGATCCTTTTGTTGCACAACTGAAGGAAACAACTCTGAGAGTGATGCCTCTTCTGCAATATTATCTTCAATAAAACTACAAGCAGCTTCAGTTGGCAACTCATCAATAGTATCATCCACATTTAAAATAGAAGCAACTTCCTCAAAACCATCACATGCATCAATATCAACAATAATATTTGCAACAATACTAATATCATCTAGTGTTCTGCATGTATCAATAATATCATCACATTCCACAACATTAGTATACTCATATATATATGAAGCATCAAGAATTACATCATTATCATCATGCAGAATAGCAGAGGAATCCTGTAGAACTGTAGAAGTAGAGGCAAGCATATCTCCAACTCTACAATTCATCTCCTCAAGCACATGAGTCTGACTTGGCATAAAGTAACGAGGAATAGCCTCTAACTGAGGTTGAATGACTTCTTGTCCTTGCATCTGCTGAGATTGCTGTGAGCTTTTAAACATTGAGTTAGTCTGGAACTCAGGCGACAACCTCTGAAATGCTGGTGGAGACTGATAAGAATGTTGTGAATTCGCAGCCATGACTTCAATAATTTCTCTAGCCTGAGTCGGAGTCTTATTGACTAGGGCCCCTCCACTAGCTACATCAAGCATACATATGTCCATGGGGAGTAGTCTATCATAGAAGTGCAGGATGAGTAGGTGATCGCTAATTTGGTGATGGGGGCAACTAGCACACAATCTTTTGAATCTCTCCCAATACTCATGTAGAGTCTCTCCTATCATTTGCTCAATACCACAAATGCTCTTCCGAATTGCTATGGTCCTGGATGCAGGGAAAAACTTTTCCAAAAAGACTTTCTTCATTTCACTCCAACATGTAATAGAGTCAGGAGGAAGATAATAGATCCAATCCTTTGCCATATCTGATAAAGAGAATAGAAATACTTTGAGCATAATAACCTCCTGTGATATACCCTGTGGCTTCATTGCTGAGCATACCATATGAAATTCTTGCAAGTGCCTAATTGGATCTTCGCTAGCATGACCATGGAATTTCAGAAGCAAATGTATAATTTCAAAGAGTTTAAAATCCACATTTAATTTAGGAAACTGAATGCAAAAAGATTGGCAAGAAACATCCAGTGCGGTGAGTTCCCTGACAATTCTGTTAATCCCTGAATCATGAGCCTGATGAAAGCCTCCTAATCTCTGATAATAGGGATCCATGATCAAAGAAATTTCCTATTTTTATCCTGAAACACTGGCGAATAAAATCAAAAGATACAAGAAACATGCAAAATAGAACACATGGATATACAAGACATAAAAGAATGAAACCCTCAACAAAAGTTTTGAATTTTGATTTTTTTTTAGAAAAATAGACAAACAATCCTAAGTCTACCAAACATCATTACACTCCCCGACAACGGTGTCAAAATTTGATAACGGTGATTTGTGTCATGGTACCGTTTCAAATTAATTACCAAATCCTCTCTACACTAATATAGCATAGTGATTAGTGAATGACCCGGATCATTTCCCAACGAGTGTAATCAATAGAATAATAGTCTTAGGATTAGCTAATTATTGCTGCAGTTTTGCAAATGTAAACAAGGGGTTTGGATCGAAATAAAATTAATCATACTGAACAGAAAGACAATGCATGTAATCAAACTCTAATCTAACTAAACTATGATTGCGATGAAATTAAAAGAAACTTAAACTGAGCATTCAAACAAGAAAGTACAGGAATTTAAATAACAATTCAAATGCAGAATAACATAAATGTAAAGCAAAGAATGAAATTAAATCTAACCAACTAACTGCAACCTAATTACTAAAGAGACATTTAATCAAACACTATGTAGGCATGGAACAAATTAAACTAAGTACATGCAATTTTAAACATGGAAGATCATTTCATTACAAACATTCAACAAATGAAAAAAAAACAATCAAAGCACGTCAAGGAAAAGCTCGTTGTAGGATTCTTAAATTGGAGCTGGAAGATGAATTGTCGGAGCTAGAAATTGGATGAAGGCCGGAGCTGTGATGGGCCAGTCGGATGGAGATGGCTGAGGGAGCTACCGGTAGTGGATGGTCGGAGTTGTGGGGGTCGTCGGCCGGATGTGGTGGTGAAGACGGCGGCGGTAGATCTCGGTGAAGAAGCGGCTGTGGAGGAGATGGAATCGATTGGTGGAATGGAGGTGGAGTGGCTGCTGGTCACCAAAGATTGGAGGGGATCCCCTTCCCTCTCCGGCGACCGACGAGGGAGGAGGTGAGCGTGGCGGCGGTAAAAGGCGGAGGCATCGCGTGCGGGAAGAAGAGTCTGAAGCCGGCTGTTTCGTTCGGGGGGAGATGTTGGTTTTATTAAGCTCTTTTCCTTGGCCATCCGATCTCAACCCTTTCAATCTCAGCCATCTAATAAAGATAGGGCTTCATTAATCAATTAAGTTGGCTTAATTTGGCTGCTCAATCCAACGATGGTGATTCCTCCAATTTTGAATGAACGGATTTGATCCATTTGAAGGGATAATCATGATCGATCGAATCTGGATGAAGGACTATGATGTCCAGATCTAAATGTACGGACTGGATCTCTTCAGATCTGAATCAAGTGCTTCCATCGGACGATCCATATCGCTCAGATCTGATCTCTTGATTAAACTGCCCTCGATCTTGATGAAAGGTCCAGATTGATCCAGCTCAAAATATCCTTTATGCCCTTAGATGAAGCCATATTTGATCCAACTTGAGTTTAGTCCAGTGGCTCATCTCGATCTCCTACAAACAAAGATATAATTTGCATATAAGTCTAAAATTTAGGAGAATTTATACTAAGGTCCAAAAATAGATCCAACTCATAAAATATGCAAATAATTGATAATTAATCACTCGAGAGGATAAAAAAGTGAGATTAAGGACCAAAATAATACGGTAAAATAGTAGTTATGAAGCCCCCATATTCAGAGACGGATGAATGGAGGTTCACTGAACCTCCAGAGCCGAGTTGATAGTGGAGTGCGGTCGAGCTAAACAACCTTAAACAAAGCATTTCTTGGGAGGCAACCCAAGTTTAGTTTTAGATTTCCCTTTGTTTGCATTGCATGAATTTGTTTGATTTTAGTTTTCATTTCCATCCCATTTAGAGTTAGGACTAGAAAAGAACTTTGCTAGGCAAAAATAAAACCCATATTGGCCTACACGGCGAAATGTATGAGAAAGTTTGAACCCTAATGCAAAATGGGGACACACGGCCTGGCCGTGTGTTTTCCCATGGTCGTGCCCGACCGACCCGAGGCGCACACAGCCTAGCGCTGTGTTTTCACACGGCCGTGTCGCGCAAGGTTAAAAGGGGTGAGCCGTGTGTTTTCACCCCATTTGCATCGTGTGCTTCGAAAGCTCTTGCCCTAGTCGTGTGATTTTGTCTTCCCCACCATCTAGAAGCACTTTTAACCTCAAAGGAAGCCAAAAGAAGCAAGGATGAGGAGGACCAAGCAGGTAGCACCTCGATCCGGCGCTTCGGAGCGACGATCAAGGAGAGTCGACGCCCCTCAAGCTCCGGAGGAGGGTAACGCCCTACCCACTCTTCTTTTTCGCAATAACAAACATAGAGATATATATGATGTGCTCTCTACTCGTAAACTCACTATTACTAGGTACTTAGATGAAGATTTGCTAAAGTCTTTAGGGTTGTTGGGTGATATTCAAGCTCTATTTGCAAAAATGGGGTGGGAAGAGATGATGGGAATAAGGCACCCAACCTACCCTAGGATAGTTCTAGAATTTTTGAGTTCCTTAGAGGCAGAAATTTTAACGGGTAGAGAGAGCGAGGAGGGTAGGATAACTTTTAGGCTTTTTAACATTGAGCATGAGTGGACCCTTCACCAATGGAACTCGTGCTTTGGCTTGCCGAGTGGGGGAGAGAGAAGAATCCCTATTGGGTTCAACTCTCGGGTATTTTGGACTGAGTTGATGGGAGAGCATGCTTATGACCCTTCTAGGGCCAAAGCGTCGCGCCTCAAAAATCTCGTCTTTCGATACCTCCACTGTATCATGGCGAGTACTATATTTGGTCGTGGGGAGAGTGACGGTGTAGTTAGAGCTAGCGAGCTGCTTTACCTCTAGGACATGCTACAAGAAAGGAGTAGCATCGATGTAGGGTTCCACTTCATCAGACACTTAGTGAAGATGGGCAAGGTGGCACGAGGAGAGATTAATGTGGGAGGTCTACTTACCTACATTTGCTATAGGATGGGGTACGATTACACTGCATTAGAGAGTATAGAGGGGAGCCCTAGGATTGACCTAGGAGTGTGCATGGCCATGAAGATGATTGTGAGAGAAGGAGACTCCTTATGCTTTGTAAGGAAAAATCTGACGGCCCTTAGGCTCTCCGACCCTGATAGTACCACCATCACTACACGCATCAACTGGCACTTGGACCTGATAGTGGAGTCCCCTCCACATGAGGGACCATCCACATCGGCGCCCATCTCTCCACCTTTATATCACTCTCCCTTTAGTCCACACATGCATAGGAGCCCACCTAGTCCACGCCGATATGAGTCTGCACCTGCACCACCACATTTTTCCACCTTTGAGCAGGATGCAGGTACATCGGCCTATGATTTCTCGAAGTTTTGATCGTGCCTCGACGACATATACACCGAGCAACAGATGCAGATGCAGCGATCGAAGGAGCAGAGCGCCTACCAGCATCCAGAGTTCCAGGGATTCCGGGAGCACTTCCAGTGGGCTAAGGAGTTCTACGATGAGGCTCGCATATACTTCCAGGAGGAGGCTGCTCGTCGCCAGGATGAGGTCGCCTACCGCAGGGAGATACGGCAACACATGCATGCCCAGCAGGCACAGTGGGCTAGGGAGGAGGAGCACCAAGCAACTGTTGTATCCACCAGCTCCCAGATCGACCACATGTACATGTGGCATCAGCGGCTCAACAGTAGGTTCTCCCAGGATCGAGAGATGTCGAGGCTCCCAGAATTTTCACCTCATCCACCATACTAGAGGTATATTTTTATTTAAGTCTGGAGGGAGGACCCCCAAAGTTTAATTTGTTTTGTTTCCTAGCAGTAGTTTCTTTTCTGGTGTTTTCATTCATTTATTCATGCATGGGTTGTTGAGTTTCTTTCAATACTTAGTTCTTGTTATCTCTAAAGCTGCCTCAGTAGTATTTATAAAAAGTTGCTTACATGCGTTATTCTCATAGGTAGCTTAACTTCATTTATCTCGTGGTATTTTATTCTATGCGCTCTAATGGATGTTCTAGACTTACACTGGTTAGCTTTATTTCTTTACACTTACATATGTCGAACATTCTGAAAGGGATAATCTAGTACATACCTAGTTATGATTCATCTCAATAGTCTAGTACTTTGGAATCCATATGTGACTCTAGGTTTAGTATTTTAGTTACTGGAGATGCTCGGATTGTGTAAGCCCATTTGGAAAAATCAAAATCCCAGTGAGAAGAAAAAAAGGAAAAAAAGAGAGAAAGAGAAAAAGGTGAAAAAGAAAAATCAAAGAGGAGAGAGAGAAGATTATGAGGGATAAAAAACAGTTGTCGTGGGTGGAAATGATTAGGTGCCCCTTTGAGACCGAGTTAGGTTACTGGGGAAACACCTAACAATTTCTCTCAATACCGAGCACGCCTTTGAGACTTTATGCTAGATCTAGAGAACGACCCTCGCTTTGGGTAGGTAAGTGCCTAAGAGTCGGAAACCTTAGGAAAGCTATGGGGTGACGACTTAACTCACCATGGAACGGGCATCCCCTACAAATGATTCGCTTAGCAACAGCACGAGGAGCTAACTTAGTGAATTTCTAGAACATATTTATTCTGCTTTGATTGTAAATACCACTTGATAAATTTAGTTGACATGCTAAGTATGGAACAATGTCTTTTTAAATTTCATGGTACTGAGGTTTGCTTAAGGACAAGCAAAGATTTAATCTGGGGGAAGTGATGTGAGCGAAACACATAGGGTTTTAGGAGTAGTTTTCGCTCACATCTTGTTACATTTTATGTTAGTTTCATGCATATGTTACTCTATTTTGTATGCATTTCCTATTTTCTAGTTCGGATGTCTGCTCTTTGTACTTTTGGGTGCAGGTTAGCATTTCGAGAGAAAAGGTGCACTTTCGGAGCAAAAGACGGACAATTTGCAGCTAGACGCAGAGTGGGACACGACCAGGGTGTGTGGCTACACACGGCCGTGTCCAATGGGCGAGATCGACCAACTTAGGGCCACACACGGCCTGGCCGTGTGGAAACACACGGTCATGTTACAGCCCACTAGATTTGCACGATTAGGGTTTTTTCGGATTTTACAGCGGTCCGAGGTGATGTCTATATAAGGATGGCTCTGCCCAAACCTTAGGGGGGAGGCACGATGGCTAGGATGACACACCGAAGCCCTAAAAAGCTTCGGGAACTTGCAACGGGGAAGAGGAACGCCGCTGGAGGTCCATGCCTTTGCACTTCAACGCTGGAGAGATGACCACGAAAGCATTGTAATCCTTTGTTCCTGCATTTTATTCCTTATGTATTCGAACAAATACATGCTTTGTGATTCTTCCTTCATATGCATGGAGTAGTACTTTCGATTTTAGGATTAGAGAGTAGCTTGTGTGCACATGAAAATGTTGGTTCATGTTAAATTCTGCCTTTGAGTTTAATTTGACAATTGGTAGTTGTTTTTACTATATCTATGTGTGTTTGGTTTTCTACCTGCTGTGCTTAGGCGATACGAGGGGTGATAGCCCTCATATCTAAGATTTAGGGAATTTTATACAAGAAAACTAGGGGTAAACATAATCCCCTGTAACCGTGGGTAGAAGGGTGCGATGGAATCGAAAACGGTTCATCGTAGGGATTGATTCGGCATCCACGTACCGTCTATCCCATCCTTTTAGGCGGAGATAGCTCCCGGTAGATGTGGCGGCTCATCGGGAGAGTGTATGATGTCCCTTCAACAAAACCATAGCTAAACATCTAGACAATGCCAATTAATAGCCATTCAGATTGATCAGATCCATCCATTCAAAGTCAGAGAATTCTCAGCCGTTGGATGCACAGCTAGCTTAATGGATTAATCAAGACAATTAAACCCTAGCTCTATTGGACGGCTGAGATTGAAAGGCGCTTGGATCGGACGATGGAGAAAATCCACTTAATTCCTTCATCGCCCGACGCACAGGACAACTGGCATTTCCCATCTTCTTCCGCCGTGCTTAGCCACCTTCCTCGCCGGTCGCCGGAGAGGGAAGGGGATTCCCTCCAATATTCGATTACCGGTGGTCTCCTCCATCACTTCCTCTACCACTGGCAGCCACAACCGATTCAGCCCCATTTTCACCCGTCGATCGCCCAGCCGCATCTCCACTGCCAGCCATCCGTTCCACCTCCGATCAGAGGTGGAATCCACTACTGGCAGTGCACTCTTCATCCGACCAGCTCCACCATTCCAGCAGCTCCAATCGGTCTAGCCACCATTTCCAGCCATCAAGCAGTCACAGCTCCGACCTTCATCCATCTTCCAGTTTCTATTCAGCATCCATTCGGACAGAAAAATTTCTTGTTGATTGTTCTTTACTCTTAGTTAGTGGAATGTTTGTAATCAATTTTACCTTCTATGTCTAATTTGCACGTACTTAATTTAATTTGTTTCATGCCTTGTTGATGTTCGATAAAATGCTTCTTAAGTAATTAGGTCGTAGTTAGTTAAGTTAGATTTAGTTTCATGCTTTACTTTAATTGCACTCTTTTAATCAGTTCATTCAGTAGATTTCATTGATGCATAGCTTATTTCATTAGGTTGTTAGTTAAATCTTTTCTTCCCTTGAGCCTTAGCAGCTGCCTTCACCTTGCTTCCATCTATTATCCTCCACGGATTCGAGGAGGAACCACTTCATCGAGTGATTTTGGCGATGCCCTTCATCTCCATAGCTCGTCCACCTTCTCTTTCAGATTCGAGGAGGAGTTTCGATCCGACAACACTTCTTCGAGCTCAACTGGATCCGCGAGAGTTCGGAGTATTCATCAAACTACTGGATTCAGGAGTTTGCACTATCCCACATCCACTGCCGTTTGCGGAGTCTCAATCGAGCTTCGTCGGACTTAGCCGGAGAAACTTGGTCATTCACCGGGCCTATCTTTGGTTGATTAGATTATTTCCTTTTCCAATTTTTATTGCTTTAATTCTTGCATTGTTAGATTTAGTTGTTGCATGTTAGTCTAGAGTTTTAATTACCTTGCAATCGTAGGTTAGAGCTTAAATTTCAAACCCCCATTTACATTAGAAAACCCAAAGCAATAATTAGAAATCCTAAGTTTACTATTCTATCGATTACACTCGTTGGGAAACAATCCGGGCCATCCACTATGCTGTATTAGTGTAGTTAGGGGGTTCGATAATTAATTTAAAATGGTACCACGACAAATAACCTGTTTATCAAATTTTGGCACCGTTGTCGGGGAGTGTAATGATGCTTAGTAGATTTAGGATTGTTTGTCAATTTTTCTAAAAAATAAAAAAAAATCAAAATTCGAAAACTTGTGTTTAGGGCTTCATTCTTTTATTCTCTTATATATCCATGTATTTTATCATGTATGTTCCCTGTGTATTTTGATATTGTTTGTTAGTATTTCAGGAAAGACAGGAAATTTCTTTGAGCATGGATCCATATTATCAGCCATTTAGAGATCTCAGAGATGCTTATTATTAAGCCACTGAACAACAAGAGTATTACCAACATGAAGATGACTATTATTAGTACCAGCTGCAATATCATCAACCTATTCCTCAGTATCATCAGTCTTATCATCAAGATAGGTATAATTCATTTTCTGGTACATATAATTTCAATTTAGATTTCAGGTATGGGAACACACAGTCTCAGTGCTATCTAACCCCCACCGTCCATTGATACTTACATGCCTAGTTGGGGAGATCAAGCAAGTTACTGTGAAGAAACCCCTACTCCCAGTCAAAAAAATACAAAGACACTAGTAAAACTAGAATCATTTCTACATCAGTATCAACAACAAATGAATGATAGTCATCAACAGATACAGAACATGCAAATCATGTTGGATCAAATTGCATCATCCATCAGCCAGACACAAGCACAAGATGTAGGGATTGCTTCGGAGGCTCATTGGTTCCCATGTCCCCAGATTAAAATTTTCACTAATGAAAACTAATCCGGACGGGATGAGTTTCCTAAGCTCAACCAATTCGTCGTCATGCTAACAACTTGAGCGATCGCTTGAACAAACTAGTTGTTCAAGCAACACAACTCTTCTAGTTGGTTAGCCGCGGAAGAGACGACGGACGGATCGCCGGTTTTTGTGTTTGTCTTCGGGGTCCATGATTATACAAATACATACAAATGCAAACTAGTATAATCAACACATAAGAACATGCTAAGATCAGAAAAAGAAAGTTGTAAAACTTTTATACCTCTCGATCTTCTACCGTATGTCCTATCCTCCTCGTGGACATCGTGTGGGCGAAGATCCTCCACGAGTAGAAGCCTCCTAGATCACGTTCTTCCTTTCCTTGCTCTATCCGAACAAAAAGAAGAACCAAACAAAGACTCCTTCTCCTTTCTAGAACCGACCACCAAGCCAAGGAGCCTGATATAACCGCCGGCCAAGGAGTGTCTTCTTGAGCGTCGGCCAACCTTGTGAAGTGTTGTCGCCGGCCACCAAGGAGAAGCAAGAGGGCGCCGGCCAAGAGCTCCAAGGATGAAACCCCTTCCTTGTTTCCACCGGCCAAGGAGAAAAGGATGAAGGGAAGAGCACCGGCAATGGATGAGAAGAGGATGAGGGGCGCCGGCCAAAACCCTAGGGAGAACCAAGCTTGTCGCCCACTTCTAGCCGCCCAAAACCCTAACTCCTTTAGGGTTTGTTGCCGCCCACTTTTAGATAGGAAAACCCTAATTTCCAAGCACTCTCTTGCCGCCCAAGCCTAAGCCCTCTATTTATAGAATTGGGCTTAAGCCTCCTTTAATCTCCACCGTCGGATCTAGGGATTTAATCTCCACCGTCGGATCTAGGATTTCATCCCAACCGTCGGCTCTAGGGATTTAATCTCAACCGTCGGTTCTAGGAATTTAATCCCAACCGTCGGATCTAGGGATTTAATCTCAACCATCGATTCTAGGGATTTAATCCCAACCGTCGGATCTAGAGATTTAATCTCAACCGTTGGTTCTAGAGTTTTGTTTTCCATCCTTGGATCTAGACTTCATGAGGATTATATTAGGCTACGATAGGGACCATGAGGAGGAGTTGGATCTTGGCTACCCGATGGATCGAAACCACAAAAACTTGATCCATCAATGATGTTCCATTCCACTAGAGGATCATCATTGAATTACCTCACCAACCCCCATAAATCAATATGGGCTCCATATATTATTAGTATATCCATCTCCCTGTGTTTAAGATATCGAATGTCCGTTAATTAATTGATTTACTGACCATCAATCAATTAACATCTAACTCCTCGAGTAGTACCACTCAACCTTATCATCATGTTGACTAAGTCAACCAGCTGGGTTTATATGATGAACCTTATGAGCTCCTCAAGGGGACATCATCAACCTAATATATAGGACACGGTTTCCTCCTATAATCAACGGCACACCATGTAAATAATATCATTTCCCAACTTACCAGGCATATTGATTTAATCCATCTAAATCTCACCCTTTGGTAAATCAAAGAAATAAATACTAAGTACATGTTCCCGTTATTATATCGGGATTAAGAGCATGTACAACATAATATCCAGGTCCGATTCAATTATGTAGTCAGCAATAAATTGAATCACCTCTATGTCGGTCCTGCTCAATACACCTAAGTGTACTAGTGTAACTTTATGTTCAAGACAAAACAATACCATGCTACGCTACAACCATGCCAATGGTTTGTCCAAAACCATCTTGGTCGTGAGCCTCTACTTATATCTTACAAGGGACTGATAACATGATCTTCTGTGCCACACCAAGCATCATGTTATCTACAATGTAAAATATTAGACAATATGCACACATATAATAAATATAAAGTGCAAACAATGATGATGTGATTCTTATTTCAAAATAAAAATGCTTATACAAAAAGAGCTAGGCTTTCAGTATACATTCCAACAATCTCCCACTTATACTAAAAGACTATGTTGTCATCACACTGCCATACATCTGATCCCCATGTCCTCCACATGCCTATCAAACGCTTTCGCTGGAAGGGCCTTAGTGAATGGATTCGCCAGGTTATCCTTTGATGCAATCTTGGCGATAGCTACTTCTCCTCGCTTTACGATCTCTCGTATCAGGTGGTACTTGCGCTCTATGTGTTTACTCGCCTTATGGGCTCGTGGTTCCTTCGAGTTTGCAACTGTACCACTGTTATCACAATAAATTGTGATAGTTCTGGGCAAACCATGAATCACATCCAAGTCCATCAAGAAGTTCCTGAGCCATACAGCTTCCTTGGCTGCCTCAGAGGCTGCCACATACTCAGCTTCCATGGTAGAGTCCGCCACGCATTTCTTCTTGACACTCCTCCATACTATGGCTCCACCACCAAAAGTAAACACAAACCCCGACGTAGACTTACTGTTATACCTATCTGATTGGAAATCAGAATCCGTGTAACCCACAGGGACTAATTGATCTACCCGGTAAACCAGCATATAATCCCTAGTCCTTCTCATGTACTTCAATATATGCTTTACCGCAGTCCAATGTCCCTGTCCAGGATTACTCTGATATCTGCTTACCATGCCTACGGCAAAGCAGATATCTGGTCTTGTACATAGCATAACATACATGAGGCTTCCTACTGCCGAAGCATAAGGAACCGCCTTCATCTCCTCTATCTCCTTTGATGTTTTAGGACACATCTCTTTAGATAAATGAACTCCATGCCTGAAAGGTAGAAAACCCTTCTTGGAGTTCTGCATGCTAAAACGAGCTAGGACCGTGTCTATGTATGAAGCTTGAGATAAGCACAACATCCTTTTCTTGCGATCCCTTATAACTTTGATCCCAAGGATGTGTCCCACTTCTCCCAAGTCCTTCATGTCAAACTGTTTGGACAACCATACCCTTACGTCTGATAACACTTTGATATTGTTGCCAACTAACAAAATGTCATCTACGTATAGTACAAGAAATACCACTACGTTTCCGTCACATCTTTTGTATACACATGGCTCATCCGGACTTTGAATAAATTCATATGACTTGATTACCTCATCAAAACCGATGTTCCAAGATCTGGAAGCTTGGTTCAATCCATAAATGGACCGATTAAGCTTACACACTAGATGCTCTTTGCCTTTAGCAATGAATCCCTCTGGTTGCCGCATATAGATGTTCTCCTCAAGACTTCCGTTAAGGAAAGGTTGTCTTGACATCCATCTGCAAATCTCATAATCCATATGAGCAGCTATAGATAAGAGAATCGGATAGACTTAAGCATAGCTACTGAAAAGGTCTCCTCATGTCGATACCCTCTTTACGAGTATACCCTTTTTGACAAGCCTAGCTTTGAAGGTCTCAACCTTCCGTCTACTCCTCTCTTTCTCTTGTAGATCCACTTGCATCCAATGGCTTTTTACACCATCGGGTGGTTCTACTAGCTCCCGGACATGATTAGAATCCATAGATTCTATCTGAATTCATCGCTTTGCCAAGATCAGCATCTCTATCTTGGAGTGCCTCGTCATATGTCCGAGGATCGGGTTCATGTTCACGAGGACTAAGTCTCGAAGACTCTCTCCCAAGAACATGAATCTCTCGGGTTGTCTAACAACCCTCCCACTACGACGAGGTGCCTCCTGTGTATGCTCTGTGACACGCGGTGCAGTGACTTGTGGTATCTCCTCTTGTACCGGTGGTACTGAAGTCGGGACTTCCCCTGTCAACTCCTCAAGAACAATCCTACTTGTGGGCTTGTGGTTCATCACATAGTCCTCCTCTAGAAATCTGACATTCGTACTCACGATCACCTTCTGATCTCTAGGACTATAGAACAAACCACCCTTCGTTCCCTTAGGGTAGCCAACAAATAAGCGTACTTCTGTATGAGATTCCAACTTACCAGCATCTCCCTTCAGCACATGTGCTGGACTACCCCAAATCCGAATATGTCTTAGACTAGGCTTTCGCCCAGTCCACAACTCTGTGGGAGTAGAGGGTATTGACTTAGATGGAACCAAGTTCAGAATGTGTGCTGATGTTTCCAGAGCAAACCCCTAGAACGAATCAGGTAACTCAGAATAACTCATCATCGATCTAACCATCTCCATAAGAGTCCTATTCCTTTGCTCCACCACACCATTATGCTGGGGTGTGCCAGGTGCGGACAATTGGGATTGAATCTCAGCCTCTGATAAGTAACTCCTAAACTCTCCCAAGAGGTACTCGCTACCACGATCAGATCGTAGTGTCTTGATACTTTTACCTTGACTGTTCTCCACATCAGCCTTGAATTCTTTGAACCTGTCAAAGCATTCAAACTTGCGGCGCATCAAGTAAATGTATCCATATCTTGAATAATCGTCTATAAAAGAGATGAAATATTCAAAACCACCTCTTGCCTTGATAGACATAGGACCGCACAAATCAGAATGAACCAATTCTAACACATCTTTGGCTCTATACCCCTTGGCCTTGAAAGGCCTCTTGGTTATTTTACCTTCCAAGCAAGATTCGCAGGTTGGGAGATCCTCCACCACTAATGAACCCAAAGGTCCATCAGCTATCGACCTTTGAATTCTACTTAGGTTAATATGACCAAGCCTTAGATGCCAAAGATATGTCTGGTTCATTTTCGAAGGTTCTTTTCTCTTATTAGACTTAGAAGATGAGTTATTTACTTCTATTTGCATCGTGGGAGTTTTCGGTTCAAGAGTATACAAATTGCCAACCAATGTACCAGAACAGATAATCTCCCTATTCCTTTTTATAACCACTTTGTCATTAAAAGAAACAGAATATCCATCCAAAAATAATTTAGAAACTGAAATTAGATTCTTTCTAAAAGTAGGTACATAAAGACAATTTCTCAAAATCAAAACTTTATTCCTATCAAAAGATAAATAAATGTCTCCCACTGCAATTGCCACCACCTTTGAAGCATTGCCCATGAAGACGGTAATATCTCCCTCAGCTAGTCGTCGGGTTTCCTAGAACCCCTGCAAAGTATTTCAAACATGATCAGTGGCTCTTGTATCTACACACCAGGCACTGGTAGATAACACCGCTAAACATGTTTCAACAACTAAACAAGAAGATATACCTTTGTTCTTTTGGCGAGGACAGTCCGCCTTCCAATGTCCAGTCTGCTTGCAAGTGAAGCACTTGCCTTTCGGCTTCTTCACTCCTGCCTGAGGTCCTACTGCCACTTTCTTTGCTCCACCTTGCTTCTTCTTCTTCTTACCTTTCAGTTTAGAAGAAGAAACCTTCTGAGCAACCATGGCTTGAGCGCTTTGATGAAAAAGCTCCTCTGCCGCCTGGAGTTCTGTCAGAAGCTCCGCTAACGAATACAACCTCTTGTTCATGTTGTAGTTGAGGTGGAACTGCTCAAAACTCCTAGGCAGAGACTGGAGAATGATATCGACCTGAGTTTCCCCATCGATCTCAGCTCCGAAGACTTCCATCTCATTAAGATGAGCCATCATCTTGAGAACATGATCCCTAACTTGTGTTCCCTCGATCATGGTGGTCGTCATAAAGTTTCTCATCGCCTCCTGTCTAGCCGCCCTACTCTGATGTCCGAAAAGTTCCTTGAGATTGAACATCATGTCATAAGCTGTGGCCATGGCCTGATGCTGATGTTGCAGCACATTTGACATAGATGCCAAAATGTAACACTGCGCCATCTCATCTGCCTTGATCCATTTCTTATAACTTTCTTTCTCCTTTTCATCAGAGTCATCGGTGGGCTTAGGAGGACAGACCTCGAAGAGTACAAATTTGTACTCCTCTACAGTTAAGACAATATCCAAATTTCTTTTCCAATCAATATAATTTGTTCCAGTAAGTTTATTTTCTTTTAATATCACAGCAAGTGGGTTGAAAGCCATTTGAAAAACCTAAGAATCACAATGATCAAAATATTAGATTTCAAATATTATTGATTCCTCAAAACAATAAAATTTCGAAATCAACCTACACCTCAAAACACTGAGAATATCGCATGCCACGATATTGTGGACGTATACGAATTCTACATTTGTAAGAGGAGGTTTTACCCATTAATTTTATTATCTTGTCAACCTTACTTTTTGACAAATAAAATTAATAGTTGGTTCCTCTTTGGCTCTACAAATAAAAGCAGTGACTCCGATGGGGAGGATACATTTTATTTGTATCTAAGTGTGCACCATTACACGATACTAAGGGAATTATTTTGGATTATGTGTCTTACCGATGGGGAAGTACACACGCTCCTAAATAATTTCCTATAACCATTATTTGACCTAGTGATCCGCAAACAAACCCATCCGATGGGGAGGAAGGCACTCAGAGCCGACGCGCAAGTTTGTTGCATCACACGTCAAATTGTAATGGAGGCTGCGGAAATTAATTAAAATGTCCCTCTCCCACTTAGTAAATTGACAATGAAGAATTTTCAAGCATACACAACATGCATATAAAACAAATCAGCAATAAATATGGAAAAAATCGGAATTTTCCCAACTATTATGGCATTGTTCTCCAATACGCATCCCGTCGTGTCGCCACCTCGTCCGCTCCATCTTTTCCCGTGCGCAAGTCACCAAAGAGATCTGAGCCGAGATAAACTATTTTAATTTACATCCATCGATCCTATACTCCACGAAGGAGTGTACAAATAATCTAGATCAAAAGTAAACTAAAATGAGTGGCTAAACAATGCCGTATTTAATTACAAAAATTAAATACTAATCTAGCCTCGTCAACCCCGAGAATTCAAATAATATACATACAATCACGCACAAACAATCACATACACACATATAGCCATAATAGTCGGATCTTATGCCTGCAACCAAAAAGTTAGCCTACGCACATCCTACTATTATCCGGCATACTCAATATATGATATGTGCATGAAAGTAACCGAATCCAAAACACACAAAACCGGAAACCGTGGCTCTGATACCATTTTGTAGGGATTGCTTCGGAGGCTCATTGGTTCCCATGTCCCCGGATTAAAATTTTCACTAATGAAAACTAATCCGGACGGGATGAGTTTCCTAAGCTCAACCAATTCGTCGTCATGCTAACAACTTGAGTGATCGCTTGAACAAACTAGTTGTTCAAGCAACACAACTCTTCTAGTTGGTTAGCCGCGGAAGAGACGACGGACGGATCACCGGTTTTTGTTTTTGTCTTCGGGGTCCATGATTATACAAATACATACAAATGCAAACTAGTATAATCAACACATAAGAACATGCTAAGATCAGAAAAAGAAAGTTGTAAAACTTTTATACCTCTCGATCTTCTACCGTATGTCCTATCCTCCTCGTGGACGTCATGTGGGCGAAGATCCTCCACGAGTAGAAGCCTCCAAGATCACGTTCTTCCTTTCCTTGCTCTATCCGAACAAAGAGAAGAACCAAACAAAGACTCCTTCTCCTTTCTAGAACCGGCCACCAAGCCAAGGAGCTTGATATAACCGCCGGCCAAGGAGTGTCTTCTTGAGCGCTGGCCAACCTTGTGAAGTGTTGCCGCCGGCCACCAAGGAGAAGCAAGAGGGCGCCGGCCAAGAGCTTCAAGGATGAAACCTAGCCCTTGTTTCCACCGGCCATGGAGAAAAGGATGAAGGGAAGAGCACCGGCAATGGATGAGAAGAGGATGAGGGGCGCCGGCCAAAACCCTAGGGAGAACCAAGCTTGCCGCCCACTTCTTGCCGCCCAAAACCCTAAGTCCTTTAGGGTTTGTTGCCGCCCACTTTTAGATAGGCAAACCCTAATTTCCAAGCACTCTCTTGCCACCCAAGCCTAAACCCTCTATTTATAGAATTGGGCTTAAGCCTCCTTTAATCTCCACCGTCGGATCTAGGGTTTCATCCCAACCGTCAGCTCTAGGAATTTAATCTCAACTGTCGGTTCTATGAATTTAATCCCAACCGTCGGATCTAGGGATTTAATCTCAACCGTCGGTTCTAGGGATTTAATCCCAACCGTCGGATCTAGAGATTTAATCTCAACCGTTGGTTCTAGAGTTTTGTTTTCCATCCTTGGATCTAGACTTCATGAGGATTATATTAGGCTACGATAAGGACCATGAGGAGGAATTGGATCTTGGCCACCCGATGGATCGGAACCACACAAACTTGATTCATCAATGATGTTCCATTCCACTAGAGGATCATCATTGAATTACCTCACCAACCCCCATAAATCAATATGGGCTCCATATATTATTTGTACATCCATCTCCCCGTGTTTAAGATATCGAATGTTCGTTAATTAATTGATTTACTGACCATCAATCAATTAACATCTAACTCCTTGAGTAGTACCACTCAACCTTATCATCATGTTGACTAAGTCAACCAGCTGGGTTTACATGATGAACCTTATGAGCTCCTCAAGGGGACATCATCAACCTAATATATAGGACACGATTTCCTCCTATAATCAACGGCACACCATGTAAATAATATCATTTCCCAACTTACTGGCCATATTGATTTAATCCATCTAAATCTCACCCTTTGGTAAATCAAAGAAATAAATACTAAGTACATGTGCCCGTTATTATATCGGGATTATGAGCATGTACAACAGAATATCCGAGGTCCGATTCAATTATGTAGTCAGCAATAAATTGAATCACCTCTATGTCGGTCCTGCTCAATACACCTAAGTGTACTAGTGTAACTCTATGTTCAAGACAAAAAAAAATACCAAGCTACGCTACAACCATGCCAATGGTTTGTCCAAAACCATCTTGGTCGTGAGCCTCTACTTATATTCTACAAGGGACTGATAACATGATCTTCTGTGCCACACCAAGCACCATGTTATCTACAATGTAAAATATTAGGCAATATGCACACATATAATAAATATAAAGTGCAAACAATGATCATGTGATTCTTATTTCAAAATAAAAATGTTCATACAAAAAGAGCTAGGCTTTCAGTATACATTCCAACGCAAGATTCCACCCAGTTTTGCTCAGAGATTATTTCTGATGGTAGTGATGTGCTTAGGGAGATGGATTATAGAGCTGGTGATATGTATGCTCCTACCTCTACAGCTCTACAAGACTCCTCTGTTGATATGCATGATGATGATGTACTATCTGATGGTCTAGATATTGATAAAGTTGCTTTTGTGGTCGATGACTTGCAGGATGATACTAGCAGCTTAGATTTACTCTATGATGTTGTTTGTGCCCTAGATTATTCTAAAGAAAAAGAGCAGTTTCCAGATACCAGTGCCCCAACTTGCCAGCCAAACCAGAAGTTAAGTGAGATAGCAGTGGCAAGCAATTCTGATGAGCTGATTCCCATGGAAGTGGTGGATAGCTGGAGGCCCCCAAACTGGACACTTCCATCTCAGCCAGAGTCTCCAAGAATTTTGCTGATGAAAGCCCTGACAACAAATGTAATAATCTTGCCCCAAGGTTGGACACTTTTCCTGAATCGACCTCAGACCTCTAAAGAAAACATATAAAAAGGCAATCATATTGGAGGGAGCAACACAGTATTATCATGATCACACCATGAAGGCGCTCACCCCCATTCAGTCCATTTCACTCCCAGCGTAGATGTTAAAGCTGAATCTTCTTCAACCACCGGGATGGGATTTCTTTAGGAGCACTCCACGGCCTGCGTGGCTCCTCCTACTGAACCTTCTTCAACCGCCAGGACCTCAGGGGAGTTTGCTCCATCTCATCTCTTTTCTTTTTCTTTGTATATATGTTTCTTTTACTTCATTTGTTTTTGTTTTTGTTGTTATGTTTTGTTTGTTCAGTTTTTGTTTTATCGATTTTTCAAATAAATTTTCAATGCATTCCTTTATATCATCTTAGAAGTCATGAAAGTCAGTTAAATTTGATTGTCGAGTTTCAGGGATTTATTGACTTGAATGGATTATTTGATTGCATATGTTTACTACTTGGTGATGGATTCTATGTTGATAGACTGAGTTGATTAATTTTGTTTATCTAGTGAGGATTGAGCCTATTTTTATTGCTTGTGTGTGGTGCACTTGTGGTTATTGTAACTCTAGAACTTGCTTTGATTCTTTCGATATCACACAACAGTAGGTTTGCATGATTATTATGAAGGCAATCACATTTGTTTTTTTTCACTTCTTTTATCATCACATGCTTATTTGAATAACATTCTAGCCATTCATCCTTACATTTTTTTCTTTCCTGCCATTACTTTCTTCACCATTTCTATTTCTGGATGTGGAATACTTGGATGATCAATGATGAGTATTTTTCCTAGGATGGACAAAAATTTAAGTGTGGGGGAGAGAGTAACTCAGGGAAATTTAGTGTTAGCATAGACAAGTCATGCTTGATCACCATGAGCTAGCCATGCTTTTTATCTTTTTAGCTGAGCCTAATGTTGGAGCATAGGGAAGTGCACTACATGTCAAAAAAAAAAGCTAAAAAAAAGTAGAAAAAAAAAATAAATTGGGTGCCCATGAAATAAAAAAAAAGTATTGTGAAAAATTTTAAGATGTGGTGTCATTCATTTTTATTTATGTGTGATAGTATTTTTATTAACGACATCCCTTGTTGCAATCATTGAGAGATTTATTGTATATCATTAGTAGATTTGTATTGAAGAATGTGATAAGTGTTGTTTACATGTTTATTGGGTTAGAAAAAAATTTTTAGGGCAATGCTTTCTTATACTCATCTATGTAACATTCCAGTATTTCTATATCTTCTTGCATTTCTTTAGCTATTTCTTACCTTTCTTTCCTTTTGCACATATTATCATTTTTCTTGTATTCATGTTTCCCTTACATTCTTAATAAGTCTTCAGTGATTGTGCATTTTTATGTGTATATAGTGGTGAAGGTAGAAGAAAAGCATGAAGGGTTTTGCTTATCGAGTCCGTGAGGGGAAACTTCGCTTCCCACTTCACCTCGGTAGATTGTCCATGGCGATCCCTTCGATGTCCCTGGATTAAAAAAAAATTAATCCTAGACAAAAGGGATTGCCCAAACTACCAAGCCATCGTCGTGCTATTCGTTTAGAGAGGTCACTTGAACAAACTAGTTGTTCAAGCGACCACCTCTATTCTACGAGTAGCCGCGGAATAGACGATGTCCGGATCGCCGGTTTTCGTGTTTATGCTCGGGATCCAAGTATTATTTAGCCATTTACAGATTTATAACATGCTTATAATTGAAAAACAAAAACAAGTAACAAACAAAAGAAGAAAGAAGAATAGGTATACCTCTCGATCTTCTAATGTATGACCTTCCTCCTTTTGGACGTCGTGTGGGCGACGATCTACCAAAAGTCGAAGCTCCTAGATCTCAAATCTTCCTTCCTTGATCTTCCAAAGCAAGAGGAAGAGTAGAAACAAGCTTTTTCTTCTCCCTAAAACCAACCAACAAGGAGCATACAATCTCCTTGCCGCCGGCCAACTAGAAGGTGGAGAAGATGATGGAAAACAATCAAGACACCAAGGGAAACCCTATATCTTGTTTCCACCACCTAAGGAGAGGGAGAAGAAAGCTTTTGGGCGCTGACCAAGGTCTGGAAAGGGGCTGGAAAGAAGATGGATGCCGGCCACAAGAAGAAGAAGAAGAAACAATCACCTTCCTTATTTGGTGACGCCCTAGCCTCCAAACCCTAACCCTAATCCTATCTCAACTAAGATTCACCTTCTTGCCGCCCAAAACCCTAGCTCTCTTGATCATCATCCACGCCAACTCCCATGGCCTCCTTTTATAGAGTTAGGGATAAGTCATGAATTAATCTCCTCCATTGGTTCTAGGGATTTAATCTCAACCGTCGGATCTAGAGATTTAATCTCAACCATCAGATCTTAGAGATTTAATCTCTACCTATGGATCTTAGAGTTTTGTTTCTATCCATTGGATCTAAGCATCATGAGGTGTTAATAGGCTACATTAGGGACCATGAGGAGGAGTTGGGTCTTGGCCACCCATGGATCAAGCCCACATAAAGTTCGATCCACTAATGATGATCCAATCCACTAAAGGTTCATCATTGATCTACCTCACCAACCCCCATATGATAATATGGGCTCCATATATTATTTGTACATTTTCTCCCCGTGTTTAAGATCTCCAATGTCCGTCGATTAATTAATTTATTGACCATTAATTAATCAATATCTAACTCCTTGAGTAGTACCACTCAACCTTTTCATCATGTCAGACCAAGTACACCTGTAGGGTTTACATGATGAACCTTATGAGCTCCTCAAGGGGACATCATCATCCTAATATATAGGACACGGTTTCCTCCTATAATCAACGGCACAACATATAAATAATATCATCTCCCAACTTACCGAGCCTATCGATTTAATCTATAAATCTCGCTCATTGGTAAATCAAAGAGATGAGTACTAAGTATATGTGCCCGTTATTATATCGGGATTAAGAGCATGTACTAAATAATATCTGAGGTCCGATTCAATTATGTAGTCTGCAATAAATCGAATCACCTCTGAGTCGGTCCTGCTCAATACACACAAAGTGTACTAGTGTGATTCTATGGTCAAGACAAACCAATACCAAATCACAGTACAACCATTCCGATGGTTTGTCCAAAGCCATCTCGGTTGTGAGCCTTTACTTATACTTTTCAAGAGGTCGATAACATGGTCTTCTGTGTGACACCACACACCATGT
Organism: Wurfbainia villosa; assembly: GCA_025175895.1. NCBI lineage: Eukaryota > Viridiplantae > Streptophyta > Magnoliopsida > Zingiberales > Zingiberaceae > Wurfbainia > Wurfbainia villosa. The sequence continues at coordinate 121,963,511 of CM045990.1, forward strand.
TATCTACAATGTAAAGTATTAGACAATATTGCATAACCATAAAAATATGCAAACAATGATCATGTGATTCTTATTCCAAAATAAATATGTTCATACAAAAGATAGACTTTTCAGTATACATCCCTACAATCTCCCACTTATACTAAAAGACTATGTTGTCCTCAAAGTGTCATACATCTGATCCCCATTCCTTCCACATGCCTATCAAAAGCTCTCGCCGGAAGGGCCTTAGTGAAAGGATCTGCCAGGTTATCCTCCGATGCAATCTTGGCCACAACAACTTCTCCTTTCTTTACGATTTCTCGTATCAGGTGGTACTTGCGCTCTATGTGTTTACTAGTCTTATGGGCTCGTGGTTCCTTCGAGTTTGCAACTACACCACTAATATCACAATAAATCGTGATAGTTCTAGGCAAACCAGGAATCACATCCAAGTTCATCAGGAAGTTCCTGAGCCATACAGCTTCTTTGGCCGCCTCATAGGCCGCCACATACTCAGCTTCCATGGTGGAGTCTGCCACGCATTTATGCTTGACACTCCTCCATACAATGGCTCCACCTTCCAAAGTAAACACAAAACTTGAGGTAGACTTACTGTTATCCCTATCAGATTGGAAGTCAGAATCTGTGTAACCCACAGGGAGTAATTGGTCTGCCCGATAAACCAACATATAATCCCTATTCCTTCTCAGGTACTTCAATATATGCTTTACCGCAGTCCAATGTCCCTGTCCTGGATTACTCTGATATCTACTGACCATGCCCACGACAAAGCAGATATCTGATCTCGTACAGAGCATCGCATACATGAGGCTTCCTACTGCCGAAGCATATGGAACCGCCTTCATCTTCTCTATCTCCTCAGATGATCTAGGACACATCTCCTTAGATAAAGGAACTCCATGCCTGAAAGGTAGAAAACCCTTCTTGTAGTTCTGCATGCTAAACGCTTCATAATCGTGTCTATGTATGAAGCTTGGGATAAGCACAACATCCTTTTCCTGTGATCCCTTATAACCTTGATCCCAAGGATGTGTCCCACCTCTCCCAAGTCCTTCATATCAAACTGTTTGGATAACCATACCCTTACGACCGATAACACCTTGATATTGTTGCCAATCAACAAAATGTCATCTACGTATAGTACAAGAAACACCACTACGTTTCCGTCACATCTCTTGTATACACAAGACTCATCCGGATTTTGAATAAATCCATAAGACTGGATCACCTCATCAACCGGATGTTCCAAGACCTCAAAGCTTGCTTCAATCCATAAATGGACCGATTAAGCTTACACACAAGATGCTCTTTGCCTTTAGCAATGAATCCCTCTGGTTGCTTCATGTAGATGTTTTCCTCAAGACTTCCATTAAGGAAAGTTGTCTTGACATCCATCTTCCACACCTCATAATCAATATGTGCTGGACTCCCCCATATCCGAATATGTCTTAGACTAGGCTTTCGCCCAGTCCACAACTCTGTGGGAGTAGAAGGCACTTATTTAGATGGAACCAAGTTCAGAATGTACACCACCGTATCTAGAGCATATCCCCAGAACGAATCTGGCAAGTCAGAATAACTCATCATCGATCTAACCATCTCCATAAGAGTCCTATTCCTTCGCTCTGCTACACCGTTCTGCTAGGGTGTGCCAGGTGCAATCAATTGGGATTGAATCCCAGCCTCTGATAAGTAGTTCCTAAACTCTCCCAAGAGGTACTCACCACCACGATCAGATCGTAGTGTCTTGATACTTTTACCTTGACGTTTCTCCACATCAGCCTTGAATTCTTTGAACTTGTCAAAGCATTCAGACTTGCGGCGCATCAGGTAAATGTATCCATATCTTGAGTAATCGTCTATAAAAGAGACGAAATACTCAAAACCACCTCTAGCCTGGATAGACATAGGACCACACAAATCAGAATGAACCAATTCTAACACATCTTTGGCTCTATACCCCTTGGCCTTAAAAGGCCTCTTGGTCATCATACCCTCCAAGCAAGATTCACAGGTTGGGAGATCCTCCACCACTAATGAACCCAAAGGTCCATCAGCTATCAACCTTTGAATTCTGCTTAGGTTAATGTGACCAAGCCAAAGATGCCAAAGATATGTTTGGTTCATCTTCGAAGGTTCTTTTCTCTTATTGGAATTAGAAGATGAGTTATTAACTTCAATTTGCATCGTGGGAGGTTTTGGTTCAAGTGTGTACAAATTTCCTATCAATGCACTCGAACAGATAATGTCCCTATTCCTTCTTATAACAACTCTGTCATTAAAAGAAATAGAATATCCATCCATAAACAATTTAGAAACCGAAATTAAATTCTTTCTAAATAAGGGAACATAAAGGCAATTCTTAAGAACCAAAAGTTTATTTTTCTCAAAAGATAAATGAACATCTCCCACTGCAATAGCCGCCACCTTCGTGGCATCGCCCAAGTACACGGTAATCTCCCCCTCAGCCAGTCGTCTGGTTTCCTGGAACCCCTGCAAAGTATTGCAGACATGATCAGTGGCTCCCGTATCTACACACCAGGAGCCGGTAGATAACACCGCTAAACATGTTTCAACGACTAGACCAAAAGATATACCTTTGTTCTTGCGGTTGGGGCAGTCCTTCTTCCAGTGTCCAGTCTGCTTACAAGTGAAGCACTTGCCTTTCGGCTTCTTCACTCCTCCCTGAGTACCTCCCACCGCCTTCGCCCCGGTTTGTTTCTTCTTCTTCTTGCCTTTCGGCTTAGAAGTAGAAACCTTCTGGGTCACCACGGCATGCGCCTAAGCACTCTGACGAAATAGTCCCTCTGCCGCCTGAAGTTCTATCAGAAGTTTCGCCAACGAATACAACCTCTTGTTCATGTTGTAGTTGAGGCGAAACTGCTCAAAACTCCTAGGTAGATACTGGAGTATGATATCAACCTGGGTTTCCCCATCGATCTCAGCTCCTAGGACCTCCAGCTCATTCAAATGAGCCATCATCTTGAGAACATGATCCCTCACGGGTGTTCCCTCGACCATGGTGGTCGTCATTAAGTTTCTCATGGCCTCTTGCCTCGCAACCCGATTCTGGTGTCCGAAAAGCTCCTTGAGATTGAGCATCATATCATAAGCAGTGGACATGGCTTGATGCTAATGTTGAAGTACATTTGACATAGATGCCAAAATGTAACACCGCGCCATCTCATCGACCTTGATCCACTTCTTATAGCTCTCTCTCTCCTTTTCCCCAGAATTATCTGCAGGCTTGGGAGGGCACTCTTCGAGGAGTACATATTTGTATTCCTCAGCAGTCAAGACAATGTCTAGATTCCTCTTCCAATCTACATAGTTGGGTCGAGTAAGTTTGTTCTCTTTCAGTATCACAGCAAGTGGGTTGAAAGTCATTTTGAAAGAAAACCTAAGAATCACATAAATCAAAATATTAGATTTAAAAAAATTATTGATTCCTCAAACAATAAAATTTTAAAATCAACCAACACCTCAAAACACCGAGAATATCGTATGCCACGATAGTGTAGACGTATACGAATTCTACATTTGTAAGAGGAGATTTTACCCATTAATTTTACTATCTTGTCAACCTAACTTTTTGACAAGTAAAATTAATAGTTGGTTCCTCTTTGGCCCTACAAATAAAAGCAGTGACTCCGATGGGGAGGATACTTATATTTGTATCTAAGTGTTCACCATTACTCGGTACTAAGGTAATTATCTCGGGTTATGTGCCTTACGATGGGCAAGTACACATGCTCCTTAATAATTTCCACTACCATATTCGACCTTGTGATCCTCAAACAAACTCATCCGATGGGGAGGAAGGCACTCAGAGCTGACGCGCAAGTTTGTTTGCATCACATGTCAAATCGTAATGGAGGTCGTGGGAATTTTAAAAAAAAATTCCCTCTCCCACTTAGTAATTTGAAATTGAGGAATTTTCCTCGCCTACGACATGCATATCAAACAAAAAGCAATAAATATGAAAAATAAATTATTTTCCAACTATTATAGCTTTTGTCTTCAATATGACTCCCGTCGCATCGCCATCTCGTCCGCTCCTCCTACGCCATATACGAGCCATCCGGAGATCCGAGCCGAGACTAAAACCTATTTTAATTTACATCCATCGATCCTATAATCCATGAGGGAGTGTACATGAAATCTAGATTGAAAGTAAAATAAAATAAAGAGTGGATAAACAATTCCATATTTAATTTACAAAAACTAAATACTAGCCTCGTCAACCTTGAAGATTCAACAAAATAAATATTTACACACATACAATCACATACACACATATGGCCATAATAGTTGGATCTTATGCCTGCAACCAAAGAGTTAAACTATGCATATCCTACTATTATCCGGCACATATAATATATGAAAAAGTGCATAAAAATTAACCGAATCCTAAACACACAAAACCGGAAACCTTGGCTTTGATACCAATTGAAGGGTTTTGCTTATCGAGTCCGTGAGGGGAAACTTCGCTTCCCACTTCACCTCGGTAGCTTGTCCATGGCGATCCCTTCAATGTCCCTGGATTAAAAAAAATTTAATACTAGACAAAAGGGATTGCCCAAACCACCAAGCCATCTTCGTGTTATTCATTTAGAGAGGTCACTTGAACAAACTAGTTGTTCAAGCGACCATCCTCTATTCTACGAGTAGCCGCGGAATAGACGATGTCCGGATCGCCGGTTTTCGTGTTTATGCTCGAGATCCAAGTATTATTTATCCATTTACAGATTTATAACATCTTATAATTGAAAAACAAAAACAAGCAACAAACAAAAGAAGAAAGAAGAATAGGTATACCTCTCGATCTTCTAATGTATGACCTTCCTCCTTTTGGACGTCGTGTGGGCGACGATCTACCAAATGTCGAAGCTCCTAGATCGCAAATCTTCCTTCCTTGCTCTTCCAATGCAAGAGGAAGAGTAGAAACAAGCTTTTTCTCCTCCCTAAAACCAACCAACAAGGAGCATATAATCTCCTTGCCGCCGGCCAACTAGAAGGTGGAGAAGATGATGGAAAACAATCAAGACACCAAGGGAAACCCTATATCTTGTTTCCACCACCTAAGGAGAGGGAGAAGGGAGCTTTTGGGTGTCAGCCAAGGTCTAGAAAGGGGCTGAAAAGAAGCTGGACACCGGCCACAAGAAGAGGAAGAAGAAACAATCACCTTCCTTATTTGGTGTCGCCCTAGCCTCCAAACCCTAACCCTAATCCTATCTCAACTAAGATTCACCTTCTTGCCGCCCAAAACCCTAGCTCTCTTGATCATCATCCACACCAACTCCCATGGCCTCCTTTTATAGAGTTAGGGATAAGTCATGAATTAATCTCCTCCATTGGTTCTAGGGATTTAATCTCAACCGTCGGATCTAGAGATTTAATCTCAACCGTCGGATCTTAGAGATTTAATCTCTACCTATGGATCTTAGAGTTTTGTTTCTATCCATTGGATCTAAGCATCATGAGGTGTTAATAGGCTACATTAGGGACCATGAGTAGGAGTTGGGTCTTAGCCACCCATGGATCAAGCCCACATAAAGTCCGATCCACTAATGATGATCCAATCCACTAAAGGTTCATCATTGATCTACCTCACCAACCCCCATATGATAATATGGGCTCCATATATTATTTGTACATTTTCTTCCCGTGTTTAAGATCTCGAATGTCCGTCGATTAATTAATTTACTGACCATTAATTAATCAACATCTAACTCCTTGAGTAGTACCACTCAACCTTTTCATCATGCCGAACCAAGTCAACCTACAGGGTTTACATGATGAACCTTATGAGCTCCTCAAGGGGACATCATCATCCTAATATATAGGACACAGTTTCCTCCTATAATCAACGACACACCATATAAATAATATCATCTCCCAACTTACCGAGCCTATCGATTTAATCTATAAATCTCGTCCATTGGTAAATCAAAGAGATAAGAACTAAGTATATGTGCCCGTTATTATATCAGGATTAAGAGCATGTACTAAATAATATCTGAGGTTCGATTCGATTATGTAGTCAGCAATAAATCGAATCACCTCTGAGTCTGTCCTGCTCAATACACACAAAGTGCACTAGTGTGATTCTATGGTCAAGACAAACCAATACAAAATCACACTACAACCATTCCAATGGTTTGTCCAAAGTCATCTCGGTTGTAAGCCTTTACTTATACTTTTCAAGGGGCCGATAACATGGTCTCCTGTGTGACATCACACACCATGTTATCTACAATGTAAAGTATTAGACAATATTGCATAACCATAAAAATATGCAAACAATGATCATGTGATTCTTATTCCAAAATAAAGATGTTCATACAAAAGATAGACTTTTCAGTATACATCCCTATAAAGCAAGCATATGGTAGTTCATAAACCATGAGTAGCTTAAGTGAACTCCACTATTACATGTTTATGAGAGCGAGAGAAACCACCACTTACCTTGTGAGGCTTAATCATTCTTAGTCTATTCATTATGGATTAAATTCACCATGTTTGTTAACCTGTGCAAGATTTGAGTCCATAATTGCTTGAGTCTTTGAAATTTGACAATCCTAGGTAACTTTCTTTCACGATTTTCTATGTATCATTGGGAATTGCTAGGGAAATATATCTCCAGTTTGTTTTTAGTTTTCTTTACTTGCTTGGGATGTGCAAGAATAAGTGTGGGGGAATTGATAACTACCATTTTGTTGTATTATTTTGGTCCTTAATATCATTGTTTTTGTCCTCTCGAGTGATTTATTATTGATTATTAGCATGTTTTATGAGTTGGATATTTTTTTGGACCTTATTGTAAATTCTCCTAAATTCTAGACTTATATGCAAAATTTATCTTTCTTTGTAGGGGATCGAGATGGGCCACTAGACTAGACTTAAGTTGGATCAAATATGGCTTTATCTAGGGCTAGAAGGATCATTTCAAACTGGACTAATCTGGACCCTTCATCATGATCAGAAGAAGTTTAATCAAAGGGTTTAGATCTATTTAATCCTGACCGTCCGATGAGATCTTATTGATTTGAGCCATCCATCTAACTCTAGAGCAATATGGTCCGTACATTTAGATGTGGACATCTGAGCCCTTCATCCAGATTCGACCGATCGTGATTAGCCATTCAGATTGATCAGATCCATCCATTCAAAGTCAGAGAATTCTCAGCCGTTGGATGCACAGCTAGCTTAATGGATTAATCAAGACAATTAAACCCTAGCTCTATTGGACGACTGAGATTGAAAGCGCTTGGATCGGACGGTGGAGAAAATCCACTTAATTCCTTCATAGCTTGACGCACAGGACAACCGACATTTCCCATCTTCTTCCATCTCACTCAGCCACCTTCCTCGCCGATCGCTAGAGAGGGAAGGGAATTCCCTCCAATCTCCGGTGACCGATGGTCTCCTCCATCACTTCCTCTACCGCCGGCAACCACAACCAATTCTGCCCCATTTTCATGCGTCGATCGCCCAACCGTTTCTCCACCGCCGACCATCCATTCCACCTCCGATCGGAGGTGGAATCCACTACCGGCAGTCCACTCTTCATCCGACCAGCTCCACCATTTCAGTAGCTTCGATCGGTCCAACCACCATTTCCAACCATCAAGAAGTCACAGCTCCGACCTTCATCCATCTTCCAGCTTCTGTTCAGCATCCGTTCGGACAGAAAAATTTCTTGTTGATTGTTCTTTACTCTTAGTTAGTGGAATGTTTGTAATCAATTTTACCTTCTATGTCTAATTTGCACGTACTTAGTTAAATTTGTTTCATGCCTTGTTGATGTTCGATAAAATGCTTCTTAAGTAATTAGGTCCTAGTTAGTTAAGTTAGATTTAGTTTCATGCTTTACTTTAATTGCTCTCTTTTAATCATGTTCATTCAGTAGATTTCGTTGATGCATAACTTATTTCATTAGATTGTTAATTAAATCTTTTCTTCCCTTGATCCTTAGCAACCACCTTCACCTTGCTTCCATCCATTATCCTCCACGGATTCGAGGAGGAACTACTTCATTGATTGATTTCGACGATGTCCTTCATCTCCACAACTCATCCACCTTCTCTTTTGGATTCGAGGAGGAGTTCCGATCAGATGACACTTCTTCGAGCTCAACCGAATCCATGAGAGTTCGGAGTATTCATCAAACTACTAGATTCAGGAGTTTGCACCATCCCACATCCATTTCCATTTGCGGAGTCTCGATCAAGCTTCGTCGGACTTAGCCGGAGGAACTTGGTCATTCACCAGGCCTATCTTGGGTTGATTAAATTATTTCCTTTTCGAATTTTTATTGCTTTAATTCTTTCATTGTTAGATTTAGTTGTTGCATGTTAGTTTAGAGTTTTAATTACCTTGCAATCATAGGTTAGAGCTCAAATTCCAAACCCCCATTTACATTAGAAAACCTAAAGTAATAATTAGAAATCCTAAGTTTACTATTCTGTCGATTACACTCGTTGGGAAACGATCCGGGCCATCCACTATGCTATATTAGTGCAGTTAAGGGGTTCAGTAATTAATTTGAAACGGTACCATGACAAATAACCTGTTCATCAGCATGTTAGACCATCGACTAGAGTGACTACTAACTCAAGCACCTGCCGACCCGAAATGAGGTTGCCAGATAGTGCGAGACTGACCCACTAAGAAAATCCATATAGCCAACCTACTTGTGAATAGGGATTCGATCGATCAGCTCGCTAAAGCAAAAAAATCTTATTCTGAGACCCACATGAGGAAGTTCATTTAAAGTTTCAAAAGACCCAACTTATCCATTGATCTCGGACTGGATCACCAATGCCAGATAAAAAAAAAGAATTAGTATCAACTGTACACTAAGTGATACTAAAGTGGAAAAAAGAAAAAAAGGAAAGCAATTTTCAAAGGATTAAGTAGAAAATATTGATATTAAAGGAACTAATAAACTAGGTGGCCTTTAATTCCTTGTTCTAAGTGGATACATAAGCAACTTAAATAAGTTTATATTTTTGTATTTTTTTTATATTTATAAATGTTAGTAACGGATGTCCACTAAGGGAATTTAATATGGGGTAATAGAGGGGTCGCCCATTATCCCAATGAAGGTTAAATGCTCGCTATAGAGTATTTACAATGTGCTAATGAGGTGACCCTTGACCTCATGAAGCCACTAACATTATTATATGTAAGTAACTCCCCTCTAACATGCCTCCACTAACATGAATACATGTTAGTAACCTCCCACTTCCTCTTGATTATATATGCACACTTCTTGTGTGAAGTATAGTGTGTGGAAGAGAGAGAGAGATAAGCAAGTGCAAGTGTGTGCAAGCTTGTGAGGAAGGTGAGAGTGGATGAAGGGTTGTGCATAAGAAGGGATTGCAAGTGTGTGTGTAGGCAATAGTTGTGATTTATGCAATTATCTCTTGTTGAGTAGAACAAGAGGTTCATCTCTATCCTTGTTGAGAAGAACAAGGTATCATCACCGGACTTTGAATTGCAACATTGTGAATCTGTGGTGAAAGTTCAAATTAATAACTCATGACTTTCATCCTGACTACGAGTCTTCAGCAAGATCAAAGTTCGTAGAAATTCTTGAGTAGAAAAGTGCTGGAGAATTTGTGCATCATCTACACCAACTGAGGTTTAATTTAATTTCTGATATAAATATGTGTTTTATTTCATCCTCTTCCAACATTGGTATCAAAGCCAGGTTGAGCGTAAGATCGTTCAACAAATTCTTGGGTTAAAACTCCAGAAATGTTTTTTTTATCGTAGTTTTCGTCGAAGACGATGAACAGTGTTCTGATTCGCCCGAGAGAAACGGTGGTGGTGCACTGTTGGTGCTCAGGCACACCCGAGCACAGTAGGAGAAACAATGGTGGAGCACTTTTGGTGCTCAAGTGTGCAGTAGCAACTGCGTGAAGAAAGGAGTCCCGATGCTCAAGCATAGTAGAAGAAACAGTGATGGTGCACTATTGATGCTCGGCTATATGTGTGGCACTCGGGATAACGTGGTTCTCAACAGTTGACTGGTCATAAGTACTCAGTCACACACAGAGGTGCTTGATTGTGCACATGGTGCTTTGTAGGACGCAGAGGTGCTCAGTTGTACTGATGGTGCTCGGCCGCGCGCATAGGTACTCGGCTAAGCGATTGGTGCTCAGATTTGTCCAATGGTGCTCGACTAGCACAAGAGGTGCTCGACCATAGCACTAGGTTCTCAGCCAAAACACTATGTTCTTGGCAAGCACAAGTGGTGCTCGACCATGACATGGTCTACTTGAGAAAACATTATAGGTGCTCGGTCAGAGCCTATGGTGCTCATGACTTGGCTTGTGGAGCTTAGAAGTGCTTTATGAAGTCGGCAAAGTGGTCGACAACACTTGTGAGATCTTGTCACGAGCAAGGTCCTAGGTTTTCAAGGTCGCTGAGGATCTCGAGAACTTGACACGAGTAAAGAAACTCATATTGCACCAAGTTGCTCGACACATGGAGGTGCTATGCAGATTGTTTAAAACCGAGTTAGATTTTGAGATTATTCAAAATCTGATCTAAAAGTCGAGAAGGATTTTTAGAATTGACTCGACCAATGTCTAGTCACTCAGGGAAGACAAAGATGTCTAACTCTGAGATGTGTGGCCATTTCAATAGTGCATAGGTTTACCGAAAGCACTGCCAGTGCATGGCAGTGCGTAGATTCTCACGACGACACATAGATTAGCCTTGAGAGTATAATGTGACTATTTGTGTACCGCATCTTAATTCGAATGGTGAGATACAATTTTGAGTTATGGTGTATGGTATCTGTTGATTCATACTCTCGTCTTAGAATTTGTATTCATGTCATTTTGTGTTTTGATGATTTGTAGGGTACACAAATGTTGAGATATTAAGCATCTATAGTCACTTACATCTCTTTATTTGTGTGACAAATAAATGGTTGCGACAAAGAGTGCCATACTAGATCTCGTGAAGGGAGACAACCTGAATGGTGACAATTATGACATTTGGCACCGAAAGGTTCAGTTTGTCTTCGAGAAGCAAGAACTCAGGGAGGTTCTTAGGCACAAGATGGGGGACCCTGGGGAGGATACCATAGGTCAAGCGAGACAGGATCATGAAGTGTTATCATGCGTGGAAAAAGAAGGATAGCCAAGCTAGGGTAATTTTTCTTAGTAGCATGCATGATGAGTTAATCCTGATTTATGAACAATATCCTACTACTTTGTCAGTCTGGCATGCTATTAAAGAGCAATATGGAACCCCTTTAGCTCCTAAGTTGAGGATGTTGACATATAAGTGTATAACTTATAAGAAGAGGTCTTGTCATACTATGAAGCTGTAGGGAAATTCCGGATCATGACATTCATAATATCGCGGGCGAATACTTCACACAACCGCAGCGGAAACAAAAATAAACCGGATCCCTCCAGAGATCCATGCAAAACACATAAGTCATTTTCTTTAATCTAGATCTTATCTAGAAGAAGAAATATACCTTCGATGCGAGTTCTTCACAATCCCTCAAATCCAAATGCAGTCGGATCTCAATATGGTAAGGACAATCATATCTCTAAGGTATCCACACGAACTGTATCTTGGAGATCGAGATAATACCTTTGGTTGTGCTAGCAACCAAAAACTAAGGTTCTCCACAAAAGAAGAAGAAGGGAAAAATAGGGATGCAAGGCACACAATAGGATGTAAGCATAAAACTTGAGATCTAATCTCCACGTTAAGGAGATTTCTCAAATCACCTTTTTCATGCATTAATCCACATTTACATGAATTAAATTCCAATTCATGCATTAACCCCATTCATGCATGCAACGTTTAAGGATGAAACCCCACTTCATGAATTAATTCTTTTGCATTAACCCCTCTTTTACCTGCAATGTTTAGGGTGGTTTCTCAAATTCCAATTGCATGTGAAATCACATTTCATGCAATGTTAATGCAATAATCCAATTTGCATGCAATAATGCCTTTTCATGCAACATTAAGCATTAAATCTCATTTCATGCATTAATCCATTTGCATGCATGATTAATCATCATTAATCATGCTTACCTTCTTCAATTGATTTCACTTGAGTCTGACTCAAGTGAAACCAATTTGAGTCCAACTCAAGTTTGGCCAAGCAATGAATCTAACTCATTCTAGTCCATTCAATTAAATAATGATTCATTTAGTCAAACTAAGATGAACACTTCTACAAAATATGTTCTTTGTGTGTGACCCTATAGGCTCTCATAGCGTTGGTAATGTATTTAAAACAATTTTAGATACATAAGCAATGAGCGGCATCTAGCAATACATCATTGCTACCCAAGCTACAAGAAAGTCGAGATCTGATAATCTTTCCATGACTATTATCATGTATGATGGTCCTTCTATCCTTGATATCTTAGATCGATCAATGAGGCATAGATCGTGTCATCCCCTTATTGATCTTTATGTTTCTTGATCTCCAAGTAGACTCACTCAAACAAATGAGCTCAATATCTCATATTGACTCATTTGAGCATGGCTATGCATTTCGTGGTCATACTCTATCAAGAGGCCAAAGATATCACTCCCATCATATGGGAGGGATAGATCTCATCTACATCACTCACATCCCTCCGCATAATTCGTTACATACCCAGTGATCGCCGTTATAGTGCATCCTGTTACGGTGTGACGTTAGACGATACCAAAGTACATAACTCCTTATGTAGGGAACCATAGTGACTTCGGGTCTAAGAACTATTCATACCAATAGTCACATGAGAAAGTATATGACACTCATATAACGATCCATGACACTTTCTCATGGCGGGTCAATTCAGTACATATATTCTCTAATATATATACCCATGTGTCAATGTAATATCACATATCCATGACTTGTGAGATCAAGTCATCCATTGACCTATATGCTAGTCTCAATGTATCAATATATCCCTTTGTCTATTAATACAATACTTGACTATGAATGTTTAAGAATAGTGTTCTCTATAGCTTCTCATAATCAATTCTACCAATTGATATACTATACATTAGAACCTATTATTCAAGGGCATTATTATATTTATTTATTGGTACATGCATAAAGTAAATATAATAATCAATCTTTGTCTGTTATTAATGAAATATGGTACATATGATCCCTAATCAATCATCTCATGATTGACACTAAGGGCTGACACTAACAATCTCCCACTAGTACTAGTGTCAATCACTGTAATCTCTAAGACCCAGTGACCTAGTATGACCATCATGCTTTCTCTGTGCCAAAACCTTGGTCAAGAGATCCACAATTTTAGCATCATTATCTACTCTATCGATGATCTCTCGAATGTGGTGATACCATCGTAGTATATGTTTGGAACGTTGGTGAAAACGAGATTTCTTAGCCTGTGTTATAGCCCCATTGTTGTCACAATAAAGCTCTATAGGGCTCACGATGCTAGGAACTACACCAAGCTTAGAAACAAACTTCCTGATCCAAACAGCCTCCTTTGCCGCATCAGAAGTAGCAATATACTCGGCCTCTGTTGTAGTATTCACGACTGTGTCTTGCTTTAAACTCTTCTAGATCACAGCACCACCATTTAAACAAAAGATATACCCTGAATGTGATCTATAATCATCCTTGTCCATTTGGAAGCTAGCATCGTTGTAACCCTTTACAGCGAGCTCCTCATTGCCTCTAAATATCAAGAAATATTCTTTAGTTCTTCTTAAGTACTTAAGAATATTTTTGACAGCTATCCAGTGACTATCACCTGGATCTGACTAGTACCTACTCGTCATGCTTAAAGCATACAAGACATCAGAACGAGTACATAACATGACATACATAATAGATCCTATAGCAGATGCATAAGGAATCTGATCCATGAGTTCCCTTTCTTCCTCAGAAGAAGGGCATTGAGCCTTTGAAAGGCTCACACCATGTGACATTGGCAGAAATCCCTTCTTGGAATTCTGTATGGCAAAATGTTTAAGCATCTTGTCAATGTATGCACTCTGACTTAAGCCAAGTAATCTCTTAGATCTATCTCTATAGATCCTAATGCCTAAAATATAGGTTGCTTCACCTAAGTCCTTCATTGAGAAAGAATTCCCAAGCCAAGTCTTCACATACTGCAGCGTAGGGATGTCGTTTCCAATGAGAAGTATGTCATCAACATACAAGATAAGAAAGATAACTATGCTCTCATTAACTCTCTTGTAGACATGGGGTTCATCTTCATTCTTGATGAAACCAAACTGTTTGATCACATCATCAAATCGAAGATTCTAGCTTCTAGATGCTTGCTTTAAATCATAAATGGACCTTTGCAACTTGCATACCTTACCAGTATGCTTTGGATCTACAAAACCCTCAGTTGTGTCATGTACACATCCTCGAGGAGGTTTCCATTCAGAAACGCAGTTTTGACATCCATTGCATAAGACCATCCATGTCAGTCTTTCTCTTAAAGACCCACTTACACCTAATGGGTTTGACCCTTTCAGGTGGATCAACCAAAGTCCATACTTGGTTAGTGTACATGGATTCCATTTTAGATCTCATGGCCTCTAGCCATTTCTCAGAATCTGGGCTCATCACAGCTTCCTGATAGGATGTAGGCTCATTCAACTCAACAAGCATAACGTCATCATTGTCAGACAAGAGAAATTAATATCTCTTAAGCTGACGACGTATCCTATCAAACCTACGAAGAGGTTGGTCTACTTGAATAGGTTGTTGCCCCATAACTTCTTGTGCAACAATCTCATCATCCACAACACTTTGTGGTGCCTGTTCAATTTCCATCTCAGTATTATCTTTATCTTGAATTTCTTCAAGATGTACTTGACTCCCACTAGTTCTTCTAGAGATGAACTCTCTTTCTAGAAATACTCAATTTCTAGCGAAAAACACTTTGCCCTGTGTGGGATTGTATAAGTAATATCCTTTCGTTTCCTTAGGATATCCTACAAAGTATCACTTGTCTGATTTGGGGCCTAGTTTGTCGGAGACTTGACGTCGAACATAAGCCTCACATCTCCAAATCTCCATAAAATACATCTTGGGACTCTTCTCAGTCCATATCATATATGGTGTCTTTATGACTGCCTTAGATGGGACGCGGTTAAGTGTGAAAGCAGTCATCTCTAAAGCGTATCCCCAGAAGAAAGTAGAAAGATTTATGTGACTCATCATTGATCGTACCATATTTAATAATGTATGATTTCTCCTTTCTGATACACCATTCTACTGTGGTGTGTCAGGTGGAGTGAGTTGAGATTTAATACTAAAGTTAATGAGATAGTCACGAAAAGATTGGCTAAGGTATTCCCCACCTCTATCTGATCAAAGCACTTTAATACACTTACCAAGTTGGTTTTGTTCGGTCGGGAGGACCGAACA
Source organism: Wurfbainia villosa (assembly GCA_025175895.1). NCBI lineage: Eukaryota > Viridiplantae > Streptophyta > Magnoliopsida > Zingiberales > Zingiberaceae > Wurfbainia > Wurfbainia villosa. Next base: position 121,978,926 of record CM045990.1, read on the forward strand.
ACTGGCAGGAAGTCCAGTTGGGCCAAAAGGGCCAGAAAACTAACAAAAAGTCCAACTGGGTTAGCAGGGGGGATTGTTGAAGTATTGAGAATACAATCAAAGTCTCACATTGGTAAGACATGAAAAAGATCATGTGCTTATAAGATGAAAAGATATCTTCATTGGTATGAGGCCTTTTGGGTAAAGCTCAAAAAACAAAACCATGAGAACTTAGGCCCAAAGTGGACAATATCATGTCATTGTAGAGATATGTGGATCTTATAGGCACTAACAATTGGTATCAGAGTCATGGTCCATGTCAAGCCATGAGCCTCGAACAAAGGAAGTTGAGCTCCCATGTCCGAATCAAGAGAACCAGACACTAGGCAGGAAGTCCAGTTGGGCTAGAAGGGTTGGACAACTGGCAGAAAATTCAGCTAGTTCAGGAGGACCAGACAGTTGGCAGGAAGTCATGGTGGGTTGAGATCGGACATCAAGCAGAGGATGTCCTTCGAGGATGGATAGGCTTAAGGGGGGTCAATGTGGTCCTTCGTTTGAGGGGGGGATTGTTGGAGTATTGGGAATACAATCAAAGTCCCACATTGGTAAGACATGGAAAAGATCATGTGATTATAAGATGAAAAGATATCTCCATTGGTATGAGGCCTTTTGGGTAAAGCCCAAAAACAAAACCATGAGGGCTTAGGCCTAAAGTGGACAATATCATGTCATTGTGGAGATATGTGGATCTTATAGGCACAAAAAGAAGTAGCATTTAATGCATATATCGAGTATGATTACCTCTTGGAAGAATATGGGGGAGTCAATGTCGAGTGAGCTTCAGGTACTAGGAGTGATCCAGTCATTGTCTGACTCCTGGGATGTAGTTAATGTAGGATCGAGAAACGCTAGAGAGGGGGGGGTGAATAGCATTCGAAAATCTTTCTTTTCTTTGATTAAAAACAAGAAGCTGAATAATTAAGAACAAAAACAAACTTTATTTTTACTTGGTTCACAACTAACCGGTTGCTAGTCTAAGGCCCTGCGATCCTTGATCGCTTCCGATGGGCAATTCACTAAAAGGTCTCTTCATCATTAGAGGTAAGAGACAAATGAACAGTACAAAGAATGTAGAGAACGAGGTAACACTCCTACCCTTCCTCTTAGAAATGAAAAAGCACAAAGAATAAGAACAATATTAACTAAACAAACACTACCGACTTAAGTGAATGAGTTGTTGAAACACGGTTGGTGTAACGATGTCATTGCATGATGAAGAGCACTTGGATCGATGGAGAACTTTTGGAAGCCTTTTAAGTTAATAAAAATGAGTGATTTGCCTCTCCTTTTATAGCCTTTTGAACCTCATCTCGTTGAGATCTAGATCTGGGTCAAACATCCACATCACCCCTCCTTTAGTGGATCTTATCTTGACTCTCCTCGAAGTGATCAGTTTGACTAGAAGTCGACTGATGCTATACATCAGAATTGCCACCTATGGTTGTCCCCGTACGGAGGATACATCCTTACCACCACTCCATACCCAGAGCTTACCTTTGGTTTTTCTGATCTATCACTTAGCTTCAGATCACTTGACCATCGAGGTTCTTCGACTCCTCGAGATTCTCCTGGTGTCACCCGACCACCGAGGTTTCTCATCCCGAGATTCTCCTGGCATCGTCGACCTTAGAAAAACCTAATACATTATCTACACACTCAACACAACATATGATATAACAAGATGGCTTAACTTTGAATCTTTCCCATCATCAAAATCTAGGTTTGATTATCTGGTGCCCCTGCACCAACAATCTCTCCCTTTTTGATCTATGACATACCAATTCAAAGTTAAGGAAATAGTAAGCAATAAACAACTATTTTTCCTCAAGGTTACCTCCCCCTTAACCCTAGGTGAGTTTTGAAAAAACTAAAAAAAAAGTTAACCTTTTCTCCCCCTTAACTTTAACCTTTTCTCCCCCTTTTTCCATATATCAAAAATGATTTTATAAAGGGTTCATTCTTAAAGTTAATGTTTTAAATGTATATGTAAGTGAAAAGAAACTCTAATAACTATTTTGAAAGAGCATTACAAATTTAAAAGATAGAACTTTATGAATCCAAGCATGTCCCCTTTTATAAAATAATAGTTTTCAACATAACTCATCTAATAAGAATGTTAAACTCTATTTGACTCAATTGATATAAGATAGTCAATAAGTCTTGATTAGAGTTGGTTATTTTAAAAAATTATACTCCATGATTCATATTGATGCACTTGTTTTACATCTAGAATCATGAGTAAGGTTTTAACATCTCACGCCTATCTATATGGCTCAATACACGATCACATTTAACCTATGTGTTGTGAGATGTGTTGGCTCCTTAAAACTATAGGTTCATGCTTTCTAAGGTAAGTCCTAATCTAGTTCCATGTAGCACAAAAAAGAAATAAATAATAAGTAAAAATAAGTCCTACTCTACTACACACATTCCTAATCTTCGTTTAAGCAGACTAAATTCTGCTTCAAGTAATGGTTTGGTAAAAATGTTTGCTAGGTTCGATTTCGATTCTACGTATTCAAGTTTTACATTCCCATTAGCTACATGTTCTCTTATAAAATGGTGTTTTACTTCTATGTATTTAGTTCTAGAATGATATATAAGATTTTTAGTTAAGTTAATTGAGCTAATATTATCAATCATGATTTTAGTATTACTAAAGTTTAGTTGGAAGTCTTTTAGAGTGTGCTTCATCCAAAGAAGTTGAGTTACACACTCACCCATGGCTATGTATTCGATTTTGGTAGTAAACAAAGCAACACAATGTTGTTTTCTACTATATCAGCTGACTAGACTTGATCCTAGGAGTTGGCAGCAACCATTTGTACTCTTCCTATTGAGTTTACTACCAATATAATCTGAGTCAGAGTAGTCGATTAGTTCAAACTCACTTGACCTAGGGTACGAGATTCCTACATTTTGTGTTCCTTTTATGTATCTAAAGATTCTTTTTACTAAGGTTAGGTGTGATTCTTTGTCACAAGACTAAAATCTTACACACATACTTATTGTAAAGAGTATATCAAGTCGGCTTGCAGTTAAGTACAGAAGGCTACCTATTGCACTCCTATAGTTTTTTAAGTCTATAGTTTTTCCTTCTAAGTCTTCTCCAATGTTTACATTGGTTGCCATAGGTGTACTAATTTCTTTAGTATTTTGCATACCAAATTTACTAATTAACTCCTTAGCATATTTATGTTGATGCATGTAGATTCCTTCTCTTATTTGTTTTATTTGTAAGTCTAAAAAGAAATTAAATTCACCTACTAAACTCATCTCAAACTCACTTTCCATTAGAGAAATGAACTCGTTTAGAAATATTGTGTTTGTTGTCCCAAATATTATATCATCTACATAGATTTGTACTATAAAAATTTCTTTTCCTATGATTTTTACAAATAAAGTTGGGTCAACTGATCCTTGATTAAATCCTTTAGACTTAAGATAAATAGATAGCCTTTCATATCAAGCTCTAGGTGCCTGTTTTAATCCATATAAGGCTTTTCTATGTTTAAGTACATGGTTAGGTTGGTCTAAGCTTTCAAATCCTGGTGGTTGGCTAACATAGATTTCTTCTTTGATAAATTCATTTAGAAACGCTGACTTTACATCCATTTGAAACAATTTAAATCCTCGATGTACAACGTAGGCTAATAGCATTCTAATTGATTCAAGTCTAACTACGGGTGCATATGTTTCATCATAATCTAATTCCTCTACTTGACTAAACCCTTTAGCTACTAACCTATCTTTGTTCCTTACAACTTCACCTTTGTCATCAAGTTTATTCCAAAATACCCACCTTGTTCCTATGATCGTTTTTCCTTTAGGTGGGGTACTAATTTCTAAACTTGACTCCTAGTGAATTGAGCTAACTCTTCTTGCATTGCAATGATTCAATCTGGGTCAAGAAGAGCTTGTTCTATGGTTTTGGGTTCGATTTTAGATATAAGTGAGATTTGACTTAGATTTCTATAAGATGCTCTAGTTTAAACTCCTAAATTGGATCACCTATCACTTGGTCAATTGGATGATTAACTTGTAGTATAGATTGATTTGGATTAATGTTTACACTAGATTCGGTTTGTGGGTTAGGTTCAAGTCTAACTTTATTTTCTAATTCTTCATTGTTCAATTCAATGTTTACTTCAAGTTTTGTAGACTTATTTTCTTCATCAAATACTACATTAATTATTTCTTCAATTTTTAAGGTTTCATTGTTATATACCCTATAGGTCCAAGTGTAGGAGCTCAAGCACATTTTTAGTTCTTTCTTGATTAGTTAATTTATGTGAAGCTCTAATTTATTTTCCTTGTTGACAAGAATTAAATATTTTATTTTCTAGGTTACCTAGTTTGGGTAGACCTCTAACTAGACCATTACGACTTATTTCATATATAAGTCTTGGATGGGAGTGGTCGAGTCGTCGGTGTCACAATCATGACTCCTCTTGCTATGTCATTAGACACTTGGTTGAGGAGTTAGGAAGATCTATTATGTAAATATTATTATTCCTAATTCCCTTAAGTATAGTTTTTGAGCAATCATTATTTTTAATTAAACATTCATTTGGAAAATAAAATATAATTTTATAACTATTATCACATAATTGACTAACACTTAAAAGATTGAACTCGAAATTTTCCACTAATATATTATAAAGTTAGAGTTTAGCTTAATATCATCTGATCCGATGATTTTGAGCTTGCTGTTGTTTTCGAAGGCTACCGATCCATGGTTTTTGAATCTAAGCTTCATAAACTTCAATCGGTCTCCGGTCATATGTCGGGAGCACCTACTATCTAACATCCATTGATCCTACATATATAGTAGTTGGATCAGATATTGGAATTTTTAAATTAAGTTGGAAATTTTTAACCTAAGATTCATCTCACCCTTTCTACATGATCAACCATGTTATCCTTATATGTTTTTGTGAGATAACTTAAATTTCACTTAGCTAAATTTAATGATCTGAAAACTAATTAACCTTGGGTTAAATTTAAATTTAACCTTTAGTTAGTTAAGTAAACTTTTCAAAAGATGGCTTCTAGGTCATGGCAAGGCATAGAGGTCTTCTTTGATCGGAACAACGACCACTTCCTTAGACAAAGGCAACTTAAGAAATTGTACATTTAATTCACTTTAGGGTTATGTCCTGGTCTAACTAGTTTAGGATGTGGTGAGGTAGCTTCAGCTAGTTCCACTTAGCCAAGTGCACTAAGCTAGATACTCCTTATCTAACCCCGGATACATGAGCTTCGTTTCCCTAACGTACTATCATCTCACCTCATCCTGATACTATGTTGTCAAGGTTAATTAATCATTAGTCCTATCTAATTATTCTAAATTAAAAAAAAACTAAGAATGCAAAGCTAGATTAATCAAGAAATTGAGCACACAATTTTAGTAGCTCCCCCTAGATCATTGAAACGATATGGTCTATCCACATAGTGGATTTGATCCTTGGGGACCCAATACTTGGTTGAACCTATATGTGGGTTTAAAATGGTCTTAGGGACCCATGCTTGGACTCTTCTATTATTATGATTTACAATTGACATGTAAGATCTATTCGTTGTTCTAAACCCGAGTCCGACCTTATTGTACACAACCCTTTGCGATCCAAGAAGTAGATCAAGACCCTTGAATCCCAAAGTGAACCTTTCCAATGACTTCCTGAGCTTTTGAACTTGTCCTTTCAAGAGAGAATTCTCTTCCTCAAGTTTTTCGACTTGAGTTGAGTTTCCCTCTCAAACTTGACTAGTTGAAGAGGTTAGGGTAGCCTCATGCTTGAGGAGTTTAACCTTCTTAAGCAATGACTCGACTTTAGACTTGGACTTAGCTAATTTCTTATCTAAAAATTTAGTGGCATTGTATAAGGTATTAATTAAAGACCGACTTACCTTGATTGACTCTTTTGAACCGGATACAGATATGTGGCTTGTCTTGTATTGAAGCTCGGTGTCGGATCCGGAATTTGACTCGGACTCGGACTCATTGTCGGCTTCTGGTTCGGACTCTGTTGGTCTCGCCATGAATGTCAAGTTGTTGAGTTGTTCTTCTTCTTCTTCCAAGGATTCCTCCCAAGTCATGTTGAGTGTCTTCTTGGTTTACGGTTGCTTATTCTTTAGCCTCGGACACTCGGATTTGAAGTGACCTCTCTTATTGCATTTGTAGCATTTGTAGTTTTGATTTTGATCAGGTCTCTTCTCCTTAGTTGGCTTGATGGGTCGCCTTCTATTCTTGATGATCTTTCGAACTAGATTGACTAGCTCGGTCTCCATTTCTTCATCTACTTTCGATTCGAACTCGTCTTCTTTGAGAGGAGGCTTGCTTTTTGCCTTTCTTCTACCTGTATACAAAGCAATACCCTTCTCGACTGGGGCCGAATTAGATTGCTCATGTAGTTCGAATTCGGAAAATAACTCATCTAATCTAATTTTAGACAAGTCCCTAGAAACTTTGTAAGTATCAACCATGGATGCCCACAAAGTTGTCCAAGGAAAAGCTCTTGAGCATACCTTATCACATCACGGTTGTCCACCTTTTGTCTGATGGCATAAAGCCCGTTTAATATATCTTGAATGAGTGCATGAAGCTGGCTAGCAGTCTCATTTTCCTGCATCTTTAGATTGTACAATTTATTAATTAACAAATCTCTTTTACATACCTTTACATCGGATGTCCCTTCATGAAGTTCGGTTTGCTTGTTCCAGAGGTTCTTGGCATTGATAAAAGGTCCACTTCGGTTGAGCTCCTCCTTAGACAAGCTGCATTACAAGATTTGGGTCGCCTTTGCATCGACTTTGATTTGCCTCTTCATGGCATTGGTCCATTTGTCAAAGACCAATGGTTCCCCTTGATCATTAGTAGCAAAGTCGGTTTGGATTATGATCCACATCTTGACTTGTGTTTTCAAGAAACATTCCATCCGACCTTTCCACTACGAAAGTCATCTCTGTTAAAGAACAAAGGTCGAGCGGTGCTATACCCCTCAACATAGGCCATTTGAATTCCTTGCAAACAAAAGAAAAACAAAGAAAAATTCCAAGACTTTGTCTTGGATTAGTAGTGCGGAAAGAAAAATTAATTTAAATGAAAAACACGAAAAGAAAGTGCATGACCAATGTTTGCACTGAATCTGAGTGCCCCCGCTCTAATACCAAATGTAGGATCGAGAAATGCTAGAGGGGGTGAATAGTGTTTGAAAATCTTTCTTTTCTTCGATTAAAAACAAAGTATGAAGCAGAATAATTAAGAACAAAGAAACACTTTATTTTTACTTGATTCACAACCAACTGGTTGCTAGTCCAAGGCCCCGCGATCCTTGATCGCTTCTGATGGGCAATTCACTAAAAGGTCTCTTCCTCGTTGGACGTAAGAGACAAACGAATGATACAAAGAATGTAGAGAATGAGGTAACACTCCTATCCCTCCTCTTAGCAATGAAAAAGCACAAAGAATAAGAACAATATTAACTAAATAAACACTACCAACTTAAGTGAATGAGTTGTTGAAGCACGGTTGGCGTAACGACGTTGTTGCTTGATGAAGAGCACTTAGATTGTTGAAGCACTTTTGGAAGCCTTTTAAGTTAATAAAAATGAGTGATTTGCCTCTCCATTTATAGCCTTTTGAACCTCAACTCGTTGAGATCTAGATCTATGTCAAACATCCACATTGCCCCTCCTTTATTGGATCTTATCTTGACTCTCCTCGAAGTGATCAACTTGATGTTGGACTATCCGAGCCGCAAAAACCACTTTTTGCGTTGCAGAAACCACGGAAGTCGCCCACGGATCCGTGCGAAGATAAACAAAACTACATGTACGTGTTTAAAAAACCTTAGATCTACTCTAGATCTACATGTTAAGAGCGACGCCCTTCGCTTATCCCGCTCATCCAAATGGCTTGCCGGAACTCGAGAGTGTCAAATGTACACTCCTCTATCGGTATCTGCACGAACAATAGGTGGAGAATATCACTTAGGGTGTGCTAGCACACTAAGAAACCCACGGCAAAGGAGAGGGAGAGATCTTGAGGGAAGAAGGGAGGAAGAAGATGAAGTTACACACTTAACTTCTCACTCATCACCACTAAAGTGGTCGGCCACTATTTGGGGGGTTACATGCATGCATGTAACTCCAAGAGGCAATGGCTCTTGGTCTCCCTCATGAGGTGGCACCCCATGATGAGTCCATGATGATGTGGAACATCATCATTGGCCGGCCCCCATGCCAGGTCACCATGACATGACAATTGGTCAAATCAAAATTGATCATTCATCTTCCCTCTCAAGTCAAGTCAAACTTGACCTCTTATCTCCCATGGTTATCAAATCCAACCATTTGATTTAATGAATCTCTATTCATTATTTTAAATTTACTCAATGAATCAAATCTAAATTAGACTCATTCAACACTTGAATCAAATTGAGTCTAACTCAATTAGTCTAATTTGGATTACCCTTAATCCAATTTGGTTCATCCCATGAACCTAATCCTCATGGTTCATCATATGAACCTAATCTCTATCTAATTGCCCTTTGTGTGTGACCCTATAGGTTCTTGTAACATTGGCAATGCTCCTAAACCGGTTTAGGAACATAAGCAATGAGCAGTATCTAGCAACACATCATTGCTACCCAAGTTACAAGAATGTTGAGATCCAACATCACCTTTGTGACTACTAATTGTGACTCTCAAAATATGTGACAATGTCCCTCTATCCTTGACATCTAGATTGACTAACTAAGGCATAGACCATGTCATCCTTGGTACAATCTATATCTTGAACTCCAAGTAGACTCACTCTAATCAAATGAGTTCAATATCTCATATTGACTCATTTGGGCATGGCCATACACTTAGTGGTCTCACTCTATCAAGAATAACGATGTCACTCCCGTCATATAGGAGGGATAGATCCCATCTACATCACTCACATCCCTCCGCATAATTTGTTACATACCCAGTAATCACCTTTATAGTCCACCCATATACGGGTGATATTTGACGAAGCCAAAGTATGCAACTCCTTATGTAAGGAACCATAGTGACTTCAGGTCCAAGGACTAATAGTCACATGAGAAAGTATATGACACTCATATAACGATCCATGATACTTTCTCATGGTGGGTCATTCAGTATACATTCTCCAATGCATACTCATGTGTTAACTTGATATCTCATATCCATGACTTGTGAGATCAAGTCATCGAGTTGACCTACATGCTAGTCTCTTCGCATTAACATTGTCCCTAAATGTTAATACTTGACTAGGAATGATTAAGAGTAGTGTTCTCTATATCATCTCATTATCGATTCAACCAATCGATTGATATAGATAAGAACCTTCTACTCAAGGATGTTATCATACTTAGTTATTTGGCACCAATACAAGTAAGTATAATAACCATAAAGAAATGCCTTTATAAATATGAATATGATACAACAAAGTCCATATAACAATCATCACATGATTGGCTCTAGGACTTTCACTAACACTTGACTAGCAGTCGACGGATGTTATACAGCAAACGACTGATGGTAGTTCAATCAAATGTCATTTTTCTCCAGTCGACTGATAGCTTGATAAACCACCTGTAACACATGGTTAGCATAAGAACTTTAAAGAAAATGAATCCGACAGTCCTGTACCATCTGACCTCGACTTAGACCTTCCTTTGGAAGTCTTAGTCGGATTACCACCTATGGTTGTCCCCGTATGGAGGACATGTCCTTACCACCACTCCATACTCAGAGCTTACCTTTGATCCTTCTGACCTATCCCTTAGCTTCCAATCACTTGACCACCGAGGTTCCTCGACTCCCTGAGGTTCTCCTAGTGTCACCTGATCACCGAGGTTTCTTGTCCCGAGATTCTGCTGGTGTCGTGGACTTTAGAAAATCTTAATACATTACCTGCACACTCAAAACAACATATGAGATAACAAGATGGATTAACTTTGAATCTTTCCATCATCAAAACCTAGGTTTGTGTTAGTGAAAGCCCTAGAGTCAATCATATGATGATTGTTGTATGGACTTTATTGTATCATATTCCTATTTATTAAGGCATGGTTATTATATTTACTTGTATTGGTGCCAAATAACTAAATATAATAATGTCCTTGAGTAGTAGGTTCTTATCTATATCAATCGATTGGTTGAATCGATAATGAGATGATATAGAGAACACTACTCTTAATCATTCCTAGTCGAGTATTAACATTCAGGGACAATGTTAATGCGTAGAGACTAGCATGTAGGTCAACAAGATGACTTGATCTCACAAGTCATGGATATGAGATATCAAGTTGACACATGGGTATGCATTGGAGAATGTATACTGAATGACCCGCCATGAGAAAGTATCATGGATCGTTGTATGAGTGTCATATACTTTCTCATGTGGCTATTAGTATGACTATTAGTCCTTAGACCTGAAGTCACCATGGTTCCCTACATAATGAATTGCATACTTTGGCTTCGTCAAACGTCACCCGTAAATGGGTGGACTATAAAGGCGATTACTGGGTATGTAACGAATTATGCTGAGGGATGTGAGTGATGTAGATGGGATCTATCCCTCCTATATGACGGGGGTGACATCGATATTCTTGATAGAGTGAGACCAAGAAGTGCATGGCCATGCCCAAATGATTCAATATGAGATATTGAGCTCATTTGATTAGAGTGAGTCTACTTGGAGTTCAAGATTTAGATTGTACCGAGGATGACACGGTCTATGCCTCGATTGGTCAATCTAGATGTCAAGGATAGAGGGACATTGTCACATATTGAGAGTCACAATTAGTAGTCACAAAGGTGATGTTGGAGCTCAACATTCTTGTAACTTGGGTAGCAATGATGTGTTGCTAGATACCGCTCATTGCTTATGTTCCTAAATCGGTTTAGGGACATTGCCAGCGTTACAAGAACCTATAAGTCACACACATAAGAGCAATTAGATGGAGATTAGGTTCATATGATGAACCATGAGGATAAGGTTCATGGGATGAACCAAATTGGATTAAGAGTAATCCAAATTAGACTAATTGAGTTAGACTCAAGTTGATTCAAGTGTTGAATGAGTCTAATTGAGATTTGATTCATCAAATCAATTTAAATTAATGAATAGAGATTCATTATATTAAATTGACTTGAGTCAAGTGGTTAGATTTGATCAACCATGGGAGATTAGAGGTCAAGTTTGACTTGACTTGAGAGGGAAGATGAAAGGTCAAGTTTGACTTGACCAAATGCCATGTCATGATGATGACTAGGCTTGGCCGGCCAATGATGATGCTCCAAATCATCATTGACTTGGTAAATTGGTGCCAAATCATGAGGGAGACCAAGGGTCATGGGAGTTACATGCATGAATTTAACCCCTTTCCATGAAGTGGCCACTTTGGTATTAGGGGTTTCATTAGGTGAATTCATTTGATGAGTTACTCTAATTGACTTCATCTTCAACCTTGGAACTTTTTCCTCTCAAGCTCTCTCCTCTCCTTCCTCATCTTTCCGAGACACCCTAGGAGTGCTAGCACACTCAAGTGTGTTTTCTTCCACCTATTGCTTGTGTGGATACCATAGAGGAGTGTGCACTTGACACTCTCGAGTTCCGGCGGACTTTTGGACGAGGGGGATTTGCGAAGGGCATCGCATCGAGGGTAACGCTCTTATCTCTTAGATCTAAGGTAGATCTAGGGTTTTTATACAAGCACATACATGTTTTGTTTTAATCCTTCTTCGCACGGATCCGTGGTCGGCTTCGAGGTTTCCATGACGTAGCGGTTTTGCGGCTCGGAAAAACCCAACAGTGTATCGTGAGCCACGCGCTACATGTATGTGTTTCGCTTTTGTTGTTTTTATATTAGATATAAAAATTACAGATTTATATGTTTCTGTAAATTTTCTTATTTTATAGAATTTTTGGGTATTTTTCTCGAGAGAGTCGCAACGAGCGAGTGTTGGGACACTCGTAGGGCTTCAACCGTGCCGAGAAAAACTCTCGAATCGTGAGTTCTCGCTTTGGGTTTTGGGACAGCGACTTAAGTCGCTGTAAGATCATTGTAGGGACACTCGCGGTTTATTTTGCGGTAGGGGCGCTGCCCCTATCCCGAAAGGGCCATGTCCCGCGATCGCGCCGAAACCGCTTAGCGGGACCGTTACGGAGTTGACTCATAAATTGAAATAAATTAAGAAAATTATAGAAATTTCTGTAAAATACATAATTTAGAATTATGTATAATTCTGTGATTGTCATGGCCCAATAACCCAATTGGATTGGATTAAGTGTGTTGTAATTCATAATACGACTGCGTGCCGTTTTGTGGTCAGGCGTGTTGTAAAGTGTTTGCGACCTGCGCGTCGCACCTATTCTTTTAATATTCTAGTTATAAATAGTTTTAGACTCGAATGTAACTCGAGTTTCGCATTTGTAATGTACAAAATGGAGCGGTGGAAAGTCCACTTGAAGACGAGCTTACGAGAAGGGTGACGACGACACATGGCGGTCAAAGGAAGCGCTTGGAGAAGCCGCTAGCCTTAGGTTGACCGTCCGATCTTCTCATTGGCTTGAGAAGATCGTAGTAGGGCCATGACTATATCACATTTAATGATATATATGTTGATATATATATATGTATATTTAATTGATTTTGCTTGTATGTATGTGATGCATGCTAGTAGAAACATGTTTGTATGTATATGATGCATGCTAGGTTAATTTTCTTGTATGTATATGATGCATGCTAGAATAATTAATGTATGTATATGATGCATGCTAATATAGGATAATAAAGGCCTAAATGCGTATAAGATACACATTACGATTAGATTAGATCATAATCAAATCAACTCGAAAATGCCTACCGAGCCTTGATACCCATCACTACCTCGATCATTTGTTGTTGTTGAATCTGCCAAAGCAGAGCAACGCATATTATCTTGGTAGGGTGCGGAGGGACAATCTTGGTCCCGCCTATCACGACTCGGGTTAGAGTAAGCTCAATTAGATTGAGCAAAACTAGTTAACTCAATTGGATCGAGTAGAACTATAGGCATATTCCAATCGTTGGAAAGATAGGTTAAGATCGCATTTACACTAAATCTTGGGCGATTTAGCCAAAGCTAACTCAAGGTCTTTTGTAAATGTGGGTCTTAATCCTATAAACAAGAGTTGCATAGAGATGTAATCGGTAATGTGTTACCCACCGATCGTATTAAGTCTTGGCGATTTAGCCAAAGCTAACTCAAGGCTTAGTATGATGTGGATCTTGTCCGTAACAATTATAGCTAGTTTGTATGAATCTAGTAAAAGTGGTTTGACCACATCCATAACTCGATTCTACAAAATTCCTATAATTTAGTGGGAGCATCATTTGATTAAAGGCCTAATTAAATGATAAAAGGAATATGATATTAATCCTCTGCATTGTATGTTGTAGATTACTATGTCAACAAACACGAACACTCTCTCTCTGCGATCTGTCCCTGAGAAGGACAAGCTCAATGGAGCAAATTTCTGGATCGCACAGAACAGAATTGTTCTCACCCAAGAAAGGAAGTTACGCCCTGGAGCAGCCCATTCGGAGGCACCTCACGCCAATGCCTTGCGGTGACAAAGATGCTTACAAGAAGCATCAAGATGATGCATTAGATGTGTCATGTCTAATGCTCATGACCATGAACTCGAGCTTGAAGCAACACGAGTTCATGAATGCTTATGATATGGTTGGACATCTTCGCCAACTATATCAAGGACAAGCTAGGCATGAGAGATATGAAGTCTCTAAGGCATTATTTGGGTCCAAAATGCAAGAAGGGACTCCCGTAGGTACATATGTACTCAAGATGATTGGGTACGTAGAAAACCTACAAAGGCTGGGATTCCCACTTGGCCAAGAGCTGGCCACTGACCTGATCTTGCAATCTTTGCCACAAGCCTTCAATCAATTTTTCATGAATTATAACATGAATGAAATTGATAATCCATTGCCTGAAATGCTCAAAGATGTTGAGAAGCTGAGATTAACCTTAAGAAGGGTAAATCGACACCATTTTGATGGTGCGAGAAAAAGAAAGGCAAGGGCAAGCCTAAAGGTAAGGGAAAGTCCTGCCAAGGGCAAAGGCAAAGAACTTAAACCCAAAGGAGGGTAGCCAAGGAAGGGGCTTGCTTCGCAAGGAAGCAGACAACTGAAGCGAATCGCAAGGCATACCTGGAAGATCTTAAGAAGAAGAGAAGTGAGACTTCTACTTCAGGTATAAATGTTATAGAAGTCAATCTATCTATTTCTTCATCATGGGTATTAGATACCGGATGTGCATCTCACATTTGTACCAATGTGCAGGGGCTGAGAAATAGCAGGGCATTGACAAAGGGCGAGGTGGACCTACGAGTAGGCAATGGAGCAAGGGTTGCTATATTCTTTGTAGGAACTTATGATCTATCTCGCCCTCCGGGCTTGTACTAGAATTAGATGAATGTTGTTATGTGCTTGCTTTAACTAAGAACATCATTTCAGTTTCTTGTTTGGACAAGAAAGGGTTTTCATTTATAATAAAGAACAAATGTTGTTCAGTTTATTTAAATGATATGTTCTATTGTAGTGCACCTCTAATGAACGGACTCTACTTTCTAGACTTGGAGAGCCCTATCTATAACATAAGTACAAAGAGGTTCAAGTCAAATGAGTTGAACCAAACCTATCTCTGGCATTGTCGCTTAGGTCACATAAATGAGAGTCGCTTATCTCAGCTCCATAAGGATGGGCTGCTAGACTCATTTGATTTTGAATCATATGAGACATGCGAGTCTTGCCTTTTAGGCAAGATGACCAAGACTCCCTTTAGTGGACATAGCGAAAGAGCAACAGATTTGTTAGGACTTATACATAGTGATGTATGTGGTCCTTTCAATGTTGCTGCTAGAGGTGGTTACAGGTACTTCATTACATTTACTGATGACTTCAGTAGATATGGTTATGTGTATCTTATGACACATAAATCTGAATCCTTTGAAAAGTTCAAAGAATTCAAGAATGAAGTACAAAACCAGCTTGGCAAGAGTATTAAGATACTTCGATCAGATCGAGGTGGTGAATACCTTAGCCATGAGTTTCGTGACTATCTAGCTGAGTGTGGGATTCTATCCCAACTCACTCCTCCTGGAACACCACAGTGGAATGGTGTATCCGAAAGGAGGAATCGTACCCTATTGGATATGGTACGATCTATGATGAGTCACACAGATCTTCCTATATCCTTTTGGGGATATGCTCTGGACACAGCAGCCTTTACCCTTAACCGTGTACCATCCAAGGCTGTGGTAAAGACACCATATACGATATGGACAGGGAAAAATCCCAAGATGTCTTTTATGAGGATTTGGGGTTGTGAGGCTTACGTTCGACGTCAAGTCTCAGACAAACTGGGACCCAAATCCGATAGGTGCTATTTTGTTGGATATCCCAAGGATACAAAGGGATATTACTTCTACATTCCCAGTCAGCACAAAGTGTTTGTGGCAAAGACTGGGGTTTTTCTAGAAAGGGATTTTGTTTCTAGAAAAACTAGTGGGAGTACCTTCGATCTTGAAGAAATTCAAGATAAGGACCATAGCACTGAGGCCTTGATGGAGGTTGAACAGGAACCACAAAGTGTTGTGGGTGAAGAGGTTGTTGCACAAAGAGTTGTGGAACAACCACCTGTTCAAGTAGACCTACCTCTTCGCAGGTCTGATAGGGTACGTCGTCAGCCTGAGAGATACTCATTTCTCTTGTCTGACCATGATGACGTTATGCTCATTGAGAATGAGCCTACCTCCTATCAGGAAGCTGTGATGAGCCCAGATTCTGAGAAATGGCTAGACGCCATGAGATCCGAGATGGAATCCATGTACACTAACCAAGTATGGACTTTGGTTGATCCACCTGAAGGGGTCAAACCCATTGGGTGTAAGTGGGTCTTTAGGAGAAAGACTGACATGGATGGACTTACGCATACCTATAAGGGTCGATTGGTGGCTAAAGGTTTCAAGCAAATTCATGGTATTGACTATGATGAAACCTTTTCTCCAGTGGCGATGTTTAAGTCCATTCGGATCTTGCTTGCTATTGCAGCATACCACGATTATGAGATCTGGCAGATGGATGTCAAAACCGCGTTTCTGAATGGAAACTTACTCGAGGATGTGTACATGACACAACCCGAGGGTTTTGTAGATCCACAGCATACTGGGAAGGTATGCAAGCTGCAAAGGTCCATTTATGGGCTAAAGCAAGCTTCTCGGAGCTGGAATCTTCGATTCGATGATGCGATCAAACAGTTTGGTTTCATCAAGAATGAAGATGAACCCTGTGTCTACAAGAGGGTTAATGGGAATACTGATTGTCTTCCTTTATCGTATGTGGATGACATACTACTCATTGGGAATGACATCCCTTCGCACATGACCGTGAAGACTTGGTGGGACGTGCTTCTCAATGAAGGACTTAGGTGAAGCAGCCTGTATTCTAGGCATCAAGATCTATAGAGATAGATCTAAGAGATTGCTTGGCCTAAGTCAGAGTACATACATTGACACGGTATTACTTCGGTTTGCCATGCAGAATTCCAAGAAAGGACTTCTGCCGATGTCACATGGTGTGAGTCTTTCGAAGACTCAAAGTCCCTCTTCTAGAGAGGAGAGAGACCGCATGGATAAGATCCCTTACGCATCTGCTATAGGATCTATCATGTACGCCATGCTGTGTACTCGTCCTGATGTCTCGTATGCTTTGAGCATGACAAGTAGATACCAGTCAGATCCAGGTGAGCGTCACTGGATAGCAGTCAAGAATATTCTTAAGTACTTGAGAAGGACTAAAGAATATTTCTTGATATTTGGAGGCGATGAGGAGCTAGTCAGAAGGGTTACTGATGCGGCTTCCAAACCGACTGTGATGATTACAGATCGCAATGTGGTTCGTGTTTTGCTTGAATGGTGGCGTGAGTGGAAGAGTTGAAGCAGACACGCTTGTCGATTCTACAACAGGTAGAGTATATCGCTGCATCTGAGGCAGCAAAGGAGGCAGTTTGGATCCGCAAGTTCATTACTGAGCTTGGGGTGGTTCCTAGCATTGCAGATCCCATAGAGCTCTATTGTGACAACAATGGAGCGATTACTGAACTAAGGAACCTCGCTCACACCAGCGGACCAAACACATACTACGGCGCTTCCATCTCATTCGAGAGATCATCGATAGAGGAGATGTGAAGATTTGCAGAGTACCCACAGAGGCTAACATCGCAGATCCCTTGACCAAGGCTTTGGCACAGAAAAAGCATGATGGTCACACTAGGTCATTGGGTATTAGATACTACGGTGATTGGCACTAGTGCTAGTGGGAGATTGTTAGTGAAAGCCCTAGAGCCAATTATATGATGATTGTTGTATGGACTTTATTGTATCATATTCCTATTTATTAAGGCATGGTTATTATATTTACTTGTATTGGTGCCAAATAACTAAATATAATAATGTCCTTGAGTAGTAGGTTCTTATCTATATCAATCGATTGGTTGAATCGATAATGAGATGATATAGAGAACACTACTCTTAATCATTCCTAGTCGAGTATTAACATTCAGGGACAATGTTAATGCGTAGAGACTAACATGTAGGTCAACAAGATGACTTGATCTCACAAGTCATGGATATGAGATATCAAGTTGACACATGGGTATGCATTGGAGAATGTATACTGAATGACCCGCCATGAGAAAGTATCATGGATCGTTATATGAGTGTCATATACTTTCTCATGTGCTATTAGTATGACTATTAGTCCTTAGACCTGAAGTCACCATGGTTCCCTACATAATGAATTGCATACTTTGGTTTCACAAACGCCACCCGTAAATGGGTGGACTATAAAGGCGACATCGGGTATGTAAAATTATGCGAGGGATGTGAGTGATGTAGATGGGATCTATCCCTCCTATACGACGGGGTGACATCGATATTCTTGATAGAGTGAGACCACGAAGTGCATGGCCATGCCCAAATGAGTCAATATGAGATATTGAGCTCATGTGATTAGAGTGAGTCTACTTGGAGTTCAAGATTTAGATTGTATCGAGGATGACACGGTCTATGCCTCGATTGGTCAATCTAGATGTCAAGGATAGAGGGACATTGTCACATATTGTGAGAGTCACAATTAGTAGTCACAAAGGTGATGTTGGAGCTCAACATTCTTGTAACTTGGGTAGCAATGATGTGTTGCTAGATACCGCTCATTGCTTATGTTCCTAAATCGGTTTAGGGACATTGCCAACGTTACAAGAACCTATAGGGTCACACACATAAGAGCAATTAGATGGAGATTAGGTTCATATGATGAACCATGAGGATAAGGTTCATGGGATGAACCAAATTGGATTAAGAGTAATCCAAATTAGACTAATTGAGTTAGACTCAAGTTGATTCAAGTGTTGAATGAGTCTAATTGAGATTTGATTCATCAAATCAATTTAAATTAATGAATAGAGATTCATTATATTAAATTGACTTGAGTCAAGTGGTTAGATTTGATCAACAATGGGAGATTAGAGGTCAAGTTTGACTTGACTTGAGAGGGAAGATGAAAGGTCAAGTTTGACTTGACCAAATGCCATGTCATGATGATGACTAGGCATGGCCGGCCAATGATGATGCTCCACATCATCATTGACTTGGTCAATTGGTGCCACATCATGAGGGAGACCAAGGGTCATGGGAGTTACATGCATGCATGTAACCCCCCTTCCATGAAGTGGCCGGCCACTTTGGTATTAGGGGTTTCATTAGGTGAATTCATTTGATGAGTTACTCTAATTGACTTCATCTTCAACCTTGGAACTTTTTTCCTCTCAAGCTCTCTCCCTCTCCTTCCTCATCTTGCCGAGACACCCTAGGAGTGCTAGCACACTCAAGTGTGTTTTTCTTCCACCTATTGCTTGTGTGGATACCATAGAGGAGTGTGCACTTGACACTCTCGAGTTCCGGCGGACTTTTGGACGAGCGGGATTTGCGAAGGGCATCGCATCGAGGGTAACGCTCTTATCTCTTAGATCTAAGGTAGATCTAGGGTTTTTATACAAGCACATACATGTTTTGTTTTAATACTTCTTCGCACGGATCCGTGGCCGGGGGCTTCCGAGGTTTCCGCAACGCAAAAAGCGGTTTTTGCGGCTCGGAAAAACCCAACAGTTTGATTATCTAGTGCCCTTGCACCGACAGTTAAGACCTATCTCTCACACACATAAAGTATTCATACTTTCACGAATGTGAGTAGGCGCTGCGAGCTAGAGGAGGAGCGATAGGAGGTGACCAAGTCCGCTTCAGGTCATTCTAACATTGCGGAGTCGAGTAAAGACTCCTGAGGTACCAAGCGCAAGTGATGCAAACATGAGAAGAAAACCAAGGGTCCTAGTAAGAAGAAACTAAAGACAAATGAGAAAGGATAGAAAATCAAGAAGGGGCTTGTGAAGAGCAAAGTCTAATGTTACGTATGTGGTAAGCTTGGGCATTTCACATGCGAGTGTGGTGAGCGAAAGGTAAATCCTTCTTCTTTACATGGTTTGAGTTATCTACCATCTAGTGTGATGTTTGCTAACTCCTCTCCTTTATGGATTGTAGACTCAGGAGCAACATACCATGTAACTTGAGTAGGAGTGCTTACGTAGATTTTTACAGTATTAGTCCACATGCGAGAAGGCTATATGTAGGGAATGGGCCATTTGTGGAGGTGAGAGAGATTAACACTTGTAAGCTGATGTTGCAAAATAATCAAGTCTTGTATCTCCATGATGTGTTGTATGCTCTAGAGATTCGATGAAATCTCATTTCTGTTCGTAGTCTAGACCATTTAGGATATAATGTTTGTATAGGAAACTCTAAAGTTTCCATCTTGTATGACAATACTCTTATATGTTCTGGTATAGTCCATGAGGGACTTTATACACTTAATTTTATTTCATTTCATGAGTCTTATCCTGCGTCTCCTATTACTTTTACATTTGATAGTGTAGTAGATGATGTGAATATATGGCTAGTAGACTTGGCCACATAGGGAAAGAGAGGATGGCCTAGTTAGCAGCATTTACCAAGGTCGAGTTGCCCTTATGTGAGTTTTGCCTAGCAAGCAAATCTAAGAGAAAACCATTTGGGAAAGCAGTGAGAGCTGGAACTCCATTACAGTTGATTCATTCTGACATTTGTCAAGCCATGAATGTGAGAGCACGAAATGAAACCACATATTTTATTACGTTTATAAACGATTACATGCATTTCGATTATGTCTACCTGATCTCGCATAAGCTTGAGGCACTGGAGTGCTTCAAGAGGTTTATTATCAAGGTTGAAAATCAGCTAGACTTTAAGGTGAAAACTCTCAGAATCGATCATGGGCACGAGTATTTGTCTGAGCAGTTTAAAGAGTTTTATTTCATAAAAGGCATTACAAGACAGCTGACTATTCCTGCTACTCTTTGACAGAATGGAGTCACCGAGAGAAGGAATAGGACTCTTTTGGAAATGGTGAGGTCTATGACAGCGCATGCCAATTTACCTATCTACCATTAAGGGGGTGCATTATTGACTGTTGCCTATGTCCTTAATGTTTCGCAAAAACCGCTATGCATGAAACCCGGAAGTCCCCACGATCCGCAAGAAGTATTAAAACTAATGTATGCTACAAAAATCCTCTAGATCTACCTTAGAACTAAGAGATAAGGATGTTACCCTTGATGCGATGCCCTTCGCAAATCCCGCTCGTCCAAAGTCCACCGGAACTCGAGAGTGTCAAGTGCACACTCCTCTATGGTATCCACACAAGCAATAGGTGGAAGAAAACTCAACCTTGAGTGTGCTAGCACTCCTTGGTTGGTTCGGCCAAAGAGAGGAAGGAGAGGGAGAGCTTGAGAGGAAAATTCCCAAGGAAGAAGATGAAGTAATGAGTGATTACTCACCAAATGAATTTTCACTCACATAACCCCAATGTGTTGCCACTTCATGGAGGGGAGTTACATGCATGCATGTAACTCCCATGACCTTGGTCTCCTCATGATGTGGCACTAATTGATTAAGTCAATGATGATGTGGAGCACCATCATTGGCCGGCCATGCCTAGTCATCATCATGACATGGCATTTGGTCAAGTCAAACTTGACCTCTAATCTCCCATGGTTGATCAAATCTAACCACTTGACTCAAGTCAATTTAATATAATGAATCTCTATTCATTAATTTAAATTGATTTGATGAATCAAATCTCAATTAGACTCATTCAACACTTGAATCAACTTGAGTCTAACTCAATTAGTCTAATTTGGATTACTCTTAATCCAATTTGGTTCATCCCATGAACCTAATCCTCATGGTTCATCATATGAACCTAATCTCCATCTAATTGCTCTCATGTGTGTGACCCTATAGGTTCTTGTAACGTTGGCAATGTCCCTAAACCGATTTAGGAACATAAGCAATGGGCGGTATCTAGCAACACATCATTGCTACCCAAGTTACAAGAATGTTGAGCTCCAACATCACCTTTGTGACTACTAATTGTGACTCTCACAATATGTGACAATGTCCCTCTATCCTTGACATCTAGATTGACCAATCGAGGCATAGGCCGTGTCATCCTCGGTACAATCTAAATCTTGAACTCCAAGTAGACTCACTCTAATCAAATGAGCTCAATATCTCATATTGACTCATTTGGGCATGGCCATGCACTTCGTGGTCTCACTCTATCAAGAATATCGATGTCACCCCGTCATATAGGAGGATAGATCCATCTACATCACTCACATCCCTCGCATAATTTCGTTACATACCCGATGTCGCCTTTATAGTCCACCCATTTACGGGTGGACGTTTGTGAAGCAAAGTATGCAACTCCTTATGTAGGGAACCATGGTGACTTCAGGTCTAAGGACTAATAGTCATACTAATAGCCACATGAGAAAGTATATGACACTCATATAGCGATCCATGATACTTTCTCATGGCGGGTCATTCGGTATACATTCTCGATGCATACCCATGTGTCAACTTGATATCTCATATCCATGACTTGTGAGATCAAGTCATCTTGTTGACCTACATGCTAGTCTCTACGCATTAACATTGTCCACGAATGTTAATACTCGACTAGGAATGATTAAGAGTAGTGTTCTCTATATCATCTCATTATCGATTCAACCAATCGATTGATATAGATAAGAACCTACTACTCAAGGACATTATTATATTTAGTTATTTGGCACCAATACAAGTAAATATAATAACCATGCCTTTATAAATAGGAATATGATACAATAAAGTCCATACAACAATCATCATATGATTGGCTCTAGGGCTTTCACTAACAATCTCCCACTAGCACTAGTGCGATCAGTAGTATCTAATACCCAATGACCTAGTGTGACCATCATGCTTTTACGTACCCAAAGCCTTGGTCAAGGGATCTGCGATGTTAGCCTCTGTGGGTACTCTGCAAATCTTCACATCTCCTCTATCGATGATCTCTCGAATGAGATGGAAGCGCCGTAGTATGTGTTTGGTCCGTTGGTGTGAGCGAGGTTCCTTAGCCTGTGCAATCGCTCCATTGTTGTCACAATAGAGCTCTATAGGATCTGCAATGCTAGGAACCACCCCAAGCTCAGTAATGAACTTGCGGATCCAAACTGCCTCCTTTGCTGCCTCAGATGCAGCGATATACTCGGCCTCTGTTGTAGAATCAGCAACTGTGTCCTGCTTCGAACTCTTCCAGCTCACAGCGCCACCATTCAAGCAAAACACGAACCCTGACTGCGATCTGTAATCATCCTGGTCAGTTTGGAAGCTGGCATCGCTGTAACCCTTTACAGCTAGCTCCTCATCGCCTCCAAATATCAAGAAATATTCTTTAGTCCTTCTCAAGTACTTAAGAATATTCTTGCTATCGATGGCGCTCACCGGATCTATTTGAGTATCTACGTCATGCTCAAAGCATACGAGACATCGGGAACAGTACACAACATGGCGTACATGATAGATCCTATAGCGGATCGTAAGGGATCTTATCCATGCAGTCTCTCTCTCTAGAAGAGGGACTTTGAGTCTTGAAGACTCACACCATGTGACATCATCGAAGTCCTTTCTTGGAATTCTGCATGGCAAACCGAAGTAATACCGTGTCAATGTATGTACTCTGACTTAGGCCAAGCAATCTCTTAGATCTATCTCTATAGATCTTGATGCCTAGAATACAGGCTGCTTCACCTAAGTCCTTCATTGAGAAGCACGTCCCCAGCCAAGTCTTCACAGACTGTAGCGAAGGGATGTCATTCCCAATGAGTAGTATGTCATCCACATACAGTACAAGGAAGACAACTGTATTCCCATTAACCCTCTTGTAGACACAGGGTTCATCTTCATTCTTGATGAAACCAAACTGTTTGATCGCATCATCGAATCGAAGATTCCAGCTCCGAGAAGCTTGCTTTAGCCCATAAATGGACCTTTGCAGCTTGCATACCTTCCCGATATCTTTGTGGATCTACAAAACCCTCGGGTTGTGTCATGTACACATCCTCGAGTAAGTTTCCATTCAGAAACGCGGTTTTGACATCCATCTGCCAGATCTCATAATCGTGGTATGCTGCAATAGCAAGCAAGATCCGAATGGACTTAAACCTCGCCACTGGAGAAAAGGTTTCATCATAGTCAAGACCATGAATTTGCTTGAAACCTTTAGCCACCAATCGGCCCTTATAGGTATGCGTAAGTCCATCCATGTCAGTCTTTCTCCTAAAGACCCACTTACACCCAATGGGTTTGACCCCTTCAGGTGGATCAACCAAAGTCCATACTTGGTTAGCAGTACATGGATTCCATCTCGATCTCATGGCGCTCTAGCCATTTCTAACGGGCTCATCACACTTCCTCGATAGGAGGTAGGCTCATTCTCAATGAGCATAACGTCATCATGGTCGACAAGAGAAATGAGTATCTCTCGACGACGCATCCCTATCGACCTGCGAAGAGGTAGGTCTACTAATGTGGTTGTTCCACAACTCTTTGTGCAACAACCTCATCACCCACAACACTTTGTGGTTCCTGCTCAACCTCCATCAAGGCCTCAGTGCTATGGTCCTTATCTTGAATTTCTTCAAGATCGAAGGTACTCCCACTAGTTTTTCTAGAAACAAAATCCCTTTCTAGAAAAACCCCAGTCTTTGCCACAAACACTTTGTGCTGACTAGGAATGTAGAAGTAATATCCCTTTGTAGACTTGGGATATCCAACAAAATAGCACCTATCGGATTTGGGTCCCAGTTTGTCTGAGACTTGACGTCGAACGTAAGCCTCACAACCCCAAATCCTCATAAAAGACATCTTGGGATTTTTCCCTGTCCATATCAGATATGGTGTCTTTACCACTACTGGATGGTACACTGCTAAGGGTAAAGGTCTGTGTCCAGAGCATATCCCCAAAAGGATATAGGAAGATCTGTGTGACTCATCATAGATCGTACCATATCCAATAGGTACGATTCCTCCTTTCGGATACACCATTCCACTGTGGTGTTCCAGGAGGAGTGAGTTGGGATAGAATCCCACACTCAGCTAGATAGTCACGAAACTCATGGCTAAGGTATTCACCACCTCGATCTGATCGAAGTATCTTAATACTCTTGCCAAGCTGGTTTTGTACTTCATTCTTGAATTCTTTGAACTTTTCAAAGGATTCAGATTTATGTGTCATAAGATACACATAACCATATCTACTGAAGTCATCAGTAAATGTAATGAAGTACCAGACCACCTCTAGCAAGAACATTGAAAGGACCATATACATCACTATGTATAAGTCCCAACAAATCAATTGCTCTTCGCTATGTTCACTAAAGGGAGTCTTGGTCATCTTGCCTAAAAGGCAAGACTCGCATGTCTCATATGATTCAAAATCACCATCCTTATGGAGCCGAGATAAGCGACTCTCATTTATATGACCTAGCGACAATGCCAGAGATAGGTTTGGTTCAACTCATTTGACTTGAACCTCTTGGTACTTATGTTATAGATAGGGCTCTCTAAGTCTAGAAAGTAGAGTCCGCTCATTAGAGGTGCACTACAATAGAACATATCATTTAAATAAACTGAACAACATTTGTTCTTTATTATAAATGAAAACCTTTCTTGTCCAAACAAGAAATCAAATGATGTTCTTAGTTAAAGCGTACATAACAACATTCATCTAATTCTAGTACAAGCCTGCAGGGCGAGATAGATCATAAGTTCCTACAAAGAACAAAGAAGAACCCTTGCTCCATTGCCTACTCGTAGGTCCACCTCGCCCTTTGTCAATGCCTGCTATTTCTCCGCACATTGGTACAAATGTGAGATGCACATCCGTATCTAATACCCATGATGAAGAAATAGATAGATTGACTTCTATAACATTTATACCAAGTAGAAGTCTCACTTCTCTTCTTCTTAAGATCTTCCAGGTATGCTCATAGCTACGCTTCCAAAGTCCGCTTCCTGCGTAAGAAGCAAGCCCCTTCCTTGGCCACCCCTCCTTTGGGTTTAAGTTCTTTGCCTCTTTAGGCTTGCCCTTGCCTTTCTTCTTCTGCACCATCAAAATGGTGTCAGATTTACCCTTCTTAAGGTTAAGCTCAGCAGTTCTCAACATGCTGAGCATTTCAGGCAGTGGCTTATCAATTTCATTCATGTTATAATTCATGACAAATTGATCGAAGGCTCTTGGCAAAGATTGCAAGATTAGGTCAGTGGCCAGCTCTTGGCCAAGTGGGAATCCCAGCCTTTGTAGGTTTTCTACGTACCCAATCATCTTGAGTACATATGAACCTACAGGAGTCCCTTCTTGCATTTTAGACCCAAATAGTGCTTTAGAGACTTCATATCTCTCATGCCTAGCTTGTCCTTGATATAGTTGACGAAGATGTCCAACCATATCATAAGCATTCATGAACTCATGTTGCTTCTGAAGCTCAGAGTTCATGGTCGCGAGCATTAGACATGACACATCTAATGCATCATCTTGATGCTTCTTGTAAGCATCTTTGTCACCGCGAGGCAATGGGCAGGAGGTGCCTCGAATGGGCCGCTCCAGACGACAGCCTTCCTTTCTTGGGTGAGAACAATTCTCGTGTTCGCATCACCAGAAATTTGCTCCATTGAGCTTGTCCTTCTGGGCGACAGATCGCAGAGAGAGTGTTCGTGTTTGTTGACATAGTAATCTACAACATACAATGCAGAGGATTAATATCATATTCCTTTTATCATTTAATTAGGCCTTTAATCAAATGATGCTCCCACTAAATTATAGGAATTTTGTAGAATCGAGTTATGGATGTGGTCAAACCACTTTTACTAGATTCATACAAACTAGCTATAATTCTTGCGGGACAAGATCCACATCATACTAAGCCTTGAGTTAGCTTTGGCTAAATCGCCAAGACTTAGTAGACGATCATGGGTAACATACATTACCGATTACATCTCTATGCAACTCTTGTTTATAGGATTAAGACCCACATTTACAAAAGACCTTGAGTTAGCTTTGGCTAAATCGCCCAAGATTTAGTGTAAATGCGATCTTAACCTATCTTTCCAACGATTGGAATATGCCTATAGTTCTACTCGATCCAATTGAGTTAACTAGTTTTGCTCAATCTAATTGAGCTTACTCTAACCCGAGTCGTGATAGGCGGGACCAAGATTGTCCCTCCGCACTCTACCAAGATAATATGCGTTGCTCTGCTTTGGCAGATTCAACAACAACAAATGATCGAGGTAGTGATGGGTATCAAGGCTCGGTAGGCATTTTCGAGTTGATTCGATTATGATCTAATCTAATCGTAATGTGTATCTTATACGCATTTAGGCCTTTATTATCCTATATTAGCATGCATCATATACATACATTCATTATTCTAGCATGCATCATATACATACAAGAAAATTAACCTAGCATGCATCATATACATACAAGCATTTTTTTTTCACTAGCATGCATCACATACATACAAGCATAAATCAATTAAATATATATATATCAACATATATATATATATAATTAAATGTGATATAGTCATGGCCCTACTACGATCTTCTCAAGCCAATGAGAAGATCGGACGATCAACCTAAGGCTAGCGCTTCTCCAAGCGCTTCTTTGACCGCCATGTGTCGTCGTCACCCTTCTCGTAAAGCTCGTCTTCAAGTGGACTTTCCACCGCTCCATTTTTGTACATTACAAATATGAAACTCGAGTTACATTCGAGTCTAAAACTATTTACAACTAGAATATTAAAAGAAGAGGTGACGGCAGGTCGCAAACATTTTACAACACGCGACAACCACAAAACGGACGCAGCCGTATTATGAATTACAACACACATAATCCAATCCTATTGGGTTATTGGGCCATGACAATCACAGAATCATACATAATTCAAAATTATGTATTTTTACAGAAAATTTCTATAATATTTTTCTAATTTATTTGAATTTATGAGTCATCTCTCCAAACGGTCCGCTTAAGCGGTTTCGGGCGCGATCGCGGACATGGCCCTCGGGATAGGGCAGCGCCTCTACCGCAAAATAAACTTCGCGAGTGTCCCTACAACGATCCTACAGCGACTTAAGTCACTGTCCCAAAAACCTAAAGCGAGAACTCGCCGATTCGGAGAGTTTTTCTCGACGGTTGAAGCCTACGAGTGTCCCAACACTCGTTGCTTCGACTCTACGAGAAAAATACCCAAAAATTCTATAAAATTAGGAAATTTACAGAAACATAAAAATCTGTAATTTTTATATCTAATATAAAAATACAAAAACGAAACACATACATGCTTCGCACGTGGCTCTGATACCACTGTTGGGCTTTTCCGGGCCGCAAAAACCGCTTTTTGCGTTGCGGAAACCCCGGAAGTCCCGGCCACGGATCCGTGCGAAGAAGTATTAAAACTAATTACATGTATGTGCTTACAAAATCCTCTAGATCTACCTTAGAACTAAGAGATAAGGATGTTACCCTTGATGCGATGCCCTTCGCAAATCCCGCTCGTCAAAGTCCACGGAACTCGAGAGTGTCAAGTGCACACTCCTCTATGGTATCCACACAAGCAATAGGTGGAAGAAAACTCAACCTTGAGTGTGCTAGCACTCCTTGGTTGGTTCGGCCAAAGAGAGGAAGGAGAGGGAGAGCTTGAGAGGAAAATTCCCAAGGAAGAAGATGAAGTAATGAGTGATTACTCACCAAATGAATTTTCACTCACATAACCCCCAAATGGTGGCCGGCCACTTCATGGAGGGGGAGTTACATGCATGCATGTAACTCCCATGACCCTTGGTCTCCCTCATGATGTGGCACTAATTGACCAAGTCAATGATGATGTGGAGCATCATCATTGGCCGACCATGCCTAGTCATCATCATGACATGGCATTTGGTCAAGTCAAACTTGACCTTTCAACTTCCCTCTCAAGTCAAGTCAAACTTGACCTCTAATCTCCCATGGTTGATCAAATATAACCACTTGACTCAAGTCAATTTAATATAATGAATCTCTATTCATTAATTTAAATTGATTTGATGAATCAAATCTCAATTAGACTCATTCAACACTTGAATCAACTTGAGTCTAACTCAATTAGTCTAATTTGGATTACTCTTAATCCAATTTGGTTCATCCCATGAACCTAATCCTCATGGTTCATCATATGAACCTAATCTCCATCTAATTGCTCTCATGTGTGTGACCCTATAGGTTCTTGTAACGTTGGCAATGTCCCTAAACCGATTTAGGAACATAAGCAATGAGCGGTATCTAGCAACACATCATTGCTACCCAAGTTACAAGAATGTTGAGCTCCAACATCACCTTTGTGACTACTAATTGTGACTCTCACAATATGTGACAATGTCCCTCTATCCTTGACATCTAGATTGACCAATCGAGGCATAGACCGTGTCATCCTCGGTACAATCTAAATCTTGAACTCCACGTAGACTCACTCTAATCAAATGAGCTCAATATCTCATATTGACTCATTTGGGCATGGCCATGCACTTCGTGGTCTCACTCTATCAAGAATATCGAGGTCACCCCCGTCATATGGGAGGGATAGATCCCATCTACATCACTCACATCCCTCCGCATAATTCGTTACATACCCAGTAATCGCCTTTATAGTCCACCCATTTACGGGTGACGTTTGACGAAGCCAAAGTATGCAACTCCTTATGTAGGGAACCATGGTGACTTCAGGTCTAAGGACTAATAGTCATACTAATAGCCACATGAGAAAGTATATGACACTCATATAACGATCCATGATACTTTCTCATGGGTCATTCAAGATACATTCTCCAATGCATACCCATGTGTCAACTTGATATCTCATATCCATGACTTGTGAGATCAAGTCATCTTGTTGACCTACATGCTAGTCTCTACGCATTAACATTGTCCCTGAATGTTAATACTCGACTAGGAATGATTAAGAGTAGTGTTCTCTATATCATCTCATTATCGATTCATCCAATCGATTGACATAGATAAGAACCTACTACCCAAGGACATTATTATATTTAGTTATTTGGCACCAATACAAGTAAATATAATAACCATGCCTTTATAAATAGGAATATGATACAATAAAGTCCATACAACAATCATCATATGATTGGCTCTAGGGCTTTCACTAACACTTAATCACGTTCCAACGAAGTCTGTAGTTACCACCCCATACGATCTTTGGACAGAGAGGCAACCTATCCTTAGTCATTTGAAGTCATGGGGTTGTGCCGCGTATGTTAATGATTCCTCGCACAAGTACGGGAAGTTAGGCCCATGAGGAAGGAAGTGTACCTTCATCAGATACTTTGAACACTCCAAAGGATATGTGTTCCTAGGAGAACATATGGACGACACAGTCACAGAGATTGAGTCTTGTGATGTTGTATTTCTCGAAAATGATTTTCCTAAGAAAGGAGAAATCGATCAAGACTTCATTTTCTATGAGATGGATGAGCCTAGTAACTCAATTAATCCCAGCAGTGAGATTCAAGACCCAGAAGTAGACCTTGGTCCTAGTGGGAGTGGTTCATCTCAAGATGAGGATGCTCTCTCTCCTCGTCAGAGTCATCGGGGAAATGTACCTTGTCGTCATTTCTCGATTGAAATGAGAAACTTATTATGACTCCTAAGGACTAGAATGATATGAGGACTTTGAGAGAGGCCCTCGAAGGTTCTATAAAATATCAATGGTTAAAGGACATACATGATGAAATAGAATCGATGAAAGTCAATGAAGTTTGAGAGCTAGTTGACTTACCTAAGAGTAGAAAGGTCATTGGGAACAAGTGTGTTCTTAAAATCAAGAGGAAGATTGATGGATCGATTGAGAGGTATAAAGTTCATCTAGTGGCCAAGGGTTACACAAAAACAAAGGGCATTGACTACGAGGAGACCTATAATCAAGTTTACTTCGATCTGTTCACTTCTAGCAATTATCATGAGTTTAGATCTAGAATTACATTAGATGGATGTAAAGACCACCTTCATTAATGGAAGTTTGGATGAGGAGATCTACATGGAACAACCTACTGGGTTTGTTCTAATAGGTCAAGAGGATAAGGTATGTCGACTTCGGAAGTCGATATATGGCCTTAAGCAATCATCCAGGCGGTGGTACCTAAGATTTCACGAGGAGGTGATATCTATTGCTTTACAATGGTCGAGAAGGATCACTGTATCTATCTGATAAGATCTAATAACTCATTTGTGATGATAACTCATTTGTGTGTCTGGGAACAACATTTAGTATTCGATAACTATTAAAATATGGTTATCATCCACTTTTGATATGAAAGACATGGGTGAAGCTGAGTTCATCCTTGAAGTATATATCCAGAGGGATCGCTCAAGAAGATTTCTAGCTCTTTCACAAGAAACTTATACTAAGAAAATTCTCGAGCGCTTTGGGATAAGTGATTGTAATCTCATAGATACTCCAATCGCTAAAAGTGATAGTCTTAGTTTAATGATGTGTCCTAAAACTCATGAAGAAATAAGGGAAATGAGTAAAATATCTTATTCAAGTGCAGTAGGAAGTTTGATGTACACAATTTTGTGTACACGATCGGACATATATTATGTAGTCAATCTAGTATGTAGATATCAAGCAAATCTTTGAAGAGGTCACTAGAGAGCAGTGAAAAAGATTTTTCAATATCTTAAAGGAACTGCTTCTCTCTGTGGTATGGGAGAGGTGATTTGCGTCTTGTGGGATATTCAGATGCCAACTGGGGAGACGATCTGGATAAATATAAATCAACATCAGGTTTTGCTTTCTTGCTCAATGGCGGTGTCATCTCTTGGAGCAACAAGAAGTAAACCTGTGTTGCTCTATCAACAATGGAGGCTAAGTTTGTGGCATGCTCAGTAGAAGTTCAAGAGAGTGTTTAGCTCAGAAGACTATTGGATGACTTAAAGATTATAGCGGATAGTGGGAGGCCAGTAATGATTTATTATGATAATCAGGTCGCTATCGCTTACACGTGAGACCCTAAGTTTTATAGTAAAACCAAACATATAGATACCAGACATCATTGAGAAGAATGAAGTGACTATCAAGTACATTTCAACACACAATATGGTGGTTGACCCCCCCCCCCTTTACCAAATCTATCACAAGAGACTTCTTTGTGGGACATAGAGAGTCATTAAGTTGGGGTATTTTATGAAAATTTTCAACTTGTATTGTAATTTGATGCTTAATGTAATATATAACTTTATGTACATTAATGGTCCAATTATATTATATTGCACTTATTATATATGTGTTTTGTGATATAATAGATATGTCAGGCAGGCATGTTCACTCTCTCACATGGATAACCACTTCCAAGAGTGGAGATAAGACAGTTTTTAGCTGTAAATGATTTTAAGAGTAACCCTGCTAGAACTTAAGTCGCTCTGATATGTGTTCAAGAGAAGATCATGTGTGACATGATTGACATGGAATAGTCACATCCATGTAGCCTGTAAGTAGCCAAGTTTGAGATCTCATATATCACTTGCAATTTGTGATACTGTCTTTGAGAGACTCTCTCTGAGATCTCTAGGTAAAGTTTCATGTGTTGACTGAGTCCCATACCAGTACAATGTTAGAGAAATCTAGCATATATCCTTATGAGAAATGGATAACAACACTGTGGCACATGTTTCATGTTGGTGCAACAATGCCCCAACCATTTATATGTTTTGATGTTTGGATAATCATCTAAGTTAGGCAATGTTTTGTGATCTAATTGCGAATATGTTTAAGTGACAGGGAAATCCAAGGATGAAGACTTGGTAAAAGAGAAGTCCAAGTATGATCTTGGAAAGGAAAGTCCAAGGGACGGACTTGGAAGCATAAGACCAAGCTTGTAGTCTTGGCAGCGTAAAGTCCAAGTGAACCTTGGCAAAGGAAGACCAAGTATGATCTTGGCAAGGGAAGTCCAAGGGATGGACTTGGCAGCATAAGACCAAGCTTGTAGTCTTGGTAGCGTAAAGTCCAAGTGAACCTTGGAAAAAGAAGTCCAAAGTAAAGTCTTGGCAGCATAAGTCTAATCTTGTAGTCTTGGCAGCATAAAGTCCAAGCATTTGGAAACCCAAGACATGACGAAACCGAAGGAAGCTCTTGGAAGCAAAGCACAAAGGATGAACAAGTCGCGAATTCGGAGGGATCCTGAAGGCGCAAGGATTAATGAGGAGCTAGAAGGTTGAGTCTAGGTCTAGGGTGTAAAATCAAGTGTGAATTACTCATACTTGATGAGTATCGATCGGATCGATATGATGTATCGGTCGGACCGTCAGTCTCGACTAAGTCAGGGTGAAACCCTGACCATCAGTCGATTGCTTTGGCAGTGGCAGTCGACTGATGTTGTAATCAGTCGACTGCCAATAGTGGCAGTCGACTGATTAACGCAAATACGAGCACAGAGTGTAGTCGCACTCGACTGCGGCCTACGATCACTCGACTAATCACTCCATCAGTCGACTGATGGAGGGATCAGTCGACTAATCACTTGGCCATTGGAAATTGCGGCTACGTATCTCCATGAATATTCTTATTCAGAAGTCGTTGGCTTCGGTAGCAGTCGACTGATGGTGAGCATCAGTCGACTGATCGAAGCCCAACGGGAAAAACAACCCTTCTTCTATAAGAAGAGGCCTTGGGGAGCTTGGTGAAGCAAGTGCTCTCATTCCTAGCTACACCCTCATGCTCACCAAGCTTTCCCAAGTACTTTTGTGATTCTAAACCTCCTCTTCTCTAGCTTTTAATCTTCCATCATTGTAAAGAAGAGGAGAGCATTGTAAGACAAGGTTTCTTCACCTTGGTTCATCCAAATGAGGATTTAGTAAAGCTTGGCTAGGGCTAATCCACCTTACGGATTACCGTGGAGTAGAAGCGTCATCTCCAAACCACGTACATCGGGTGTTAGCATTGTTTTCTTGTTTCTTATTCATATTCATATTTGTATTTGTATTGCTTTCTCTAACGTTTTTGTAGAAATAAAGAAAGGCTAATCACCCCCCCCCCTCTAGCCATTATAAAGATCCAACAAGTGGTATCAGAGCCCGGTTAGCTTGGAAGATTTCACCATCGACCAAGGCATCAATGGCTTTTCAAGAGGGATATAGCACCGCCAAGCCACCGCTCTTCGATGGGAGTCATTTTGCGTATTGGAAAGGTAGGATGAAATATTATCTAATGAGTAATATTGAAATTTGGCATAGCATTGTAGATGGCTTTGAGGAACCGGTGGATGAACATGGAGACCCTATTCCAAGCAAAGATTGGACAAGGGAAATGAATAGGCGGTTCGAGTCAAATGCAAAGGCGGTACTCACCATCCAATGCGGTATTACAATGGAGCAACTCAACAAGGTGGGGCCTTTCGAATCCGCCAAGGATTTATGGGAAAAGCTCATTGAGCTAAATGAAGGATCCAAGGAGTCAAAGAGGGCCAAGAAGGACTTGCTAATTGGACAACTTCAAGCCTTCCAAATGAAGACCCATGAAACCGTAAGCCAAATGCATGGAAGGTTTAAGGAGATTGTCAATGGACTCCACATCATAGGTGAGCGAGTTGACAACCGGGATTTGGTAAGGTATATTCTTCAAGCATTTCCTAGAAATTCTTTATGGACTTCTATAGTTGATGCTATTAAGGTAACTAGGGATCTTTCTCAAATTAAAATTGATGAATTATTTTGTGAGTTTGAATTGCATGAGCAAACTAACATGTCCTCTAAGGAAAAGGGTTTAGCTCTATTTGTTGAAAAGAAGGAAAAGAAGAAGAAAGAAAGAAAAGAAGCGTCATCATGATCCGAGTCGGAGCATGATTCAAGTAGTGATGGAGACTCGTCTAGTGAGATGGCCAACTTTGTCAAGAAGCTCTATAGAAAATCAAAGGAGTTCAAGAATAGAGAAGCAAGGAAGGGGTCTCATTCTTCAAAAGGTAAGTTTAGTGGTAATTCAAGTTTTAATAACAATGTGATTTGCCATGCTTGCAATAAGAAGGGGCACATAAAGCCAAATTGCCCGGAGCTAAAGAAGAAGGAAGAAAAAGAAGGAAAGGAAGGAGAAAAAGAAGGAGGCCATGGTGGCTCAAACCACATGGAACACACCAAGTGTTGAAGATTCCTCCTCCGATGATGAGCTTTGCCACGTCACACGCCATGTGGCACTCATGGCCCAAGAGGATGACTCCGGTACATCAAGCCAAGAAGAAGGCTCTTCAAGTGATGAATCATCATCTAGTGACGATGAGGTAATGAACTCTCCTAAAGTTAAGCTTCTTTATAAATCAATTGCTTATCTTAAAGAGGCTCTAGATAAGTCTAAATCTAAGGTTAGAAGCATGAAGGTAGAACTAAAGGCCATTAGGAATGAAAAACCTTCACATGTTGATTCTTGCATGCTTAAGGAAGAGAATGACAAACTTAAGGATGAGGTTAGTGAGTTAAAGGCATGCTTAGAGAAATTTACAAATGGCTCAAAATACCTTGACATGATCCTTAGCCGACAAAGAGTCGTTTACAACAAGGCCGGTGTAGGATACAAGCCAAAAGAAAAAGAAGTTGCTTATATCTCATTAATAAATAGAAAAGCAACCATTAAGGGTAAGGTTAAGAAAGCATGGGTACCTAAGAAGTTTTTACTTAATGTTACCGGTCCAAATGTTTGGGTACCAAAAGCTTGTGTTTATCATGTGATTTAGGTAGGAGAGCAAGGTATGTGGATCGTGGATAGCGGTTGTTCAACACACATGACCGGGGATGTGAGCAAGTTCTCAACAATTAAGTATGTGAAGAAGGGAGCGGTGTCTTTTGGAAATAGTGGAAAACTCAAGATATTAGGTAGAGGTACAATTGAGGTATCCCCCAAAATTGTCATTCATAAATTTTTACTAGTTGAAAATATGAAATTTAATTTATTAAGTGTTAGTCAACTTTGTGATGCAAACTAACATGTTTCTTTTGAATCCTCTAAATGCATGATTAGACACAAGGAATTAAATGATTGGATATAGGAAATCAAATATCTATTATGTTGATCTTTCATATGCTTCTAACATTTCCACTAAGTGTCTTGTTACGAAAGAAGAAGAAAGTTGGCTATGGCATAGGAGATTGGGGCAAATCAACATGAAAAACATAGCCAAGGTAGCCAAGATGGAGTTGGTCAAAGGACTACCAAAGATCAAGTATGTCAAGAACAAAATGGGTGATGCATGCCAAGAAGGAAAACAAACAAAAGCATCACACAAAGGTAAAACCTTAACTAATACTTCCTTACCATTAGAACTATTGCATCTTGACTTATTTGATTGCCATAGTACTCCTTCTTTAAATGGTAGCAAATATTGTTTAGTTATAGTAGATGATTTTTCTAGGTATACTTGGGTCTACTTTATGAAACATAAGGATGATACATTAGAAATAATCATAGGATTTAGTAAAAGGGTTGAAAATGAAAAGAGTCTCAAAATCAACCGGATCCGTAGTGATCATGGTGGTGAATTTGAGAATTCTAAATTTTCACAATTTTGTTTAGAGCAAGGGTACAAGCATGAGTTCTCTTGTCCTAGAACACCCCAATAAAATGGGGTGGTGGAAAGGAGAAATCGTGCCCTACAAGAGGTGGCTAGGACTATGCTTAATGCATATTCTCTACCTAGCTACTTGTGGGCGGAAGCGGTTAATACCGCTTGCTATATCCAAAATAGGGTTCAAATCCATAGGTTTTTAGGAAAGACACCATTTGAATTATGGAATGGGACTATTCCCACAATTCATTATTTCAAAGTCTTTGGATGTAAAGTTTATATTTTAAACACCAAAGATAACTTAGGAAAATTTGAATCCAAGCGGATGAGGGAATCCTAGTTGGATACTCATCCACAAGTAGAGGATATAGAGTCTACAATAAGAGAACCCAAGGGATTGAGGAGTCCTCCAATGTTCAATTTGATGAAACCACTAGTACCTACCCTAGAAAGTCCTCCATTGATAAGGATATTAATGACAATAATCAAGACATTACCCAAAAACTTCAAAATTTGACCATAAGGGGTAATGATCAAGGGGGAGGAAGAGGAGATTCCGATGATGAAAGAAGGGTGGAAGATAACAATGATCAATTTGAAATACCTTATAGAACCCTAAGAATTCATCAAGATCATCCACTTGACCAAGTAGTAGGAGATATATCTCAAGGAGTAAGAACTAGGTCATTTCATAGAACTCCTACTAGTCAAGTTGCTCTTATTTCACAAATTGAGCCCAAATCGATCAATGATGCATTACATGATCCGGATTGAATCTTGGCAATGCAAGATGAATTGGCTCAATTTGAAAGGAGTCAAGTATGAGAGTTAGTACCTAGACCCAATGATAGCACCATAATTACTACAAGATGGGTCTTTAGGAATAAGCTAGATGACCAAGGAAATATCACTAGAAATAAGGCTAGGTTGGTTGCTAGGAGATTCAATTAAGTTGAGGGGCTTGACTATGATGAGACTTATGCCCCGGTTGCTAGGTTAGAATCTATTAGAATTCTCTTAGGGTATGCTTCCTATATGGAATTTAAACTTTACCAAATGGATGTTAAATCGGCATTCTTAAATGGTTCTATTAAAGAGGAAGTATATGTAGAGCAACCACCCGGGTTTGAGAACATAGATTTTCCAAACCACGTATATAAGCTTAGGAAAGCATTATATGGGTTAAAACAAGCTCCCCGGGCATGGTATGAAAGATTGTCATCTTTCTTAATTTCTAAGGATTTTAGGAGAGGCCAAGTAGATCAAACCTTGTTTATAAAGTCAACATTAAAGGATATCTTTATAGCCCAAATATATGTTGATGACATTATTTTTGGGTCAACAAATGATGATCTTCTTCAAGACTTTATAAAAAACATGGAAAATGAATTTGAAATGAGTTTAGTTGGAGAGCTCAACTTTTTCCTAGGGTTACAAGTAAAACAAACCAATGAAGGTATTCATATTTATCAAACCAAATATGCAAATGAAATGATCAAGAAATTTGGTTTGGAAAATGCCAAAATTGTAACCACTCCTATGGCCACTAGCACTAGAATAGATAGTGATCATGATGGAAAATCAATTGATCTTAAACTTTATAGGAGTATGATTGGTAGTCTACTATACCTAACCGCTAGTAGACCCGATATCTTATTTGCGGTAGGTATGTGTGCAAGATACCAATCTTGTGCCAAATAATCACATTTAGTAGCTGTTAAGAGAATTTTGAGATATATTAAAGGCACCCTAAATGTAGGACTTTGGTATCCTAGGACTAGGTACTTTGAGTTGCTTGGTTATACCGATTCCGATTATGCCGGTTGCAAATTGGATAGGAAGAGTACTAGCGGTGGATGCCAATTTCTTGGGTCCTCCCTAGTTAGTTGGAGTAGTAGGAAGCAACATTGTGTTGCTTTATCAACCACCGAAGCCGAATATTTGGCTATGGGTGGTTGTGTAGCTCAATTACTTTGGATGAGACATACTCTTGAGGACTATGAGTTACACTACTCTAACATTAAAGTTTATTGTGACAATGTGAGTACCATCAACTTGACCGAAAATCCGGTACATCACTCTAGGACCAAGCACATTGAAGTGAAACATCACTTCATAAGAGATCATGTGGCAAGAGGGGACATTGAACTTAATTATGTAGAATCTAAGTCTAACCTTGCCGATATCTTCACCAAAGCTCTTCCCGAAACCGAATTTTCATCATTAAGGAGAGAGCTTGGTATGTGCTTTGTAGAGTAAAAGTCTAGGTTTGCATGATCCCATAGTCATATGTTAGCCTTATACCTTGATGCATCTCACAAAAGCCTTAAGCAACCTGGATTTTTGTATTGAGACATTTAGGAACATGTGAGATGATAGGGAAGGTGTACTTGGCTCGTCATGCTTGTTATGATGCATTACTATGAGCCAATGACACACCTAGAGACATGAATACCTCATGGACCAATCATTGGGAAGGCTTGTATTCAAGTAATGAATACATAGCTCTAAGAATATGGTTGGAAATTCCAAATCATATATATTTTAAACTATGTTCATCATATTTTGAAAAGCAGTTTTCAAGTGGAAGACAAAAGTGGTACAAAGTTTGCAAATTTTTAGAACCTTTTGTTAGTTTCCAAGTTTGTATCAATATAGAAATATGGGAAACATATATTTTTTAAACTATTTTTCCTTAATAAAGTATGATCTCAGAAATGTGTCCACAAAATTTCGTGATTTTTTGAGGTTTCTAGAATTTCTAACGCATTTTTGAAATTAAATAAAAGGTCGAAATTTCGATTTCTGCATGATCGGGTTCAGAAACCAGTCGACTGATACACTGTGTTTTCTGATAAATAGCTCCATTTTCTGATATTTAGTGTATCTTTGATGTCCTAAAACTATAGCATGATAATATTGAGCATAAACAAATTTTTAGGACTGTTTTATGCAGTATTTTAGGGGGAGTTTCATAAAATATATCTTTTCATCCCTAAACTTCTATTGTTGGTGCAAATTTAGGACTTAATTTTTGAATTTTTGTTATGCTTTGCCTCAAATATTATTTACACATCATGAAGCATATCTTGGATTTAGGGGGAGCTTAAGATCAATCTTATACCTTAGTCCAAGATCCAACACCTTTAATTCTTTCATTTATGAGACCTTCTCTTTTTGATGTATGTCAAAGGGGGAGAAGGAATGGTTAAGTTAGAATTTCACATTGAAAATATGATTATGTGTGTATCTTTAAAAGACCTAACTTAAATAATTACCAAACATCAAAAAGGGGGAGATTGTTAGTGCAACAATGCCCCAAGCATTTATATGTTTTGATGTTTGGATAATCATCTAAGTTAGGCAATGCTTTGTGATCTAATTGCGAATATGTTTAAGTGACAGGGAAATCCAAGGATGAAGACTTGGAAAAAGAGAAGTCCAAGTATGATCTTGGCAAGGAAAGTCCAAGGGATGGACTTGGCAGCATAAGACCAAGCTTGTAGTATTGGCAGCGTAAAGTCCAAGTGAACCTTGGCAAAGGAAGACCAAGTATGATCTTGGCAAGGGAAGTCCAAGGGATGGACTTGGCAGCGTAAGACCAAGCTTGTAGTCTTGGCAACGTAAAGTCCAAGTGAACCTTGGCAAAAGAAGTCCAAAGTAAAGTCTTGGCAGCATAAGTCCAAGCTTGTAGTCTTGGCAGCATAAAGTCCAAGCATTTGGCAACCCAAGACATGACGAAACCGAAGGAAGCTCTTGGAAGCAAAGTGCAAAGGATGAACAAGTCGCGGACTCGGAGGGATCCTGGAGGCGCAAGACTTAATGAGGAGCTAGAAGGTTGAGTCTAGGTCTAGGGTGTAAAATCAAGTGTGAATTACTAATACTTGATGAGAATCAGTCGACTGATACGATGTATCGATCGGTGAGTCAGTCTCGGCCGAGTCGGTAAAACCGACCATCGATCGATTGCTGGCGATGGTGATCGCGATGTTGCAATCAGTCGACTGATTAACGCAAATACGAGCATAGAGTGTAGTCGCACTCGACTGTGGCCTACGATCACTCAACTGATCACTCCATCAGTTGACTGATGGAGGGATCAGTCGACTAATCACTTGGCCGTTGGAAATTACGGCTACGTATCTCCGCGAATCGCATTCGAAGCCCGTTGGCCGGCGTGATCGGCCCGATGGTGAGCATCGGTCGGTGATCAGCCCAACGGAAAAAACAACCCTTCTTCTATAAGAAGGGGCCTTGGGGAGCTTGGTGAAGCAAGTGCTCTCATTCCTAGCTACACCCTCGTGCTCACCAAGCTTTCCCAAGTACTTTTGTGATTCTAAACCTTCTCTTCTCTAGCTTTTAATCTTCCATCATTGTAAAGAAGAGGAGAGCATTGTAAGACAAGGTTTCTCCACCTTGGTTCATCCAAAGGAGGATTTAGTGAAGCTTGGCTAGGGCTAATACACCTTACGGATTACCGTGGAGTAGGAGCATCATCTCCGAACCACGTACATCGGGTGTTAGCATTGTTTTCTTGTTTCTTATTCGTATTTGTATTTGTATTTGTATTGCTTTCGCTAACATTTTTGTAGAAACAAAGAAAGGCTAATCACCCCCCCCCTCTAGCCATTATAAAGATCCAACATTTCATACCACGTGTGATAAATCGACTAGGAAAAGATAGAGCCATACTACTTAAGACAGTAAATGAATATCTCCAAGCTCACTGTGTGAGATCCGAAATCCTCTAGTTTGTACCCTTATTACTTTCAGCTATTTCTTGAAGGTTTGATTCAGTGTTTGCTACTTTAGTCTATTTACCGGTGGCCCAGAAGATAAATTAAGGTCTGAGGGACAGTTCTAGGAAAGCAGTTGAGTTGAGACTAATAGATTCAAGTTTGGGAAAGGAAAGACCAATTGACAATACATCATTATCATTCACCGATCGATCTTTTATGTTTATCCGTGTAAGGATTAAACATATCAGTGAATATAATGCCGAGCATATTTTGAGAATACTTTTGATGAGAAAAGTAGCTCGATGGATGTAATTATTCTTGGATATGGGGTACAACAAGATTGTATCTTATGATACAATAATAACTATTTTATCATTCTAACAGGTGTATAGAGCAATTTTTATTTGCAGGTGTACTCGCAAGTCGCACGACGCTCAATATTGTATGAAAGTCTAGTATGGTGATGTGATAGATCACACGAGTTGTGATCTTATGAAGAAAGTTAAATGCCCTCTTGTGCAAGTGGGAGATGTTAGTAACGGATGCCCACTAAGGGCATTCAACATGGGGTAATGGAGGGGTCGCCCATTATCCCAATGAACATTAAATGCCCACTATGGAGCATTTACAATGTGTTAATGAGGTGACTCTTGAGCTCATGAAGCCACTAATATTTCTCCTTTGTTTCTCTTATTCCTCCTGATTCTTTCTAATTTGAATCTCTTCCACGGCCCTGCCCACACTGGTTAGAAATTATTTTTTCGTGATCAAATTTAAAAATTCTCACTTTCTCTCCTTTTCATTTGGTGGGCAGTCGTTCTTTTTTATTATGTCTATTGGACTGCCAAAAACATAGATTTTTTTTATTAATTTTGATTTCTTTTGTAATACTTCTTAGGTTTGAAAGTTTTTAGAGTTATGCAACTACGCCATTGAGTTTCAAGTATTATAACAAAAGCCTCCTAAAGTGGTTTGACTATTGAGGAGTCCATATTATATTTGGTACAAAAAGATGATTTGTTCACCTTAGACGTCACTTATCGTCGATCTCACAGTTAGATGAAAGGAAGTAAATCACAATTGACCTTTGATTGTATCAGCGGCTAACACAGTGAAGGGCAAACACCCTATGAAAATGGGAGATTAATTCTTGTTCACTTTGTGCGAATTTGTACTGTATTAGCCATCCGATTTTGTCCATGGGGACATGAGTCCATTTTATATTGCGATCACATGTAGTTGTTATTGTCGTTACCTAGATTTTCCTATCATGATCTTCATTTTTTGTTACATTTTGGACTCATTGGCTTGCCTCTGTTTCTGGTTCAGCGATTGAAGACAAAGTCGAATTGACTGTAAGAGGCATAGACAAAAATAAAAATAAAAACTCTTCCGCTGCATAGATTAAAACCTTGAAGTAAAGTTTTTTTTGGTAGTTTCATTATTTAGATTTTGAGTTAATAGTATATGAGAATTTCTTTTAGTTACTATTTACTTGAGGAATGTAATTTAGAATGAAAAGATGATTTATTTCATATGTCATCGATTCATGATTTTAGGATTTTCAATGTTTTAGTTTGGATTGTTAATTTTTTATTTTTATTAGAAAATCACTATATCTACTATGCATAATTTTTTTAAAAA
This sequence comes from Wurfbainia villosa, assembly GCA_025175895.1. Lineage (NCBI taxonomy): Eukaryota > Viridiplantae > Streptophyta > Magnoliopsida > Zingiberales > Zingiberaceae > Wurfbainia > Wurfbainia villosa. The sequence goes on from CM045990.1 coordinate 122,021,505, forward strand.
GAAAGGATCCAGAACTAGAAGAACAAAATATTGGAGATGTTAGAGTTGAAGAATTTGATTTTTCATAACTACCGGTAGATCATAGACTAAGGATTCTTATTTGTACTTATAATGCTAACATTAGGGACTAAGTTCGAAGGATATATTTTCAAAAAGATCCATGTCCACCTTCACCTCAGGCTATGAATTCTCAAAACAAAAATTTAGAATAAGTCAATTTAGACGGTTCAATCCTTCATGATTTAATGAATTTAGTGATTAGTTGGAATATATTATAGAAAAAGATGTGTATTGTTTATATTGTTATTGTTTGAATTATTGCATCTATTGTATGAATTTAAATGGCAGAAAATAAAATTGCAAATATGAAACTTTCAACATTTCATCAGAATCTTCGCGCTTCCAAGAATAGATTTGAGTTGTCGCCGGTGAATGAAACGTTCCTCTGAAGAGCCTGCTGTCTGAAGAATGATCACGACGAGAATTGGAAGATCCCTACTCTTCCACAAACCAAGTTCCAATCGCGCCTTGAAATTCTCCAATCTCTTGTTCTCTCTGATAGAACTTCTGTAACAATCCACGGATCACGCACAGATTTCGGTAGCCTTTTGTCGTTGCTCACAACCTCACACACTCTAATCTTCACCTCTTGCCTACACACTTTGCACTAGCACATCACATTCACTTGGATGCAAAGCCTTCCTTGGACGCACCCTTGTATAGGGCTCACTACAACACACGAAATGCAGTAAGTGCATTTCGTGCGTTGCAATCACACGTTGCCATGAAGGAAACATGTGAGCAATTTTTTTTTTAAAAAAACTGACTACATCTCCCACTCGTTCAAGTTATGTCACATAGATAAATAGTCACATAGATCAATAAGAGATATTTAGTCATATAGACTAAATAGAGTTGGAGTTCATAGTCATATAGACTAATAGAATAGAGATCAATAGTCACAAAGACCAATAGAACAACCAATTCATACTTAGGAAAATGGTTCATGCGACAGCAAACACACTGAGCAATCCAATGCTAAACATAGCTGCTCATAAAGCAATCAATGCTAAGAAAAGTTGTTACACCTAGCTTAGCCACTCCTTAAATGATATGTAACCATTCTTTGAATGACATAATGACATTCTCCAGGTGACACACAACCGTTCTCCAGGTGGTACAAAACCATTCTCCTGGTGGTACACAACTGTTCTTCTGGATACATCTATGTCTTACTATTTACGTAGATTAAATAATTTTCATTTACATCAATATGAACATCTCTAATCCCTCATAATGATCATCATGTCAAGAGAATGTTCCATATTCTCAATATCCACAATCATTTATATCGACCAATGAATAATTCTTAAAAAATATAAATCTATTTAATCTTCCTTTATAGCTTGAATCTATTCATTTTAATCAGTCGCTTTCCTAGTCATGTTTCATAGACCGAATCATCAATAGTCAATAAGTTTACATGCTAAAATAGCGAACCCTGATTAAAACTTCAAGTAGTCAGCTAAATAGTTACAAAAGATAAATGCTGAGATTAACATATAATCTCAAAGGGCTCACATAGTAGAGAAGCAGGGATCCATTCTCCTACTACCCTTATTATCTCCTTAGCACATGTGGTATGAATCACATGCTACGATGTTATTCTCTTTACTAATAAAGAGTGCATATTTTCCTCAAATCAACATCGTACATATTTTAATCTAGACATTCCCAATGTCTAATTCTGAATTCAACGCATGAATTCAAATCTGGCTCCAAACAGGTATAGTAAATGGTGGAAGCATTTACTTCGATCACTTTTCTCAAATGATCTTATCTTGATACAAATATTAGGATGACCACAGCTTATAGGTATGCATCTCTATACATATAGCTTCCAAAGCTATCCTATAAGCAATGGTCTTACCCCTATTCGTACTTAACAAATAGAGATGATTGTCCATGTGAGAGGACCAATCACTACCTGCCAACATGATCACTGAGATCTTATCAGAATGTAACATTACATACACTGAATAAATTATCGTTGACATTTTAAACAATAAAATTACAATATCCGATTGTCATTATAAAATTGTTACATTCTACGAAGTCCCATAGACTTTACATGCTTATTAAATGACTCTATAGTCATCGGCTTAGTAAAAGGATCTGCAAGCATAGCACGTGTAGGAATATACTCAAGAATCACCTTCTTTTTAGCAACAATATCCCTTATAAAGTTATACTTTATAGCTATATATTTGTCCTTGTTGTGATATTTGGGATCCTTGGAAAAAGGTATAGCATCTTGACTGTCATAGTAGACCGTCATTAGACTCCCACTATCCTCAGCAATCTTCAGATGTTTTAGGAACCTCCTTAACCAAACTGCTTCTTGTACAACTGCTGAACATGTTACATATTCAACTTTCATAGTTGGTAATGCCACACAGGCTTGTTTCTTGCTATTCCAGGAGATGGTGCCACCATTCACAAGAACGCATAACCTAATATGGATTTTCTATCATCTAGGTCTCCATCCCAATCTACATTTGAATAGCCTTTTAAGCTTATATCTGATCCTTGATAACAGAGATAATAATTTGTTGTCGCTTTCAGATATCTGAATATCCTTTTCACTGCCCTCCAATGTCTCGATCTTGGGTTTGACTGGAACCAGCTGACTAAGCTAACAACATAGATGATATTGGGATGAGTACACAACATAGTGTACATCAAACTACCTACAACACTAGCATATGGTTTTTCATTCATCTCGACTATTTCTTCAGGGGTCTTAGGACTCATACTCTTTCTCAGAATAGTACCTTTCACAATGGGTGTTTGTTTACAATTGCAATCAGACATACTGAAATGTTGTAATATCTTATTTATATAAGACTCTTGAGACAAACCCAAAAATCTCTTAGATCAATCCCTGATGATCTTAACTCCTAAGATGTATTCAACTTCTCCCATATCTGTTGTGTCAAACTGTGATGAAAGCCACTTTTTGACTTCTATCACAAAATCTATGTCATTTTCTGCTATCAGCATATCATCAACATATAATGATAAAATGACATACTTTCCTTTTTCCTTTTTCAAGAAAACACAATGATCCTCATTGATCATTTCAAAATTATAAGATAAAATGACTTCGTTAAATCTTATGTTCCACTGTTTTGATGCTTGTTTTAGCCCATATATAGATTTCTTCAATCTACATACTTTTTCTTCTTGGCCTTCAGCAATGAAACCTTCTGGTTGAACCATATAGATTTCCTCATCAAGCTCACCATTAAGGAAATCGGTTTTTACATCCATCTGATGTAACTCCAAGTCATAATGTGCCACAAAAACCAAAATAACTCGGATTGACACAAACTTTACTATGAGAGAAAATGTCTCCTCAAAGTCTATACCCTCCGATTGGGTAAAACCTTTTACAACTAAACGAGCTTTGTATCAGTTAATTGATCCATCTGATTTTCTCTTTATTTTGAGAATCCACTTATTCCCAATAGCCCTTCAGCCAAGAGGAAGATCGTCAAATTCCAAACATGATTCTGAATCATTGACTCCATCTCTTCAACCATTGTATTTTTTCACTTTTCACTAACTCTATATCCCAAAGCTTCCTCAACTGATTGAGGTTCATCATCGTCAACTGGGAGTGTCATCATTGTCTCATTCTCAATATCAAACCTCTTCTTAAGTTTGATCTTACGAATACTTCTTCGTAAGTTGGGCTCTTGAGAAGTCACTCCATGACTAGGCAAATTACTCCCACTGAGTTGACTAGGTTTAGGTATCTCACTTGACACCTATCTTATTGATAATGACTCATTCTCCTCAAATAGAGGAACTGTCTTATCAACCTCACCTCTAGCTAGGAACTCAGTTTCGAGAAAAGTAGCATCTCTCGAATCAAATTCAGAGATGATTTCATCTTGTTGCTCACCTATGAATCATACACTTTGGAGGTCTCAGAATATCTTATAAAGATACATTTCTTACTTCTAGGTCCTAGTTTTCCATACTTGTGAGAACTATCATGAACATAGGCAGCTGACCCCTAGGGTCTTAGATTGCTCAAATCTGGTTTTCTACCTGTTCAACGTTCATATGGGATAGATGGAATTGACTTTAAAGGCATTTTGTTAAGTATATAGCCCACATCTAATAATATATCTACCTAATAGGAGATCGGCAAATTAGCATGCGTCATCATAGACCTAACTATTTCAAGAAGAGTCCTATTTCTTCTCTCAGCAACTCCATTTTGCTATGGAGTTTCAGAAATTGTCAATTGTCTAATAATCCCCTTATCATTACATATTATCTTGAACATATCATATAAATATTCTCTTCCATAGTTAGTGCGTAAAGTCTTAATATTATGTTCCGTTTGATTCTCAACTTCGTTCATATAACGAATGAAGCAATCAAATACTTCAGATTTATGAGAAATCAAATACACATGATCGAAACGAGAGAAATCATCAATAAATGTAATGAAATAAGAAGCTCCATGTCTAACCTTTACATTCATTGGATGACAAATATCTAAATGAATTAATTGCAATGGAGACTCATCCCTAATAGCCTTACCAAATGGTTTTCTAGTTTCTTTTCTAGCTAAACAATGCTCACACATAGATAAGCTAATTTTAGCACGAGAGTCCAAGTAGCTCTCTTTAGCTAACTGATTTATGTGATCTTGTCCTATATATCTTAATCTAGCATGCCAAACTTCATTAGTTATATCTGCATCACTAGTAAGAGAAATATTTGAAAAATAACTATCAATCGCACAGTTGACATTTGGTTCCACATCAAGAACCATAAAACCATTCGTTAAAAAATCATATTTGATTGATATAGAGTCAATCTTGAGTTCTACACACTGGCTGTAAAAATTAATACAGTACCCTAAATCAAGAAGACAAGTAATAGAAATAAGATTCCTTAGAATCTCAAGAACATACAGGACATCATGTAGAAACAAAGTACTTCCACCTCGAAGGTTAAGTTTGTAAGTGACGACTCCTTTGACTTCAACTCTTGCATTGTTTCCTACATAGATCTATTTGTTGTCAACTGGTACCCTATGGTGTTGGGTTTTTCCGAGCCGCAAAAACCGCTTTTTGCGTTGCGGAAACCTCGGAAGCCCCCGGCCACGGATCCGTGCGAAGTATAAAAATTATAATTACATGTATGTGCTTACAAAAATCCTAGATCTACCTTAGATCTAAGAGGTTAGAATGTTACCCTCGTAGCGACGCCCTTCGCTTATCCCGCTCGTCCAAAAGTCCGTCGGAACTCGAGAGTGTCAAGTGCACACTCCTCTATGGTATCCACACAAGCAATAGGTGGAGAAAAAGACACTTGAGTGTGCTAGCACTCCTCTATGGTGTCTCGGCAAGATGAGGTTGGAGAGGGAGAGCTTGAGAGAAAAATTCCCAAGGAAGAAGATGAAGTTAAGAGTGTGTAACTCACCAAAATGAATTCTCCACCCATAACCCCAAAGTGGCCGGCCACTTCATGGAGGGGGGGTTACATGCATGCATGTAACTCCCATGACCCTTGGTCTCCCTCATGATGTGGCACCAATTGACCAAGTCAATGATGATGTGGAGCATCATCATTGGCCGGCCATGCCTAGTCATCATCATGACATGGCATTTGGTCAAGTCAAACTTGACCTTTCATCTTCCCTCTCAAGTCAAGTCAAACTTGACCTCTAATCTCCCATGGTTGATCAAATCTAACCACTTGACTCAAGTCAATTTAATATAATGAATCTCTATTCATTAATTTAAATTGATTTGATGAATCAAATCTCAATTAGACTCATTCAACACTTGAATCAACTTGAGTCTAACTCAATTAGTCTAATTTGGATTACTCTTAATCCAATTTGGTTCATCCCATGAACCTAATCCTCATGGTTCATCATATGAACCTAATCTCCATCTAATTGCTCTTATGTGTGTGACCCTATAGGTTCTTGTAACGTTGGCAATGTCCCTAAACCGATTTAGGAACATAAGCAATGAGCGGTATCTAGCAACACATCATTGCTACCCAAGTTACAAGAATGTTGAGCTCCAACATCACCTTTGTGACTACTAATTGTGACTCTCACAATATGTGACAATGTCCCTCTATCCTTGACATTTAGATTGACCAATCGAGGCATAGACCGTGTCATGCTCGGTACAATCTAAGTCTTGAACTCCAAGTAGACTCACTCTAATCAAATGAGCTCAATATCTCATATTGACTCATTTGGGCATGGCCATGCACTTCGTGGTCTCACTCTATCAAGAATATCGATGTCACCCCCGTCATATAGGAGGGATAGATCCCATCTACATCACTCACATCCCTCCGCATAATTCGTTACATACCCAGTAATCGCCTTTATAGTCCACCCATTTACGGGTGACGTTTGACGAAGCCAAAGTATGCAACTCCTTATGTAGGGAACCATGGTGACTTCAGGTCTAAGGACTAATAGTCATACTAATAGCCACTTGAGAAAGTATATGACACTCATATAACGATCCATGATACTTTCTCATGGCGGGTCATTCAGTATACATTCTCCAATGCATACCCATGTGTCAACTTGATATCTCATATCCATGACTTGTGAGATCAAGTCATCTTGTTGACCTACATGCTAGTCTCTACGCATTAACATTGTCCCCGAATGTTAATACTCGACCAGGAATGATTAAGAGTAGTGTTCTCTATATCATCTCATTATCGATTCAACCAATCGATTGATATAGATAAGAACCTACTACTCAAGGACATTATTATATTTAGTTATTTGGCACCAATACAAGTAAATATAATAACCATGCCTTTATAAATAGGAATATGATACAATAAAGTCCATACAACAATCATCACATGATTGGCTCTAGGGCTTTCACTAACAATCTCCCACTAGCACTAGTGCCAATCACCGTAGTATCTAATACCCAATGACCTAGTGTGACCATCATGCTTTTTCTGTGCCAAAGCCTTGGTCAAGGGATCTGCGATGTTAGCCTCTGTGGGTACTCTGCAAATCTTCACATCTCCTCGATCGACAATCTCACGAATGAGATGGAAGCACCGATATATTCGGCCTCTGTTGTAGAATCAATAACTGTGTCCTGCTTGGAACTCTTCCACCACAGCTGCTACCTATTCAAGCAAAACACGAACCACATTGCGATCTATAATCATCCCGTCGTCGGTTTGAAGCATGCATCAGAACCCTTTACAGCTAGCTCCTCATCGCCTCCAAATATCAAGAAATATTCTTTAGTCCTTCTCAAGTACTTAAGAATATTCTTGACTGCTATCCAGTGACGCTCACCTGGATCTGACTGGTATCTACTCGTCATGCTCAAAGTATACGAGACATCAGGACGAGTACACAACATGGCGTACATGATAGATCCTATAGCAGATGCGTAAGGGATCTTATCCATGCGGTCTCTCTCCTCTCTAGAGGAGGGACTTTGAGTCTTCGAAAGACTCACACCATGTGACATCGGCAGAAGTCCTTTCTTGGAATTCTGCATGGCAAACCGAAGTAATACCGTGTCAATGTATGTACTCTGACTTAGGCCAAGCAATCTCTTAGATCTATCTCTATAGATCTTGATGCCTAGAATACAGGCTGCTTCACCTAAGTCCTTCATTGAGAAGCACGTCCCCAGCCAAGTCTTCACAGACTGTAGCGAAGGGATGTCATTCCCAATGAGTAGTATGTCATCCACATACAATACAAGGAACACAACTGTGTTCCCATTAACCCTCTTGTAGACACAGGGTTCATCTTCATTCTTGATGAAACCAAACTGTTTGATCGCATCATCGAATCGAAGATTCCAGCTCCGAGAAGCTTGCTTTAGCCCATAAATGGACCTTTGCGCTTGCATACCTTCCCGATATCGTGGATCTACAAAACCCTCAGGTTGTGTCATGTACACATCCTCGAGTAAGTTTCCATTCGAACGCGGTTTTGACATCCATCCGCCAGATCTCATAATCGTGGTATCGCAATAGCAAGCAAGATCCGAATGGACTTAAACATCGCCACCGAGAAAAGGTTTCATCATAGTCAATACCATGAATTTGCTTGAAACCTTTAGCCACCAATCGGCCCTTATAGGTATGCGTAAGTCCATCCATGTCAGTCTTTCTCCTAAAGACCCACTTACACCCAATGGGTTTGACCCCTTCAGGTGGATCAACCAAAGTCCATACTTGGTTAGTGTACATGGATTCCATCTCGGATCTCATGGCGTCTAGCCATTTCTCAGAATCTGGGCTCATCACAGCTTCCTGATAGGAGGTAGGCTCATTCTCAATGAGCATAACGTCATCATGGTCAGACAAGAGAAATGAGTATCTCTCAGGCTGACGACGTACCCTATCAGACCTGCGAAGAGGTAGGTCTACTTGAACAGGTGGTTGTTCCACAACTCTTTGTGCAACAACCTCATCACCCACAACACTTTGTGGTTCCTGTTCAACCTCCATCAAGGCCTCAGTGTTATGGTCCTTATCTTGAATTTCTTCAAGATCGAAGGTACTCCCACTAGTTTTTCTAGAAACAAAATCCCTTTCTAGAAAAACCCCAGTCTTTGCCACAAACACTTTGTGCTGACTGGGAATGTAGAAGTAATATCCCTTTGTATCCTTGGGATATCCAACAAAATAGCACCTATCGGATTTGGGTCCCAGTTTGTCTGAGACTTGACGTCGAACGTAAGCCTCACAACCCCAAATCCTCATAAAAGACATCTTGGGATTTTTCCCTGTCCATATCGTATATGGTGTCTTTACCACAGCCTTGGATGGTACACGGTTAAGGGTAAAGGCTGCTGTGTCCAGAGCATATCCCCAAAAGGATATAGGAAGATCTGTGTGACTCATCATAGATCGTACCATATCCAATAGAGTACGATTCCTCCTTTCGGATACACCATTCCAGTGTGGTGTTCCAGGAGGAGTGAGTTGGGATAGAATCCCACACTCAGCTAGATAGTCACGAAACTCATGGCTAAGGTATTCACCACCTCGATCTGATCGAAGTATCTTAATACTCTTGCACTTCATTCTTGAATTCTTTGAACTTTTCAAAGGATTCAGATTTATGTGTCATAAGATACACATAACCATATCTACTGAAGTCATCAGTAAATGTAATGAAGTACCTGTAACCACCTCTAGCAGCAACATTGAAAGGACCACATACATCACTATGTATAAGTCCTAACAAATCTGTTGCTCTTTCGCTATGTCCACTAAAGGGAGTCTTGGTCATCTTGCCTAAAAGGCAAGACTCGCATGTCTCATATGATTCAAAATCAAATGAGTCTAGCAGCCCATCCTTATGGAGCTGAGATAAGCGACTCTCATTTATGTGACCTAAGCGACAATGCCAGAGATAGGTTTGGTTCAACTCATTTGACTTGAACCTCTTGGTACTTATGTTATAGATAGGGCTCTCTAAGTCTAGAAAGTAGAGTCCGTTCATTATAGGTGCACTACAATAGAACATATCATTTAAATAAACTGAACAACATTTGTTCTTTATTATAAATGAAAAACCTTTCTTGTCCAAACAAGAAACCTAAATGATGTTCTTAGTTAAAGCGTGCACATAACAACATTCTTCTAATTCTAGTACAAGCCCAGAGGGCGAGATAGATCATAAGTTCCTCATAAAGAAAGAACCCTTGCTCCATTGCCTACTCAGAGGTCCACTCTCGCCTTTGTCAATGCCCCGCTATTTCTCACCGCACATTGGTACAAATGTGAGATGCACATCCCAGATCTAATACCCATGATGAAGAAATAGATAGATTGACTTCTATAACATTTATACCAAGTAGAAGTCTCACTTCTCTTCTTAAGATCTTCCATGCTCATAGCTTACGCTTCCAAAGTGTCCTCGCTTCGCAAGGGGAAGCAAGCCCCTTCCTTGGCTACCCCCTCCTTTGGGTTTAAGTTCTTGCCTTGCCCTTGGCTTGGGACTTTCCCTTACCTTTAGGCTTGCCCTTGCCTTTCTTCTTCTCGCACCATCAAAATGGTGTCGATTTACCCTTCTTAAGGTTAAGCTCTAGCTTCTCAACATGCCGAGCATTTCAGTAATGGCTTATCAATTTCATTCATGTTATAATTCATGACAAATTGATCAAGGCTCTTGGCAAAGATTGCAAGATTAGGTCGATTAGGCTTGGCCAAGTGGGAATCCCACCTTTGTAGGTTTTCTACGCACTCCAATCATCTTGAGTACATATGTACCTACGGAGTCCCTCTTGCATTTTGGACCCAAATAATGCCTTAGAGACTTCATATCTCTCATGCCTAGCTTGTCCTTGATATAGGACGAAGATGTCCAACCATATCATAAGCATTCATGAACTCTGTTGCTTCAAGCTCGTAGTTCATGGTCGCGAGCATTAGACATGACACATCTAATGCATCATCTTGATGCTTCGTAAGCATCTTTGTCACCGCGAGGCATTGGCAGTGAGGTGCCTCCGAATGGGCCGCCCAGACGCATACCTTCCTTTCTTGGGTGAGAACAATTCTCAAGTTCTCGCATCACCAGAAAAATTTGCTCCATTGAGCTTGTCCTTCTCAAGGATGGATCGCAGAGAGAGTGTTCGTGGTTTGACATAGTAATCTACAACATACAATGCAGAGGATTAATATCATATTCCTTTTATCATTTAATGAGGCCTTTAATCAAATGATGCTCCCACTAAATTATAGGAATTTTGTAGAATCGAGTTATGGATGTGGTCAAACCACTTTTACTAGATTCATACAAACTAGCTATAATTCTTGACAAGATCCACATCATACTAAGCCTTGAGTTAGCTTTGGCTAAATCGCCAAGACTTAGACGATCGGTGGGGTAACACATTACCGATTACATCTCTATGCAACTCTTGTTTATAGGATTAAGACCCACATTTACAAAAGACCTTGAGTTAGCTTTGGCTAAATCGCCCAAGATTTAGTGTAAATGCGATCTTAACCTATCTTTCCAACGATTGAATATGCCTATAGTTCTACTCGATCCAATTGAGTTAACTAGTTTTGCTCAATCTAATTGAGCTTACTCTAACCCGAGTCGTGATAGGCGGGACCAAGATTGTCCCTCCGCACCCTACCAAGATAATATCGTTGCTCGCTTTGGCGATTCAACAACAACAAATGATCGAGGTAGTGATGGGTATCAAGGCTCAGAGGCATTTTCGAGTTGATTCGATTATGATCTAATCTAATCGTAATGTGTATCTTATACGCATTTAGGCCTTTATTATCCTATATTAGCATGCATCATATACATACATTAATTATTCTAGCATGCATCATATACATACAAGAAAATTAACCTAGCATGCATCATATACATACAAACATGTTTCTACTAGCATGCATCACATACATACAAGCAAAATCAATTAAATATACATATATATATATCAACATATATATATATCTTTAAATGTGATATAGTCATGGTTCTACTACGATCTTCTCAAGCCAATGAGAAGATCGGACGGTCAACCTAAGGCTAGCGGCTTCTCCAAGCGCTCTTTGACCGCCATGTGTCGTGCCACCCTTCTCGTAAGCTCGCCTTCAAGTGGACTTTCCACCGCTCCATTTTTGTACATTACAAATCTGAAACTCGAGTTACATTCGAGTCTAAAACTATTTACAACTAGAATATTAAAAGAATAGGCGACGCGCAGTCGCAAACACTTTACAACACGCACAACCACAAACGGACGCAGTCGTATTATGAATTACAACACACTTAATCCAATCCAATTGGGTTATTGGGCCATGACAATCACAGAATTATACATAATTCTAAATTATGTATTTTACAGAAATTTCTATAATTTTTCCTAATTTATTTCGAATTTATGAGTCAACTCAACGGTCCCGCTTAAGCTGGTTTCGCGCGATCAAGGACATGACCCTTTCGGGATAGGGCAGCGCTCTACCGCAAAATAAACTTCGCGAGTGTCCCTACAATGATCTTACAGCGACTTAAGTTGCTGTCCCAAAAACCTAAAGCGAGAACTCGCCGATTCGGAGAGTTTTTCTCGACGGTTGAAGCCTACGAGTGTCCCAACACTCGTTGTTTCGACTCTACGAGAAAAATACCCAAAAATTCTATAAAATAAGAAAATTTACAGAAACATATAAATCTGTAATTTTTATATCTAATATAAAAACTAAAAACGAAACACATACATGCTTCAAGACGTGGCTCGATACCATCGTTGGTTTTTTCCGAGCCGCAAAACCGCTTTTGCATGAAACCTCGAAGCCCCGCCACGGATCCGCAAGTATAAAAATTATAATTACATGTATGTGCTTACAAAATCCTAGATCTACCTTAGATCTAAGAGGTTAGAACGTTACCCTCGTAGCGACGCCTTCGCTTATCCCCGTCAAAAGTCCGCGGAACTCGAGAGTGTCAAGTGCACACTCTCTATGGTATCCACACAAGCAATAGGTGGAGAAAAAGACACTTGAGTGTGCTAGCACTCCTCTATGGTGTCTCGGCAAGATGAGGTTGGAGAGGGAGAGCTTGAGAGAAAAATTCCCAAGGAAGAAGATGAAGTTAAGAGTGTGTAACTCACCAAATGAATTCTCCACCCATAACCCCAAAGTGGCCGCCACTTCATGGAGGGGGTTACATGCATGCATGTAACTCCCATGACCCTTGGTCTCCCTCATGATGTGGCACCACTTGATAAGTCAATGATGATGTGGAGCATCATCATTGGCGCCATGCCTAGTCATCATCATGACATGGCATTTGGTCAAGTCAAACTTGACCTTTCATCTTCCTCTCAAGTCAAGTCAAACTTGACCTCTAATCTCCCATGGTTGATCAAATCTAACCACTTGACTCAAGTCAATTTAATATAATGAATCTCTATTCATTAATTTAAATTGATTTGATGAATCAAATCTCAATTAGACTCATTCAACACTTGAATCAACTTGAGTCTAACTCAATTAGTCTAATTTGGATTACTCTTAATCCAATTTGGTTCATCCCATGAACCTAATCCTCATGGTTCATCATATGAACCTAATCTCCATCTAATTGCTCTTATGTGTGTGACCCTATAGGTTCTTGTAACGTTGGCAATGTCCCTAAACCGATTTAGGAACATAAGCAATGAGCGGTATCTAGCAACACATCATTGCTACCCAAGTTACAAGAATGTTGAGCTCCAACATCACCTTTGTGACTACTAATTGTGACTCTCACAATATGTGACAATGTCCCTCTATCCTTGACATTTAGATTGACCAATCGAGGCATAGACCGTGTCATCCTCGGTACAATCTAAGTCTTGAACTCCAAGTAGACTCACTCTAATCAAATGAGCTCAATATCTCATATTGACTCATTTGGGCATGGCCATGCACTTCGTGGTCTCACTCTATCAAGAATATCGATGTCACCCCCGTCATATAGGAGGGATATATCCCATCTACATCACTCACATCCCTCCGCATAATTCGTTACATACCCAGTAATCGCCTTTATAGTCCACCCATTTACGGGTGACGTTTGACGAAGCCAAAGTATGCAACTCCTTATGTAGGGAACCATGGTGACTTCAGGTCTAAGGACTAATAGTCATACTAATAGCCACTTGAGAAAGTATATGACACTCATATAACGATCCATGATACTTTCTCATGGCGGGTCATTCAGTATACATTCTCCAATGCATACCCATGTGTCAACTTGATATCTCATATCCATGACTTGTGAGATTAAGTCATCTTGTTGACCTACATGCTAGTCTCTACGCATTAACATTGTCCCCGAATGTTAATACTCGACCAGGAATGATTAAGAGTAGTGTTCTCTATATCATCTCATTATCGATTCAACCAATCGATTGATATAGATAAGAACCTACTACTCAAGGACATTATTATATTTAGTTATTTGGCACCAATACAAGTAAATATAATAACCATGCCTTTATAAATAGGAATATGATACAATAAAGTCCATACAACAATCATCACATGATTGGCTCTAGGGCTTTCACTAACATATGGTACTCCACATATGTAATCCGTTCCCGATCTACATGGTTGGTTGCTCTCGAATCTAAAATCCACAATGGATAAGAATCAGCTAACAACACAGAACTAATAACAAAATGCTTAGAAGATGGACTTGAAGTTATCTTTTTCGGCTCAATACATTCCCAAGCGAAGTGACCCTTCGTACCACAGTTAAAGCAAGACATCTTGCTTTTAGGTTTCTTCTTAGTCTTCTTTCCCTTCTTCTTGATTGAGCCTTCCCCAGCAGTAGTAGCTTTCTTCTTCTTTCCCTTTCCCTTCTTGAACTATTTCTTTTTCTTGGATCCAAATGATCTAGCAGAACCGGCAGCCAAATAGGTTTGGCCAGAAATCCTTGCTGATGCTACTCTCTCCGCCTCCAGTTCAACATGGTGTGAGATGTCAGTGAAAGTCTTAATATTTTCATTGTGAGTTAAGGTATGCTTCATGGTTTCCCAAGAATCTGGAAGGGAACGAATAACTACCTGAACCTATTGTTCATCTGTAAGCTTATGACAAGCAATTTTAAGCTCCCGAATTATGTTTGACATCTCCCTGAGATGTTGAACCATTGAAACATTTGAGTGCTTCTTGTAGTTGGCAAACCTGATCGTCAGCTATCGAAGCTTGCTCATACTCATTCCATTGTATCTATCCCTAAGGGCTACCCAAACTGCATGAGCTGAAGGATACGACTCATACTCAAAAACTAGGTCATCTACCATTGAACTTATCAATATACCCTTAGCAGTAGAATCCTTCTTTTTCCATATCTTGTAGGCATCAAGGTCACGTTTATGCTGTGTCATGGGACCCTCAATAGGTTCTTCCATAACATGATGCACAACCTCCAGAACTTTTTGTTCCTCAAGTACATACTGTATCTTGATGTGCCAGATTTTGTAGTTATCCCCATTTAATTTTTCACCCTTATTCAATTTAGCTATGATGTTCTTTATTGTCATAATCTATCATAAATAAATAAATTATTTAGTGATTCAGTGTATGTCTTTATTTATGTAATCTATAAATTGATTTAATATAAATCTGATTTGGTTTACAAAATCAAGTGACAACTATGTTCCCACTCATCATTTGTATATGTCAATCTAATTTATGTTGACCTATTCTATTACATACATCCCATCTAATGAACTTAATAATTAATAATCATGATATTTAACACTAAATGAACTGATCATTTATACTCATAATGAACTAATCAAGGAGTATATTGCAATAAATATCATGCATCATGTAGAGTAAACAATATAAAATGAACAGATCATTAAAATAAACATGTTGTACATTGTTAACAAATAACAAGACTCTACTAAGAATGTTACACATAACATTCTTCCTACTCATAATTGACAAATAAAAAAACAACTCCAACAAACTAGATAGATGATTATTACTCCCACTAGGATAAACACTAGCGTAGTAATAATCCAAACATGTCCAATCTTCTTGGCCTGAACTAGAACACTTTTGGCTGGGATACTATCAGGATGAAGCCAAGACACTATCTCCTCTAAAGAGCCCACCCTTAAAGAGCCCACAGAAAAGTGCTCTTCAGGGTCTTCTTCAGAGTCTTCATTTGGATTGATCTTACAGTGAACTTCACAATCTTCGTAGTGAAGCAACTCAGTGCACAACTGGGAATATGAGATGCACCCCTTGTAGCGCCCCCATATCTGATGTGCTATATCACTCAGGCTTTCCGGCAGTGAACGGATCAAAGCCCAGATCTTGTAGTTGTCCAGAATTGGAAACTCCTACATTTCAAGTCTCTAAAACATCTTATCAAGTCTCCCGATGTGTCACCCAACTCCATGAGCTGAGTCATACTCTATCCCTTGGATAGTCTCCCTCAGCTGATTATGCAACACATTGCGCCGAGTCATAGTAGTAATCGTCCGTACCATCTGAAAAATTGAAATTAATTAAGTCAGTACAAAATCGACAAACCAGTACAAATACCGACTTAATTCAGTTTACGCCGACATAGAACCAACACAAAAAAATCAAGAATAAATTTCCTTGATTTACTGGAGAATAGTCGACTGATCCACTTAGACCAGTCGGCTGGTACTTTTACCAGTCGACTATTATCTAAGTTTAGTTGACTAAAACCATGAAGACTCAACTTGACAGTGAATTTGTGAGAACCCGAATACCATCTGATTTGCTCCGAGCACCCCAAGAGCAACATGTATGGTATTCTGTCTTCTCATCGTCCCCAGCCACCAATCCTAGTTGACTAAGCCTATTATTAAATTGTTTATGTCGAGTCCTAATTGTTCCAAATAACTACTCGAAAATCAAGTTATGAGTTAAGTTGACCATAGTCAACTATGGCAGGTCAACCAATGTCGACCACCATATGGTGTTGCAGAGAACCTTATGCGCTAGTCGACCACCATTAGGTCCAGGCGAGCACCAAGTGTGCAAGGCGACCACTGTTAGGTCTAGTCGAGTACCAAGTGTGCAAGCCGACCACTATTAGGTCTGACTAAGCACCAAGTGTGCAAGCCAACCACTATTAGTGTTAGTCAAGCACCCTGTACTCTGGCTGAGCGCCTCAAGTGTCGAGCGTGGCCGCCTCAGTCACCCAATTACCACATGTCTAGCCCGAGCACTGTGCATTTTGTTAGTAATATATGAGAGATGTCCTAAGGCAATCGCCTTATGTATGAACCATTTATATGATAAATGAAGATTCACTATTTGAGTATACATGTTTTATGTATTTGATTGGATCTTAAACTCATTTACTGAATGTCCTCGATACGATTCATAGCATGAGAGAATTTGTGATTGGATCACAACTAGTGAGTATCTCTACATGTGTAATTGTGATGTATCAGAATTATCCCTAGTCGATGAATTGATGGATTTGGACACCATCAATTCTGTCAAGACTAGCACGAGGTATACTCCTTGGTGTATCCAAGCAAATTGATTCTCCGGGTGAGACATTGCTTGATGTCGGAGTTGATCGTGGATGCTAGTTATGGTAACTAGTTCATTGGAGTGACCCAGTAGTAAGACTTCATATGGTTCTCTGCATATATAGATATGTCAATGAAGTTCTTCTTGTAGCTTAAGTGCGATGTTCCTTTGACTTGCGGTATTCAAGTCATCTTGATCATGGAGACTTATGCTTTGACATCTTAAGCAAACATCTCTAAGGAGATGTGGACCGGGATGATTGGGTATAAGTCGAAGTGATCGAAGGTGTTTGAATAGCCTATAAAGGATTCACCACTCCTTGCGAGGAGATGTATACCCATGGCCTCTCGTTGGATTGTTACTAAAGTCTTTGGCCAAAGCATTACATGTTTAGAGTAAGATACTCTTCGATACATGTGCAGTAACTAGAATCAGTAGGGCGAGGAAATGATACTTGGGCTAGGTGTGATGTAGTCGACCTAGTGAGGGTGCCACAATAGACCATGTCCTGAACCAAGTGGGTATAAGATGAGTGAAGGGAATGGGGCACGAATCATTCGAGCTGCTGAAGGGTTTGAGAAATAGTTCTGGATCAACCGTTGATCTTTTCGGTTAATTGGGGATCATGATGTACTACTAGGTGCCACTCATGATCGTTCTATAATTAATGGTTAATTATAGATGGCCAACATAAACCGAGAACCTATTTGGTCACACGCACAATGAGCGTAATCCGAAGGATTTAAAACGAGCTTGAGAATGGGATTCTCAGACAGAGAGAAACTAAGTTTGGTTGGACCAAACATAAAGCGAGCATGAAATCGTTTCAGTCGCAATGGAAGCGTGGATGGGCTGTTTCTTATGAAGACATAATGGATGAACCAAAATGGTTTGGTTCTAATCCAATGGAGGAGAATAAACCAAAGGGTTTGGTTTATTTTAAACGAATGAACCAAAAGTTGGTTTGGTTCGTTTTAACTTAAAATAAACCATCATGGTTTGGTTTATTTTAACTTATCTTAATGGAGCGGGTTAACGGGCCTAATGGTTATGATCCAATAACCATTAAGAGAATTAGTTCTCTATAAAAGAGGGTTTAAGGGATAATTAAGCCCTAATCCAAAACCCTAGCAAAAAGTTGCCGCCCACCCCATTGAAGGAGTTTTCGGCGCCAACCCTAAGCTGCCGCCCCTCTTCTCCAACCGGCCACCAACTGCTGTCTTCTCCTTTAGGTTTGGCATCAAGGTGAGCTCTATCTTCCCTTGGTTGGCCGGCGCCTATCTCCTCCACCAAAGCTGTCCAGTTTTCTGGACAGCTTGTTCTCCTCTTGTCAGAGCGTCGTTTGGACGATGGTTAGAGCTCCGACAGTGGCTAACTTACCGGGGATTCGATCTCCGATAATCCTCTGAGGTGGAGGACGAAGGATTCGTTAATCGGTTGACGAATACCTCTCCGGAGAAGCGAGTTTTGAGGACTCGTTTTGAATCCGAATTTGGATTCGGATCGTGATCATCTCTCGATCACATCGTCTTCAACACGAGGCTAGTAACCCGTACGAAGACGAAGCTCGTGGCTTAGCGAAGTCATCCTAAGGATACTCGGCGTGGATACGGATAGAGACAATTCTAGCGAGGATCGTTCCGGTTGATGCCGTTCCCGCTACACGTAATACGAAAGGTATAACGTAGTTAAATTTCCTTTTATTGCAAATTTAAATTTACGGTTATGTCTACACTTGTTGTACTATGCATGCGTGTGTTGTGTGTGTTGTAATAAATGTAGATTTATTATTTTTATTGCTTCCGCTGTGCTCATGTTTACGAAACGTGATCGAACACACACACGCCGCGGTGCCGGAAACCCAACAGCAGTATCAGAGCCCAGGTTGTGTTTCGACATAATCGTAAAATGGTTTTGCGATAGTCATAATGTTATTTTTGGAAATTTTCTAATTTTGGAAATTTAGAAGTATTTATGGAAATTTTTCAATTTTGGAAAGTCTAGAAGTATTTATGGGAATCTTCCACTTTTGGAAAGTTGGAAGTATTTTATGGAAATTGATTTTTCCATAAATAAAATATTTGATTAGATTTTGGAAATTTGTTTCCTAAATTAATCTTGATTTGATTTAGGAAATCAAATCTTAAAATATTTTATTTCCATAAGCAGTTTTAATGATTTAGGAAATTGGTTTCCTAAATAGATTTTCCTTAATCAAATAATTCCATAAATAAAATATGTGATTAGATTTGGAAATTTATTTCCTAATTTAATTATGATTTGATTTGGAGAATCAAATCTTAAACATATTTTATTTCCATAAATAGTTATGACATATAAGGAAATTATATACATGACATAATTGTATGCCATGTAATTGCATTAGATGCATAACATTATGCCATGCGTGTCGTGACATGTAGATGTATGTCATGTCATGTAGATAATAGTTATTTGCATGCAAAGAGGATGAGACATAAAAACCCTTAAACAATATTAAAGCCTACACCTTCCATTAATATGGTTAGAACCAGAGTTCCGTTTCTTGTTTGGGTTGTTGGACTCTCTCCAAGCCCGGCTCGAACCCGAACATGTTCAAACCATGGAATAGTTTAATACTAATATGGTAAGAGTCAGAGGTCAATCGTTAGCTTTGGTTGTTGGACTCTCTCCAAGCTGGGCTAATTGGTTGAATGCGCTCTAACCATATTAAAACTATTTCCCGATTAATGGGTTGGCTTTAACCTGGAGCATCGGCTTGTT
Organism: Wurfbainia villosa; assembly: GCA_025175895.1. Classification (NCBI taxonomy): domain Eukaryota; kingdom Viridiplantae; phylum Streptophyta; class Magnoliopsida; order Zingiberales; family Zingiberaceae; genus Wurfbainia; species Wurfbainia villosa. The sequence goes on from CM045990.1 coordinate 122,041,374, forward strand.
GGACTCTCTCCAAAGTCGATGTAAAGGGAGGTGAAGTTGGGTGCTATGCATATGATGCATACTTGTTAATGTGTTAACAACCCGATGTATGTGTGAACATTCAATTAGTTGATAGCACATTGTGATAGTTGCATATACGTGATATGCAATCGGTATAGTTGATACCTACCGTCATAGTTATGAATGGCTTGTTGGACTCTCTCCAAGGTTGTTCATAACTATGATGGATATCAGCCCATTCGGAGATGGACCTACGATCTCCCGAAGTGATTTTGGGGTTTTTTTGAAATTCAAAAAAATGAATGGGATTTATAAATGTATATTGATGCATTTTAAAAATCATTTTCTCATATATGCTCGTTTTGTATTTCTAAGATTGATGTCTTTGAATTTGCGTTCCATTTTGGATTCGAATAAATTGACTGGGCCGAACTTCTTGGACTGGCTTAGAAACTTGAGAATTGTTCTCAAGGTTGAAAAGCTTGCGTATATCCTTGAAGCGCCTCTTCCCGCCCATCCTAGTGACGATGCAACTCCAGACCAATTGTTGGTCTATCAGAAACATGTGACTGATTCTGAACTAACAAGTTACATCATGCTAGCCGCGATGGTACCCAAGCTCTACAGCGGCATGAGCATATGGATGCTCATATCGTAGTCCTTCATCTTTATGAGTTGTTTGATAAGCAAGTGAGATTGAAGGTTCGAAGTCTCAAGCTCCTCTTCACCTCTGAGATGCAAGAAGGTTCATCTGTAGTCTTTGCTCGACATCTTTGAAGTGTGGAGCCTTACGAAGCATGAAGCGAATTGATTTCTCGAAGAAAGGTTCTAAGAGGGAGTCAAAGAAACAACAGAAGGGGAAGAAGAAAAAAGGCTAAAAAGGCAAAACCAGCTCAAAAGGGCACTTGCCATCATTATGGAAAGTAGGGCCATTTGCGAAGAAAGCGCAAGATTTATCTTGAGTCCGTGAAGAAGGATAAGGCATCGGATGCCCCATCTTCTTCAGAAATCTTCTTTATTGATTGTCATTCTATTTCCTCAGACACTTGGGTATTTGATACTGGGTGTGGCTCACATATATGTAATGACATACATGGGCTAAGGAATAGAAGAAGACTCGTCAAGGGAGAGTCAAATTTACATGTTGGGAATGGAGCAACGGTTGCTGCACTCGCCATCGGAACGTATTTGTTGGAACTCCCTGTAGGACTTATCTTAGAATTGGACAATTGCTTTTATGTTCCTTCGTTGATAAAGAACATCATTTCTATTTCTTGTTTAAATAGAAATGGGTACCATTTGACTTTTAGTAACAATTGTTGTTACATAACTTTGAATGGAGTTCTTTAAGGGACTGGAACTTTAAGCAATGGTGTTTATACGTTGGACGTATCCAGGGATATTTTCAATATCGAAGCGAGCAACAAGCGTGCTCGAAAAGATAATCAATTAGACTCCTACATGTGGCATTGTCGTCTTGGCCATGTAAGCAAGAAACGCATGTCCGAATTACACCGATGTGGAATTCTGGAATCGTTTGAATTGGATTCATATAATACATGCGAATCATGCTTAAAAGGCAAGATAACTAAGTTACCTTTTACAGGAAAAGGTGAACGAGTGGGAGAGTTGCTAGGCCTAATACATAGTGATGTATGTGGACCTATGTCAACTCAAGCTTTAGGAGGCTATAGCTACTTCATTACCTTCACCGATGATCACTCACGGTTTGGGTATGTGTTCTTGATGAAACACAAGTCTAAAGCCTTTGAAAGGTTCAAAGAATTCAGAAATGAAGTAGAGAAACAACATGACAAGAGTATTAAAATACTTCGATCAGATCGAGGTGGAGAATCCTTAAGTCAAGAGTTTCTTGATTATCTAAGAGACAATGGCATATTGTCTCAATGGACTCCGCCATATACACCACAGCATAATGGTGTATCTGAGAGGCATAACCGGACCTTGTTGGACATGGTCAGGTCAATGATGAATCATACGACTCTTCCCAAGTCCTTTTGGGGCTATGCACTTCGGACAGCTGTTTACTTGTTAAACAGAATGCCTACCAAGGTAGTCTCAACTACTCCATATGAGATATGGAATAGTAAGAAACCTCATGTATCTTACTTGAAGATATGGGGTTGTCGCTATGTATAAGCAGACGATGTCGGACAAATTGGATGATAAGTCTGATAAATGTCTATTTATTGGATACCCTAAGGAAACAAGGGGTTACCAATTCTATCATCCTGTGGAACAAAAGGTGTTTGTTTCAAGGCATATTGTGTTTCTAGAGAAAGAGTTTCTCTTACAAGAAAACAGTGGGAGTGCCGTCGAGCTTGAGGAGGCTCGAGAGACTCAAATAGACATTGATGAGATACCTGGTGAAGCACAACAGTCAACAACTCATAGTGATGAGCAATCGACTGGACCTATTGTAACACCACATCTTCGTAGATCTGGTAGAACACGCAATATTCCTGAGAGATATGGATTTCTCGTAAGTGAATCGAACGACGTGTTACTCATTGATGATGAGGAGCCTACCAATTATGAAGAAGTCGACAAGTTCGAAAGGGATAAGTGGCTTGGTGCCATGAAGTGAAATGGATTCCATGTATGAAAACCAAGTTTGGAACTTGGTTGACCCACCAAGGCATAAAGCCTATAGGGTGCAAGTGGGTTTTCAAGAAGAAAACCGACATGGATGGTAATGTGATTACCTATAAGGCTAGATTGGTGGCGAAAGGATATCGTCAAAAGCAAGGTGTTGATTATGATGAAACCTATTCGCCTGTAGCTATGCTTAAATCCATTCGGATGCTCCTGGCCATAGCGGCTCATTATAATTATGAGATATGGCAGATGGATGTGAAAACAGCTTTCCTTAATGGAAACCTACTCGAGGACGTGTATATGATACAGCCTGAGGGATTCACATCGGTTGATAAAACCAAGGTATGCAAATTGCGACGATCCATTTATGGATTGAAGCAAGCATCCAGGAGCTGGAATATCCATTTTGATGAGACAATCAAAAAGTTTGGTTTCTCACAAAATCCAGACGAACCTTGTGTGTACAAGAAGGTTAGTGGGAGTGCAATCGTGTTCCTAGTATTATATATCGATGACATATTACTTATAGGAAACGATGTTTCAGTCTTACAGTCAGTTAAGGTTTGGTTATCCAAGACATTCTCCATGAAAGACCTGGGAGATGCAACCTACATCCACGGGATTAAGATCTATAGAGATAGATCGAAACGGTTGCTTGGTCTTTCGCAGTCTACATATATAGACCGAGTGCTAAAGAGGTTTAGCATGTCGGAATCCAAGAAAGGTTTCCTACCCATCAGGCATGGGATATACCTTTCGAAGTCTTTGTGTCCGCGCACAGAAGACGAGAGGATTTGCATGAGTAAGATTCCCTATGCATCCGCAATAGGATCTATCATGTATGTTATGTTATGTACGAGGCCCGATGTATCGTATGCTCTGAGTGTCACGAGCAGATACCAGTCTGATCTAGGAATGGATTATTGGGTGGCTGTTAAGACGATCCTTAAGTACTTGAGAAGAACTAAGGATGTGTTCCTAATATATGGAGAAGGGTACATGGTGATACGTGGGTATACGGATGTCAGCTCCAGACAGACAAGGATGATTCCATGTCTCAGTCTAGGTATGTATTCACCTAGAATGGAGGCGCAATAAGTTGGAAAGGTTCCAAGCTTGACGCTATAGCGGATTCTGCCACTAAGGCAGAATACATTGCAGCTTTGGAAGCAGCAAAGAAAGCGGTTTGGATCAAGAAGTTCATCTCTGAACTTGATGTGGTCTCATCAATGATCCAAACATGTGCTTCGCCGCTATCATCTTATCAGAGAGATCATCAGTAGGAACGAAATACAAATCGAGAAAATTCCCACTGAAAGGAACTTAGCGGATCCTTTGACTAAGGGATTACCTCAAAGTAAGTTTGAGGGTCATGTTAGAGCTTATGGTATTGGATACCGTAGCGATTGGCATTAGGCCAAGTGGGAGTCTGTTAGTAATATATGAGAGATGTCCTAAGGCAATCGCCTTATGTATGAACCATTTATATGATAAATGAAGATTCACTATTTGAGTATACATGTTTTATGTATTTGATTGGATCTTAAACTCATTTACTGAATGTCCTCGATACGATTCATAGCATGAGAGAATTTGTGATTGGATCACAACTAGTGAGTATCTCTACATGTGTAATTGTGATGTATCAGAATTATCCCTAGTCGATGAATTGATGGATTTGGACACCATCGATTACATCAAGACCGCACGAGGTATACTCCTTGGTGTATCCAAGCAGCTGATTCTCACCGGCTGGAGACATTGTGATGTCCGGAGTTGATCGTGGATGCTAGTTATGGTAACTAGTTAATTGGAGTGACGAGTCGTAAGACTTCATATGGTTCCCTGCATATATAGATATGTCAATGAAGTTCTTACTGTAGCTTAAGTGCGATGTTCCTTTGACTTGCGGTATTCAAGTCATCTTGATCATGGAGACTTATGCTTTGACATCTTAAGCAAACATCTCCAAGGAGATGTGGACCCGGGATGATTGGGTATAAGTCGAAGTGATCGAAGGTGTTTGAATAGCCTATAAAGGATTCACCACTCCTTGCGAGGAGATGTATACCCATGGCCTCTCGTCGGATTGTTACTAAAATCTTTGGCCAAAGCGTTGGATGTTTAGAGTAAGGTACTCTTCGATACATGTGCAGTAACTAGAATCCGTAGGACGAGGAAATGATACTTGGGCTAGGTGTGACGTAGTCAGCCTAGTGGGGACTGACACTATAGACCATGTCCTGAACCAAGTGGGTATAAGATGAGTGAAGGGAATGGGGCACGAATCATTCGAGCTCTTTGAAGGGTTTGAAAATAGTTACGGATCAGCGTTGATCTTTTGGTTAATTGGGGATCATGATGTACTACTAGGTGCCACTCATGATCGTTCTATAATTAATGGTTAATTATAGGCGACCAACATAAACCGAGAACCTATTTGGTCACCGCGCTGCAATGGCGTAATCCGAAGGATTTAAAACGAGCTTGAGAATGGGATTCTCAGACCGAGAGAAACTAAGTTTGGTTGGACCAAACATAAAGCGAGCATGAAATTGTTTCAGTCGCAATGGAAGCGTGGATGGGTCGTGTCTTATGAAGACATAATGGATGGACCAAAATGGTTTGGTTCTAATCCAATGGAGGAGAATAAACCAAAGGGTTTGGTTTATTTTAAACGAATGAACCAAAAGTTGGTTCGGTTCGTTTTAACTTAAAATAAACCATCTTGGTTTGGTTTATTTTAACTTATCTTAATGTAGCGGGTTAACGGGCCTAATGGTTATGATCCAATAACCATTAAGAGAATTAGTTCTCTATAAAAGAGGGCTTAAGGGATAATTAAGCCCTAATCCAAAACCCTAGCAAAAAGTTGCCGCCCACCCCATTGAAGGAGTTTTCAGCGCCAACCCTAAGCTGCCGCCCCTCTTCTCCAACCGGCCACCAACTGCTGCCGTCTTCTCCCATTGCCGGCGTCGAGCTGCGGTGATCTCCTTTAGGTTTGGCATCAAGGTGAGCTCTATCTTCCCTTGGTTGGCCGGCGCCTATCTCCTCCACCAAAGCTGTCCAGTTTTCTGGACAGCTTGTTCTCCTCTCGTCGGAGCGTCGTTTGGATGACGGTTAGAGCTCCGACAGCGGCTAACTTACCGGGGATTCGATCTCCGATAATCCTCTGAGGTGGAGGACGAAGGATTCGTCAATCGGTTGACGAATACCTCTCCGGAGAAGCGAGTTTTGAGGACTCATTTTGGATCCGAATTTGGATTCGGATCGTGATCATCTCTCAATCACGTCGTCTTCAACACGAGGCTAGTAACCCGTACGAAGACGAAGATCGTGGCTTAGCGAAGTCATCCTAAGGATACTCGGCGTGGATACCGATAGAGACGATTCTAGCGAGGATCGTTCCGGTTGATGCCGTTCCCGCTACACGTAATACGAAAGGTATAACGTAGTTAAATTTCCTTTTATTGCAAATTTAAATTTACGGTTATGTCTACACTTGTTGTACTATGCATGCGTGTGTTGTGTGTGTTGTAATAAATGTAGATTTATTATTTTTATTGCTTCCACTGTGCTCATGTTTACGAAACGTGATCGAACACACACACGCCGCGGTGCCGGAAACCCAACACATTTTACCTAGCAGTCGAGTACTCCCGAGCACACAACCCGGAAGATTCATCACTCGACTTACGGTGCCGAGTACCATTTGCTTGGGTTCTTTATGCGCCTTCACAGGCACCCGATTAACAAGAACCCTCATGCTAGGGAGTTTCACTTTGTCGCGGTGTCGTGAAGCCAATGATTAACTACCGTGCGCCCGAGCACCCAATGCTTGCGCATCGCGCGCCCGATTTTTTCTCGTCGAGTGACCCAAGCGACAGTTATTTCTCACTTGGGAAATGTTGCTCGACCATTGGAAAATCGCTGAGTGCTTCACACTCCTTGTCACGAGCACATAAAATGCTCATGTAACTGTATTTCCCAGTCGGGTTCAACTTGACAATTTCACCGTTCATCATTTCGCGATGAACTGTGAAATTTCCAATATAAATTATTATGAACAAATGCAAACCAACGTTCATTCTAATACCAATATTGGAATTATTGCATCTATTGCATGAATTTAAATGAAAAAAAATAAAATTGAAAATATGAAACTTACAGCATTTCGTCAGAATCTTCGTGCTTCTAAGAATAGATTCGAGTTGCCACCGGTGAATAAAACGTTCCTATGAAGAGCTTGCTGTTTGAAAGATGATCACGACGAGAATCGAAAAATCCCTACTTTTCCACAAACCAAGTTCCAACCACGCCTTGATGTTCTCCAATCTCTTGTTCTCTCCGACAGAACTTCTGCAATGATCCACGGATCAAGCACAAATTCCGACAGCCTTTCTACGTTGCTCACAACCTAACACACTCTAATCTTCACCTCTTGCCTACACACTTTGCACTAGCACATTACATTCACTTGGATGCAAAGCCTTCCATGGATGCACCCTTTTATAGGGCTCACTGCAGCACATGAAATGCAGTAAGTGCATTTCATGCAGTGCAATCACACGTTGCCATGAAGGCAACATGTGAGCAGTTTTTAAAAAAAAATGACTATAGTTATCTTTTCAAGACAACTAATAGAAAACAAGCATAAGGGAAGGCTTTTGTTAGCAAAGGATTTGTAAACTGGAAGAATAAATATAGGTTAAATATTCATGTTGGCTAGCATTACCTTGAACATCATAAAGCTCGAATGAATTGCAAAGTTTTGATGAATCAAGATGGGCACATTCAATCAATTTTGCACAAACAATAAAAAAAATGAAATGATTATCCTATCCGTTGCAATGTTTCAATTGATTATATCAGAGTCTTATTGCGACAAGGGGATTCATTTCAAGGTCATGATGAAACTGAAGGTTCTCTTAATCCAAATAACTTTCTTATCTAGTTGGAGTTTTTAGGTGCTCATAATAAATAGATTAATGATGTGATGTTGAAAATGCTCCTAAACTTGTAAGTTAACATCACCTGATATTCAGAAGAATATAGTGTGTTTATGTAATTTAAACGATTAATATTTTTATCAAAGATATTAACGATTCATTGTTTTCTATTTTATTAATGAATTTTATGATGTGTCAGTAAATGAGCAAATGTCAGTTGTTTTGCATTTTGTAGATAGTAGTGGACATGCAAATGAGCGTTTTATCTGAATTAAATATGTTATCGGTACTATAACACCCTCACTTAAGTTGTCATTGATAAGACATTCTATAAATATAATTTAAGCATGTATAAGTTGAGAGGGCAAGATTTTGATAGAGCAGGTAATATGCAAGATAAATTTAATGGTCTAAAATCGCTTATTTTAAAGGAGAACTCATTGTTAGTGTCGGCCCTTAGTGATAATCATGAGATGAATGATGAGCCATTGGGCCATCGGGTTTAGTCTAATGTAGATTAGACTCAATGAGTAGAACTCAAGGTATACCCAATGAATCTGACTCGAGTTAGACTCAAGTCAAATTCGGATTGAGTAGGACTCAAGGTATACCCAATGAATCTAACTCGAGTTAGACTCAATTCAGATTCGTACCCAATGAATCTGACTCGAGTTAGACTCAAGTCAGATTTGAATTGAGTTAAACTCACCATTAAGAAGGGGTTGCATGATCATTAAGATGGAATTAATGGGATTTTAATTCCATGGAAACCAAGAGTCAAAACTCTTCATATTCAATGGTTGAATATAAAAGAGTTTTTTTTTTATGAAAAAAATGGGTTATTTTCGTGCGCATTAGTTTGGGGGGTGATTTAGGTGGTGAACATCAGAACGTTGCACCCGCTAGCATTGTCGTCGCTCGATTGGAACTCGATCGCATGCTTGCTAAAAAACTTGTTATACGCAGCAGAATATACAATAATAAAACAAATACAACAAGAACACAAGCACAACACAAAATATAACGTGGTTTGGAACCGAATGGTTCCTACTCCACAGGTTGGGCTCGTAAGAGCCTTAGCGATGCAAATCACACACCACTATAACAAAAATTCCTTCTCGACACAAGTCGGAGGTGGAGAACCCTCGTACAAATGGTCTAAAAATAGTAAGAAACAAATACAAGCAATTACAATAATGAAATGCACTGCAAGTAAAGGAAAAACACTTTACAATTGCTCTTTTGATTGTTTGATCTTTGGTTGCTTGAATTGCACTTAGAGACCCTAATTTGCAGTAGAAAATTGCCCCGAAACTCCTCAAGAACCGATGGTGAATCCTCCCTCTATGAACTCCCTTTAAAGTTTCTCCTTGGGCTAGATTTTGCATAGTAGTCAACTGATCGAGACCATCAGTCGACTGCCCCTGTAGCTGTTGTCTCACAACGGCATGAAACACGTCGGATAAGTCCAATGGATATACCATGAGTCGACTGATCATACCCATCAGTCGACTGATGGCTCAATCAGTCGAGTGGTCGGGCCGATCACTCGACTGGAGAATCTTCTATGCCCAAAATCTCGGCCATCAGTCGACTAATCACTAGATCAGTTGACTGCACAGGTCAGCAGTCGATTGTCCACCCCTAGCAGTCGACTGCCAGGACACTTTTCACAGTCAAACCCTAGTTGACTCCCACTAGTCGGCTGACCCATGGTCCCAGTCGACTGATACACCTCAAACATGAGGTTTTAACCCAAGTATGGTGCCCCCATACTTGCTAGACCACCTGTAGCCTAGACCTAAGCCTTCTAGCCACCTCCGTTAGCCTCACGCCTATCGGATCCCTCCAAGTCATCCATGACTTATTCATCCATACGCTAGCCTTCAGGTGCTTCCATCGGCTATTGTCATGCTAACGGTATCTACACCGCCAAGACACATTGGACTTACGCTGCTAAGACTCCCGCTTGGAATTTGCGTCGCCAACCATTGGACTTATGCTGCCAAGACTCCACCCTTAGAATTTACGCTGCCAATATTCCCCTTGGACTTTCCAAATGCCAAGACTCAAGCTTGGACTTTCCTTTTCCAAACCATGTTGGACTTTCCTTGCCAAGACCCATGCTTGGACTTTACATGTCAAGTACTCAAGACTTGGACTTTTCCAATGCCAAGTGTCCCACTTGGACTTTCCATGCTATGACTTGGACTTTACCATGATAATCACATTGTCATACATTTTGTCAAACATCAAAACATCGCTCGAGTCAGACTCGAGTTCGGTCAATCGTGACCTGGGCCGATTGCACCAACAATCTCCCCCTTTTTGATGTTTGACAAAACCACATACCTTTGAGTTAGAACACTAACTCAAATCTCCTTACAATTATCCCAAATTGGTAATCCCATAACTTCTCCCATAAATTCTCCCCCTTTTTGACTAACATCAAAAAGGTTCTCTCCAAGGAGGTCAATGTCTCCTATCCCAATGAGATCTTACAATCTCCCCCTTGGTCCAAAAATATCTAGGATGCTTATAATCTTTCTAGTGATAAGTCTCATATCACTTAAGAGAGACAATTCTACAAACTCTCCCAATTTCCAAATTGGGTATCTCAAATTCCCATTTTTCTCCCTCATGAGGAAAAATAACATCCATCATCCCATGATGGATACCTCCCCCTAAAGGCTTGCTCCCCCTTGACCATTGCACCAACAATGTCCTTGAGAAGTCCCTAAGCCAATAGGAACTCTAAACCATCAAAATTAAGGTTGAAAGTTCAACATTGAACATTCCCATACCTTAAATTTGATACATCATCCTAACAACTCTCCTAATCCATATCCAATGGATTTTCACCCTTTATAATGCTTCCCAAAGCATATCCTAGGGTTATGAGTAGTTAGGAAACCCTAACATAGCTGAACATGGGCTAAACATACCTTGTTTACTCGAAATCAGCCAATTAGTTGACTGAAGTGCTCATCAGTCGACTGCCAACAAGGGCAGTCGACTGATAACTGAAAATTATGATTTTCAGTTATCAGAATTGAATTTCAAAAATTCATAAATAATTATACGTAATTCGAAAAATCATGAAACTTCATACGTATAATACTTATGACCAATAAAATGGGTGAAAAATGTTAGCTAGAAAAATATTTTACCCATAAAATAATGAAATTGATACAAAGTTCAAAAGTAAAGAAAAACTTCAATGTTTTAGCTCACTTTGTATCAACTTCATCAATGGTGATTGCTATCAAAAGATAGAATTCACCAAGATTTTTTAAAATGTTTTTAAAATAGTTTTAAAACCTTATATTGGATCATATTCTTTAGGCTTAATGTACAAGGCTTGAACATAAGCTTTTCCAATGATCCATAACATGATTTTAGATGAGTTTGAGTTCATCTAGATGCAAAAACTATGCACCTTGAACTTAACTCATATCCTATCATCTCACATGTATCTAGGGTGTATAAATACATGTCAATTTAGATGTGAGATGTAGGTTTTGGTTTATCTTAAACTAAGACCTCATGTATTTTCTAAGGCAACACTACTTGATTCCCTTATACATGGGACTTCAAGTCATGTCATAGTCCTTAAATCAATTTTAATCAAATTAAATGCATGAATGATCATGGCATAAACGATAACATAAATAAATATGGCCAATGATCATGATGTCATGACATATGATAGAGTCTAAGCATACATGACATAAAACCTTAATCCTAAACATGATCATGACATATTATATAATAAAAAATAGATATGATGTCATGGTATGTTATATGGCAAATCAAGCATGGCAAGTAAAATGTAAAGGTATATAATATCTAAATTTTAATATTAATTGTCATTTGTTATTATTAAATTCATTTTGCCATACTGCTACTAAGCCCCTAAGTGTGCCAAAAATCCAAAATGACACACTATGACCTCTAAACCTAATTTGTGTCAATTTGATTAATTTTTCATAATTCCAAAAATATATTGGCACCTAAAATTTTTTAGGATATAAGATCAAACTTATTTCCAAGATACTCATAACCTTGGAAATGACCTAAAGTGTCACTTTTACCATGGTTAGGTTAATTACCCATCCATTTAAAGTTGGCACAACCTAACCCATTTAGTGTGAATCGATCACACTCCTAGGAACCCAATACCTATTTGAGCTCCTTGGGTTTACTAGGTATTCCTTAGGGATGACCTCCCTAGATACCCTCCTAATGACCCTTCTATGCTTTGAAGCCTTGATCATTTGGGTTTTGCCCAGGTCAAATCTAGAGGTAACTTTCCCTTTGACCTTCTTAATGGCTTCCCTAGGTTTCTTCGAAACCCTAGCCACTAGGCATATACCTTGGTTACCCTTAGGGATGACCTCCCTAGTAACCTTGGTCTTCCTAGACCTAGTTTGAGTTCCATAATCAAATGGAATATTATGGTAAGTCACCTTAGACTTAGGTTTGTGACCCAAACCTTTCTTGCCTTTGGATGGACCTTGCTTCCTAAGACCTAGACCTTGACTCTTGGACCTAGATTTTTGATCATTTGACCCTTTAAATTGATTTTGTATATTCCTAAGGGTCTTCTCTAATTTCTCAAGACTTGACCTCAAAGCATGATTTTCCTTTTCTAATTTCCCAATTTTTGAATTTTTATTTAATCTTTGGGTATTCTTCTTCCTAGGCATATGCCTAGTCCATTTGGGGTTAAAACCTAGGTGGCCCTCAATTTTCTTAATGCTTGCCCAAGGTAAGGTTTTCGTCCCAAATTTCTCCTTATTGCTAAAATGGAGACTCTTAGCCCCTAAACAATAAAACCTATTTCTAGCATGCTCTTTATGATAAATAGCAAGATTGCTAATATTATTCCTAGCATTCTTTTTAGCATAAATTGAAGGTGCATTATTAAAATATACCTTAGGGTTAGCCTTAGTTTCCCCTATATGTGATGCTCCTTCCTTATCTTTGATTTCCTTCTTCCTAGGGCATTGACTTCTATAGTGCCCCTTTTGATGGCACTTGAAGCATACTACAAGCTCCTTACTCTTGATGGTTGAGGGACTAGTATCCTTGACTTTTTTGTTGACTTTTGGTGTCGGAGGAGTGTTCTTGACCCTTTTTGGATACTTACTCTTGTAGTGTCCATTTTCCCTACACTCAAAGCATATAATATGATTTTTGATATTAACCGAAATGCTTGAGTTACTAGGGTGGTGGTAGGTGCCGCAGTTTGAGCTTCTTCATCTTAACCGGATGTTGAAGGCTCTTCTTCTTGCTCCAGCATGGAAGATGATCTCTCCTCCCCCTCAATCCTAGAGTTGGAGGCTTTTTGTGCTTCTTCCTCCTCTACCGATTCCGATCCTTGTTGGAGTATTGAGAATACAATCAAAGTTCCATATTGGTAAGACATGGAAAAGATCATGTGCTTATAAGATGAAAAGATATCTCCATTGGTATGAGACCTTTTGGGTAAAGCCCAAAAATAAAACCATGAGGGCTTAGGTCCAAAGTGGACAATATCATACCATTATGGAGATATGTGGATCTTATAGGTACTAACAATCCGGATGTTGATTCCCTATCAACCTCCGAATCCTCAAGCTCTTGGGATGAAGATGTGCTTGCTTCTTCTTGAGCTTGAGAGGATGATGATGATTCCTTCTCTTCCGAGTTTTCTTGGACGGGTTCGGGATTGTTGTAGAACTTGACCAACTTGTTCCACAACTCCTTAGCATCCCTATAACTTCATAATCTAGACAAAATATCGTTAGGTATCAAATTTACTAGCATTTTTGTTACCTTAACGGTTGTCTTGAATTTTTACCATTGCTCCTCGATCCACCTCTATATCTTGAGGATTTCTCCATTCTTTCCTCTCGGAGCATCGAATCCTATAATCACGGCAAACCAATTCTCTTTATTGGACATTAAAAAATATTTCATTCTACCTTTCTAATACACGAAATCTTCGCGGTCGAATGTGGGTGGAATTGCTATGTCATCACCCCATCTCTCTTGAAGATCCATCTTCTTCCCTTTAGGGTGCTCTCTCGGATGTGAAGCCGATGAAGAGAAACCTGCTCTGATACTAATTGTTAAGAACGTTGCGTCCACTAGAGGGGGGGTGAATAGCGTTGTCATTGCTAAATTGGAACTCGATCGCGTGCTTGCTACAAAACTTGTTATACGCAGCAAAATATATAATAATAAAACAAATACAACAAGAACACAAGTATAACACAAAATATAATGTGGTTCATAATCGAATGGTTCCTACTCCACGGGTTGGGCTCGTAAGAGCCCTAGTGATGCAAATCACACACCACTATAACAATAACTCCTTCTCAACACAAGTCGGAGGTGGACAACCCTCATACAAATGGTCTTACAATAGTATGAAACAAATACAAGCAATTACAATAATGAAATGCACTACAAGTAAAGGAAAAATACTTTACAATTGCTTTTTTGATTGCTTGATCTATGGTTGCTTGAATTACACTTAGAGACCCTGATTTGCAACAGCAAATTGCCCCAAAACTCCTCAAGAACCGATGGTGAATTTTCCCTCCACGAGCTCCCTTTAAAGCTGCTCCTTGGGCTGGATTTCACCTAGCAGTCGACTGATCGGGACCATCAGTCGACTACCCCTGTAGTCGTTGTCTCATAACGACATGAAACACGTCGAATAAGTCCAACGGATATACCATCAGTCGATTGATGGCTCAATCAGTCGAGTGGTCGGGCTGATCACTCGACTGGAGAACCTTTTGTGCTCAAAATCGGCCATCATCGGTGATCACTAGATCGATCGTATTCAACCCAAAGAATGATCAGCGCCCACCTCGCGATCGATTGCCAAGACATTTCGCGATTAAACCAGTAGTTGACTTTCACCACGGTCGTGACCCATGGTCTCAGTCGACTGATATACCTCAAACAAGAGGTTTTAACCCAAGTATGGTGCCCTCATACTTGTTAGACCACCCGTAGCCTAGACCTAAGCCTTCTAGTCACCTCCGTCAGCCTCGCACCTATCGGATCCCTCTAAGTCATCCATGACTTGTTCATCCATATGCTAGCCTTCAGGTGCTTCCATCGGCTATTGTCATGCTAACAGTGTCTACACCGCCAAGGCTGTTAGTAATATATGAGAGATGTCGTAAGGCAAACGCCTTATGTTTGAACCATTTATATGATAAATGAAGATTCACTATTTGAGTATACATGTTTTCATGTATTTGATTAGATCTTAAACTCATTTACTGAATGTCCGTGATACAATTCACAGCATGAGAGAATTTGTGATTGGATCACAACTAGTGAGTATCTCTACATGTGTAATTGTGATGTATCGGAATTATCCCTAGTCGATGAATTGATGTATTTGGACACCATCGATTCTGTCGAGACTAGCATGAGGTATACTCCTTGGTGTATCCAAGCAGCTGATTCTCACTGGCTGGAGACATTGTGATGTCCGGAGTTAATCGTGGATGCTAATTATAGTAACTAGTTCATTGAAGAGACCAGCCGTAAGACTTCATAAGGTTCTCTGCATATATAGATATATCAATGAAGTTCTTACTGCAACTTAAGTGCGATGTTCCTTTGACATGCGGTATTCAAGTCATCTTGATCATAAAGACTTATGCTTTGACATCTTAAGTAAGCATCTCTGAGGAGATGTGGACCCGGGATGATTAGGTATAAGTCGAAGTGATCGAAGGTGTTTGAATAGCCTATAAAGGATTCACCACTCCTTGCGAGGAGATGTATACCCATGGCTTCTCGTCGAATTGTTACTAAAGTCTTTGGCCAAAGCATTACATGTTTAGAGTAAGGTACTCTTGGATACATGTGCAGTAACTAGAATCTGTAGGATGAGGAAATGATACTTGGGCTATGTTTGACGTAGTCAACCTAGTGGGGACTGACACAATAGGCCATGTCCTGAACCAAGTGGGTATAAGATGAGTGAAGGGAATGGGGCACGATTCAGTGTAGCTGCTGAAGGGTTTCAGAAATAGTTCTGGATCAACCGTTGATCTTTTCGGTTAATTGGGGATCATGATGTACTACTAGGTTCCACTCATGATCATTATATAATTAATGGTTAATTATAGATGGCCAACATAAACCGAGAACCTATTTGGTCACACACACAACGAGTGTAATCCGAAGGATTTAAAATGGGCTTGAGAATGAGATTCTCAGACCGAGAGAAACTAGGTTTGGTTGGACCAAACAAGGAGCGAGCATGAAATCGTTTCAGTCGCAATGGAAGCGTGGATGGGCCGTGTCTTATGAAGACATGATGGATGAACCAAATTGGTTTTGTTTTAATCCAATGGAGGAGAATAAACCAAAGGGGTTTCGTTTGTTTTTAAACGAATGAACCAAAGTTGGTTCGGTTCGTTTTAACTTAAAATAGACCAACATGATTTGGTTTATTTTAACTTAAATTAATGGAGCGGGATAACAGGCTTTTGGTTATGATCCGATAACCATTAGGAGAATTTGTTCTCTATAAAATAGGGCTTAAGGGTTTTGTTAAGGCCTAATCCAAGCAATCCCTAGTTGCCACCCACCCCTCCTCTCCTCTAGTGGTCGGCACCCAACCCTAGCCGTCGCCCAGCTTTGTGCCGCTGTCCAAGCTAGTTACTGGCGTCCAAGCTTCAGCCGGTGATTTTTCGGAGACCCTCCGGTGATCTTCTTTGGGTCCGGCGACAAGGTGAGCATCAAGCTTCCTTATTTGGCCGGCCCCTATTCCTCCACCAAAGCTATCCAGTTTTCTAGATAGCTTGTTTAGTTTAATACTAATATGGTAAGAGTCAGAGGTCAATCATTAGCTTTGGTTGTTGGACTCTCTCCAAGCCGGGCTAATTGGTTGAATGCGCTCTAACCATATTAAAACTATTTCTCGATTAATGGGTTGGCTTTAACCTGGAGCATCGGCTTGTTGGACTCTCTCCAAGGTCGATGTGAAGGGAGGTGAAGTTGGGTGCTATGCATATGATGCATACTTGTTAATGTGTTAACAACCCGATGTATGTGTGAACATTCAATTAGTTGATAGCACATTGTGATAGTTGCATATACGTGATATGCAATCGGTATATTTGATACCTACCATCGTAGTTATGAATGACTTGTTGGACTCTCTCCAAGGTTGTTCATATCTATGTTGGATATCAGCCCATTCGGAGATGGACCTACGATCTCCCGAAGTGATTTTGGGGTTTTTGAAATTCGAAAAATGAATGGGATTTATGAATGTATATTGATGCATTTTAAATCATATTTCTCATATATGCTCATTTTGTATTTCTAAGTTAATCTATTGATCATGATGTCTTTGAATTTGCATTCCATTTTAGATTCAAATAAATTGACTGGGCCGAACTTCTTGAACTGGCTTAGAAACTTGAGACTTGTTCTCAAGGTTGAAAAGCTTGCAAATGTCCTCAAAGTGCCTCTTCCCGCCCGTCCTAGTGACAATGCAACTCTGGGCCAATTGTTGTTCTATCAGAAACATGTGACTGATTCTGAAATGGCGAGTTGCATCATGCTAGCCACGATGGTACCTGAGCTACGGAAGCAGCATGAGCAAATGGATGCTCATACCATAGTCTTTCATCTTTATGAGTTGGTTGATGAGCAAATGAGATTCGAAAGGTTCGAAGTCTCCAAGCTCCTCTTCACCTCTGAGATGCAAGAAGGTTCATCTGTGGTACTGCTCAACATGCTGAAGACTGTGGAGTCTTCTGTGAAGCATGAGCAGGGGACGATGTTGTAAGTTGATTCCTCGAAGAAAGTTTCTAAGAGGAAGTCAAAGGAATAGCAGAAGGGGAAGAAAAAGGCTAAAAAGGCAGAACCAGCTCAAAAGGGCACTTGCCATCATTATGGCAAGAAGGGCCATTGGCGAAGAAATTGCAAGATTTATCTTGAGTTCGTGAAGAAGAATAAGGCATCAGATGCCCCATCTTCTTCAGATATCTTCGTTATTGATTGTCATTCTATTTCCTCAAACACTTGGGTATTGGATACTGGGTGTGACTCACATATATGTAATGACATACATGGGCTAAGGAATAGAAGAAGACTCGTCAAGGGAGAGTCAAATTTATGTGTTGGGAATGGAGCAAAGGTTGCTGCACTCGCTATCGGAACGTATTTGTTGAAACTCCATACAGGACTTGTCTTAGAAATAGACAATTGCTTTTATGTTCCTTCGTTGATAAAGAACAACATTTCTATTTCTTGTTTAAATAGAAATGGGTACCATTTGACTTTTAGTAACAATTGTTGTTACATAACTTTGAATGGAGTTCTTTATGGGACTAGAACTTTAAGCAATGGTGTTTATACGTTGGACGTATCCAGTGACGTTTTCAATATCGAAGCGAGCAACAAGCGTGCTCGAAAGGATAATCAATTAGACTCCTACATGTGGCATTGTCGTCTTGGCCATGCAAGCAAGAAACGCATATCCGAATTACACCGATGTGAAATTTTTGAATCGTTTGAATTGGATTCATACGATACATGCGAATCATGCTTAAAAGGTAAGATGAAGATGACTAAGTTACCTTTTACAGGAAAAGGTGAACGAGTGGGAGAGTTGCTAGGTCTAATACATACTGATGTATGTGGACCTATGTCAACTCAAGCTATGGGAGGCTATAGCTACTTCATTACCTTCACCGATGATCACTCACGGTTTGGGTATATGTTCTTGATGAAACATAAGTTTGAAGCCTTTGAAAGGTTCAAAGAATTCAGAAATGAAGTAGAGAAACAACATGACAAGAGTATTAAAATACTTCGATCGGATCGAGGTGGTGAATACTTAAGTCAAGAGTTTCTAGATTATCTAAGAGACAATGGTATATTGTCTTAATGGACTCCGCCATATACACCACAACATAATGGTATATCTGAGAGACGTAACCGGACCTTGTTGGACATGGTCAGGTCAATGATGAATCATGCGAATCTTCCCAAGTCATTTTGGGGCTATGCACTTCAGACAGCTGTTTACTTGTTAAACAGAATGTCAACCAAGGTAGTCTCCACTACTCCATATGAGATATGGAATAGTAAGAAACCTCATGTATCTTACTTGAAGATATGGGGTTGTCCTACTTATGTGAAGCGGACTGTATCAGACAAATTAGATGCTAAGTCTGATAAATGTCTATTTATTGAATACCCTAAGGAAACAAGGGGTTACCAATTCTATCATCCTGTGGAACAAAAGGTGTTTGTTTCAAAGCATGCTGTGTTTCTAGAGAAAGAGTTTCTCTTGTAAGAAAACAGTGAAAGTGTCATCAAGCTTGAGGAGGCTCGAGAGACTCAAATAGACATTGATGAGATACCTGGTGAAGCACAACAGCCGATAACTCATAGTGATGAGCAATCGGATGGACCTATTGAAACACCACATCTTCGTAGATCTCGTAGAACACACAATATTCCTGAGAGATATGGATTTCTCATAAGTGAATCGAACGACGTGTTACTCATTGATGATGAGGAGCCTACCAGTTATGAAGAAGTTCTGACAAGTTCAGAAAGGGATAAGTGGCTTGAAGCCATGAACTCGAAAATGGATTCCATGTATGAAAACCAAGTTTGGAACTTGGTTGACCCACCTGAAGGCATAAAGCCTATAGGGTGCAAGTGGGTTTTCAAGAAGAAAACTGACATGGATGGTAATGTGATTACCTATAAGGCTAGATTAGTGGCGAAAGGATATTGTCAAAAGCAAGGTGTTGATTATGACGAAACTTATTCGCCTGTAGCTATGCTTAAATCCATTCAGATGCTTCTGGCCATAACGGCTCATTATGATTATGAGATATGGAAAATGGATGTGAAAATAACTTTCCTTAATGGAAACCTGCTCAAGAACGTGTATATGATATAGCCTGAGGGTTTCACATCGGTTGATAAAACCAAGGTATGCAAATTGCGACGGTCCATATATGGATTAAAGCAAGCATCCAGGAGCTAGAATATCCATTTTGATGAGACAATCAAAAAGTTTGATTTCTCACAAAATCCAGACAAACCTTTTGTGTACAAGAAGGTTAGTGGGAGTGCAGTCGTGTTCCTAGTATTGTATGTCGATGACATATTACTTATAGGAAATGATGTTTCAGTCTTACAGTCAGTTAAGATTTGGTTGTCCAAGACATTCTCCATGAAAGATCTAGGAGAAGCAACTTACATCCTCGAGATTAATATCTATAGAGATAGATCAAAATGATTGCTTGTTCTTTCGCAGTCTACATATATAGACCGAGTGCTAAAGAGGTTTAGCATGTCTGAATCCAAGAAAGGTTTCCTACCCATCAAACATGGGATACACCTTTCGAAGTCTATGTGTCCGTGCACAGAAGACGAGAGGATTTGAATGAGTAAGATTCTCTATGCATCCGCAATAGGATCTATCATGTATGCTATGTTATGTACAAGGCCCGATGTATCGTATGCTCTTAATGTCACGAGCAGATACCAGTCTGATCCAGGAATGAATCATTGGGTGACTGTTAAGACGATCCTTAAGTACTTAAGAAGAACTAAGGATACATTCATAATATATGGAGAAGGGTACATGGTGATACGTGGGTATACGGATGCCAGCTCCAGATAGACAAGGATGATTCCATGTCTCAGTCTAGTTATGTATTCACCTGGAATGGAGGAGCAATAAGTTGAAAAGGTTCCAAGCTTGACACTATAGCGGATTCTGCCACTAAGGCAGAATATATTACAACTTTGGAAGCAGTAAAGGAAGTGGTTTGGATCAAGAAGTTCATCTCTGAACTTGATGTGGTCTCATCAATGATCCAAACATGTGTTTTGCCGCTATCATCTGATCAGAGAGATCATTAGTAGGAAGAAAATACAAATCGAGAAAATCCCTACTGAAAGAAACTTAGCGGATCCTTTGACTAAGGCATTACCTCAAAGTAAGTTTGAGGGTTATGTTAGAGCTTTTGGTATTGGATACTGTAGCGATTGGCATTAGGTCAAGTGGGAGTTTGTTAGTAATATATAAGAGATGTCCTAAGACAATCGCCTTATATTTGAACCATTTATATGATAATGAAGATTCACTATTTGAGTATGTTTTCATGTATTTGATTAGATCTTAAACTCATTTACTGAATGTCCGCGATACGATTCACAGAATGAGAGAATTTGTTATTGAATCACAACTAGTGAGTATCTCTACATGTGTAATTGTGATGTATCGGAATTATCCCTAGTCGATGAATTGATGGATTTGGACACCATCAATTCTGTCGAGACTAGCACGAGGTATACTCCTTGGTGTATCCAAGCAGCTGATTCTCACTGGCTGGAGACATTGTGATGTCCGGAGTTAATCGTGGATGCTAGTTATGATAACTAGTTCATTGGAGCGACCAGCCGTAAGACTTCATATGGTTCTCTGCATATATAGATATATCAATGAAGTTCTTACTGCAACTTAAGTGTGATGTTCCTTTGACTTGCGGTATTCAAGTCATCTTGATCATAAATACTTATGCTTTGATATCTTAAGTAAGCATCTCTGAGGAGATGTGGACCCGGGATGATTGGGTATAAGTCGAAGTGATCGAAGGTATTTAAATAGCATATAAAGGATTCACCACTCCTTGCGAGGAGATGTATATAAATGGCCTCTCGTCGGATTGTTACTAAAGTCTTTGACCAAAGCATTACATGTTTAGAGTAAGGTACTCTTGGATACATGTGCAGTAACTAAAATCCGTAGGACGAGGAAATGATACTTGGGCTAGGTTTGACGTAGTCAATCTAGTGGGGACTGACACTATAGACCATGTCCTGAACCAAGTGGGTATAAGATGAGTGAAGGGAATGAGGCACGATTCAGTGTAGCTGCTGAAGGGTTTCAGAAATAGTTCTGGATCAACCGTTGATCTTTTCGGTTAATTGGGGATCATGATGTACTACTAGGTGTCACTCATGATCGTTCTATAATTAATGGTTAATTATAGATGGCCAACATAAACCGAGAACCTATTTGGTCACACGTACAACGAGCGTAATCCAAAGGATTTAAAACGGGCTTGAGAATGAGATTCTCAGACCGAGAGAAACTAGATTTGGTTGGACCAAACAAGGAGCGAGCATGAAATCGTTTCAGTCACAATGGAACCGTGGATGGGCCGTGTCTTATGAAGACATGATGGATGAACCAAATTGGTTTGATTTTAATCCAATGGAGGAGAATAAACCAAAGGGGTTTGGTTTGTTTTTAAATGAATGAACCAAAGTTGGTTCGGTTCGTTTTAACTTAAAATAGACCAACATGGTTTGGTTTATTTTAACTTAAATTAATGGAGCGGGATAACAAGCTTTTGGTTATGATCCGATAACTATTAGGAGAATTTGTTCTCTATAAAATAGGGCTTAAGGGTTTTGTTAAGCCCTAATCCAAGCAATCCCTAGTTGCCGCCCACCCCTCCTATCCTCTAGTGGTCGGCACCCAACCCTAGCCGCCGCCCAGCTTTGTGCCGCCGTCCAAGCTAGTTGCCAGCATCCAAGATTCAGCCGGTGATCCTCCGATGACCCTCCGGTGATCTTCTTTGGGTCCGGCGACAAGGTGAGCATCAAGCTTCCTTATTTGGCCGGCTCCTATTCCTCCACCAACGCTGTCCAATTTTTTGGACAGCTTGTTTATTTCGTGTCGGAGCGTCGTTTGGACGACATTTGAAGCTCTGATAGTGGCTTCCTTGCTGGGGATTCGATCTCCCGTAATCCTCATAGGTGGAGGACGAAGGATTCGTCAAACGGTTGATGAATACCTCTTCGGAGAAGCGAGTTTTTGAGGACTCATTTTGAATCCGAATTTTGATTCGGATTGTGATCTTCTCTCGATCACATCATCTTCGACACGAGGATAGTAACTCATACGAAGACGAGGCTCGTGACTTTGTGAAGTCATCCCGAAGATACTCGGCGTGGATACGGATAGAGACGATTCTAGCGAGAATCATTCTGGTTGATGCCTTTCCCGCTACACGTGATACGTCAGGTATACGTAGTATAAATTTCCTTTTATTGTAAAATTTGAATTTACGGTTATGTCTATACATGTTGTATTATGCATGCGTGTGGTGTGTGTGTTGTAATAAATTAGATTTATTATTTTATTTCTTCCGCTGTGTACATCTTTACGAAACGTGTTCGAACACACACTCGCCGCAGTGCCGGAAACCCAACAAAGGCACATTGGACTTACGCTGCCAAGACTTCTGCTTGAACTTTACGCTTCCAACCATTGGACTTATGCTACCAAGACTCCACCCTTGGACTTTACGCTGCCAATATTCCCCTTGGACTTTCCAAATGCCAAGACTCAAGCTTGGACTTTCCTTTGCCAACCCATGTTGGACTTTCCTTGCCAAGACCCATGCTTGGAATTTACATGCCAAATACTCAAGACTTGGACCTTCCCAATGCCAAGTGTCTTAATTGGACTTTCCATGCCAAGTACCCATGACTTGGACTTTACCATGATAATCACATTGTCATACGTTTTGTCAAACATCAAAACATCACTCGAGTCAGACTCGAGTTCGGTCAATCGTGACCTAGGCCGATTGCACCAACACTTCCTCCTCTTCTACCTTCTTGGCCAAACCTATCTTGTGGCTAGCACCGCAGTGTGGTTCTTCTCCACTTCACGGTTCGTGTGGATACCATGGAGGCACGGACATACTGATTGCGTTGAGATCCGTACTCAAGTGTTGCTGATGGGATTGCGAAGGGCATGCAACGAAGGTAATCACGATTCTCATAGGTTAGAATCGATAAAAACAAGTATATAATTTTTGCATGGATCTCTAGAGGGATCTTGATTTTTCCGCTGCTTATTGCTTGTAAAGTGTTTCGAGCGCGACAAGAATCCTTACACTCACGTGCATTTTACATACATTGTTTTGCTCATTAGCTTCAACTAGCCCTCATAGTTGTGGCTAACATAAATCTTTCGATTTCTATTTTTTTGTTGTTGTTGGTGATGTGGTAAATGTTGTTGGATCATCCTATAAATGTTCTAATCTTCTTTTGGAGAAACATTCAAATTTTATTATTAAGGCATTGGAGTGAAGTGAGATTTCAAATGGTCGATGACTTAATCAAGAAATTACCTTTCAACATGTCGAAAATATACATTGGGGGTCATATTATAATTCTTTCATCAGCTTAATTTCTATGTTCTTTGTTGTCACTTATGTGCTTGAAATGATTTTAGAAGATTATTTCAGTTCTCATGATCAAAAAACTAAGGCATTTAATTTATTGAAATCAATGCTTACATTTGATTTTGCATTCAATCTGCACTTGATGAAACATGTTTTAGGAATGTTGAGTGATTTGTTAAAGGCATTGCAAAAGAAATATTAGAATATTATGAATGCAATGGATTTAGTAGAGATATCTAAATACCGACTATAAAGTATGAGAGATGATTATCAGGACTCATTTTTTGAAAAGGTTCACTTTTTTTTGTTGTCATTGACATTACATTAATGTTTTCAAAATGAATGATATGTTAACACGTTGGACACCACATGGTCGTCCCCGTCGTAATCCATAAGAATTGACAACTTTACATCACTATCGTGTTGACTTATTCTATGGTGTTATTGATATGCAACTTCAAGAGTTAAATGATCGTTTCTCAGAGACAGATATAGAGTTACTCCTTTGTATAGTTTGTTTGTGTATACAAAATTCATTTTTGGCATTTGACAAGCAAAATTTGATGTGACTAGCTAAATTTTATCTATAAAATTTTTTAAAGTTTGATCTCCTTGTACTTGATGATCAATTTGAAAACATATATATGTGATATGCGTTCTAATAAAACATTTTAAGGATTGAAAAATCTTGGTAGTCTTTAGAAAAGTTAGTTATGTCAAACAAAAAAAAATATAATATATCTATTAGTTTATAAGCTTTTAACATTGAAATTAATTTTATCGATTGTAATTGTGATTGCAAAGAGTGTTTTCTGCTATGAAAATTATGAAAGATAAATTGCGCAATAGAATAAGTGATAATTGAATGAATAATAATTCTATTGTCTATGTAGAAAAAGATATATTTTATCAGTTGATAATGAAACTATTGTATAAAGATTTCAAATATAAAAATTTGAAAAGAACAATTGTAAAATAATTATAAAATTTTGAATTTTTTTATTTTATTAATTATATTATATTGTTCTTTATATTTATTGAAAATTTTATATTTATCCTTGATTGAGAGATTATCTTGCAACCGTGGACAATCTCGATTGCGACTACCAATGAATTCACGATCACAAGCATAGTTGTTCATGGATACAGGCGGCCTTGCTCGTAGCTAGGGCCAATCTTGAGGATAGCTATCGAGGTTTTCGTCTAGAATCTAAAAATTTTTAATATTAAATATTTAAATTTTAAAGTTCAATATTTAAATTGTATGACCTAATTTTTAAATTTCATCCGGATTCTTAAAATTTAATTTTTTAAATTAAGATCGATTCTGCTCGTAGCCACCGACAAACTCGCAGCTACGGGCAACCTCGGTCGCAGTTGCTAGCAAACTCACAACTGCAGACGCTTCGCTCATGGTCACGACTTTATTTTTTTTAAAAAAAAAACTTTTCTGAAAATTCCTTTCCATTCACACCTCTGCCTAGAGAATTTAAGCTAAGGGAGCACTCTTTCTTGACTCATTGACCGAGTCGAGGAAGGAATAAATAAAGCACAAAAAGCTCACGTGTCACCGGCTATATGGATACGATATTTGTTTCTCGGACCGTATGTAACGGCGAGCGTAACGGTGGTGAGTGAAGATGTCGGCAAACCAGTACCTGTGCCGCTTCTGCCTCCTCTGCTTCTTTCTCGTCGCGCTGCTCGCCGTCTCCTTCTACCTCACCTACCGCCCCATCGCCCCTCGGTACTACGTCACTGCCTTCGTCCTCAACTCCGCCTCCGCCCTCAACTCCTCCGCCGCCTCCTTCGGGCTCTCTGTCGCCAACAAGAACAAGGAACTCGGGGTCTACCACGACGATCTCGCCCTCAACCTCTCCTTCTCCTCCGCTTCCCCCAATTTTTCCTCCTCCGCTGTCGTCCCGGGCTTCTACCAGGGCCACAAGAAGACCGCCTCCAAGACAGGCTCCTTCGCAGGAGGACGCCGGTGGTCGCCTCCCGCCAACCTCTCGGCGGTGTTACGCGTGGATCTGCGGACTGCGGTCCGGTTCCAGGCGGTGGCCTGGCGGACGCGGCGCCGGGCGGTCAGCGTTGGAGCCGAGGTCGAGGTCGGTGCGGATGGTACGATGACTGCGGGGGACTGGATCCGACTGCGGTCCGGTGCTCCGCGAGCCGGCTTCCGCCGCGGTGGTACTGGCGTGGCTCGGCCTCCCCGGTCGATCTTGGCCGTCGCTTTTGGCGGATTTTCAGCGATCGTGTTCTGATGCGGATTCGACGGTCCTATTCAACAACTAGTTTTTTAGTATTAATATTACTGCCTTGATGCATTGTAAATTTTCTTGTATCATTGTTCAACCTTCGCTTCAACATAGAATCTATTGAATCTTAATCTTAACAGGATTTGATCAATTTCTAAATTTAAATAAATTGAGCTTCAAATTGATAAAATAGATGAATCAAGCAAAAATATTTTATCTATTATAAAAAAAAACATAAAAAACTTGGACATTATTTGGAATCATTATCCATATTCTACATACACGAAGGTGATAGAGATTTATGTGGTAAGGAATCAGACTGGGTCAGCTCAGAAAACATATTGGAATGGCACATGGTGGGCTCGTACTCAAAATCAGCTCAGGAGGCTAGATGTTAGGTCAAGTCGAATTGGATTCAACTCAACAAATTAGATAGATAAGCAAACAACAGTTGCATTTCATCCCAATGGATGTAGCAATTTAGACGTAGACAAGAATGAACATGTCGGACAAGAACAAATGTGTGGGGAAGACAAGACATGTGCGGGAGGCATCCTATCGTTCACTCTCATGTTCATATAAAATGATACCCATGGGGGCACAAAGGAGAGGTTCGAATACTAATATACTACTACTACGTTTCCACTTCTTCATCTTCTTCAACGAATTCTGACTTGAACATTAAAGGAGATTCACTGAGGTTCAACTATTGGCTCCCTCTTAACTCTCTTCATTGTATGTAGCCGAAGGAATCAAGCATCCAAGGCTTGTCGGGAACTTCCTCCTCTCGCCTGTTAAACTAACAACTTGAAAAAGATCTGTCGACCCGAACGATAGTCGAATCGAGCATTAGTCAACTTGAGCAATGAATTGAGCAGGGATTGAAGCAAACCCAGAAAAGGTGCGAGCTCTTCAAGAGATGAATCCCCTTTAGAACATCTGAGAAGTTTAAAGGCTAGTAGGAAGTTTTATCATCTTGTCTCACTTCATTTCTAGGTTGATTGAATAAAGTCTTCTTTTTCAAAATACTTCAAAAGTTGGCTAACTTTACTTGGGATCTAAAGTGTGAGTAGACCTTTATCGGCCTCAAGAGGTATTTGAAAGATTTACCAATATTGTATAAGCCAATAGCAGGAGAGTGTCTATGACTATATTTATTGGTAGGAGAATGGGTGGTTAGTTTAATTCTTTTATGCCATGAAAGAGTAGTACAATAGTCAATCTATTTCATAAAGCCACCTTCTCAAGGATGTTAAAAGGTGCTACAATACGCTAGAGAAATTAACCTTAGCATTGGTTTTGACTGCTCGTCGACTTCACTCATATTTCC
This sequence comes from Wurfbainia villosa, assembly GCA_025175895.1. Taxonomy (NCBI): domain Eukaryota; kingdom Viridiplantae; phylum Streptophyta; class Magnoliopsida; order Zingiberales; family Zingiberaceae; genus Wurfbainia; species Wurfbainia villosa. The sequence goes on from CM045990.1 coordinate 122,068,795, forward strand.
TCTCTTATCCCCTTACTGTACTCACTAACAGTACATTGGGTCATGTCCTGACTAAGCCGAAAGCTTCGCCAATATTAATCAAGTGGATGATCAAACTTAGTGAGTATGACATCGAGTACTAATCGTGAATTACCATCAAGGCCAAGGCTTGGATAGATTTCCTTGCAAAGACTTCAGGAGGGGAAGAAGAAGGAGTTTGGAAGATCTTCGTGGATGGATAAACAATGTGCAAAGGGAGTGGAGTGGGGGTTATATTGGTACCCCCTCAGGGAGATGAGATCCGAGTGACTATGCAACTATATTTTAAGGCCTCCAATAACAAGGTCGAGTCTGATGCATTATTGACTAGTTTGTAGGCGATCAAGTATGTGGAGACATTGTCCACTTAGATTCCAAGTTAGCAACTCGACAGTTGGAGGGAATGTTGATGTGTTATTTTCCGCAAGTGCACGGTTATCGTCAAGTAATAAAAATATCGATCCCACAGGGATTGGAACAATTACCGAATGATCGTGATACCAAGTTATCTAGTAAATCGATTGTTGGTTTAAGCAAAGAAACTGAGTAGTCAATAACAACGAATGAGAAGAACGAGCTAAAAGTCAAGAATTGAGGAAAATCTCAGGATATGGGTTTCACCACGTCAACGATTTATAAGGTGATTTAATTCTTTCCTACCGCTAGTAGAGTTGTTTTGATGGAACCTATCCTAAGGTAAATCAACGGCCCCTTTCGAGGTCTACGCTAACTGTACCTATCAAACTCAACTTACCTGTCACGGTGTTCGAGCATAGGGGATCATAATCAGCTAAGGGGACCTGTCACGAGACCCCCGCAAACCTCCCTAGTCTTGCCTCCGTTACCTGGTAAAAACTGGATTTGATAGATCCATTAAGTCCATAAGAGTTCCGCTAGAGTCAAATTTCCTTTTCACGGTAGGTTTGCTGCAGGACCATAATCGCCTAAGGGACTGTCACGAGACCCCATGACCCTCATAGATACACTATCGCTACTTGACAGAGTTATTCCCTAGTTGATTACTGGGTTTGAGAACTCGGGTTCATCGTTAGGTACTTCCCTTAGCTCCTTAGGTTTATCAATAAGAATCCAAAAGAACGGATCAAAACAAACAATGGTTGAGTAGTATAGATTATATCATCCATCATAAATCAAGGGCTACTCCCCATCCTAAGATTACAGGACACTACTCCATAGTCGACAAGAGTTGCTAGAGAAAGAAAATACAATCTTGGATGCCATCTGCGTTCCTCTGCCCGACTCCTTCTCTTTTGCTTCCTCTGTCGATCCCTTTGCGTCTTCTATCCTCCTTTTTGACCATCCGCCGTCCTCCCTTTAGGGTTAGAATATCTTCTCTTTTATAGCTTTGGCCTCCTCTTCCATTAAGGCAATAGATTGCCCTTTAATTCAGACGACGATCCTGATTGCTCGCAGACAAGGAATTCTGGAATCAGGCCAACACGCCCGTGCCACATGAGGGCACAAGCGTGTCGCTGGTTTCCCACAGGGCGTGTTACGGTTTGAACTGGGGCGTGTCGCGGCTGCACTAGGGCGTGTCGGCTGCTGGATTCACTGACACGGGCGTGTTGTTCTTTGACTCGGGCGTGTCGTCCGCTGGTTCTCATGACACAGGCGTGTCGATTCCCAACACGGCTGTGTTGTTTTGATACGCCTTCTCCTTTGCCCTGTTAACACAAAAACACCCAAAAACAGTCTCTTCTTCCCAAAATATGCTAAACTTAACTGAATCATGATAAAATACATGCCTAGGATATGAAATGAGATAAAATGCACATATATAAAGTAGTGAAAACATAGCATGATTTACACACATCAAAATCCCCTAGTCTTAAACTTTTGCTTGTCCTCAAGCAAAGAAAACTCAAAAAACAACTTATTTGTGGGAATACTAGACACCATCCAGAAATATACAATCTGATCTTAATCTTTTCAAATCATTTCTAGTTGCCAAGTTTGAAAGATCCCTATATAGTGCACGTGAAAAGTTGGACTAAAGTCATTGGACACCAATCCGGATTTGCCATTCCTTCTATCGTAGAGCATTCTTATTTCCGGCATAGAGGCACTTACCTGCCTTAATGCATGGATCATTCTTACCTATCATCAAAAGGTCTCAAAGGAGCACTTTCTAAGAAGAGAGAAGGAAAGGAATTATAGAGAGCATTTCCCCAGTAACTAGTTAGTCTCAAAGGGGCACCTTTTAGGTGTTTCCCCAGTAACTACTTGGTCTCAAAGGGGTGCTTGAAAACAATTCCAGTCTTTTTTTTTTTTTTTTTTTTTTTTACCATACTCCTAGTGAAAGTGTTTCTCCAGTAACCAAGTTGCGCAGGTAAGTCTCCAATGGAAAATCGGGTACTCGTCCGATATGGGGGGTTTAAATCTTTTCTTTGGATACCTCAGACCTATAGACCGTGTTAGAGGTGAAATAGGGTTCTTATCAAATAGGCAAAAAGGAATTTCATGATCCGACCAATGTTCAGTTGTATTACGCTAGATGATATAAAAAATGCACTGTTATGATATATGAAAAGATGCAAATAAAATAGCAAGTACCAAACTAAAAATCTAAGTAGAAAGCGGCATAGCGATAAAGGATGTGCATCAAAACTCACAAAATAGTTGAAGGTGGTTAATGGTCATCGTCTTCGCTACTAGCATCCTCCTCTGCCCACCTACGTGCTCTGGTAAAACTCCGGGACTCTTGAAATCTATCATTATCTTCCCTCACGGCGGACTCAGTGATGAAAAACTCATCGACTCTCCCTGTAAAAATCACCGCCCTATCCAAATGTTGTGTCACCATGCGATGGTGCTCCTCGTAAGCTTGGGCATACCGATCCCACACACCAATGTGCGAGGTATGCTCGACCCTAAATGCTTGAATGATGATCGGAATCTCAAAATCAAAGAAGAGTACCTGCAGAAACATTGTCGAGGGAAACCGTGGGGGTTGGAGTCGAATGTGATGGCTCCTAGCAGGGGGTGATGGAGCATGGGCAGTGGGGGTAGGAAAGGGTTCCTGAACATCTCTAAAAAGCCAATTGGATGAATTACGTAAAGTCATCCGCTCAGGGTTCGGAAGAGTGATTTTAATTCAATTTCATAACACCAAACGATATACCTCGTCACATGCCTCAATCATCTTCATATTTATACAAGCATCCAAATCCAATCTAGGGCTAGCAGACAATATTCAAGGTCATCCAAATCACATCCTAAGGCTACAAAGAATCCTAGTGATAATACCCCCTATGACTATGACTCCGGATGGGCTATTACTAACCTTAACTAAATGCCTAACCATATGGGCTCCAGAATCAATCTTAACTTCATTTAGCATGGCCCATAGAAATTGTAACTCACTCTGCCTAGCCACCCCTGCACTATCATATCTCCCTGAGATTGTATTAGCCATGAATTTAAGGAGATAACGGAAAGTAGGATTAGGGATGTTAAATGATTTAGATCTAGATGCATCGTAAGGCGAGGTCATCAGAAATTAATCTCCAAAATTGATGATCAATAAAATGTCTATGAATTTGCCTCTCCCCTCCGCTAGGAAAATCAAATATCATATTAAAATCACTCAGAGAAAGGGTAAATTCATGGTTCATTAATCTAAATTTTATTTTTCCTTCCTCACAATCTTTTCCTTGCAGTATTTCAGCGAACAGGGAACTAAGGAATTCAAGAGTGATACTAGGGTAAGTAAGGTGATGGTGTGTGATAAACTCTGTCCAGCCTATCCTATTTGTTAACCAAGTTATGTCATCTCTTAACCCTAAGGTGGTCAACGTGTAGAAGTCTATAGTTCTCGTAGATACTAACTTCCTTTTTTCAAGCTTACTGAATTTAGTCTTCATAATATCATCCCTAAAAACAATTCCATAAGGATGGCTAGAGGTCGGAGGAGGTTCATTACCCAAATCTGAGCTTTTCTTTTCCCCTTGTCCTTTCAGAGGAAGAAGCTCCTCCTCTAGTCTTCACGCTTGCTCATGGCGTTGGGAATGGAGAGGCAATGAGTTTGCTCCTCGCCTTGAGAGGGAGACCGTGGTGCTGACCGCTTCAACCTCTCGCGAGTGGAAGATTAGGCGTGCTCGGGCTGGTTTTAGAGGGTTATCCGAAGATAGGCGTGTCGGGCATGTTCTTACGCAAATACCGACCCGTTTAGGTGCGACATGGGCGTCGCTCGTCGCTCCCGTGCGTGTCGCAGCCCGCCAGCGTGCCTAGGTTGAGAAGTGTGCGACAGGCGTGCTAGTCGACGCCCGCCTATCTTGTCTTCGGGTACCAACAACGCCTGCTGTCGTTCGACACAGCGGGTCGTCAACTTGCACGCAGCGGGCACGTATCTGAAGTCCTGAAAAAAATAAAAAATAGAATAAAGAATTGCCTCCCGAAAGCGCTTATTTAAGGTCGTTAGCTTGACCCTCGATTACTCCTTAGTTTTGGGGATATGGCTTGAGTATGCTCTGCCTCTCCTCATCTCCAATCGCTCAGCGAATTATTTGCGAATTATATCTTAAGTATATTACCATTTACATTGAAAAATCATGTAGACTCACTAGATATATCAATATCTCAATGAGGATAAACCTTTTCAATTCGATATGGCCTCGACCATCTGGATTTGACTTCAGGAAAGAGTTTCAATCAGAGTTGAATAGTAATACCAAGTCTCCTTGATGGAATTCTCTGCGCATGATATTCTTGTCATGCCACCTCTTCGTTTTCTCCTTATAAGACCTCGCATGTTCATAAGCATCAAGGCGTAGTTCTTCAAGTTCATTTAGCTGCAGTTTTCTTTTCTCTCCGGCTTTCTTCAGGTCAAAATTAAGCCATTTAATTGCCCAATATGCCCTATGCTCTATTTCAACTGGAAGATGACATGGTTTTCCATAAACTAATCAAAGCGAGTCATTCCAATGGGTGTCTTATAGCGCATTCGATAGGCCCATAGAGCATCATCAAGTCTTAAAGACCAATCCTTCCTTGATCTTGATCTTTTCCAAGATAGTCTTGATCTCCCTATTCGAAACTTCTACTTGCCCACTCGTTTGTGGATGATATGGTGAGGCTAGTTTATGGGTTACTCCATACTTCTTGAGAAGACTTTCAAATTGTCTTTCGATAAAGTGTGAGCCTCCATCACTTATTACTGCTCTCGGTATTCCAAATCTTGGAAATATTATACTCTTAAAGAGCTTAATGACTGTTTTGCATCACAAGAGGGGATGGTAGAGCCTCAACCCATTTAGACACATAGTCCACTGCTACAAGATATAGGTGTTTTTATAGGAAGTAGGGAAGGGTCCCATATAGTCAATTCCCATCGTCGAACAATTCGACTTCCAATATCGAATTTTGAGGCATCTCATGTCTCCTTGATATGTTCCGGTCCTTTGGATGTCACAAGTCGTCACATAATTCGAGAGTCTCTAAAAATGTGAGGCCAATAAAATCCGCTTGCAAAACCTTTGCAGCGATCTTGTTTGCTCGCATGACCTCCTTATGCAAAAGAATAGCGGTGGTACAATATATCCTCAATCTCTTCTTGGATCGCATCTTGATATATAGCATCCGCCTTGCTTGAAAAGGAATGGTTCGTCCCACACATAATGCTTTACATCCGACAGAAACTTCTTCCTCTGATGATAACTCATGTTAGAAGGTATTATCCCGCAAGCTAGGTAGTTGGCAAAATCAGCATACCACGGTGCCTTGATTGTTCGAACTGCTAGTAGCTGCTCATCCGGAAAGAAATCGTTTATAGCAAGATCGTCGGCTCTTCCCGCATTTGGTTCTAGATGAAGCCTCGATAGATGGTCTGCAACTACGTTCTCCGTTCCTTGCTTGTCTCGAATTTCTAAGTCAAACTCTTGTAGGAGAAGTATCCACCGGATCAGTCTTGGCTTAGATTCTTTTTTACTCAGCAAGTATCTTATGGCTGCATGATCTGTATAAACTATCACCTTGGTCCCTATGATATAAGATCTGAACTTGTCGAAAGCAAATACTATAGCCAAGAGTTCCTTCTCTGTGGTAGCATAATTCATTTGTGCTTCATCCAATGTCTTACTAGCGTAGTAGATTGCATATACCTTGCGATCCTTTCTTTGTCCTAACACTGCACCCACAGCGAAATCACTTGCATCACACATAATTTCAAAGGGGAGACTCCAATCTGGAGGTTGCATTATTGGGGCGGTTGTTAATGCTTCCTTTAACCTGGAAAATGCATCAAGACAAGGGTTATCAAAGTGAAACACAACATCTTTAGCAAGCAAATTAGTTAATGGCCTTGAAATTTTTGAGAAGTCCTTGATGAACCGTCGGTAGAACCCTGCATGTCCTAAGAAACTACGCACTCCCTTGACATCAGTTGGAGGTGGCAACCTCTTGATCACTTCAGTTTTAGCAATATCCACCTCGATACCACGGTGTGAAATTAGGTGTCCAAGTACTATGCCTTCTCGCACCATGAAGTGACACTTCTCCCAATTAAGCATTAAATTCATTTCCTCGCATCTCTGCAATACCTTGACCAAATTAGATAAACATATATCAAAATCTGCACCATATACAGAAAAATCATCCATGAATACTTCCATTATATTCTCGATCATATCAGAAAAAATTGAAGTCATACACCTCTGAAAAGTGGCGGGTGCATTGCATAACCCAAAAGGCATTCTCCTGAAGGCAAAGGTACCATAGGGGCAGGTGAAAGTTGTTTTCTCTTGGTCATTAGGAGAGATAGGGATTTGATAGAAACACAGTATCCATCTAATGTAGAAATGCGAGTGTTTTGCCAACCGGTCTAACATTTGGTCAATAACTGGGATGGGAAAATGGTCCTTTCTAGTTTCCTTATTCAATTTCCTATAGTCAATACACATTCTCCATCATGTGACCTCTAGTGGGGATTAACTCATTCGTAGCATTCCTTATTACCGTTATCCCCCTTTCTTTGGTAACATGGGACAGGACTTACCCATTCGCTATCGGATATTGGATAGATAATTCCTGCATCTAGCAATTTCATAACCTCTTTCTTGACTATCTCTTTCTAGTTCAATCTTCTTTGATGCTCTATAGAGGTTTTAAAATTGTCTTCTAATAAAATCCTGCATGCAAACCGATGGACTAATTCCTTTAATGTCATCAATCTTGTATCCAATGACATTCTTATATATTTTCAATACCTCAATCAGTTTTTCACCTGCATTACTCAGATTAGCATTAATGATCACAGGTAAGTAGAATTTTCGCCAAGAAACTCGTACAGTGTCGATGGAAGAGGCTTAAGTTCTACTGGCGTGAGATTGGAATCGAAATCTCGATTCTTTATCTTCAAAATCCCCTCAGCTTATTAAGATGAGTTTGTTACGGTGCTCCTTTTAGTCTTTATTGATGAAGCTATCAATCCTACAACAAACATCAAAAATGCAGAGGGTTGTTTAACGACTTTTGAAAGGTCAAATTCAATTTTTTCGTTTCCAAATGCAAGTGAAAGTTTGTGGTTTTTGACATCTATCATTGCTCCTGCAGTAGCCAAGAAAGGTCTACCCAAAATAAGTGGGATACATGGGTCTTCATCCATGTCTAGTACTACAAAATCTCTGGAACAATAAAATTTCCCACCGCACTGGTACATCTTCTAAGATTCCCAAAGGATATCTAATGGAGCGATCGGCTAATCAAAGCCATAGTAGTTAGTTTCATTTCTCCCAAATCCAATTTCTTGCATATGGAAAGAGGTATCGATTTACACTGGCGCCCAAATCGCAAAAGCCTTATCAAAATTTGAGTCATTGATTATGCAAGGTATAGAAAAGCTACTGGATCATTTAGTTTGGGAGGTACCATGTTCTTAATTAAGGCCTTTGCACTCCTCGATAGAGCCAACATTACATGCTCCTCGAGTTTTCTTTTATTGGTTAAGATGTCCTTCAAGAACTTAGAGTACGTAGGCATTTGTTGAAGAGCTTCTGTAAAAGGTATATTGATATACAACTTCCTAATTACCTCAAGGAACTTACCAAATTGTTCATCCAATTTTTCCTTAATCAGTCTTTGAGGGAACGGGATAGGGGGCTTATATGTTCTTGGTTCCCTATTCGACGCGTGTTGTTTGCACGACAGGCGTGTCTTTCAGAATGACCCGACACGGGTGTGTCGACAGTGACAGGCTCGTGGGCCTCGGCGTGTTGCTCAACACGCATCGGGTCGAGTGTGTCAGTTGACAAGCGTCTTTCTTTGTCATCTTCCAACTCCGACACGCTCGTGTCGAGGTCGCTTGTTTAGCTCATCTCCTTCTAAAATCCTTCCACTTCTCAAACTTATAGAATTACAATGCTCGGCTGGGTTTACTTCTGAATTTCCAGGAAATCTGCCGGGCGTCCTTGATGCTGAGCTGGCAATTTGGGAAATTTGATTTTCCAGCATTCTTGTGTGATTAGTCAAATTATCAACCTTGCTTCCCAATTGCTTGATTGCCTCGGTATTATTTTGATGTTGCCTATTTGATTCTACAATATGCTGCCGAAATTCATCATTTATCTTCCCCTGAGACGTGATAAAATTTTCCATCATCTTTTCTAAGCTCGACTTGGGTCCCTGGTGAAATCCAGAAGGTGCTCCAAAGTTGTTCGTCGGAAGAATTTTGATGGGCTCTATCTGAAAAGTTGGGATGATTTCTCCAACCGGGATTATGCGTGTTTGAGTAAGGGTTGCCACCATTAGGCTTCGATTAAAATTCATTCAACGATCAACTTGCTCAATCCCACCTTCGATGATGGTGCGTGTAGGATTTGATAGCCATCGCTACGCGTCCCGCTACACCACGCATCTCGTGACATTAGATGAGTTTACTACCGATACATTAAAATGTTCGAGCTTTTGAGTTAATGCATCGACTTTTGCACCGAGTAGATCAATGGTACTTACCTCAAACTTACTCGCATTTTAGTTTGATATCCTCGCTCAGAGCCCATCGTGAGAATTCATTGCCACATTCTCGATGATCTCAAAAGCTTCATCCAATGTTTTGTCTATAAGAGCTCCTCCCGCAGCAGAATCAAGAGAAACCTTAGTAGCATACGAGATTCCATTGTAGAAAGTATGAACAATGAGCCACTTCTCCACCCATGATGAGGCATTGTTGTAGTAATCCCTTAAACTGGCCCCAGTGCTTCAAATAATGTTTCTCCATCCTTTGCAAAATTAGTGATTTGATGGCTAAGACTTGCAGCTTTGCTGGGTGGAAAATACTTGTCTAAAAATCTTTGCTCCAAACTGATCCTGTAGTTATACAATCATGGAAGAGAGTGTAGCCAAGCTCGCTTTGTCCCGCAATGAGAAAGGAAACAAGCGCAATCTAATAGCATCACCGAGGCTCCATTCTTTAAAGTCTCGCAAAATTCCAAAAATACTTCCAAGTGCAGATTTGGATCTTCAAAGAGGTGCTCCTCCGAATTGATGCCATGGACCATAGATAGTAGCGCCGGCTTTTAATTCAAATTGTTTGCTTCAATAGGGGTCTTCTAATACTCGATCTCAATCCTTGTACTAGGTGCCGATAATCCCTTAAGGGTTTATTTTCGCTCCGTCACCATGTCGAGGTCGATTGTTTTCCGAGGTTGTCAAATCGTCTTCTAGCAAGGAAAGTTCTCTCTATCTCAGGATCAATATCGAGAATTTCCCTATTAAGTCTGTGCATGCAACAACAAGAGAGGCTCCCAAAACAAGAATTCAGAATAGATATGAAAGAAAAATAGGAGCAATCAATATTCGGAACAAGAATTCGTAATGTAAATCTAGATTAACTAAATCACGCTAATTCAATATTGAGTGCCAATCCCCGGCAACGGCGCCAAAAACTTGATGTGTTATTTTCCGCAAGTGCACGGTTATCGTCAAGTAATAAAAATATCGATCCCACAGGGATTGGAACAATTACCGAATGATCGTGATACCAAGTTATCTAGTAAATCGATTGTTGGTTTAAGCAAAGAAACTGAGTAGTCAATAACAACGAATGAGAAGAACGAGCTAAAAGTCAAGAATTGAGGAAAATCTCAGGATATGGGTTTCACCACGTCAACGATTTATAAGGTGATTTAATTCTTTCCTACCTAGTAGAGTTGTTTTGATGGAACCTATCCTAAGGTAAATCAACGGCCCTTTCGAGGTCTACGCTAACTGTACCTATCAAACTCAACTTACCTGTCACGGTGTTCGAGCATAGGGGATCATAATCAGCTAAGGGGACCTGTCACGAGACCCCCGCAAACCTCCCTAGTCTTGCCTCCGTTACCTGGTAAAAACTGGATTTGATAGATCCATTAAGTCCATAAGAGTTCCGCTAGAGTCAAATTTCCTTTTCACGGTAGGTTTGCTGCGGGACCATAATCACTAAGGGGACTGTCACGAGACCCCGCAAGCCCTCATAGATACACTACCGCTACTTGACAGGAGTTATTCCTAGTTGATTCGGGTTTCGAACTGGGTTCACCGCTAGGTACTTCCCCTTAGCTCCTTAGGTTTATCAATAAGAATCCAAAAGAACCAGATCAAAACAAACAATGGTTCGAGTAGTATAGATTATATCATCCATCATAAATCGTCAAGGGCTACTCCCCCATCCTAAGATTACAGGACACTACTCCATAGTCTGACAAGAGTTGCTAGAGAAAGAAAATACAATACTGGATGCCATCTGCGCCTCCTCCGCCAATTCTTCTCTTTGCTTCCTCTGTCGATCCTTTGCACGCCTTCTATCCTCCTTTTTGACCATCCGCCGTCCTCCCTTTAGGGTTAGAATATCTTCTCTTTTATAGCTTTGGCCTCCTCTTCAATTAAGGCAATAGATTTCCCTTTAATTCAGACGAAGATCCTGATTGCTCGCAGAAAAGGAATTCTGGAATCAGGCCAACACGCCCGTGCCACATGAGGGCACAAGCGTGTCGCTGGTTTCCCACAGGGCGTGTTACGGTTTGAACTGGGGCGTGTCGCGGCTGCACTAGGGCGTGTCAGCTGCTGGATTCACTGACACGGGCGTGTTGTTCTTTGACTCGGGCGTGTCGTCCGCTGGTTCTCATGACACAGGCGTGTCGATTCCCAACACGGCTGTGTTGTTTTGATACGCCTTCTCCTTTGCCCTGTTAACACAAAAACATCCTAAAACAGTCTCTTCTTCCCAAAATATGCTAAACTTAACTGAATCATGATAAAATACATGCCTAGGATATGAAATGAGATAAAATGCACATATATAAAGTAGTGAAAACATAGCATGATTTACACACATCAAATGTCTGAAGTAAAAAATGATCAACTGCTAAAATATTCAGAATCCTACGAGAAGATGAAGGTAGAATTTTAGAAAGTGCTTCTCGAAAAGATACCTAGGGAAGAGAATAAGAAAGCAGATAAACTAGCTCGGATGACTAGTGTAATAACTTTGTTGGTTGAGGAAGATATGATGGTTCAAGTCGAATTGATTGCTCAGATCGATCAACTTCCTGCACTTTAGCCTAACCTGGGTAAAGAAGCCAACTGGAGAGAGGTAATAATAGCTTTTCTTAAGCAAGGCAAACTCTCAGAGAACTTAGGACAAGTGCAATAGATGAAACGGAGGGGTAATGCATTTTACCTGGATTTGTGTCGACTTGCTTAAGCTGGCTTTCTCTCACCCATTGCTGAGGTGCTTCGTTTAGGAGAAGCCAAGTATGTACTGCAAGAGATCTATAAGGGAACTTGTGGAAGCCATGTTGGGGGGAAGATTGTGGCTCAAAAATATGTATTAGCAGGATACTATTGGGCAACATTGGATGGAGATGAGGCTCATCTCATCATGACTTACCTGAGCTACCAGAAACATCAAGAACTGTCCTAACATATGGCAGGATTTTGTAAGGTGGTAATGACCTTGTGTCATTTGATTAGTGGGGAATGAACATTATAAGCCCTTTTCTAATAGGGTTGAGTCTGAAGAATGGTGCAGAGAGCTTAACATCCAACAATCTTTCACCTTGGTGGCTTATCTCAAAGTATGGCTAGGTGGAGCAGTGAACAAGGATTTGGTATGAGGTCAGAAAGTAAAACTTGATCGTACAAGAGGAAGTTGGGTGAAAGAATTACCCAACATGTTGTGGTCGTACCATTCCTACTCCTCGCAAGGGGATAAGTATGACTCCTTTCTATCTATATATGGTGGAGAAATAGACATCCCTACAGAGATTGGAATGTCATTTGCATGGGTCAGTGCCTATGACAAAGATGAGGTCGAAAAGTGCACTCTTGAGCTAGACTTAATAGGAGAAGCCAGAGATAGAGCAGTAGCTCAGCTCAAGGTTTGCAAGTAGTGAATGTGCCAGATTTACAATAGAAAAGTTATCCCTCATTCGTTTTAGGTTGAAGATGTCTAGAAGAAGATGCAATCAACAAGAGAGGTTGAGAAGTTGGAGCCCCACTAGGAAGGACCATACTGAGTTTGAGAGAAGTTGAACTCGAAGGCCTATTATTTGTAAGATTTTAGGGGGAAGTGACTAGCGTGCCAATCGAATGCCTTTCACCTTAGGCCTTGCCACACTTCAAAGCAGAAACAGACTTATATTTTCCATCACCTCAAGTGAGAGGTTGGTCAGGGTAAGTCATTGGTAACATATTCCATGTACAGTGTTTTTTACTTATTCTAATGAAATTCTGATTTCTTTGGATGTGTCGAGTTTTTCAATCACATGAATTCTTCAATCCCCTCTCAGAGGGTCAACTCATTACACTCTCCCAACACATACATAGTTATATATTGAGTTCTCTCAGACTCCCTTGGAAGGTTGACTCGTTACACTCTCCAACTCGAATATAGTCGATGATCAAGTTCTCTAATACCCTCTTATAGGATTGACTCATTAAACTCTCCTGATTTGGATACAGTCAGGGATCGAGTTCTTCCAGACTCCCTTCGAAGGTTGACTCATTATACTCTCCCGACTCAGACATAGTTACAGATCGAGTTCTCCCAAACTTCCTTAGAAGGTTGACTCGTTACACTCTCCCGATTCGGACATAATCACTAATCGAATTCTACAAGACTACCTTGGAAGATCAACTCTCTACACTCTCCTGAATCAGATATAATCATAGATTGAGTTCTCTAAGTCATTCTCGGAGGGTCGACTTGTTACACCCTCTCGCCTTGGATATAGTTGTAGATCGAGTTTTCCTAGACTCCCTTGGAAAGTTGACTCATTACACTCTCTTGACTCAGATATAGTCGTGGATCAAGTTCTCCAATCTTCTCTCAGAGGATCGACTCATTACACTCTCCTGATTTGAATATAGTTATGGATTGAGTTCTCTCAACCTCCCTTAGAATGTCGACTTGTTATACTATCTCGACATGAACATAGTTGTGGATTAACTTCTCCAATCCACTCTTAGAGGCTTGACTCGTTACACTATCCCAACTTAGACATAATTGTGGATCGAGTTGTCCCAAACTCCCTTGGAAGGTCAACTCGTTACAATCTCCTGACTCGGATATAATCGCGGATCTAGTTCTTGAATCCCCTCTCGAATGGTCAACTTGTTACACTCTCTCAACTTGGACATAGTACAAATTGAGTTCTCCCAAACTCTCTTGGAAGATTGACTTGTTACACTCTCCTGACTCAAGTATAGTCATGGATCGAGTTTTTCACCTCCTCTCGAAAGGCCAGCTTGTTGGAACCATGAGTTGTGCTAGAGGAGGGGTGAATAGCATCTCGAACTTGATTAACTACCTCGTTATATTGTTCTATAAGGTCTATGATGTCGCATTAGAAGGAGTGAATAGCGATTTTTGCTTCGCTCAATGGATTGTGTGCTCATCTATAATTTGTTAGTAATATGCAACAAAATAATAAAGTAAAGCAACAAATACAAGCACACATACAACAACAAGATTTTTACGTGGTTCGGAACTAAAGTTCCTACTCCACGGGTGACGCTATAGTAATCTACCCTCACTATGAACCTCTCCTTCTCGATAGACACTGGAGGTGGAGAAACCTTGTACAAATTCTTACAACAATAAGAAATACAACCAAAATAAGCAATTACAAAAAGAATGAATACAAGTAAAGAAAACATTTTACAAATGAGCTTTGATTGCTTAATCATGCTTTGGTTGCTTTGGATAGCTTGGAAGGTTTGGAAAGCATCAACTTATCCCCTTTGAGATCACCAAGAACTGACAGCTCCAAATCCTCCATGAAGCCTCCTTATAAAGTTGAGCTCGAGCTAAATTTTTGCCTTTCAGTCGACTGCTCTTATCCAGCAGTCAATTGGCCTCAATACCGTTATCTCACAACATCTCTATCCACACTAGAATTTGCCCAATGGATATATCAACAGTCGACTGACCTTATCAGTAATCGACTATTGTCCAGTAGTCGACTGACCAATCGACTATGCAAGAATATGTGGACTGCTACAGTGCCATTAGTCGACTGCCCTTTATCTAGCAATCGACTTCCCAAGTCCAGTTGACTGCCCAAGGCCAGTCGACTGCCACAACCTTAGTTGATTAGTTGAGCCTCAGTTGACTCCTCGACCAGTCGACTTATCATAATCCTAGTCGACTATTCCGAGTTGATTAGATCTCGAGTGTTGAACACTCGACCAGTCGACTGACCTAAAGTCTCAGCCGACTGATAAACCTCAACCATAAGGTTTAACCCAAGTATGATTTCCTCATACTTAATTGACCACCCTTAGCTTAGACCTAAGCCTTCTAGCCACCTCCATCAGTCTCACGCTTCCCGGTCCCTCAAGTATGCGACTCTTCATCCTTCACGTTAGCCTTCAGGTCCTTCCATCGGCTATGTCATGCTAACCAGGTCCTTTGTCAAGGTTCATTTGGACTTATACTGCTAAGACCACATGCTTGGACTTTATACTGCCAAAATCTCACCCTTGGACTTTCCCATTGCCAAGCCTAATGCTTGGACTTTCTTGCCAAGATCCATTTGGACTTATGCAGCAAGACTACATACTTGGACTTTACGCTGCAAAAACTACATTCTTGGACTTTCCCATTACCAAGACCATACTTGGATTTTACATGCCAAGACCATGCTTGGACTTTCCCTTGCTAAGACTATTCTTGGACTTTCCTTGCTAACTTCATGTTGAACTTTTCAATTGCCAAAGTTCACTTGAACTTTATGCCGATAAGACTACACACTTGGACTTATGCTGCCAAGACTTTACATTTGAACTTCCCTTGCCAAATATTCATATTTGAACTTTCCTTACCAAGCAAGTATCCAAACTTGGACTTCAGATGTTGATTTCTCTAATAATCTCCCCCATATGACTTTGGATATCCCAATCATTCACTAGTTATATGGTCAAACCATATTGTCAAACATCAAAACCCTACTCGAGTCCCACTCGAGTTTGGCCAACATTGCCTTGGGGCCTATTGCACTAACAATCTCTCCCTTTTTGTTGTTTATCAATACCTTTAAGTTAGGCTAATAATAATCCAAACTTAACTCTTCCAATGTCAAAGCATAGTGAAGGTTTACCTAACTTAAATCTCACTTCTCCCCATTTGGCATACATCAAAAAGCTTACCAAGGTTTTCAATGTTCCATCTCCCAATGAGATCTTACATTCTCCCCCTTGGTCCAAACACATCTTGGATGCCTTCACTCTGTAGGGGAATTGATGACCGCTAGAGGGGGTGAATAATGTTTCATCGCGCTTGATGAATTTCGATTGTTCCTCTCTATAATTCGGTTAGCGTAGCAGAAATACAAAATAGAATATAAATATAGAGACACATACACAATCACAACACAAAGATATAATGTGATTCGGAACCTCAAGGTTCCTACTCCACAGGTTGAGCTCGAATGAACCATAGCGATGTCAATCACCACTAATAATCCAAACACTCCTTCTTGGAACAATCTAGAGGTGGAGGAAACCGCTTACAACAATTCTTACAACAATAATAATTAAATACAAGCTAATATAAAGTGAAATACACAAAAGAATGCAAAGAACACTTTATAAATGATCTTTTGGAAGCTTGCTTGTTTGGTTGTTTGAGCTGCACTTGGAGATCCTGAAATGCACCAGTAAATCACCCTAAATCGCTCTAGAAACTGATTGCCAAATTCCTCTCCATGAGCTGCTTTTATAACCTACATTCGGGATGAATTTTGCCTAGCAGTCGACTGCTCTTGTAGATGTTGTCTCACAACGACCCAAGCCACGTTGGATAAGTTCCAACAGATAGGCCATCAGTCGACTGATCATTCCTATCAGTCGATTGATTGAGCCATCACTCGATTGTCAAATCCTAATAGTCGACTCAGAAACTTTCTGTCTTCGAAAACTCGACCATCAGTCGACTGATCACCATATCAGTCAACTGCTTAGGCCATCAGTCGACTGCCCAATACTGGCAGTCAACTACTAGGCCATTTCTTATAGTCGAACACCAGTCGACTCACATCAGTCGACTGCCCATAATATCAGTCGACTGATAACCTCATCCATGAGGTTTTAACACCAAGTAGGATGCCCTCATACTTACTAGACGACCCTTAGTCTAGACCTAAGCCTTCTAGCCACCTCCGTCAACCTCACGCTTATCGGATCCCTCCAAGTCATCCATGACTTGTTCATCCATATGCTAACCTTTAGATACTTCCATCAGCTATTGTCATGCTAATGTGGTCAACACAGCCAAGGCACATTGGGATTATGCTACCAAGACTCCCGCTTGGATTTTACGCTGCAAATCATTGGACCTATGCTGCCAAGACTCCACCCTTGGACTTTACGCTGCTAATATCACCCCTTGGACTTCCCTTGCCAACCCATGTTGGACTTTCCATTTACCAAGACTCAATCTTGGACTTTCCTTTTCCAAAACCCATGCTTAGACTTTCCATGCCAAGTACCCATGACTTGGACTTTCCCATTGCCAAGTGTCCCACTTGGACTTTCCATGCTAAGTACACAAGACTTGGACTTCTCTATCATATGATCAACCCCATGTCAACCATATAGTCAAACAATAGTCAAACCATCGTCAAACATCAAAAGACCCCTTGAGTCAAACTCGAGTCCGGTCAATCATGACCTGGGTCGATTGCACCAACAATCTCCCTAAAATATTGTCAAACATCAAAACTCTACTTGAGTCCAACTCGAGTCTGGTCAATCATGACCTGGGTCGATTGTACCAACAATCTCCTCCTTTTTTTAGGTTTGACAAAAACCACAAACAAAATATTAAGTTAGGCCACCTAACTCAAATCTCCTTACCAATTCTCCTAAATTGGTAATCCCGTTAATTCTCCCATGTTAATTCTCCCCCTTTTTGACATACATAAAAAAGGTTCTCTCCCCAAGGGTGTCAATATCTCATATCCCAATGAGATCTTACAATCTTCCTCTTGGTTAAAAATACCTAGGATGCCTTCACTCTTCCTAGTGATAAGTCTCATATCACTTAAGAGAGGCTTCCTATAAACTCTTCCAATTTCCAAATTGGGCATCTCACATTCCCATTTATCCCCCCTCATGAGGAAGAACACATTCATCATCCCATGATGGATACCTCCCCCTAAAGGATTGCTCCCCCTTGACCATTGCACCAATAATGTCCTTGGAGAGTCCCTAAGCCTATAGGAACACTAAACCATCAAAATTAAGGGTAAAAGTTTGATCTTGAACTTTCACACACATTAAAATTGATACACACCCTAACAACTCTCCTAATCTATATCCAATGGATTTTCACCCTTTCCAATGCTTTCCAAAGCATATCTTAGGGTTAAGAGCAGTTAGGGTAGCCTAACATAGTTGAAACATGGGTTAAACATCCTTGTTTACCCAAAATCAACGTTGGCAGTCGACTCTGATAGTAATCAGTCGATTCCCTATTCATCTGTCGACTACCATCAAGCGGCAATCGACTGATATATGTAAAATGCAGAAATCAGAAATAAAAAATGAATTTTAGAAATTCATAAGTAAATGTACGTATTTTGAAAAATCTTGAAACTTCATATGTATAATACTTATGTCAAATACAATGGGTGAAAAATATTTAAAAAATAATTTACCCATAAAGTAGTGAAATTGATACAAAGTTAAAAAATGAGAAAAACTTCATTGTTTTGAGCTCACTTTGTATCAATATCATCAATGGTGACTTCTATCAAAAGATAGACTACACTAAGATTTTTCAAAATGATTTTGAAATAGTTTTAAAACCTTATATTGAACTATGGTCTATGGGCTTAATGCACATGACTTGTACATAAGTTTCCTCATGATTCATCCATGGTATAAGTTGAGTTTAAGTTCATCTAGATGCAAAAACTATGTACCTTGAACTTAACTCATTTCCTAGCATCTCACATGTGTCTAGGGTGTATCAATACACACACATGTCAATGTGATGCGAGATGTGGATTTTGTTCATCCTAAACTAGGGTTTCATGCATTTTCTAGGGCAACACTACTTAATTCCCTTATACATGAGACTTCAAGTCATGCCATAATCCTTAAATCAATTTTAATTACTTCAAATGCATGAATGATCATGACATAATTAAATGATGACATAAATAAGCAAGACGAATGATCATGATATCATGACATATGATATAACCTAAACATTCATGACATTAAGACTAAAACCTAAGCATGATTATGACATATAAATGATAAAAATAGATATGATGTCATGACATGACATATGACAAATCAATCATAGAAAATAAAATATATAGAGGTATATAATACCTAAATTTTAATATTAATTGCCATTTGTTATGATTAATTCCATTTTGCCATATTATTACTAATCCTCTAAGTGTGCCAAAAACCCAAAATGACACACTATGACCCTAAGACCTAAATTGTGCCAATTTGATCAAATTATCAAACTTCTTAAGTGATATTGGCACATCATAAAATCTTTTAGGATTTAAGTTCAAACCACATTTTCAAGTTACCCATAACCTTGAAAATGACCTAAAGTGTCATCTTTACCATAGTTAGGTTAACTGCCCATTCATTTAAAGTTGGCACACCCCAACCCATTTAGCGTGAATCGATCACTCTCCTAGGAACCCAACACCTATTTGAGCTCCTTGGGTTTACTAGGTATTCCTTAGGTATAACTTCCCTAGATACCCTCCTAATGGCCCTCCAAGGTTTGGTAGCCTTGGTCATTATGGTCTTGCCTAGGTCAACTCTAAGGGTGACTCCCCTTGTAACCTTCTTAGTGGTCTCCTTAGGTTTCTTCGAAACCCTAGCCACTAGACACACACCTTGGTTACCCTTAGGGATGACTTCCCTAGTAACCATGACCTTCCTAGACCTAGGTTTAGTTCCATAATCGAATGGAACATTATGATAATTCTTCTTGGGCTTA
The DNA here is from genome assembly GCA_025175895.1 of Wurfbainia villosa. Taxonomy (NCBI): domain Eukaryota; kingdom Viridiplantae; phylum Streptophyta; class Magnoliopsida; order Zingiberales; family Zingiberaceae; genus Wurfbainia; species Wurfbainia villosa. The sequence goes on from CM045990.1 coordinate 122,088,287, forward strand.
GGTTTGTCACCCAAACTTTTCTTGCCCTTGGATGACTCCTTCTTCCTAGGCCTAGATTTTGACCATTTGCCCCTTTAATTGAATTTTGCATTCTTGCAAGGGTCTTCTCTATTTTCTCAAGCCTTGACCTTAAGGCTTGGTTCTCTAACTCTAATTTCTCTAATTTGGTGGGCCCATTATTTCTTTGAATTGATTTGTTCTTTCTAGGCATATGTCTAGAATTCTTTGAATTAAAGCCTAGATGGTCTTCTATTTTTCTAATGCTTTTCTTAGGTAAAATTGTTTTAGGGATATTAGTCCCAAATTTCTCCTTATTTCTAAAGTGGCAAGACTTTGCACCTAAGAAATAGAGTTTATTTCTAGCATGCTTTTGTTCATGAGTAATGGCAATAAAATTCCTAGCATGCTTTTGCCTATTAATTAATGAAGGTGCTGTTGGGTTTCCAGCACCGCGGCGAGTATATGTTCGAACATGTTTTGTAAACATGTGCACAGTGGAAGACATAAAAAGTAATAAATATAATTTATTACAACACATACACCACATGCATTCATAGTACAACATGTGTAGATATAATCACAATTTCAAATTTTACAATAAAAAGAAATTACTCTAGGTATACCTGACGTATCACGTGCAGCGAGAAAGACATCAACTGGAGCAACTCTCGCTAGAATTGCCTCTATCCGTATCCATGCCGAGTATCGTTGGGATAACTTCACAAAGATACAAGCCTCGTCTTCGCAAGAGTCACTAGCCTCGTGACGAAGACGATGTGATCGAGAGAGGATCACAATCCGAATCAAAATTCGGATTCAAAAATGAGTCCCCAAAACTCGCTTCTTCGGAGAGGTATTCGTCAACCGATTGACGAATCCTTCGTCCTCCACCTATGAGGATTACTAGAGATCGAATCCCTAGCAAGGTAGTTACTGTTGGAGCTCCAAATGTCGTCCAAACGACACTCCGACATGAAGGGAGGAAGCTGTCCAGAAATCCGGACAACTTGGTGGAGGGGTTGCGCTGGCCCAAAGAGAATGGCCGGCTGCACCTTGGTCACCTGAGCCAAGGAAAGGCACCGGAGGGTTGCCAGAGGATCGCCAGCAGGAGCTTGGATGCCAGCAACAAGGTGGACGGCGACACAAGGTTGGTGGCGTGGAGGCTTGGGCGCCGGCGGCAAGCAAGGAGAAGAGAGGGTTGGGCGCCAGCGGCAAGCAAGGAGAAGAGAGGGTTGGGCGGCAAGACTAAACTTTTAGGTTTTCACAAAACCCTTAAACCCTGTTTTTATAGAGAACATATTCTCCTAATGGTTATTGGTTCATAACAAAAAACCCATTAACCCGCTCCAATAACTTAAGTTAAAATAAACTGAACCGAGTTGGTCTATTTTAAGTTAAAATGAACCGAACCAACTTTGGTTCATCCGTTTAAAACAAACCAAACTCCTTTGGTTTATTCTTCACCATTGGATTAGAACCAAATCAATTTTATTCATCCATCATGTCTTCATAAGATACGACCCATCCATGCTTCCATTGCGATTGAAACAATATCATGCTCGCTCCTTGTTTGGTCCAACCAAACCTAGTTTCTCTCGGTTTGAGAATCTCATTCTCAAGCTCGTTTTAAATCCTTCGGATTACGCTCGTTGTGCGTGTGACCAAATAGGTTCTTGGTTTATGTTGGCCGTCTATAATTAACCATTAATTATAGAACGATCATGAGTGACACCTAGTAGTACATCATGATCCCCAATTAACCAAAAGATCAATGGTTGATCCAAAACTATTTCTAAAATCATTCAACAGCTACAATGAATCGTGCCCCGTTCCCTTCACGCATTTTATACCCACTTGGTTCAAAACATGGTCTATAGTGTCAGTCCCCACTAGGTTGACTACGTCACACCTAGCCCAAGTATCATTTCCTCGTCCTACGGATTCTAGTTACTGCACATGTATCCAAGAGTATCTTACTCTAAACATGTAATGCTTTGGCCAAAGACTTTAGTAATAATCCGACGAGAGGCCATGGGTATACATCTCCTCACAAGGAGTGGTGAATTCTTTATAGGCTATTCAAACACCTCCGGTCACTTCGACTTGTACCCAATCATCCTGGGTCTACATCTCCTCAGAGATGCTTGTTTAAGATAACATAACATAAGTCTTCATGACCAAGATGACTTGAATACCGCAAGTCAAAGGAACATCGCACTTAAGCTGCAGTAAGAACTTCATTGACATATCTATATATGCAGAGAATCATATGAAGTCTTATAGCTGGTCACTCCAATGAACTAGTTACCATAACTAGCATCCACGATTAACTCCGAACATCACAATGTCTCCAGCCAGTGAAAATCAGCTGCTTGGATACACCAAGGAGTATATCTCGTGCTAGTATCGACAGAATTGATGGTGTCGAAATCCATCAATTCATCGACTAGGGATAATTCCAATACATCACAATTACACATGTAGAGATACTCACTAGTTGTGATCCAATCACAAATTCTCTCATGCTGTGAATTGTATCGTGGATATATTACTAACAAACTCTCACTTGGCCTAATGCCAATCGCTATGGTATCCAATACCATAAACTCTAACATGACCCTCAAACTTACTTTGAGGTAATGCCTTAGTTAAAGGATCCGCTAATTTCCTTTCAGTGGGAATCTTATCGATTTGTATTTCCTTCCTACTAATGATCTCTCTGATCAAATGATAGTGGCGAAGCACATGTTTGGATTATTGATGATACCACATCAAGTTCAGAGATGAACTTCTTGATCCAAACCGCTTCCTTTGCTGCTTCCAAAGCTGTAATGTATTCTGCCTTAGTGGCAGAATCCGCTATAGCATCAAGTTTGGAACCTTTCCAACTTATTGCACCTCCATTTCAGGTGAATACATACCCAGACTGAGACTTTGAATCATCCTTGTCTGTCTAGAAGCTGACATCCGTATACCCTCATATCACCATGTCCCCTTCTCCGCATCCTGATCTCTTCTCAAGTACTTAAAGATCACCTTAACAGCCACCCAATGATCCATTCCTGGATCAGACTGGTATCTGCTCATGACACTCAGAGCATACGATATGTTGGGCCTCGTACATAACATAGCATATATGATAGATCCTATTGCGGATGCATAGGGAATCTTATTTATGTAAATCCTCTCGTCTTCTGTTCGTGGACAAATAGACTTTGAAAGGCATATCCCATGCCTAATGGGTAGGAAATTTTTCTTGGATTCTGACATGCTAAACCTCTTTAGCACTCGGTCTATATATGTAGACTGCGAAAGACCAAGCAACCTATTCGATCTATCCCTATAGATCTTAACCCCGAAGATGTAGGTTGCTTCTCTCAAGTCTTTCATGGAGAATGTCTTAGATAACAAAATTTTAACCAACTGTAAGGCAGAAACATCGTTTCCTATAAGTAATATATCATTGACATACAATACTAGGAGCATGACTGCACTCCCACTAATCTTCTTGTACACACAAGGTTCATCCGGATTTTGTGAGAAACCAAACTTTTTGATTATCTCATCAAAATGGATATTCCAGCTCCTGGATGTTTGCTTCAGTCCATATATGGACCGTCGCAATTTGTATACCTTGGTTTTATCAACCGATGTGAAACCCTCAGGTTGTATCATATACACATCCTCGAGTAGGTTTCCATTAAGAAAAGTTGTTTTCACATCCATCTGTCATATCTTATAATCATAATGAGCTGCTATGGCCAGGAGCATCCGAATGGATTTAAGCATAGCTACAGGTGAATATGTTTCGTCATAATCAACACCTTACTTTTGACGATACCCTTTCGCCACCAATCTAGCCTTATAGGTAATCACATTACCATCCATGTCGGTTTTCTTCTTGAAAACCCACTTGCACCCTATAGGCTTTATGCCTTCAGGTGGGTCAACAAAGTTCCAAATATGGTTTTCATACATGGAGTCAATTTCCGACTTCAAGGCGTTAAGCCACTTATCCCTTTCTGAACTTTTCAAAACTTCTTCATAACTGGTAGACTCCTCATCATCAATGAGTAACACGTCGTTCGATTCACTTACGAGAAATCTATATCTCTCAGGAATATTGTGTGTTCTACCAGATCTACGAAGATGTGGTTTCTCAATAGGTCTAGCCGATGGCTCATCACTATGAGTTATTGGCTGTGGTGCTTCACCAGGTATCTCATCAATGTCTATTTGAGTCTCTCGAGCCTACTCAAGCTCAACGACACTCTCACTATTTTCTTACAAGAGAAACTCTTTCTCTAGAAACACAGCATGCCTTGAAACAAACACTTTTTGTTCCACATGATGATAGAATTGGTAACCCCTTATTTCCTTAGGGTATCCAATAAATAGACATTTATCAGACTTAGCATCCAATTTGTCTGATACAATCCGCTTCACATAAGCAGGACAACCCCATATCTTCAAGTAAGATACATGAGGTTTCTTACTATTCTATATCTCATATGGCGTAGTAGAGACTACCTTGGTTGGCATTCTTTTTAACAAGTAAACAACTGTCTGAAGTGCATAGCCCCAAAAGGACTTGGAAAGATTCGCATGATTCATCATTGACCTGACCATGTCCAACAAGGTCCGGTTATGCCTCTCAGATACACCATTATGCTGCGGTGTATATGGCGGAGTCCATTGAGATAATATACCATTGTCTCTTAGATAATCTAGAAACTCTTGACTTAAGTATTCACTACCTCGATTCGATCGAAGTATTTTAATACTCTTGTCATGTTGTTTCTCTACTTCATTTCTGACTTGTGTTTCATCAAGAATACATACCCAAACCATGAGTGATCATCGGTGAAGGTAATGAAGTAGCTATAGCCTCTTAAAGCTTGAGTTGACATAGGTCCACATACATCAGTATGTATTAGACCTAGCAACTTTTCCACCCGTTCACCTTTTCCAGTAAAAGGTAACTTAGTCATCTTGCCTTTTAAGCATGATTCACATGTATCGTATGAATCAAATTCAAACGATTCCAGAATTCCACATCGGTGTAATTCGGACATGCGTTTCTTGCTTGCATGGCCAAGACGACAATGCCACATATAGGAGTCTAATTGATTATTCTTTCAAGCACGCTTGTTGCTCGCTTTGATATTGAAAATGTCACTGGATATGTCCAATGTATAAATACCATTGCTCAAAGTTCCTGTCCCATAAAGTACGCCATTCAAAGTTATATAACAACAATTGTTACTAAATGTCAAATGGTAATCATTTCTTTTTAAGCAGGAAATAGAAACAATGTTCTTTATTAGAGAAGGAACATAATAGCAATTGTCCAGTTCTAAGACTAGTCCACTAGGGAGCTTCAACAAATAAGTTCCGATGGCGACTGCATCAACCTTTGCTCCATTGCCAACTCAGAAATTTGACTCCCCTCTGACGAGTCTTCTTCTATTCCTTAGCCCCTGTATGTCATTACATATATGTGAGCCTCACCCAATATCTAATACCCGAGTGTCTAAGGAAATAGAATGACAATCAATAATGAAGATTCCTGAAGAGGATGGGGCATCAAATGCCTTCTTCTTCTTCACGGACTCAAGATAAATCTTGCAATTTCTTCGCCAGTGGCCCTCCTTGCCACAATGATGGCAAGTGCCCTTTTGTGTTGGTTCTGCCTTCTTAGCCTTTTTGTTCTTTCCTTTCTTCTGTGTTAGGGAAATCTCTTGCCATGATAAGGTTTTGATGTGTGTGACAAAGGGTTTAAGTTAGGTTGTTATTGTGATTTGATATGTGAGTTGGAGTCTTGTAGGACTTAGTAATTTGCACATGGAGCCGTGGCGGGTTCACCACTCACTACCTCATGCTTGAGTCGGAGAAGGAGCATTGCAGAGTCATGCGCTTGATGCTGCCGAGGGACCGCCGGACGAGATGACTTGAAGCGAAGCCAAGGAAGTAGACTTCGAAGGCAAGAGACGCGATGGATCATTGTAGAGTCGTGTGCCTGATGCTGCCGAGGGACGTGGCCGCGAACAAAGAGAGCTTCGGCGAGGGACTTCGAGTGAGATGAGAGAATGAGTGAATTGTAAGTAGCTCATTAGGTGAACTTGGCTGAATGGCTAAGTGTCAGAGGCTCGACCGTAAGAGTTGATGTTTACCCGACCATCGGAAGCTCAAATGAACATTAAGTTTGAGTTTCACACGACACCAGTCGACTACCATGAAATGGAAGTCGACTGCTCTGAGTCGAACTCGGTTCGACTGGTATTCGACTGATGGGTTTATGCCCAGCAGTCGACTGCCATAGAATGGCAGTCGACTGCCAGAGGATGTCGCGGGCACATAACCGCTCGTAGCCGACTGGGCAGTCGACTACGGAGGCAGTTGTCGACTGATGGATACATCAGTCGACTACCAAGGGATCCATTGGACTACAACGGTCGGGATCCGACGTGTTCAGAGGCCATTGAAGTGGCGGCAGTCGACTGCCAAGGGCGGCAGTTGACTGGTGGCGGCCAACGAGAAGAAATCAACCCTCTCTATAAAAAGAGAGGGTGTGGGCTTGTGGATGCCTAATGCTTATGCTCTAAGTGATCATCCAAGTGCTCTACAAGATTCAAACTCCTTCTCTTAGTTTTCTTTCACATCTATTGTAAAAGAAGAAGTGTTCTTGAGTTGTAAGGGTTACCTCCACCTAGCTTAGTGCAAAGGAGAGACCGATAGTGATTTGGTTGCAAAGTGATTCACCGAGGACGAATCGGGGACCGTGGATTAGCAGCGTAGCCGTGAACCACGTTATATTATCTTGTTAGCATTGTTTTTATCTTTGCATTGTTTATTTGCTTGTCTTGTTTTTTTTCCATTGCGCTAATTAGTTTTGTAGACGAGCAAATTCCGTCATCCAATGAAAGAGGGCTATTCACCCCCCTCTAGCCGGCCACATCCACACTTCATCGATTCTACATTATGTTCCTTTGACTTCCTCTTAGAACCTTTCTTTGAGGAATCAACTAATAGAACCACCTTCTCCTCATGATTCATAGAAGACTCCACAGTCTTCAGCATATTTAGGAGCTCAGAAATAGTGGATTCTAGTTTGTTTATCCGATAGTTCATCACAAATTGTGAGAAACTCTTGAGCAAACAATGCAGAATTAAGTCAATACTTAATTCATGATCCATCACAAACCTGAGGGTAGCTAGCCACTCAATGTACCCATTCATCTTTAGCACAAACTGCACTACAGATAAACCTTCTTGCATCTTAGAGGTGAAGAGGAGCCTGGAGACTTCGAACCTCTCTTGCTCATCAAACAACTCATGAAGATGGAAGACTATGGTGTTAGCATCCAAATGCTCATGCTGCTTTTGCAGCTCAGGTACTATTGCGGCTAGCATGATGCAACTCGCCAGTTCAGAATCTGTCATATGTTTCTGATAGGCCAACAATTGGTCTAGAGTAGATCATCCCAAGGACGGTTGGGAAGAGGCTCTTCAAGGACATCCGCGAGCTTTTCTACGTTGAGAACAATTCTCAAGTTTCTAAGCCAGTCCAAGAAGTTAGGCATAGTCAATTTGTTTGAATCCAAAATAGTGCGCAAATTCAAAGACGTCATGATCAATTGATTAACCTAGAGATACAAAACGAGCATATATGAGAAAGATGATTTAAAATGCATCAATATACATTCATAAATCCCATTCATTTTTTGAATTTCAAAAAACCCCAAAATCACTTCGGGAGATCGTAGGTCCATCTCCGAATGGGATGATATACAACATAGATATGAACAACCTTGGAGAGAGTCCAACAAGTTATTCATAACTACGATAGTAGGTATCAAATATACTGATTGCATATCACATATATGCAACTATCACAATGTGCTATCAACTAATTGAATGTTCACACATACATCGGATTGTTAACACATTAACAAGTATGCATCATATGAATAGCACCCAACTTCACCTCCCTTCACATCGACCTTTGAGAGATTCCAACAAGCCGATGCTCCAGGTTAAAGCCAACCCATTAATCGAAAAATAGTTTTAATATGGTTAGAGCGCATTCAACCAATTAGCCTGGCTTGGAGAGAGTCCAATAACCAAAGCTAACGATTGACCTCTGACTCTTACCATATTAGTATTAAACTATTCCATGGGTTGAACATGTTCAGGTTCGAGCCGGGCTTGGAGAGAGTCCAACAACCTAACATGAAATAGAACTCTGGTTCTAACCATATTAATGGAAGATGTAGGCTTTAATTTTGAGTAAGGGTTTTTATGTCTCATCATCTTTGCATGCAAATAACTATTATCTACATGACATGACATACATGACATACATTTACATGTCACGACACGCATGACATAATGATATGCATCTAATGCAATTACATGACATAAAATTATGGCATGTACAAAAAATTCCTTATATGTCATAACTATTTATGGAAATAAAATATGTTTGAGATTTGATTCTTTAAATCAAATTATGATTAAATTAGGAAACAAATTTCCAAATCTAATCACATATTTAATTTATGGAAAGTGTTAATTAAGGAAAGCCAAATTTAATTTAGGGAACAAATTTCCTAAATTGTCAAAACTATTTATAGAAATAAAATATATTTTAGATTTGATTCTCCATATCAAATCATGATTAAATTAGGAAACAAATTTCCAAATCTAATCATATATTTTATTTATGGAAAGTGTCAATTTCCATAAATACTTCTAAACATTCCAAAAGTAGAAGATTTCCATAAATACTTCTAGACTTTTCAAAATTAGAAAATTTTCATAAATACTTCTAAACTTTCCAAAAGTAGAAAATTTCTATAAATACAATTACAACTATCACAAAACAATTTTACGATTATGTCGAAACACAACCTGGGCTCTGATACCACTGTTGGGTTTCTGGCACCGCGGCGAGTGTGTGTTCGAACATGTTTCGCAAACATGTACACAGCGGAAGAAATAAAAAGCAATAAATCTAATTTATTACAACACACACACCACACGCATGCATAGTACACCATATGCAGACATAATTGCAATTTCAAATTTTACAATAAAAGGAAATTACTCTAGGTATACCTGACGTATCACGTGCAGCGGGAAAGACATCAACCGGAGCAACTCTCACTAGAATTGCCTCTATCTGTATCCACGTTGAGTATCATCGGGATAGCTTCACAAAGCTACAAGCCTCGTCTTCGCAAGAGTCACTAGCCTCGTGATGAAGACGATGTGATCTAGAGAGGATCACAATCCGAATCAAAATTCAGATTCAAAAATGAGTCCCCAAAACTTGCTTCTCCGGAGAGGTATTCATCAATCGATTGACGAATCCTTCATCCTCCACCTATGAGGATTACTGGAGATCGAATCCTGGGCAAGGTAGTCATTGTCGGAGCTCCAAACATCGTCCAAATGATGCTCCGACACGAAGGGAGGAAGCTGTCCAGAAATCTGGACAGCTTGGTGGAGGGGTTGTGCCGACCCAAAGAGGATGGTCGGCTGCACCTTGGTCACCTGAGCCAAGGGAAGTCACCGGAGGGTCGCCGGAGGATCGTCGGCAGGAGCTTGGACGGTGGCACAAGGTTGGCGGCATGGATGCTTGGGTGTCGGTGGCAAGCAAGGAGAAGAGAGGGTTGGGTGGCAAGACTAAATTCTTAGGTTTTCACAAAACCCTTAAGCCCTATTTTTATAGAGAATATATTCTCCTAATGGTTATTGGTTCATAACCAAAAACCCGCTAACCCAGTCCAATAACTTAAGTTAAAATAAATCGAACTGAGTTGGTCTATTTTAAGTTAAAACGAACCGAATCAACTTTGGTTCATTCGTTTAAAACAAACCAAACCCCTTTGGTTTATTCTTCACCATTGGATTAGAACCAAACCAATTTGGTTCATCCATCATGTCTTCATAAGACACGACCCATCCATGCTTCCATTGCGATTGAAATAATATCATGCTCGCTCCTTGTTTGGTCCAACCAAACCTAGTTTCTCTCGGTCTGAGAATCTCATTCTCAAGCTCATTTTAAATCCTTCGGATTACGCTCGTTGTGAGTGTGACCAAATAGGTTCTCGGTTTATGCTGGCCGTCTATAATTAACCATTAATTATAGAACGATCATGAGTAGCACCTAGTAGTACATCATGATCCCCAATTAACCGAAAGATCAACGGTTGATCTAGAATTATTTCTAAAACCCTTCAGTAGCTACAATGAATCATGCCCCGTTCCCTACATGCATCTTATACCCACTTGGTTCAGGACATGATCTATAGTGTCAGTCCCCACTAGGTTGACTACGTCACACCTAGCCCAAGTATTATTTCCTCGTTTTACATATTCTAGTTACTGCATATGTATCCAAGAGTACCTTATTCTAAACATGTAATGCTTTGGCCAAAGACTTTAGTAACAATCCGACGAGAGGCCATGGGTATACATCTCCTCGCAAGGAGTGGTGAATCCTTTATAGGCTATTCAAACACCTTCGGTCACTTCGACTTATACTTAATCATTCCGGGTCCACATTTCCTCAGAGATGCTTGTTTAAGATGTCAAAGCATAAGTCTTCATGACCAAGATGACTTGAATAACGCGAGTCAAAGGAACATCTCACTTAAGTTGCAGTAAGAACTTCATTGACATATCTATATATGCAGAGAACTATATGAAGTCTTACAACTGGTCACTCCAATGAACTAGTTACCATAACTAGCATCCACGATTAACTCCGAACATCACAATGTCTCAAGCCAGTGAGAATCAGCTGCTTGGATACACCAAGGAGTATACCTTGTGCTAGTCTCGACAGAATTGATGGTGTCCAAATCCATCAATTCATCCACTAGGGATAATTCCAATACATCACAATTACACATGTAGAGATATTCACTAGTTGTGATCCAATCACAAATTCTCTCATGCTATGAATCGTATTGTGAACATTCAGTAAATGAGTTTAAGATCTAATCAAATATATGAAAAAATGTATACTCAAATAGTGAATCTTCATTTATCATATAAATGGTTCAAACATAAGGTGATTGCCTTAGGACACCTCTCATATATTACTAATAGGTGCATTACTAAAAAATACCCTAGGGTTTGCCTTAGAGGCTCCCCCTACATGTGATGCTCCCTCTTGAGTCTTCTTCCTCCTCCTAGGGCATTGACTCTTATAATGCATTTTTTGTTGACATTTGAAGCAAATGATATGCTTCTTGTTTTTAATTGTTAGGGGACCGAAATTCTTGGCGTTTTCTTGAGATTTTGGTGTCGGTTGACTTTCTTAGGACACTTGCTCTTATAGTGTTCTACTTCCCTACACTCAAATCATATAGTATGGATTTTATTTTTAATTTGAATTCTTGAGTTACCTAGGTCAATGGTGGTCGGAATTGGTTCTTCTTCATCTCTCCCGGATGTTGTGGCTACCTCTTGATCAGGCATGAAAGGTGATCTAACTTCCTCACCCTCAATCCTAGAGGTCGAGACTTCTTCTACGACTTCCACCTCTTTTGATCCGAATGTTGATTCCTTATCAACTTCCAAATCTTGTACCGGTGCGGTCTCTTCATGGAGCTTGGCTAGCTTACTCCATAGCTCCTTGGCATTCTTAAATTCTCCTATATTTGACAATAATTCATTAGGAATTAAATCAACTACCATATCGATTACCTTGTCATTTGTTTCGGATTTTTTTAGTTGCTCTTGAGTCCATCTTTTCTTCTTGAGATATCCTCCCTTTGGCCCTCTTGGCAATTCAAAGCCTTCCATCAAGCGGACCATAGCTCAATGTCCATCATCATCATGAAGTCCTCCATTCGTGTCCTCTATTGCTCAAAACCTTCTTGTCCATAGAAGGTGTATGGAATTGGGGTGTTGATGTCCCATCCAACTTTTTCTTCAAATTCCATCTTCCCTCTAGCGTGCTCCCTCGGATGTGAAGTCGATGAAGAGCTCCTAGCTCTGATACCAATTGTAGGAGAATTGATGACCGCTAGAGGGGGTGAATAGCGTTTCATCGCGCTTGATGGATTTCGATCGTTCATCTCTACAATTCAGTTAGCGCAGCGGAAATGCAAAATAGAATACGAATATAGAGACATACACAATCACGACACAAAGATATAACGTGGTTCGAAATCTCAAGGTTCTTACTCCACGGGTTGCGCTCGAATGAGCCCTAGCGATGCCAATCACTACTAATAATCATAATACTCCTTCTCGGAACAATCCGGAGGTGGAGGAAACCTCTTACAACAATTCTTACAACAATAATAATAAAAAACAAGCTAATACAAAGTGAAATACACAAAAGAATGCAAAGAACACTTTACAAATGATCTTTTGGAAGCTTGCTTGTTTGGTTGCTTGAGCTGCACTTGGAGACCTTAAAATGCACCAAAAAATTGCCCCAAATCGCTCTAGAAACTGATTGCCAAATCCCTCTCCATGAGCTGCTTTTATAACCTATATTCGGGTTAGATTTCGCCTAGCAGTCGACTGATTGAGACCATAAGTCGACTGCTCCTGTAGCCATTGTCTCACAACGACCCGAGCCATGTTGGATAAGTTCTAACGGATAGGCCATCAGTCGACTGATCGAGCTATTACTCGACTGTCAAACCCTAACAATCGACTTAAACTCATCAGTCGACTGCCCAATACTGGTAGTCGACTGCTAGGTCATTTCCTATAGTCAAACACTAGTCGACTCACATTAGTCGACTGCCCATAATATTAGTCAACTGATAACCTCATCCATGAAGTTTTAATACCAAGTATGATGCTCTCATACTTGCTAGACCACCCTTAGCCTAGACCTAAGTCTTCTAGCCACCTCCGTCAGCCTCACGTCTATCGGATCCCTCCAAGTCATCCATGACTTGTTCATCCATACACTAGCCTTCAGGTGTTTCCATCAGCTATTGTCATGCTAATGTGGTTAACACAGCCAAGACACATTAGACTTACACTGCCAAGACTCCCTCTTGACTTTACGCCGCCAACCATTGGACTTATGCTTCCAAGACTTCACCCTTGGACTTCCCTTGCCAACCCATGTTGGACTTTCCATTTGCCAAGACTCAAGCTTGGACTTTCCTTTGCCAAGACCCATGATTGGACTTTCCATTCCAAGTACCCATGACTTGGACTTTCCCATTGCCAAGTGTCCCACTTGGACTTTCCATGCCAAGTACACAAGACTTGGACTTCTCCATCATATGGTCAATCCCATGTCAACCATATAGTCAAACAATGGTCAAACCATTGTCAAATATCAAAATACCCCTCGAGTTAAACTCGAGTCTGATCAATCATGACCTGGGTCGATTGCACCAACAATCTCTCCAAAACATTGTCAAATATCAAAATACTACTCGAGTCTAACTCGGGTCTGGTCAATCATGACCTGGGCCGATTGCACCAACACACTCTTCCGAGTGATAAATTCCATTTCACTAAATAAGAGGCAATCCACAATGAAGGTACCTATACCCTCATTTCTCCCCCTTTGTAATCAAAATTGCATCCATCACCCCTTGATGGGCACACACCCCCTAAAGGCTTGATTCCCTTTGACCATTGTACCAACAATGCCCTTAGAGAGTTCCTAAGTCTATAGGAAACTTAAACCATCGAAAATAAGGGTAAAAGTTCAAACTTGAACTTTAACCTCCCTTAATATTTGATACTCGCCCTAAATAAATCTCCTAATCATTTTCAATGATTATTTCACCCTTCCAATACTTTCTAAAGTATATTCTAAGGTTATGAGACGTTAGGGTAATATAAAATAGTTGATACATGGCTAAACAAACCTTGTTCAACTGAAATTAGCACCATCAATTGATTGAAATCAGAAATCAGTCGACTGCCCAAAGCAGCAATTGATTGGTTTATGCAAATGCAGAAATCAGTTTCAGAACTCGAGTTTTGATAAATCATAAGTAATTATACATATTTTAAAAAATCATGAAAATTCATACGTACATTACTTACATGAAATATAATAGGTGAAAAATATTTTTATAATAAAATACCTATTAAATTTAAGTATTGACACAAAGTTCAAAAACATTGATAACTTCAATATTTTTGCCTAACTTTGTGCCAACTTGTTCAATAGCGATTAATATCAAAAGATAGACTTTACCAAAGTTTTTCAAAATAATTTTAAAATATTTTTAAAACTTTATTTTGAATCATGGTCTATGGGCTAGATATACATGACTTATACATTAGCTTTCCTTATAATTCATCAATGTCATATTATGAGTTTGAGTTCATCTAGATGCAACATCTATGCACCTTGAGCTTAACTCATTTTCTAACATTTCACATGTGTCAAGGATGTGTAAATATACAAACATGTCAATTTAATATTTTTGTGAGATGTGAATTTTTGTTCTTCCTTATTTAAGGGTTCATGCATTTTATCTAGGCAATTCTATTTGATTCCCTTATCATGGGACTTCAAATCATGCCTGTTGGGAATTTGACGCCCACTAGAGGGGGGGAGGTGAATAGCGTTTGACCGTTCGTAGATGGAATTCGTTCGCGTTGCTTGTCTACAATCTTGTTAGTACGCAGCGGAATAAACAATAACAAATACAAACACAAGATACAATCACAACACGCGCGATATAACGTGGTTCAGAACCGTAACGGTTCCTCTCCACGGATTGGGTTCGTACGAACCCTAGCGATGCCACAAACACCACTAAGCAATAAAGCTCCTTCTCGACAATAAGTCGGAGGTGGAGAAACCTCGTACAATGAATTACAACAAGTAATACAAAGTAAACAAGCAAATACAAGTGAAAATGTAAAGAACACTTTACAAACTAGGATTTTGAGCGCTTGCTTGTCGGTTGCTTGGATGAGCTTGAAGGACCCTGAAATGCACCTACAAATCGCCTTCAAATCGCCTCACCAAAGCCCCCAAAGAACTGATGCTTGAGCCTTCCACGAACAACTGCTTTTATCCTCCATCGGGCTGGATTTCCGCCTAGCAGTCGACTGCCATAAGTCCCCAGTCGACTGGCAACATTATAGCTGTGAGACAACCGCTCAATCCACGTTGGACAAGTTCCAATCGTAACTAGAAGTAGATCGTTGACTTGGCAATGATCGCTCCAATGAGCCGATCGCCGTGAGCAATCATCCAAATCTAAATTGGCAAATTGAACTCGAGTCGACTACTCGGCGGAACTCGCCATATTGCCACGATCGCCAACCTCAAACATGAGGTTTTAACCCAAGTATGGTGCCCCATACTTGCTAGACCACCCTTAGCCTAGACCTAAGCCTTCTAGCCACCTCCATCACCTCACGCCTCGGATCCCTCCAAGTCATCCATGACTTGTTCATCCATCGCGCTAGCCTCCAGGTGCTTCCCTCGGCTATGTCATGCTAACGGTGTCTACACCGCCAAGGCATATTGGACTTACACCGCCAAGACTCCGCTTGGACTTTATGCTGTCAATATCAATCCCCTTGGACTTCCCAAATGCCAAGACTTAAGCTTGGACTTTCCCTTGCCAACACATGTTGGACTTTCCATGCCAAGACCCATGCTTGGACTTTCCATTTGCCAAGACCCATGCTTGGACTTCTCATGCCAAGTACTCAAGACTTGGACTTTCCCAAATGCCAAGTACCCATGACTTGGACTTTCCATGCCAAGTACCCATGACTTGGACTTTACCTTTCCAAGACCCATGCTTGGACTTTCCCACAATCACATGGTCAACCCTGGTCAACCATCAAAGTCAATTATAACCTGGATCGATTGTATAAACAATCTCCCCAACACACTAACCGACATCAATGTCAAACATCAATGTCAAACCACTTTGTCAAACCACTTTGTTAAACCACTTTGTCAAACATCAAAACATCACTCGAGTCAAACTCGAGTCTGGTCAATCGTGACCTGCCGATTGCACCAATAATCTCTCCCTTTTTGATGTTTGACAAAACACACATTGAGTTAGGCCACTAACTTAAATTTCCTTACCAATTATCCCAAATTGGTAATCCCAAATACTCTCCCAAAACTTCTCCCCTTTTTTGACTAACATCAAAAAGGTTATCTCTCCAAGGAGGTCAATGTCTCATTGTCCCAATGAGATCTTACAATCTCCCCCTTGATCTAAAAATACCTAGGATGCCTACCATCTTCCTAGTGATAAGTCCCTTATCACTCAAGAGAGGCACTCCTATACTCTCTCCCAATTTCCAAATTGAGTTTCTCAAAATCCCATCAATTTTCCCAATTGATGATACTCTCCCAATAACTTCTCCCCCTTTCAAGAAGAGAAACACATCCATCATCCCAAGATGGATAACTCCCCCTAAAGGCTTGCTCCCCCTTGACCATTGCACCAACAATGTCCTTGGAAAGTCCCTAAGCCAATAGAAACTCTAAACCATCAAAAATAAGGTTCAAAGTTCAAACTTGAACTTTCCACACCCTAAATTTGATACTTTGACCTAACACCTCTCCTAATCCATATCCAATGGATTTTCACCCTTTATAATGCTTCCCAAAGCATATCCTAGGGTTAGAAGTGGTTAGGTACCTTTACCATGTTTGAAAATGAGCTAAACCAACCTTGTTAAGCAATGACTCGACAATAATCGATTCACACATCACGATCACGCCACTGTAGTCGATCGATAATCAAAATCTCAATTTTCAATTATCAGAAATGAATTTTAGAAATTCATAAATAATTATACGTAATTCGAAAAATCGTGAAAATTCATACGTATAATACTTATGACACACACAATGGGTGAAAAATATTTGAAAATTATTTTACCCATAAAATATCAAAATTGATACAAAATCCAAAATTGAAGAAAAACTTCAATGTTTTAGCTCACTTTGTATCAATCTCATCAATGGTGACTGCTATCAAAAGATAGGCTTCACCAAGGTTTTTTAAAAATGATTTTAAAATGTTTTCAAAACCTTATTTTGGATCATATTCCTTGGGCTCTATGTACATGACTTGTACACATGCTCTCCCAATGATCCACAAATTGAAATTAGATGAGTTTTAGTTCATCTAAATGCAAAAACTATGCACCTTGAACTTAACTCATATCCTAGCATCTCACATGTATCTAGGGTGTATAAATACACATACATGTCAATTGGATGTGAGATATGGGTTTTGATTCATTTTATCTAGGGTTTCATGCATTTTCTAGGCAACCCTACTTGATTCTCTTATAAATGGGACTTCAAGTCATGCCATAGTCCTTAAATCAATTTCAACCAAATTGTCTTAAATGCATGAATGATTATGACATTAGAAATAATATAAATAAGCATATGCTCATAATCATGATGTCATGACATATGATATAAAACTAAGCATACATGACATTAACCTAAAACCTAAGCATACTCATGACATATAAAATCATAGAAATAGGCATGATGTCATGACATGACATATGGTAATCAAAGCATGGCATATAAAATATATAGGTATAGTAATACCTAAATTTTAATATTAATTGCCATTTGATATAGTTAGATATATTTTGCCATATTATCATTAATCTCCCTAGTGTGCCAAAAACCCAAAATGACACACTAACCTCTAAACCTAAATTGTGCCAATTTAATTGATTTTTCTCAATTTCAAAAATGCATTGGCACATCCTAAAATCTTTTAGGATATTGATTCAAATCTATTTCCAAGGTAACCATAACCTTGAAAATATCCTAAAGTGCCACCTTTACCATGGTTGAGTTAACTACCCATCCAATCAAAGTTGGCACACCCTAAACCCATCTAACGTGAATCAATCACGCTCTTAGGAACCCAAAACCGATTTGAGCTCCTAGGGTTAATTAGGTATTCCTTAGGGATAACCTCCCTAGATACCTTCCTAATGACCCTCCTAGGCTTGTTAGCCTTGGTCATTTGGGTCTTACCTAGGTTGACTCTAGGGGTAACTCCCCTTGCAACCTTCTTAGTGGCCACCATAGGTTTCCTAGAAACCCTAGCCACTAGGCACACCCTTTGGTCAACTCTAGGGATGACTTCCCTATTGACCTTGGTCTTCCTAGACCTAGTTTGTGTCCCATAATCAAATGGAACACTATGGTAAGCTACCTTAGGCTTAGGTTTGTGACCCAAACCTTGCTTGCCTTTGGTTGACTTTTGACTCTTAGGTCCTTGGTGTTGACTTTGACTTTTCGACCTTTGACTTTGACCATTAGACCCTTTAAATTGGTTTTGTATATTCCTAAGGGTCTTTTCTAGTTTCTCAAGCCTTGACCTTAAGGCTTGGTTTTCTAATTCTAATTGCCCAATTGATTTTTGATTAAATTCTTAGGCATGATACTTTCTAGGCATATGCCTAGTCCATTTAGGGTTTAGACCTAGATGTTCTCCTATTTTCTTAATTGATTCCTTAGGTAAAATACTTTTAGGGACATTAGTCCCAAATTTCTCCTTACTCCTAAGGTAAACATTGTTAGCACCTAAGCAAAATTCTTTACTTCTAGCATGCTCTTTATGAATTGCAAGGGAATTAAAATTCCTAGCATGCTTTTGACTATTAAATCTAGAAGGTGCATTATTGAAATATACCTTAAGGTTTGCCTTGGAGGCTCCCCCTACATGTACAGCTCCCTCTTTGACTTTCTTACTCCCCCTAGGGCATGAATTCCTAAAATGCCCCGGTTGTTGATACTTGAAGCAAATGACGTGCTCTTTACTTCTTCTAGTGGTGGCACCGGCATCTTTTGATCTTTCTTGAGGTTTTGGTGCCGGAGGAGCTTTTCTGATCTTCTTTGGGCCCTTGCTCTTATAGTGCCAGGTTTCCCTACACTCAAAGAAAATTATATGTTTTTTATTTAAACTTAAATTGCTTGAGTTACCTAGGTTAATAAAGACCGGAATTGGATTTTGGGCTTCTTCATCTTCACCGGATGTCGAAGCTTCTTCTTGATGTTCCGGTGTGGAGGTTCTCTCCTCCCCCTCAATCCTTGAGGTGGATGCTTCTTCCACTTCCTCCACCTCTTCCGATCCAGATGTTGATTCCCTATCAACCTCCGAATCCTCACTTCCTTGTGAGGATGATCTCTCTTCTTCACCCTCCTTATCTTCTTGAATTGATGGTGAACTTTCTTGAGCTTGAGAGGGTGAACACTCCTCTTCTTCTTCTTCTTCTTGGACCGATGATGAGTTTTCATGGAGCTTTGCCACTTGGCTCCATAACTCTTTAGCATCTACATAATTACCTAACATACACAAGATATTGTTAGGCATTAAATTAATTAAAAATTTTATCACCTTATCATTTTTCTCGGATGCTTGAACTTGCTCTTCAGTCCATCTCTTCTTTTTTGAGGAATCCACCTCTTGGTCCTCTTGGATATTCAAATCCATCCATCAAAATGGACCATTCCTCAAAGTCTCTCATCATAATAAAATCCTCAATTCTTCCCTTCCAAGAATTGAATCCTTCTCGTCCGTATAGGGTGTAGGGCACCGGTGTGTTGATGTCCCAACCTAATTGATCTTGGACTTCCATCTTTTACCCTCTAGCGTCTTGCTCCCGGTTGTTAATTCGTTGAAGAGCAACCTTGCTCTGATACCACTTGTTGGGAATTTGATGCCCGCTAGAGGGGGGGGGGTGAATGGTGTTTGACCGTTCGTAGATGGAATTCGTTCGCGTTGCTTGTCTACAATCTTGTTAGTATGCAGCGGAATAAACAATAACAAATACAAACACAAGATACAATCACAACACGCACGATATAACGTGGTTCGGAACCGTAATGGTTCCTACTCCACGGATTGGGTTTGTATGAACCCTAGCAATGCCACAAACACCACTAAGCAATAAAGCTCCTTCTCGATAACAAGTCGGAGGTGGAGAAACCTCGTACAATGAATTACAACAAGTAATACAAAGTAAACAAGCAAATACAAGTGAAAATGTAAAGAACACTTTACAAACTAGGGTTTTGAGCGCTTACTTGTCGGTTGCTTGGATGAGCTTGAAGGACCCTGAAATGCACCTGCAAATCGCCTCACCAAAGTCCCCAAAGAACTGATGCTTGAGCCTCCATGAACAGCTGCTTTTATCCTCCATCGGGCTGGATTTCCGCCTAGCAATCGACTGCCATAAGTCCCCAGTCGACTGCCAGCACTGTAGCTGTGAGATAACGGCTCAATCCACGTTGGACAAGTTCCAACGGGACTCTTGGCAACGATCGCTAACATTGGCCGATCGCTAACGCTCTAATGATCGCCGGCCGGCTTACGGGCGCTTGCGGTCGACACGTAACTAGCAATCGATCGTCAACCCTTGGCGGGCCGATCGCCAGAGACATCACGATCGCTTCCAATGAGCAATGACCGCCAGAGCAATTCCAAATTTAAATTGGCAAATAACTAAGTCGACTCACGACAATAAACCCGCCATATATGCACAATGATCGCCAACCTCAAACATGAGATTTTAACCCAACTATGGTGCCCCCATACTTGCTAGACCACCCTTAGCCTAGACCTAAGTCTTCTAGCCACCTCCATCAACCTCACGCCTCTCGGATCCCTCCAAGTCATCCATGACTTGTTCATCCATCGCGCTAGCCTCCAGGTGCTTCCCTCGGCTATGTCATGCTAACAGTGTCTACACCGCCAAGACACATTGGACTTACGCCGGCAAGACTCCGCTTGGACTTTACGCTACCAATATCAATCCCCTTGGACTTCCCAAATGCCAAGACTCAAGCTTGGACTTTCCCTTGCCAACCCATGTTGGACTTTCCATGCCAAGACCCATGCTTGGACTTTCCATTTGCCAAGACCCATGCTTGGACTTCTCATTTGCCAAGACCCATGCTTGGACTTCTCATGCCAAGTACTCAAGACTTGGACTTTCCCAAATGCCAAGTACCCATGACTTGGACTTTCCATGCCAAGTACCCATGACTTGGACTTTACCTTGCCAAGACCCATGCTTGGACTTTCCCACAATCACATGGTCAACCCTGGTCAACCATCAAAGTCAATTATAACCTGGATCGATTGTATAAACAATCTCCCCAACACACTAACCGACATCAATGTCAAACATCAATGTCAAACCACTTTGTCAAACAACTTTGTCAAACATCAAAACATCACTCGAGTTAAACTCGAGTCTGGTCAATCGTGACCTGCCGATTGCACCAACAATGCCATTGTCTTTAATTTTATTTTAATTATCCTAAATGCATGAGATATGATCATGACATAAATGATAGAATAATTTAAAACATTTGCCAATAATCATAATATCATAATATAAATATAAACCTAAGTGCAAACATGACATATTAACTTAACAGTTTCATGATATTTTATATGATCAAATGAAATATGATGTCATGACATGACATATGACAAACAAATCATGACAAATAAAATATAAAGGTATAAGAATAACCTAGATTTCAAGCCTAATTGCCATTTACTAGGATTAAATCCCATTTTACCATAATAGATTAATTTCGCAAGTGTGCCAAGAACCCAAAATGACACACCATTGACTCTAACCTATTTTGTGCCAATTTGATTGACTTTTTAAACTTCTCAAATTTTATTAGTACATGTTAAAATCTTTTAAGATATATTTAAAATTTCATTTTCAAGCTATCACATAACCTTGAAAATGTCCTAAAGTACCACTTTTATCATGGTTAAGTTAACTACCTATCCATTCAAGGTTAGCACACCCTAAACCCATCTAGGGTGATGGAATCACACTCCTAGAAATCCAAAGCCAATTTGAGCTCCTTGGATTAACTAGGTATTCACTAGGGATAACTTCCCTGTCTACCCTCCTAATAACTTGTTGGACGATCGGTGGCCGGCTAGAGGGGGTGAATAGCCCTTTTTGTGTGCGATGATGGGATTCAATCGTTCTTGCGTGCTCGTCTCTACATTTTGCGTTACCACAGCGGAAATACGAATACAACACAAAGAAATATATAAGCACACACAAATACACACAGATATACGTGGTTCGGAACCTTAGGGTTCCTACTCCACGGGGCGAGCTCAACGAGCTCTTGTTATGCACATGACACTAACAAAACTCCATCTTGACAACAAGTCGGAGGTGGAGAAACCTCGTACAAGAAATTACAATGTAATACAAAAGTACAAGCAAATACAAAGACAATAAAAAAGAAAACTTTACAAAAATGGCTTTGATCACTTTTGCTTGTTGCTTGCTTTGGTTTGACTTTCGAAGGTCTGGAATGCAGCAACAATTCCCCTCCAAAATCTCCCCAAAAACTCTTGCAAAATCCTCCATCTCGAGCTCCATTTATAACTTGTATCGTGTTAATTTCATGCCAATCAGTCGACTGTCCTATAGTTGTTGTCTCACAATGACTCGATCCACGCTGGACAAGTTCCAACGGATCCATCATCAGTCAACTGATAATGTCCATCAGTCGAATGATGAACCCATCAGTCGATTGCTCTCCGCGATCACTCGACTAGAAAACCTACTGTGCCTAAATTCACCATGATCAATTGACTACCATCACACGGCAGTCGACTGATGGTGTCTTCAGTCGACTACCATCCCTTGGCAGTCGACTGTTCAGCTAGAAATAGGTTAGTCAAACACCAGTCGAATGTTATCGACTTGAAGCAGTCGATTGGTACCTATACTAGTCGACTGATGTCGGGTAAACCTTAAACACCAAGTTGTTTGAGCATCCGATCGTCGAGTAAAACCTCAAACACCATGTTTGAGTATTTGACACTTAGTCTTAGTCACTTGGCCAAGTCTAACTCATCCTCTCATGGAGTTTCCCACCGAAGCTCTCTTCCCTCGGCCTATGTCCCTCGGATGCACCAAGAACATGACTTCGCAATGTCATCCTTCGTATCTTTTACCCTCGAAGTCTTCTTCCCTTGGGCCTCACTCCATCAATTCCCCGTCCGGCGGTCCCTCGGATGCACCAAGCGCACGACTTCGCAATGTCATCCTTCACTGACTCAAGGACCCCGAGCCTATGAGACTAGTGAACTTCCCAAGTCCTCAAGACTTCCCACACTAAGTCTCATGCTTGGATTTTCCATGCCAAACCTCATGATTGGACTTTCACCGCCAAGGCTACACACTTGGACTTACGTGGCCAACTCATGTTGGACTTTCCCAACACCAAGCCCTATGCTTGGATTTTCCCAACACCAAGCCCCATGCTTGGACTTTTCACAACCAAGGCTACACACTTGGATTTACATGGCCAATCCATGTTGGACATCCCATGACAATCCCATGTCATACATTTTTTCTAACATCAAAATGTTAGTAATATATGAGAGATGTCCTAAGGCAATTGCCTTATATTTGAACCATTTATATGATAAATGAAGATTCACTATTTGAGTATATATGTTTTCATGTATTTGATTAGATCTTAAACTCATTTACTGAATGTCCACGATACGATTCACAACATGAAAGAATTTGTGATTGGATCACAACTAGTGAGTATCTCTACATGTGTAATTGTGATGTATCAGAATTATCCCTAGTCAATGAATTGATGGATTTGGACACCATTGATTCTGTCGAGACTAGAACGAGGTATACTCCTTGGTGTATCCAAGCAGTTGATTCTCATTGGCTGGAGACATTGTGATGTCCGGAGTTAATCGTGGATGCTAGTTAATGTTGGATCGAGAAGCGTCGCTAGAGGGGGGGGGTGAATAGCGATCGTAAATCTTTTCGACGTTTTGTTCGAGTAGACAATTAAACGAGTAAGAGCAGTGGAAAATAAAGGAACACATTTATTTTTACTTGGTTCACAACCCAGCGGTTGCTACTCCAAGGCCCTATCGGTCCTAGATCGCGTACGGAGGGCAAAGCACTATAACGTCTCCTCCTCGTTGGAGGTAGGAGACAACGATCACAAAAACCGAATGTACGAGGATGAGGCAACAAGCCTACCTCACCTCGTTACGATTAAAATAAAGAATATAATAAAAATAATTACTTGCTACTACTGCCGACGAAGGAGATTTGAACTTGTCGTCGCGTCGACGTTATGACGACGTTGGAGCGTTGGCGTTGTAGGAGCACTTGATGAATAAACTTGATGATGCTTGGAGTTGGAATCCTCCCCTCCTTTTATAGATTTTGGCCTCTGGATATGTCTCCTCTTTTTTCGGAACAGATCACGAAGTTGTCCAAATTTTATTGCGAAGTGGCCGCGTCAAACCTTATCCTTTTTGACCTAGCGCAAAGGCTGATTCGTCGCCATCAGTCGACTGATGCCTCCCATCAGTCGACTGATGATCATCGATCGGCCGCTTGATGTCCAAAGTGATCGGCGCCAGCTAACCACTTCCTGCGATGAAGAGGTTAGCTCAGAAAATGATAAATGCGACGGTTTCTGACCATCTGATCTCGACCTAGACCTTCCATGGGAAGTCTTAATCAGATCGCTGCCTACGGTCGTCCCCGTAAAGAGGACACGACCTTACAATCTCTCACTCACACGAGCTTACCTCGATAGTAGCTCTCGCTTTCGGCCTTCCACTCAATTCCTTTGGCTCCCTCCGAAGTCACTCGAGTGTCGCCCGACCACCGCGACTTCCTCCGGGTGTCGCTAGCCTTCAGCTCCAGCTTTAGCACTTTTCTGCACACTTGATTTAGCTCATGAGATAATGATGTAAACTTAACTTTGTGTCTTTGCCATAATCAAAACACAGGTTCGATTATCTAGTGCCCCTGCACCAACAATCTCCCCCTTTTTGATCTATGGCAAACCAACACAAAGTTAAGGAAAATTAAAGTATAAAACAGGTATAGTAGAAGATGAATGTGAAGATGAATATCATTTCCAAAAACTCCCCCTCAACCAAAACTCCCCCTTAACCCTAGGTGAGTTTTGAAAGAGATAAGATAATTTAATTTTCAAAATTAAATTTTATGTTACTCCCCCTTAACTTTTGCTCTTCTCCCCCTTTTGCCATAAATAAAAAAAAAATTGGGGTTTTTGTATAAAATAGGGTTTTGAAAACAATATCGTATATGCATGCATCTAGATAAATCAAATATGAGTCCAAGCATGCGTCTTGCAGTAGTTAGATAGATTGGTTTGAGGTGTGTCCCTCTGCACCAATAATCTAAAGGTTTATAATATAACCCTTAGGGTTAGTTTGCTCTCCCCCTTAGTCAAATATATGAAGTATAAGAGATGTAGGGGGCTCTAAACTTTGGCCTAAGAGTTGTTAAGTACAATAGTTGAGAAAATAAATAGTATTTTGAAGAGATTGTTTTAAGTATATTTCAATTATCTTTAACATCTCACCCATTCTATGTGTCTCAGAATTTGTTCACCTTATATGTTTTGTGAGATGATTTTAAATTGATTAAAGATAGTCAACCTTGGGTTAGATTCGGATTTAACCTTTAGATCGTTAAGTAACTTTTCGAGAAACTGGCTTCCAGGTCGTTGCGAGGCATAGGGGCCTTCTTTGATCGGAACAATGACCACTTCCTTAGACAAAGCCAAATTCAATAAAATATCACTTAAGTCACTTAGGGTTACTTCCTGGTCTAACTAGTTTAGGATACGGCGAGGTAGCTTCAGCTAGTTCCACTCGGTCAAGTGCACCAAGCTAGATACGCCTTATCTAGCTCGAATACACGAGACTTTGTTTCCCTAACGTACTATCATCTCGCCGCGTCCTGATACTATGTTATCAAGAGTTGACTAACCATTTACCCTATCTAGCCATTCTAAAAATTAAAGTAAAATATGCAATGGTTTTGCTAAGTAAGCGGGTATAATATTTTAGTGTTAGCTCCCCCTGGACCATTGAACCAATATATTCTATTCAAATAATGAACTTGATCCTGGGGAATCCAAACCTTATTAGTCCTTATATGTGAGTTCAATAAAACCTTTGAGACCCATGCTTGGACTCTTTGATGACTACGATTTACGATAGACATATAAGACCTATTCGTAGTCTTTGACTTAAATCCGAGTCCGGCTTTGTTGTACACGACTCTTTGGGTTCCAAGTAGTCGATTAAGGTTCTTAGATCCCAATGTGAACCTTTCCAACCTAGCCTCAACCTCTTGAACTCGGTCTTTCAAGAGAGAATTCTCCTCCTCAAGTTTTTCAATTTGGGTTGAGTTTCCCTCTTGAACTTGACTAGTTGAAGAGGTTAGAGTAGCCTCTTGCTTGAGGGTTTCAACCTCCTCAAGTAACGACTCAACCCTAGACTCGGACTTAGTTAATTTCCTATTAAGCATTTTAATTGTATTGTAAAGCGTATGAATTAGTGAGCGGCTAACCTTAATTTTCTCTTTTGGTCCGGCTTTGAGTTGCTTCTCGAAGTAGTCCTCGAGTTCGGAGTCGGTGTTATAGTTGGACTCGGCTTCGGATTCTGACTCGGACTCCTCCGGTCTTGCCATGTAAGCTATGTCTTCTTTGTTGTCCCAAGTTGCATGGAAGGCTTTCCTTGCTCCCTTTTTCTTTTGGTTCTCGTACTTCAATTTCCTTCTTTCTTTTCGAACTATTCTCCGTACACCGTTCACTATTGCTTCCACCTCTTCTGATTCGGACTCTGATTCGTCTTCGGGTTCGAGTTCATCTACTTGCCTAGTAGGTGGCTTGCTTCTTTGTCCTGCAAGTAGAGCAATACCTCTCTCGGCCTGGACCACGTTAGTTTGCTCGTGAAGTTCAAACTCGGAAAATAATTCGTCTAACCTAAGCTTTGAAAGGTCCTTAGAGACCTTGTAGACATCGACAATGGATGCCCACAAGGTAGTCCTAGGGAAAGAATTTAAAGCGTACCTTATAAGGTTCCAGTTCTCTACGGCTTGCCCGATCGAGTGAAGACCATTGACGATGTCTTGGATCCGCGCATATAATTGGGTGGCGGTCTCGCGATCATGCATCTTTAGATTGTACATTTTATTTAAAAGTAAATCTCTTTTACATACCTTAGCATCGGGCGTCCCTTCGTGTAGATCAATCAATTTGTTCTAGAGGTCTTTGGCGCTAATGAATGGACCGATGCGGTTGAGCTCCTCCTTGGACAAGCCACATTGTAATATTTGAGTTGCTCTTGCATCGGCTTCAATTTGCCTCTTGGTTGTATTTGTCCACTTATTGAAATCCAAGGGCTCTCCTTGATCATTGGTGGGTAGAGAAAAGCCGGTTTGGATTATTATCCAAGTCTCGACTTGTGTTTTCAAGAAACACTCCATCCGACCTTTCCAATAACGGAAATCATTTCAGTTAAAGAACGGAGGTCGGGTGGTGCTATACCCCTCAATGTGAGCCATTAAGTCTCTTGCAAAAATACGAATAAAAACCAAAGAGAATTCCAAGACTTGGTCTTGGATTAGTAGTGCAGGAAATAATAGGAAATAAACAGAAATAAATAAGAAGAATAAGAAACTAACAAAAACTAGAAACTTACGACCTTTGGTGTCCCCGAAAGGCTACTGAACGTTGGATTTTGGGGCTGGAAACAGCTTGTTACGAGGGTAAACCCTGCTAAGAAATGTATATCTCTCAGAGGGCTTTGATTTGGTAGGTAGATTGTTACGTGAGTCCACTTGTGCGAAAAGTTATGGCCGTTTTACCGTCGGCTACTCCAAAGGAGAATACTTGCAAGCACACAACCAAAAGAAACGTACCAAGACTTCGTCTTGGATTAGTAGTGCAGGAGGAATAAAAACCTAAGAAAGATACGAATCAAAAAATATGAAAAGAAAACCAAAACGTGCTAGATTGGTGGTTTCACCAAATCTTAGCGCCCCTGCTCTGATACCAATTGTTGGATCGAGAAGCGTCGCTAGAGGGGGGGGTGAATAGCGGTAGTAAATCTTTTCGATGTTTCATTCGAGTAGACAATTAAACGAGTAAGAGCAGCGGAAAATAAAGGAACACATTTATTTTTACTTGGTTCACAACCCAGCGGTTGCTACACCAAGGCCTTATCGGTCCTAGACCGCGTACGGAGGGCAAAGCACTATAACGTCTCCTCCTCATTGGAGGTAGGAGACAACGATCACAAAAACCGAATGTACGAGGATGAGGCAATAAGCCTACCTAACCTCGTTATGATTAAAATAAAGAATACAATAAAAATAATTACTTGCTACTGCTGCCGACGAAGGAGATTTGAACTTGTCGTCGTGTCGATGTTATAACGGCATTGGAGCGTTGGCGTTGTAGGAGCACTTGATGAATAAACTTGATGATGCTTGGAGTTGGAATCCTCCCCTCCTTTTATAGATTTTGGCCTATGAATATGTCTCCTCTTTTTTCGGAACAGATCACGAAGTTGTTCAAATTTTATCGCAAAGTGGCCGCGTCAAACCTTATCCGTTTTGACCTAGCGCAAAGGCTGATTCGTTGCCATCAGTCGACTCATGCCTCCCATTAGTCGACTGATGATCATCAGTCGACTGCTTGATGTCTAGCAGGCGACTGCCAGCCTGGCCACTTCCCTGCAGTAAGAGGTTAGCTCGGAAAATGATAAATGCGACGGTTTCTGACCGTCCGATCTCGACCTAGACCTTCCACAGGAAGTCTTAATCGGATCGCCGCCTACGGTCGACCCCGTAAAGAGGATACGACCTTACAATCTCTCACTCACACGAGCTTACCTCGATAGTAGCTCTCGCTTCCGGCCTTCCACTCGATTCCTTCGGCTCCCTCCGAAGTCACTCGAGTGTCGCCCGACCACCGCGGCTTCCTCCCGGTGTCGCTAGCCTTCAGCTCCAGCTTTAGCACTTTTCTGCACACTTGATTTAGCTCGTGAGATAACGATGTAAACTTAACTTTGTGTCTTTTCCATAATCAAAACACAGGTTCGATTATCTAGTGCCCTTGCACCAACAGTTAAGGTAACTAGTTCATTGGAGTGACCAGCCGAAAGACTTCATATGGTTCTCTGCATATATAGATATGTCAATGAAGTTCTTACTGCAGCTTAAGTGTGATGTTCTTTTGACTTACGGTATTCAAGTCATCTTGATCATAAAGACTTATGCTTTGACATCTTAAGCAAGCATCTTTGAGGAGATGTGGACCCGGGATGATTGGGTATAAGTCGAAGTGATCGAAGGTGTTTGAATAGCCTATAAAGGATTCACCACTCCTTGCGAGGAGATGTATACCCATGGCTTCTTGTCGGATTGTTACTAAAGTCTTTGACCAAAGCATTACATGTTTAGAGTAAGGTACTCTTCGATACATGTGCAGTAACTAGAATCCGTAGGATGAGGAAATGATACTTGGGCTAGGTGTGACGTAGTCAACTTAGTGGGGACTGACACTATAGACCATGTCCTAAACCAAGTGGGTATAAGATGAGTGAAGGGAATGGGGCACGATTCATTCGAGCTGCTGAAGGGTTTCAGAAATAGTTCTGGATCAACCATTGATCTTTTCGGTTAATTGAGGATCATGATATACTACTAGGTGCCACTCATGATCGTTCTATAATTAATGGTTAATTATAGACGGCCAACATAAACTGAGAACCTATTTGGTCACATGCACAACGAGCGTAATCCGAAGGATTTAAAACGAGCTTGAGAATGAGATTCTCAGATCGAGAGAAACTAGGTTTGGTTGGACCAAACATGGAGCGAGCATGAAATTGTTTCAATCACAATGGAAGTGTGGATGGGCCGTGTCTTATGAAGACATGATGGATGAACCAAATTGGTTTGGTTCTAATCCAATGGAGGAGAATAAACCAAAGGGGTTTGGTTTGTTTTAAACGAATGAACCAAAGTTGGTTCGGTTCATTTTAACTTAAAATAGACCAACATGGTTTGGTTTATTTTAACTTAAATTAATGGAGCGGGTTAACGGGCTTTTGGTTATGATCTGATAACCATTAAGAGAATTTGTTCTCTATAAAATAGGGCTTAAAGGTTTTGTTAAGCCCTAATCCTTGCAACCCTAAAGTTGCCGCCCACCCTCTCCCTCTTCTCCAAGTGGTTGGTGCCAACTTCTTGCCACCGCCCACCACCGCCCAAAGCCCCTTGCCGGCGTCCAGAAGCTGCCGTCCTCTCCCCTTGCTGGCGTCGATCTGCTGCCGAAGGAGTTCCGGTGATCTCCTTTGGGTCCGGCGACAAGGTGAGCTTCAACCTTCCTTATTTGGCCGGCCCCTATTCCTCCACCAAAGCTGTCCAGTTTTCTGGACAGCTTGTTTCCTTCTTGTCAGAGCATCATTTGAATGACGTTTTGAGCTCTGACAGCGGTAGCCTTGGCGGGGATTCGATCTCCGGTAATCCTCATAGGTGGAGGATGAAGGATTCGTCAAACGGTTGACGAATACCTCTCCGGAGAAGCGAGTTTTTGAGGACTTATTTTGGATCCGAATTTTGATTTGGATCGTGATCTTCTCTCGATCACATCGTCTTCAACATGAGGCTAGTAACCCGTACGAAGACGAGGCTCGTGACTTTGTGAAGTCATCCTGAATATACTCGGCGTGGATACGGATAGAGGCGATTCTAGCGAGGATCGCTCTGGTTGATGCCTTTTCCGTTGCATGTGATACGTCAAGTATACGTAGTATAAATTTCCTTTTATTGAAAAATTTGAATTTAAGATTATGTCTACACATGTTGTACTATGCATACGTGTGGTGTGTGTGTTGTAATAAATTAGATTTATTATTTTATTCTTTCCGCTGTGCATATGTTTACGAAACATATTCGAACACACACTCGCCGCGGTGCCGGAAACCCAACAGTGATATCAGAGCCCAGGTTGTGTTTTGACATAATCGTAAAATTATTTTGCGATAGTCATAATGATATTTCTGGAAATTTTTTACTTTTGGAAAGTTAGAAGTATTTATGGAAATTTTTAATTTTGGAAAGTCTAGAAGTATTTATGGAAATCTTCTACTTTTGGAAAGTTGGAAGTATTTATGGAAATTGATATTTTCCATAAATAAAATATTTGATTAGATTTGGAATTTTGTTTCCTAATTTAATCTTGATTTGATCTTAAAAATATTTTATTTCCATAAGTAGTTTTGATGATTTAGGAAATTGGTTTCCTAAATTGACTTTTCTTAATCAACTATTTCCACAAATAAAATATGTGATTAGATTTGAAAATTTGTTTCCTAATTTAATCATGATTTGATTTGGAGAATCAAATCTTAAACATATTTTATTTCCATAAATAGTTATGACATATAAGGAAATTTTGTACATGACATAATTGTATGCCATGTAATTGCATTAGATGCATATCATTATGCCATGCGTGTCGTGACATGTAGATGTATGTCATGTATGTCATGCCAGGTAGATAATAGTTATTTGCATGCAAAGAGGATGAGACATAAAAAACCCTTACTCAATATTAAAGCCTACACCTTCCATTAATATGGTTAGAACCAGAGTTCCGTTTCTTGTTTGGGTTGTTGGACTCTCGCCAAGCCCGGCTCGAACCCGAACATGTTCAAACCATGGAATAGTTTAATACTAATATTGTAAGAGTTAGAGGTCAATCGTTAGCTTTGGTTGTTGGACTCTCTCCAAGCCAGGATAATTGGTTGAATGCGCTCTAACCATATTAAAACTATTTCTCGATTAATGGGTTGGCTTTAACCTGGAGCATCGATTTATTGGACTCTCTCCAAGGTCAATGTTAAGGGAGGTGAAGTTGGGTGCTATGCATATGATGCATACTTGTTAATGTGTTAACAACCCGATGTATGTGTGAACATTCAATAAGTTGATAGCACATTGTGATAGTTGCATATATGTGATATGCAATCGGTATATTTGATACCTACCATCGTAGTTATGAATGGCTTGTTGGACTCTCTCCAAGGTTGTTCATATCTATGTTGGATATCAGCCCATTCGGAGATAGACCTACGATCTTCCGAAGTGATTTTGGGGTTTTTGAAATTCGAAAAATGAATGGGATTTATGAATGTATATTGATGCATTTTAAAATCATTTTCTCATATATGCTCGTTTTGTATTTCTAAGTTAATCTATTGATCATGATGTCTTTGAATTTGCATTCCATTTTGGATTCGAATAAATTGACTGGGCCGAATTTCTTGAACTGGCTTAGAAACTTGAGAATTGTTCTCAAGGTTGAAAAGCTTGCAAATGTCCTCGAAACGCCTCTTCCCGCCCGTCCTAGTGACAATGCAACTTTGGACCAATTGTTAGCCTATCAAAAACATGTGACGGATTCTGAAATGGTGAGTTGCATCATGCTAGCCATAATGGTACCTGATCTGCGGAAGCAGCATTAGCATATGGATGCTCATACCATAGTCTTTCATCTTTATAAGTTGTTTGATGAGCAAGTGAGATTCGAAAGGTTCGAAGTCTCCAAGCTCCTCTTCACCTCTGAGATGCAAGAAGGTTCATCTGTGGTACTGCTCAACATGCTAAAGACTGTGGAGTCTTCTGTGAAGCATGAGCAGGGGACAGTGCTGTAAGTTGATTCCTCGAAGAAAAGTTCTAAGAGGAAGTCAAAGGAATGACAGAAGGGGAAGAAAAAGGCAGAACCAGATCAAAAGGGCACTTGCCATCATTATGGCAAGGAGGGCCATTGGCGAAGAAATTGCAAGATTTATCTTGAGTTCATGAAGAAGAATAAGGCATCGGATGCCCCATCTTCTTCAGATATCTTCGTTATTGATTGTCATTCTATTTCCTCAAACACTTGGGTATTGGATACTGGGTGTGGCTCACATATATGTAATGACATACATGGGCTAAAAAATAGAAGATGACTCGTCAAGGGAGAGTCAAATTTACGTGTTAGGAATGGAGCAAAGGTTGCTGCACTCGCCATCAGAACGTATTTGTTGAAACTCCCTACAGGACTTGTCTTAGAATTGGACAATTACTTTTATGTTTCTTCGTTGATAAAGAACATCATTTCTATTTCTTGTTTAAATAGAAATGGGTACCATTTGACTTTTAGTAACAATTGTTGTTACATAACTTTGAATGGAGTTCTTTATGGGATTGGAACTTTAAGCAATGGTGTTTATATGTTGGACATATCTAGTGACATTTTCAATATCGAAGCGAGTAACAAGTTTGCTCGAAAAAGATAATCAATTAAACTCCTACATGTGTCATTGTCGTCTTGGCCATGCAAGCAAGAAACACATGTCCGAATTACATCGATGTGGAATTCTGGAATCGTTTGAATTGGATTCATATGATACATGCGAGTCATGCTTAAAAGGCAAGATGACTAAGTTACCTTTTACAGGAAAAGGTGAATGAGTGGGAGAGTTGCTAGGTCTAATACATACTGATGTATGTGGACCTATGTCAACTCAAGCTTTAGGAGGCTACAGCTACTTCATTACCTTCACTGATGATCACTCACGGTTTGGGTATGTGTTCTTGATGAAACACAAGTCTGAAGCCTTTTAAAGGTTCAAAGAATTCAGAAATGAAGTAGAGAAAACAACATTACAAGAGTATTAAAATACTTCGATCGGATCGAGGTGGTGAATACTTAAGTTAAGAGTTTCTAGATTATCTAAGAGACAATGGTATAATGTCTCAATAGACTCCGCCATATACACCACAACATAATGGTGTATCTGAGAGGCGTAACCGGACTTTGTTGGACATGGTCAGGTCAATGATGAATCATGCGAATCTTCCCAAGTCTTTTTTGGGCTATGCACTTCAGACAGCTATTTACTTGTTAAACAGAATGTCAACCAAGGTAGTCTCTACTACTCCATATGAGATATGGAATAGTAAGAAACCTCATGTATCTTACTTGAAGATATGAGGTTGTCCTACTTATGTGATGCGGACTGTATCAGACAAATTGGATGATAAGTTTGATAAATGTATATTTATTGGATACCCTAAGGAAACAAGGGGTTACCAATTCTATCATCCTGTGGAACAAAAGGTGTTTGTTTCAAGGCATGCTGTGTTTCTAGAGAAAGAGTTTCTCTTGCAAGAAAACAGTGGGAGTGTCGTCGAGCTTGAGGAGGCTCGAGAGACTCAAATAGACATTGATGAGATACCTGGTGAAGCACAACAGCCGATAACTCATAGTGATGAGCAATCGGCTGGACCTATGGAAACACCACATCTTCGTAGATCTGGTAGAACATGCAATATTTCTGAGAGATATGGATTTCTCGTAAGTGAATCGAACGATATGTTACTCATTGATGATGAGGAGCCTACCAGTTATGAAAAAGTTCTGACAAGTTCAGAAAGGGATAAGTGGCTTGAAGCCATGAAGTCGGAAATGGATTCCATGTTTGAAAACCAAGTTTGGAACTTGGTTGACCCACCTGAAGGCATAAAGCCTATAGGGTGCAAGTGGGTTTTTAAGAAGAAAACCGACATGGATGGTAATGTGATTACCTATAAGGCTAGATTAGTGGCGAAAGGATATCGTCAAAAACAAGGTGTTGATTATGACGAAACCTATTCGCCTATAGCTATGCTTAAATCCATTCGGATGCTCCTGGCCATAGCGGCTCATTATGATTATGAGATATGGCAGATGAATGTGAAAACAGCTTTCCTTAATGGAAACCTGCTCGAGGACGTGTATATGATACAACCCGAGGTTTTCACATCGGTTGATAAAACCAAGGTATGCAAATTGCGACGGTCCATATATGGATTGAAGCAAGCATCCAGGAGCTGGAATATCCGTTTTGATGAGACAATCCAAAAGTTTGATTTCTCACAAAATCCAGACGAACCTTATGTGTACAAGAAGGTTAGTGGGAGTGCAGTCGTGTTCCTAGTATTGTATGTCGATGACATATTACTTATAGGAAATGATGTTTCAGTCTTACAGTCAGTTAAGATTTGGTTATCCAAGACATTCTCCATGAAAGACCTGGGAGAAGCAACCTACATCCTCGGAATTAAGATCTATAGAGATAGATCGAAACGGTTGTTTTGTCTTTCGCAGTCTACATATATAGACCGAGTGCTAAAGAGATTTAGCATCTCGAAATCCAAGAAAGGTTTCCTACCCATCAGGCATGAGATACACCTTTTGAAGTTTATGTATTCGCGCACAGAAGACGAGAGGATTTGCATGAGTAAGATTCCATATGCATCCGCAATTGGATCTATCATGTATGCTATGTTATGTACGAGGCCCGATGTATCATATGCTCTGAGTGTCATGAGTAGATACCAGTCTGATCCAGGAATGGATCATTGGGCGGCTGTTAAGACGATCCTTAAGTACTTAAGAAGAACTAAGGATTTGTTCCTAATATATGGAGAAGGGTACATGGTGATATGTGGGTATACAGATACCAGCTCCAGACAGACAAGGATGATTCCATGTCTCAGTTTGGGTATGTATTCACCTAGAATGAAGGTGCAATAAGTTGGAAAGGTTCCAAGCTTGACACTATAGCGGATTCTGCCACTAAGGTAGAATACATTGCGGCTTTGGAAGCAGCAAATGAAGCGGTTTGGATCAAGAAGTTTATCTCTGAACTTGATGTGGTCTCATCAATGATCCAAACATGTGCTTCGCCGCTATCATCTGATCAGAGAGATCATTAGTAGGAAGGAAATACAAATCAAGAAAATCCCCACTGAAAGGAACTTAGCGGATCCTTTGACTAAGGCATTACCTCAAAGTAAGTTTGAGGGTCATGTTAGAGCTTATGGTATTGGATACCGTAGCGATTGACATTAGGCCAAGTGGGAGTTTGTTAGTAATATATGAGAGATGTCCTAAGGCAATCACCTTATGTTTGAACCATTTATATGATAAATGAAGATTCACTATTTGAGTATACATGTTTTCATGTATTTTATTGGATCTTAAACTCATTTAATGAATGTCCACGATACGATTCACAACATGAAAGAATTTGTGATTGGATCACAACTAGTGAGTATCTCAACATGTGTAATTGTGATGTATTAGAATTATCCCTAGTCGATGAATTGATGGATTTGGACACCATTGATTCTGTCGAGACTAGCACGAGGTATACTCCTTGGTGTATCCAAGCAGCTGATTTTCACTTGTTGGAGACATTGTGATGTCCGGAGTTAATCGTGGATGCTAGTTAAGGTAACTAGTTCATTGGAGTAACCAACCGCAAGACTTCATATGGTTCTCTGCATATATAGATATATCAATGAAGTTCTTACTACAGCTTAAGTGCGATGTTCCTTTGACTTGCGGTATTCAAGTCATCTTGATCATAAAGACTTATGCTTTGACATCTTAAGCAAGCATCTCTGAGGAGATGTGGACCCGGGATGATTGGGTATAAGTCGAAGTGATCGAAGGTGTTTGAATAGCCTATAAAGGATTCACCACTCCTTGCGAGGAGATGTATACCCATTGCCTCTTGTCGGATTGTTACTAAAGTCTTTGGCCAAAACATTACATGTTTAGAGTAAGGTACTCTTCGATACATGTGCAGTAACTAGAATCCGTAGGACGAGGAAAAGATACTTGGGCTAGGTGTGACGTAGTCAACTTAGTGGGGACTGACACTATAGACCATGTCCTGAACCAAGTGGGTATAAGATGAGTGAAGGGAATGGGGCACGATTCATTCGAGCTGCTGAAGGGTTTCAGAAATAGTTCTGGATCAACCGTTGATCTTTTGGGTTAATTGAGGATCATGATGTACTACTAGGTGCCACTCATGATCGTTCTATAATTAATGGTTAATTATAGACTACCAACATAAACCGAGAACCTATTTGGTCACACGCACAACAAGCGTAATCCGAAGGTTTTAAAACAAGCTTGAGAATGAGATTCTCAGACCGAGAGAAACTAGGTTTGGTTGGACCAAACATGGAGCGAGCATGAAATCGTTTCAGTCGCAATGGAAGCGTGGATGGGCCGTGTCTTATGAAGACATGATGGATGAACCAAATTGGTTTGGTTCTAATCCAATGGAGGAGAATAAACCAAAGGGATTTGGTTTGTTTTAAACGAATGAACCAAAGTTGGTTCGATTCATTTTAACTTAAAATAGACCAACATGGTTTGGTTTATTTTAACTTAAATTAATGGAGCGGGTTAACGGGCTTTTGGTTATGATCCGATAACCATTAAGAGAATTTATTTTCTATAAAATAGGGCTTAAAGGTTTTGTTAAGCCCTAATCCTTGCAACCCTAAAGTTGTCGCCCACCCTCTCTCTCTTCTCCAAGTGGTCGGCGCCAACTTCTTGCCGCCGCCCACCACCGGCCAAAGCCCCTTGCTGGCGTCCAGCAGCTGCCGTCCTCTCCCCTTGCCGGCGTTGAGCTGCTGCCAGAGGAGCTCCGGTGATCTCCTTTGGGTCCGGCGACAAGGTGAGGTTCCACCTTCTTTATTTGGTTGGGCCCCTATTCCTCCACCAAAGCTGTCTAGTTTTCTGGACAGCTTGTTTCCTTCTTGTCGGAGCATCGTTTGGAATATGTTTGGAGCTCCGACAGCGGTAGCCTTGCCGGGGAATCGATCTCCGGTAATCCTCATAGGTGGAGGACGAAGGATTCGTCAAACGGTTGACGAATACCTCTCCGTTGAAGCGAGTTTTTGAGGACTCATTTTGGATCCGAATTTTGATTCGGATCGTGATCTTCTCTCGATCACATCGTCTTCAACATGAGGCTAGTAACCCGTACGAAGACGAGGCTCGTGACTTTGTGAAGTCATCCCGAAGATACTCGGCGTGGATACGGATAGAGGCGATTCTAGCGAGGATCGCTCCGGTTGATGCCTTTCCCACTGCACGTGATACGTCAGGTATACGTAGTATAAATTTTCTTTTATTGCAAAATTTGAATTTACGGTTATGTCTACACATGTTGTACTATGCATGCGTGTGGTGTGTGTGTTGTAATAAATTAAATTTATTATTTTATTCCTTCCGCTGTGCATATGTTTACGAAACATATTCGAACACACACTCGCCGCGGTGTCGGAAACCCAACACAAAATACAGTTCGAGTCAAACTCGAGTCCAGTCAATCGTGACTTGGGCTGATTGCACCAACAATCTCTCCCTTTTTGATGTTTGACAAAACCTCAAACTCAAGTCTATCAATTATCCCCAATTGGCAATTCTCACATCCCAATGAGAATTCCAACTAACCCCAATTGGTAACTTCTTCCCCTTTTTGACATACATCAAAAAGGTCCTCCCCAAGGATATGAATGTCTCATATCCCAATGAGATCTTACAATATCTCCCTTGGAGGAAAACACATGCCTTCAATCTTTCTAGTGATAAGTCCCATATCACTTAAGAGAGACACTCCCCTAATTTTCCTCCCATGAGGAAAAATACACATCCATCTTCCCATGATGGATACCTCCCCCTAGAGGCTTTCTCTCTCTTGACAATTCCACCAACAATGTCCTTGGAGAGTCCCTAAGCCAATAGGAACACTAAACTATTGAAATTAAGGGAAAAGATTCAACATTGAACTTTAACCTCCCTTAATTCGATATACACCCTAAACACTTCTCCTAATCCATGTCCAATGAATTTTCACCCTTTCTAATGCTTTCCAAAGCATGTCCTAGGATTAGGAATAGTTATGGAACCTAAACATAGCTGAACATGGGCCTAACAAACCTTGTTTACCCGAAATCAACTTTTGGCAGTCGACTTTGACAGTAATCAATCGACTGCCACACTCATCAGTCGACTGCTATACATGGCAGTCGACTGATATCTACAGAATGCAGATTTCAGTTATCAGAATCCAAATTCTAAAATTCATAAGTAGATATACGTAATTTAAAAAATCTTGAAAATTCATACGTATAATACTTATAACAAACACTATGGGTGAAAAATATTTAAAAATTATTTTACCCACAAAATATTGAGATTGATACAAAGTTCAAAAGTTGAGAAAAGCTTTAATATTTGAGCTCTCTTTGTATCACCTCATTCAATGGTGATTGCTATCAAAAGATAGACTTCACCAAGGTTTTTCAAAATGATTTTGAAATGATTTTAAAACCTTTAAATTCAATTTCCCAAACATCTCACTTTTATCTAAGTGTATGAAACACATACAAGTCAATTATTCTAGTGAGATGTGGGTTTTGGTTAATTAGGGTCTCATGCATTTATCTAGGCAACACTATTTGACTCCCTTATGTATGAGACTTCAAATCAAGCCATAGTCCTTAAATCCATATTATTTATGCATGAATGATGATTATGGCATAATGATAACAAGAATAAGAGTATGTGCTAAAATCATGATGTCATGGCATGTGAATGAAATCTCAGCATACATGATATGTAAAAATAACCCTAAATATGATCATGACATTTTATATGATAAAAATAAATATGATGTCATGACATGACAAGACAAACAAAGCATGACAAGTATAAAATATTAAGGTATAAGATACCTAAATGTTAAGCCAAAATTTCCATTTTTTAAGATTAAGTTCATTTTGCCTTAAAGCCAACTATCCCCCTAGTGTGTTAAAAATCCAAAATGGCACACCATGACTCCTAAGATCTACTTGTGCCAATTTAATCAATTTTCATCTTCTCAAATCACATTGGCACATCCTAAAGTGTCAACTCTACCACAGCTAGGTTAACTACCCATCCACTTAGGGTTGACACACCCTAACCCATCTAGCGTGAATCGATCACGCTCCTAGGAACCCAATACCTATTGGAGCTCCTTGGGTTAACAAGGTATTCACTAGGGATAACTTTCCTAGATACATTCCTAATGACCCTTTTTGGCTTTGAAGCTTTAGTCATTTGGGCCTTTCCTAGGTCAACTCTAGAGGTAACTTCTCCTTTGACCTTCTTAGTGGCTACCTTAGATTTTCTTGAATTTTGAGCCACAAGACACTTACCATGGTTAGTCTTAGGGATAACATCCCTATTAACCTTGGTTTTGCTAGACCTAGATTTAGTTCCATAATCAAATGGAACATTGTGATAGGATTTAGGTTTGTGACCCAAACCTTTCTTGCCCTTAACTGGTTCTTGTCTTCTAGGTCCTAAATTTTGATCCTTTGACCCCATAATTGAGTTTGTCATAATTTTGAGGGTCTTTTCCAATTTTTCAAGCCTTGACCTCAAGGCTCGGTTCTCTAATTCTAATTTTCCCAATTTTGATATATCATTAGATTTTTGGGAACGACTCTTCCTCTTAGGCATGTGCCTACCCTTTTTAGGGTTAATGCCTAAATTTTCTTCTATCCTCCTAATTGACTCCTTAGGTAGGATTTTTCTAGAATTAATGTGTCTAGGTTTGTCCTTAGGTAAATCAACATGCTTGGCACCTAAACAAAAATATCTATTATTTCTACTAGCATGCTTTTTATGATTAACAATAGCAATAGAACTAAAATGATTTTTAGCATGCTTATTAACCTTAGAAATTGAAGGTGCATTAAATTTTACCTTAGTGTTTACTTTAAAAACTCCCCCTACTTGTGTAGCTCCTTCTTGCCCCTTCTTTCTCCCCCTAGGGCATTGGCTTCGGTAGTGTCTTCTTTGATTGCATTTGAAGCACACAATGTGCTCTTTGCTCTTCTTAGCGAGGACTCCGATATCCTTTGACTTTTGGTTGACTTTTGGTGCTGGTACTATCTCCTTAGCCAATTTTGGGCATTTGCTCTTGTAATGCCCTTTTCCCCTACACTCAAAGCAAATTATGTGATCTTTATTATTAAGAATTGCATTTGAGTTACCTAGGGTGATGGAAGCCTCTTGTGTTAGGGCAATCTCTTGCCGTAATATGGTTTTGATGGTGTGGCAAAGGGTTTAAGTTAGTGTGTTATGTTGATTTGATATGTGCGTTGAAGTCGTGCAGGACTTAGTAATTCGCACATGGAGCCGTGGCGAGTTTCACATCTCATGACTCGTGCCTTGAGTCGGTGAAGGATAGCTTTGCGGAAGCCGTGCGCTTGGAGCATCCGAGGGACCACCGGACGAGAAGCTTGGAGTGAAGCCGGAGGAAGTAGACTTCGAGGCAAGAGACGCGAAGGAGCATTGCAGAGCCGTGCGCCTGATGCTGCCGAGGGACGTGGCCGCAAACGAAGAGAACTTCGAAGGCGAGGGACTCCAAGGGATGAGAGTGAGCGATTGTAACCCGGGAAGGGGTAGCTCTTAGGTGAAACTTGGTCATTTGGCCAAGTGTCGGATGGGTTTTCCCGACACCAGTCGACTGCCATGTCATGGCAGTCGACTGCTCTGAGTCGAATGTAGTTCGACTGGTATCCGACTGATGGGTTTATGCCCAGCAGTCGACTGCCATGGAATGGCAGTCGACTGCCAGAGGATATCGCAGGATATCGCGAGCCTGAAACCGATCGGGCGCCGATCGACTGAGGCGTGAATGATCGTGGTGAGGTCCATCAGTCGACTGCCAAGAGTTCCGTTGGACTACAACGGTCGGGATCCGACGTGTTCGAAGGTCGTTATAGTGACGGCAGTTGACTGCCAAGGGCAGCAGTCGACTGGTGGCGGCCAACGGGAAGAAATCAGCCCTCTCTATAAAAAGAGAGGGTGTGAGCCTTTGAGAGGCTAATGCTTATGCTCCAAGTGATCTTCCTAGTGCCCCACAAGCTCTAAACTCTTCTTACTTGTTTTTACTCCATTCTTATTGTAAGAAGAGTGATCTTGATTGTAAAGGTTACCTCCACCTAGCTTGGTGCAAAGGAGAGACCAATAGTGATTGGCTTTGGAGGGGTGATTCACCTTGGACGAATCGGACCGTGGATTAGCGGCGTAGCCGTAAACCACGTTACATCTTCTTGTTAGCATTTGTGTTTTCATTTATTGCTTTGTCTTTATTGTTTATGCTTCCGCTTGTGCTAACGATTGTGTAGACGAGCAAACGAACGAGAGAATTCCGACATCCATCGTAAGTGGGCTATTCACCCCCCTCTAGCCGGCCAATCGATTCACTACAAGTGGTATCAGAGCCAAGGAAAGCTTGTCGAGGACTAACCGCCACAACAAGCAATTTTCGAAATGGCCGGCTCCAACATCCATCCTCCGAAGTTCGACGGCGAATTCTCTTGGTGGAAAAAGAGAATGGAGGTATTCTTCGAGACCGATTTTGATATTATGCTTATAATGGAAAATGGTTTCGAGTTGCCTAGGGATGAAAGGGGTGAACCAATTGAAAAATCACGTTGGACTAAGAAGCAAAGAGAGGAGCACCTTGCAAACTCAAAGGCAAAACATCATCTTCTAAATGTGCTCCCTCAACAAGAGATCAACCGGATCGGAGAATGTGCTAGCGCCAAAGAGATGTGGGAAAAGCTTGTAGAACTCCATGAAGGCACATCCGAGGCCAAGCTAGCTAGGAGAGACCTCCTCCGCTTCCAACTCTCAAACATCAAATTAGAAAAGGGAGAAAAGGTAACTTCCCTACATTCTAGATTTAAAGGAATATTAATTGGGCTAACAAGTGTAGGAGAAAAGCTCTCCAACCGAGATATGGTAATGAAGGCCATAGATGTCTTTCCCCAGTCCTCAAGATGGAGCTCCATGGTGGATTCGTTTTACATCTCCAAGAACTTGGAAGTAAGTACCTTGGAGGAATTTTTCTCAACAATGGAGCTCCACGAAACTAGGCTTGAAGGAATACAAGAAGAGCCTAGAATTCAACCCTCAAGAGGAGTAGCTTTGATAGCGAACAAGGGGAAGAAGAAGATGGAAATCTCCTCCTCCTCCGATGATGAAGCATCCTCATCCTCCTCCATGGATAGCACCGAAGAAGCCTATATGGTAAGGAGGGTAAGATGTGCTTTAAAAGGTTTTCATTTTCATAAATCAAATGATAGGAATAGGAGACCAAGGGGGAAGGTCATATGCTACAATTGCCAAGGAGAGGGGCACATAAGGGACAATTGTCCTCTCCTAAACAAGAGCAAGGAAGAGAGGAAAAAGAAAGAAGAAAAGAAGAAGAAAAAGGGGAGCAAGAAAAAGAAGGAAGAGGAGAAGAAGACAAAAGAAAAGGAAAAGACCAAAGCTCTAAAGGCAAGGACTTGGGATGACCCATCCTCATCCTCCTCATCATCATCGGATGAGGAGAATGCCTTTGTCACCAATTTGGCCTTGATGGCCTTTGATGACTTGGATTGCTCTTCATCCGAAAATGAAGGATCAAGCTTAAGAGGAGAGAGCTCAAGTGAAGGGGGAGCTTCTACATCCTCCTCATCCGAAGAAGAAGAAGAGGATATGGAAACTATGGTAACGAAAGCCTCTCCTAAGAAAATAGTTTCCATAATTTCTAGTTTAACTAAGGACTTATTTGGAATGAAAAAGAAAAATAAAAGCATGCTTAATCAAATTAAGGCATTAGAAAATAAGCTAGAAAATGCATTCTTAAATGATAATATTTCTTCTAGCTTAAATGATGCATGCTCACATGACCTTTATGTGCCATTAGATGTTAGTGATGCATGTATAAATGAAAATAGGGCCTTAAGGGAAAAGGTAGATTATTTAACAAAAGCCCTAGAAAAATTCACAATTGGCTCCAACACATTGAACATGATCTTAGGGAGCCAAAGAGCTAGCTTCAACAAAAAGGGCCTAGGCTACAAGGAAAAGAAAAATGAAAAGGCCTATAAATGCCTAATTGCTAGGGGTCAAGATAAAAAGAAGGTAATAGCTAGGAAATGGATCCCCAAGGAGTATCTAGTGAACCCAATAGGAAAGAACTTATTTTGGGTTCCAAAATCCATCCTTAAGGGTTAGGATAACTCTAGGGTAGTCAACCATATGGAATTAGCCTATATCATATTTTGGTTGACTTAGGATGGCGGGACAACATTTTTAGAATAGTGTTGGGTGATGATAACGTGCCCATAAATAGATAATAATGCATAAATCATGATGATTAATGTAATTGTTAGGTATGTTTG
The DNA here is from genome assembly GCA_025175895.1 of Wurfbainia villosa. Taxonomy (NCBI): domain Eukaryota; kingdom Viridiplantae; phylum Streptophyta; class Magnoliopsida; order Zingiberales; family Zingiberaceae; genus Wurfbainia; species Wurfbainia villosa. Next base: position 122,132,270 of record CM045990.1, read on the forward strand.
AAATCATGATTTATGATTTTAATATTTGGCACGTAATCATGAGAAATAGGGTTGAATCATGCTTTAGGTGATACTTTGCTTATTATCATCATATAATACCTAATGCATGATTATTATTCAATGAATACATGTATTTCATGATCATAATGTAAAATTAATTGACATATGCCTTTATGATCATGATGATTGTTAGGTTGATACTTAACCATGATAGAATTGCATGAATACAAGGGTTAAGTATATACAAATACCCCCTAGGATGCATCTCACACTCACCATAGGCTACCTTGATTGAAAACTTAGCATGAGTGAGATGTTAGGATGATACAAATGTCCACTAATGCCTATGGCATTTAGATGGTCATTTAAAGTATCAAAATAGCAATAATAGACCAATCATGGGGAAGGCTTATGTTTAATTCATAGACATATTGCCCAAAGATCATGGTTGGATATTTCATAAGTTTTCAAAACAATTTCTTACTTTAAAATCTGTGTATTCATGTTTTGAAACAATTGGATACAAAACTAGGTGTTAAAATGGATACTAACATGCTCAAAAACTAGTGTTTTTTAAAGCCTTTAGAATTTTGGCAAATCTCAGAAAATATAATTATTTTTCTTGAAAAACTACTTTTCATTGATAGATATACTTAAAAGAAATATGTTCCCCAAATTTCATGATTTTTTGAATTTTCTGGAATTAATAATGCATTTATGAAATTCATCTAGAAAATCAAAAATTCGGATTCCTTTGTGCCATACCGATAGCAATGAATCGATGGATCAGTGAATAATACAAGAACCTGATTTTATCAGGTTTTGACTGATTTTAATGTATGTTTCTCTTTATACTTGATGCCATGAGTTTATAACTTAGTATTAATCTTTTTGATGGTGTCAAAGGGGGAGAAATGATTATGTTTAAGTTAATTATGATAGGGGGAGAAATTAAGGGGGAGTTTCATGGATTAATGGGGAGTTACATGTTGCTATATCATGTTTATGTTTACATGCTTTCTTTCCTTTAAAATTTATATCAAATGTTTTTACCTAACTTAAACGGATTGCCACACATCAAAAAGGGGGAGATTGTTAGGGCAATCTCTTGCCGTAATATGATTTTGATGGTGTGGCAAAGGGTTTAAGTTAGTGTGTTATGTTGATTTGATATGTGCGTTGAAGTCGTGCAGGACTTAGTAATTCGCACATGGAGCCGTGGCGAGTTTCACATCTCATGACTCGTGCCTTGAGTCGGTGAAGGATAGCTTTGCGGAAGCCGTGCGCTTGGAGCATCCGAGGGACCGCCGGACGAGAAGCTTGGAGTGAAGCTGGAGGAAGTAGACTTCGAGGCAAGAGACGCGAAGGAGCATTGCAGAGTCGTGCGCCTGATGCTGCCGAGGGACGTGGCTGCGAACGAAGAGAACTTCGAAGGCGAGGGACTCCAAGGGATGAGAGTGAGCGATTGTAACCCGGGAAGGGGTAGCTCTTAGGTGAAACTTGGCCATTTGGCCAAGTGTCGGATGGGTTTTCCCAACACCAGTCGACTGCCATGTCATGGCAATCGACTGCTCTGAGTCGAATGTAGTTCGACTGGTATCCGACTGATGGGTTCATGCCCGAGCCGATCGCCATGGAATGGCTGATCGCCGAGGATATCGCGGCAGAATCGCTCGTAGCCGATCGGGCGGCCAACTACGAGGCGTGATCGGTGAGGTCCATCAGTCGACTGCCAAGAGTTCCGTTGGACTACAACGGTCGGGATCCGACGTGTTCGGAGGCCGTTATAGTGATGGCAGTCGACTGCCAAGGGCAGCAGTCGACTAGTGGCGGCCAACGGGAAGAAATCAGCCCTCTCTATAAAAAGAGAGGGTGTGAGCCTTTGAGAGGCTAATGCTTATGCTCCAAGTGATCTTCCTAGTGCCCCACAAGATCTAAACTCTTCTTACTTGTTTTTACTCCATTTTTATTGTAAGAAGAGTGATCTTGATTGTAAAGGTTACCTCCACCTAGCTTGGTGCAAAGGAGAGACCAATAGTGATTGGCTTTGGAGGGGTGATTCACCTTGGACGAATCGGACCATGGATTAGCGGCGTAGCCGTGAACCACGTTACATCTTCTTGTTAGCATTTGTGTTTTCATTTATTGCTTTATCTTTATTGTTTATGCTTCCGCTTGCGCTAACGATTGTGTAGACGAGCAAACGAACGAGAGAATTCCAACATCCATCGTAAGTGGGCTATTCACCCCCCTCTAGCCGACCAATCGATTCACTACATATTGATCTTCACTTCTCCCGGATGTAGATGCCTCTTCTCGTTCTTGCTCTGTGATGGAAGATGCCTCAATGCTAGAGGTGGAGGTTTCCTCCAATTCTTCAACATCCTCAGATCCGGATGTTGATGGACATTCTACTTCGGTTTTCTTCTCTACTTGGGCCGATTCGAAATTTTCGTGGAATTTGACCACCTTATCCCACAATTCCTTGGCATCCCCATATTCACCTATCTTGTACAAGATATGGTAGGTATTAATTTAATTAACATTGTTGTTACCTTAACCGTTGTCTTGAAATATTGTCGTTGTTCCTCTGTCCATCTTGATTTTACTAACGTCTTGTTGTCTTCACCCCTAGGTACTTCAAAACTATTTTCAATTGTTATCATCATATCAAAATCGGTTTCAAAATATACCTCCATCCTTTTCTTCCACCAAGAAAATTCTCCTTTGAATTTCAGTAGACGGATGTTGGAGCCGGCCATCTTGTCGTGCTTGTGTTAGCGATGAGTCTGTGACAAGCTCCTCGCTCTGATACCACTTGTTGGAGGATCGGTGGCTAGCTAGAGGGGGGTGAATAGCCCTTTTCATGTGCGATGATGGAATTCAATCTTTCTTGCGTGCTCATCTCTACAATTTGCATTAGCACAACGGAAATACGAATACAACACAAAGAAATATACAATCGCACACAAATACACATGGATATACGTGGTTCAGAACCTTAGGGTTTCTATCCATGGGCCGAGCTCAACGAGCTCTTGTTATGCGCACATCACTAACAAAACTCCTTCTAAACAACAAGTCGGAGGTGGAGAAACCTCGTATAATCAATTACAATGTAATACAAAAGTACAAGCAAATACAAAAACAATACGAAAGAAAACTTTACACAAATGGCTTTGATCACTTTTGCTTGTTGCTTGCTTTGGTTTAACTCTTGAAGGTTTGGAATGTAGCAGCAATTTCCCTCCAAAATCTCCCCAAAAACTCTTGCAAAATCCTCCATCTCGAGCTCCATTTATAACCTGCATCGAGCTGATTTTGCGCCAATCAGTCGACTGATTGTGACCATCAGTCACTGGTCCTATAATCATTGTCTCACAACGACTTGATCCACGCTGGACAATTTCCAATGGATCCATCATTAGTCGACTGATAATGCCCATCAGTCGACTGATGAACCCATCAGTCGAGTGCTCACCGTGATCACTTGACTGGAAAACCTCGCGCGAATTCACTCACGATCGGTCATTGCCATCCCTCGGCGATTGGTGATGGTGTCTTCGATCATTGCCATCCCTTAATGCGATCATTGTTTAACAACAGTCGATTGAACACGGATCGAATGCAATCGACTTGGAGCAGTCGATTGGTACCTATACCAGTCGACTGATATCGGGTAAACCTCAAACACCAAGTTCTTTGAGCATCCGACCATCGAGTAAAACCTCAAACACCATGTTTGAGCATTCGACACATAGTCTTAGCCACTTGGCCAAGTCCACCTCATCCTCTCATGGAGTTCCCCACCGAAGCTCTCTTCCCTCGGCCTACATCCCTCGGATGCACCAAGTACACAGCTTCGCAATTCCATCCTTCGCGTCTCTTGCCCTCGAAATCTTCTTCTTTTGAGCCTCACTCCATTCTCTCCCCGTACGGTGGTCCCTCGGATGCACCAAGCGCACAACTTTGTAATGCCATCCTTCACTGACTCAAGGACCCCTAGCCTACGAGACTAGTGAACTTGCCAAGTCCTCAAGACTTCCCACACCAAGCCTCATGCTTGGATTTTTCATGCCAAGCCCCATGCTTGGACTTTCACCGCCAAAACTATACACTTGGACTTACGTGGCCAACCCATGTTGGACTTTCCAAACACCAAGCCCTATGCTTGGATTTTCCCAACACCAAGCCCCTTGCTTGGACTTTTCATAACAAAGGCTACACACTTTGATTTATATGGCCAACCCATGTTGGACTTCCCATGACAATCCCATGTCATATGTTTTGTCTAACATCAAAATATAGTTCGAGTTAAACTCGAGTCTGGTCAATCGTGACCTAGGCCAATTTCACCAACATAACCCTCTTAAAATTTGAAGCCTTGGTCATTTGGGTCTTCTCAAGGTTAACTCTAAGAGTAACTCCCATTGTAACCTTGCTAGTGACTTTCCGAGACTTTTTCAAAGCCTTAGTCACTTGACACTTGTCAAGATTAGCCTTAGGGATGACTTCCCTAGTAACCTTGACTTTCCTAGACCTAGACTTAGTTCCATAGTCAAATGGAACACTATGGTAGGTTGACATTACCTTCTTGGATATAGGCTTGTGACTCAAACCTTTCTTGTCCTTAGGCAAATCTTGCCTCCTAACACCTAAGTTTTAACTCCTAGACCCTTTAATTGAATTTTTCATAATTTGAAAGGTCTTTTCTAATTTTTCAAGCCTTGACCTTAAGGCTTGGTTTTCTACCTCTATTTTGTCCAATTTTGATTTTTCATTAAGTCCTTGGACATATTTCTTCCTAGGTATGTGTCTAGATTTCTTGGGGTTAATGCCTAAGTTCTTCTTATCATTAGGTAGAGTTGATCTAGAATTGTTCTTAGGCAAACTAACATGTTTAGCACTTAAGCAATGGTATTTATTATTATTTCTAGCATGCTTGTTATCATGAACAATTGCAAGTGAATTAAAAACATTCCTAGCATACTTTCTATCATTACATGAATTACGAGAATTATTCAAAATATACCTTAGGGTTTACCTTAGCTCCCCCTATATGTGATGCTCTTCTCATGTCCTTCCTAGGGTGACTGGAGGAACGTTGATGACTGCTAGAGGGGGGGGGTGAAAAGCGCGTTCGTTGACAAGATGGAAATCGATCGTGTTCATCTCTACAATACTTGTTATACACAGTGGAATGTATATAATAACAATAACAAAAATAAAGACACAAACACAATCACAAATACAAGCGATATAATATGGTTCGGAACCTTAGGGTTCCTACTCCACGGGTTGAGCTCAATGAGCTCGAGTGATGAACACACCAATTCTAAAACTCCTTCTTGACAACAAGTCGAAGGTGGAGAAACCTCGTACAAGCGATTACAAAAGAAATATAATGAAATACAATAAATACACTAAGCAATACACAAAAATAAGTAAAGAACACTTTACACAATAACTTTGGATTGCTTCCTTGTTGCTTGCTTTAGATTGGTCTTGAAGGTCTGGAATGTAGCAGTAATTCTCCTCCAAAATTGCCCCAAAAATCACTGCCAAATCCTCCTCCATGAGCTGCTTTTATAGCCTACATTCGGGCTAGATTCGTTCCTCACAGTCGCCTACCATAAGGACCTAGTCAACTGCCAATAGTACCATTGTGAGACAACGACTTAATCCACGTTGACATTCAAGGTAACGGTTACACTGACAGTCAACTGCCATTACCCAACAGTTGACTACCAGGGCCGTAGCTAATTAACCAGTCGGCTACGTAACATTCTGCTCTCGCAACTGCGACCAGCAATCGACTACCATCCATGGCAGTCGATTGCTCAAGCCATCAGTTGACTGCCCAATGCTAGCAGTCGGCTGCCAGGCCATTTCATGTAGTTGAACACCAGTCGACTCTGATCAGTTCCATTGGTCATAATCCCAGTTGACTGCCAAGAGTCAACTCAGATGTCAAGTGTCAAAACACTTGACCAATCGACTGGTCCAAAGCCCCAGTTGACTGATAACCTCAAACATGAGGTTTAACTCCAAGTATGATGCTCTCATACTTGTTAGACTACCCTTAGCCTAGACCTAAGCCTTTTAGCTACCTCCGTCAGTCTCATGCCTATCAGATTCCTCCAAGTCATCCATGACTTGTTCATCCATACGCTAGACTTCAGGTGCTTCCATCGGCTATTGTCATGCTAAGCTAGTCTATACCGCCAAGGCACATTGGGCTTACGCTGCCAAGATACACGCTTGGATTTTACGTCACCAACCATTCGACTTATGCTACTAAGACTCTTGCTTGGACTTTACGCCACCATTATCAACCCTTGGACTTCTCATGCCAACCCATGTTGGACTTTCGAATTGCCAAGACTCAAGCTTGGACTTTCCATGCCAACCTATGTTGGACTTTCCAATTGCCAAGACTCAAGCTTGGACTTTCCATGCCAAGTACCCATGACTTGGACTTTTCATTGCCAAGTGTCCCACTTAGACTTTCCCATTGCCAAGTGTCCCACTTGGACTTTCCATGTCAAGCACTCAAGACTTAGACTTTCCCATGACAATCACATTGTCATACATTTTGTCGAACATCAAAATATCGCTCGAGTCAAACTCGAGTCTAGTCAATCGTGATCTGGGCCGATTGCACCAACAATCTCTCCCTTTTTGATGTTTGACAAAAACCACAAACACCTTTGAGTTAGGCCACCTAACTCAAATCTCCTTACCAATTCTCCCAAATTGGTAATCTCCAAACTCATCCATCAATTCTCCCATAACTTCTCCCGTTAATTCTCCCCCTTTTTGACATACATCAAAAAGGTTCTCCCCAAGAGTGTCAATGTCTCATATCCCAATGAGATCTTACAATCTCCCCCTTGGTCCAAAAATACCTAGGATGCCTTCACTCTTCCTAGTGATAAGTCTCATATCACTCAAGAGAGGCAATCTTACAAACTCTCCCAATTTCCAAATTGGGCATCTCACATTTCCATTTCTCTAAAATTCTCCCCCTCATGAGGAAGAACACATCAATCATCCCATGAAGGATAACCTCCCCCTAAGGCTTGCTCCCCCTTGACCATTGCACCAACAATGTCCTTGGAGAGTCCCTAAGCCTATAGGAACACTAAACCATCAAAATTAAGGTTAAATGTTCAACCTTGAACTTTCACACCTTAAAATTTGATACACACCCAAACAACTCTCTTAATCCATATCCAATAGATTTTCACCCTTTCTAATGCTTTCCAAAGCATATCCTAGGGTTAGGAGCAATTAGGGTAGCCTAACATAGTTGAAATTAGACTAAACAAACCTTGTTTACCCGAAATCAGGCCTGATAGTTGACTCTGACAGTCAACAGTTGACTGCCTTTGACGCCAGTCGACTAATTTCTATAAATACAGAATTTCAGTAATCAGAAATGAAATTCAAAAAATCATAAGTAATTATATATAATTTGAAAAATCTTAAAACTTCATACGCATAATACTTAAGTCAATCATTATGGGTGAAAAATATTTAAAAATTAAATTACCCATTAAATAGTGAGTTTGACACAAAGCTCAAAACCATTGAAAAGTTCAATGTTTTGGCCCTACTTTGTATCAACTCTCTCAATGATGATTCCTATCAAAAGATAGACTTCACCAAGGCTTTCTAAAATGATTTTAAAATATTTTTGAAAATTTATATTGGATCATGATCAATGGGCTCAATGCACATGACTTGCACATTAGCTTTCCCCATGATCCACCCATGCTATAAGATGAGTTTGAGTTCATCTAGATGCAAAAACTATGCACCTTGAACTTAACTCATTTCCTAGCATCTCACATGTGTCTAGGGTGTATCAATACACACACATGTCAATGTGATATGAGATGTGGATTTTGTTCATCCTAATCTAGGTTTTCATGTATTTTTTTAAGGCAACACTACTTGATTCCCTTATACATGGGACTTCAAGCCATACCATAGTCCTTAAATCAATTTTAATCAAACCTAAATGCATGAATGATGATTATGACATAAAATTATAGCATAAATAAGCATGTGCCAAAAATCATGATGTCATGACATATAAATAAAAACTAAACATACATGACACACAACTAAACCCTAGAAATTAATCATGACATTTTACATGATTTAAAATAAACATGATGTCATGACATGGTAATGGCAAACAAATCATGGGAAATAAAATATAATGGTATAAAAATACCTAAATTTTAATGTTAATTGCCATTTATTAGAATTAAATTCATTCTGCGATATAATCACTCATCCCCCAAGTGTGCCAAAAACTCAAAATGACACACCATGACACTAAGCCTAATTTGTGTCAATTTGATAAAATTTTCAAACTTCTTAAATGATATTGACACATCCTAAAATCCTTTAGGATTATAAGATCAAACTTATTTCCAAGGTACCCATAACCTTGAAAATGACCTAAAGTGTTACCTTTACCATGGTTAGGTTTACTACCCATCCATTTAAAGTTGACACAACCTAACCCATTTAGCATGAATCGATCACGCTCCTAGGAACCCAAAACCTATTTGAGCTTTGAACTCCTTGTGTTTACTAGGTACTCCTTAGGGATGACCTCCCTAGATACCCTCCTAATGACCCTCTTAGGCTTGGTAGCCTTGGTCATTTGGGTCATGCCTAGGTTAACTCTAGGGGTAACTCCCCTTGTAACCTTCTTAGTGGCTTCCCAAGGTTTCTTCGAAACCTTAGCCACTAGGCACCTACCATGGTCAACTCTAGGGATGACTTCCCTTGTGACCTTGGTTTTCCCAAACCTAGTACTAGTTCCATAATCGAATGGAACATTATGATAGGAAGACTTATCTACCTTGGACCTAGGCTTGTGGCTCAAGCCTTTCTTGCCCATAGATGAGCCTTGCCTCCTAGACTCTAGGCTTTGACCATTTGACCCTTTAATTAAATTTTGCATCCTTGCAAGGGTCTTTTCAAGTTTTTCAAGCCTTGACCTCAAGGCTTGATTTCTAACTCTAATCTTCCCAATTTAGATTTGTCATTAATCTTTTGGGAATGAGACTTCCTAGGCATATGTCTATGGTTCTTGGGATTAATGCCTAGATGGTCTTCTATCTTCCTAATACTTTCCTTAGGTAGGATTTTTCTAGGGACATTAGTCTCAAATTTCTCTTTAGTTCTAAGGTTACAACTCTTAGCACCTAAACAAAAATATTTGTTATTCCTAGCATGCTTTTCATGAACAATAGTAAGAGTGTTTAAATTATTTCTAGCATGCTTTTTAACATTAAAATTTGAAGGTGCATTATTAAAATATACCTTAGGGTTTGCCTTAGCTCCCCCTATATGTGATGCTCCTTCTTGGCCCTTGGTTATCTTCCTCCTAGGACATTGGCTCCTATAATGCCCTTTTTGATTGCAATTGAAGCACACCACATGCTCCTTGCTTTTAATTGTTGGGGCACCGACATCCTTGACCTTTGGCACCGATAGAGCCTTCTTGACCTTCTTAGGGCACTTGATTTTATAGTGCTCATATTCCCTACACTCAAAACACATAATATGATTTTTATTATTAACACATGTTTTTGAGTTACCTAGGGTGATGGTGGAGGCCTCTTGAGCTTGTTCATCACTTCTCCCGGAGGTAGAAGCTTCATCTTGCTCTTGCCCTTGCTCCGACAATCTAATCTCCTCCCCCTCAATCCTAGAGGTGGAGGCTTCCTCTACTTCTTCCTCTTCTACTGATCTGGAAGTTGACTCCTTCTCAACTTCTGACTCCTCACTTTCTTGTGAGAATGAGCTTGATTCTTCGGCCTCCTCCGATTGAGCCGATGAGCATTCTTCGGGCTCCTCTATTTCTTGAGTCATTAAGGGTTCTTCATGATATTTCGCCAATTTGCTCCAAAGCTCCTTGGCATCCTTGTATTCACCTAAGCTATAGAATATATCATTAGGAATCAAATCGACCAAGAATTTAATTATTTTATTGCTCTTTCGAATTCTTCGAGTTGTTCCTCGATCCACTTTTTCACTTTGAGGAATCCTTCCTTAGGCCCTCTTAGAAATTTGAATCCTTCCATCAAGGTGTCCCATTCTTTAATGTCTCTCATCATGATGAAGTCTTCAATCCCTGCCTTGTTAGTGTCAGCCCTTAGTACCAATCATGAGATTATTGATTAGGGATCATATGTATCATATTTCATTAATAACATGCAAAGATTGATTATTATATTTACTTTATGCGTGTGCCAACTAAATAAATATAATAATACCCTTGAATAGTAGGTTCTAATCTACAGTATATCAATTGGTAGAATTGATTATGGGAAGCTATAGAAAATACTATACTTAAACATTCCTGGTCAAGTATTGTATTAATAGATAAAGGCATATATTAATACATTGAGACTAGCATGTAGGTGAATGAATGACTTGATCTCACAAGTCATGGACATGTGATATCACATTGACACATGGGTATATATATTGGAGAATATATGTACTGAATTGACCCGCCATGAGAAAGTTTCATGGATCATTATATGAAGTGTCATAAACTTTCTTATGTGACTATTAGAATAAATAGTTCTTAGACCTGAAATCACTATGGTTCCCTACATATGGAGCTATGTACTTTGGTATTGTCAAATGTCACCGGTAATAAGGTGGACTATAAAGGCGATCACTGGGTATGTAATAAATTATGCAGAGAGATGTGAGTGATGTAGATGGGATCTAGCCCTCCCATATGATGGGAGTGATATCTTTGGCCTCTTGATAGAGTATAACCATGAAATGCATGTCCATGCTCAAATGAGTCATAGCTCATTTGTTTGAGTGAGTCTACTTGGGGATCAAGAAACATAAAGATCGATAAGGGGATGACATGATCTATGCCTCATTGATCGATCTAAGATATCAAGGATAGAAAGACACCGTCATACAAGATAATAGTTACAGAAAGGTTTTGTCAGATCTTGACATTTTCATAACTTAGGTAGCAATGATGCATTGCTAGATGCCACTCATTGCTTATGTGTTTAAAGTGGTTTAGAGATATTGCCAACATTACAAAAACCTATAGGGTCACACACAAAGAACATGTTGTTTTGGAGATGACATTCATTTTAGTTTGACTAAATGAACATTAGACATTGAATTGGATTCATTGAAAGGATTGGATTTGAGTTAGACTCAAATTAAATGGCCGAATTTGAGTTGGACTCAAATTGATTTGACTTGAGTTGGACTCAAATCAATTTGGATGGAATAAATTCATCATGCATGATTAATATGGATTAATCATGCATTGAAGAGGGAAAATCAAAAGTTGGATGAATGGACTCAAATTGATTTGACTTGATTTGGACTCAAATCAATTTTGATGGTATAAATTTATCATGCATGATTAATGTGGATTAATCATGCATTGAAGAGGGAAAACCAAGAGTTGGATGAAACCTCTTTTCATGCATGATTAATGTGGATTAATCATGCATTGAAAAGGGAAAACCAAGGGTTGGATGAAACCTTTCATATTCATGGGATGAATATGAAAGGGGGCCTTGGATCATGATGTTTTTGGTTGAAAATTGCCATTGTTTTTCCCCTCTTCTTCCCTTGGACGAAATCTTCTCTTAGCCTAGCATCTTTTATGGTGTTGCTAGCACAACCTTTCACCAAAGAGTGTTCGTGTGGATACCATAGAGGCACGTACACTTGAATGTGCAAGAGATTCGACGGACCGTGAACAAACGGGATAAACAAAGGGCACGCATCAAAGGTATACCCTATAGGATAAGGCTTTATAGATCTATTCTTTAGTATGAGTTTTCTTTCGCATGGATCATTCGAGGGATCCTTTTTCCGCTGCGATTTTCTTATTTATCGCATAGGATTCCCAATAATGGTATCAAAGCCACTTGCAAAAGATCATACATAAAGATCGTCATAGATCATTGTGAATGATGTATGCCATGGTGCATGGTTATGATCCATTAATCCCGATGTGATTGTGGTTGTGTTGTGAGTGCATGTTGTAATTCATAATACGACCTGTGAGTCGTGCCTCCCTCTCTATTTTTCTAGTTGTAAAATAGATCTAGACTCGAATGTAACTCGAGTATTCTTATTTTGTAATGTATAAAATGACGAGTGGAAAGTCCATTGGAAGATGAAGTTACAAGAAGAATGCCAACGACACAAAACAACCAAAGGATGCGGTTGGAGGAGTTGCAATCCCTAGGTTGACCCATCGCTCTTCTCATTGGCTTGAGGAGATCGTAGATTCGGGCCATAACCATGTCACGTTTAAGCTTATATGTTGATATATGCTATGGTTATATGTGATGCATGTGATGTTTGTATGTGATGCATGTGTAGTTAGTTGTCACAAAAATTAAGGTCACTTATTATATGCCTACCAAAGTTTAATACTTACTATCACCTTGTCCAATCATAGCACATTTGCCAAAGCAAAGTGACTCGATTTACCTCGGTAAAGTACGACAGGACAATTGTGATGTCTGCCTATTAAACCTTGGGTTTGACTTAACTAAGCTCTCTCAATTAGATTGATGAACTTAGAGGCATAACTCATATGAGACATCTACCTACATTATACAAATATTGGGTGATTAGCCAAAGCTAACTCAAGATGAGTGGTAATTTAGAAGGATATCTCATGCAATGGGAACTATGAACAAATGTTGTCCATAATAAACAAGAGTTATATTAGATGTAATTGGTACAAGTTACCTACCTAACTTATATGCATCCTGGGCGATTAGCCAAAGCTGACTCAAGATGCGGTATAATATGGATCTTATCCCACTTTGTGACCAGTGGGAGAATCATTTAGTTAAAGGCCTAATTAAATGATTGAAATACGATACATTTCTGCATTTTTGTATTGTAGATCACCATGTTGTCAAATACATCTAACACACACTCTCTGCGATTTGTCCTTGATAAGGACAAGCTCACTGGAGCTAATTTCCTGGATTGGTACAGAAACTTGAGAATAGTCCTCAAGCAAGAATGAAAACTGTACGTCCTAGAGCAGTCCACTCCTGAACCACCCACCCCTATGACCACTCGTGTTGACAAGGATGCTTATAAGAAGCATCAAGATGACGTATTGGATGTGTCATGCCTTATGCTTGCCACCATAACCTCTGAGCTTCAGAAGCAGCATTAGAACATGGATGCCTATGGTATGGTTGAGCATTTGAAACAACTATATCAGGGACAAGCAAGGCACGAGAGATACGAAGTATCAAAGGCTTTATTTCAATGCAAAATGCAAGAAGAAACTCCCGTAGGCACTCATGTACTCAAGATGATTGGGTACGTTGAGAACCTAAGGAGATTGGGATTTCCATTGGGCCAAGAGCTGGCCACTGATCTTGTTCTGTAGTTATTGCCAGAAGGCTACAGTCAATTTTTCATGAACTACAACATGAATAAATATGACAAGCCTTTACTTGAGTTGTTGAGTATGTTACAAACTACTGAACTCAACCTTAAGAAGGCAAAGCCTGGTACCATTTTGATGGTGAACAAAGGAAAAGGCAAAGGCAAGCAGAAGCCTAAAGGTAAGGGTAAGACCCAAGACAAAGGCAAAGGTAAGGAAAATGAATTGAAACCCAAAGGAGGGGTGTCTAAGGAAGGGGAATGCTTCCATTGCGATGAGACTGGGTATTGGAAGAGAAACTGCAAGCTATACTTGGAAGAGGTGAAAAATAAGAGAAGTGAGACTTCTGCCTCAGGTATATATGTTATAGAACTCAATTTATCTATCTCGTCTTCTTGGGTATTAGATACCAGCTGTGCTTCTCACATTTGTACCAATGTGCAGGGCCTTTGAAAGACTAGATCAATGACGAAGGGCGAAGTGGACCTATGAGTAGGCAATGAAGCAAAAGTTGCCACCATCGCTGTAGGGACATATTCCTTATCTTTGCCCACTGGGCTTATCTTAGAACTAGAGGACTGTTGTTATGTGCCTGCCTTGACAAAAAACATTATCTCCATTTCTTGTTTAGACAAGAAAGGTTTCTCATTTGTAATAAAGGACAAGTGTTGTTCCATTTATTTACATGATATATTTTTTTGTAGTGCACACCTTGTGAATGGTCTCTATCTTCTATATCTTGAAACCCCAATCTATAACATAAATACCAAATGGTTCAAATCTAATGATCTAAACCAAACGTATCTCGGGCATTGTCGCCTGGGTCACATAAATGAGAGTCGCATATCCTAGCTCCATAAGGATGGATTACTGGACTCATTTGATTTTGAATCATATGAGACATGCGAATCTTGTCTTCTAGGTAAGATAACCAAGACTCCATTTAGTGGACATGGCAAATGAGCTACTGATTTGTTAGAACTCATACATACTGATGTATGTGGGCCTTTCAATGTAGCAGCTAGAAGAGGGTATCGGTACTCCATTACTTTTACTGAAGATTTCAGTAGATATGGATATGTGTATCTTATGAGATACAAATCTGAGTCCTTTGAAAAGTTCAAAGAATTCAAGAATGAAGTACAAAAACAACTTGGTAAGAGTATAAAAGTACTTCGATCAGATCGAAGTGGGGAATACCTTAGCCAAACTTTTCGTGACTATCTCATTGAGTTTGAGATTAGATCTCAACTCACTCTACCTAGAACATCACAGTGGAATGGTATATCAGAAAGGAGAAATCATACATTATTAGATATGGTACGATCAATGATGACTGACACAAATCTTCCTTCTTTCTTCTGGGGATACGCTTTAGAGACGGCTGCTTTCACACTTAACCGCAACCCATCTAAGGCAGTCATAAAGACACCATATGCAATATGGACTGGGAAAAGTCCCAAGATGTCTTTTGTGAAGATTTGGGGTTGTGAGGCTTATGTTCAACGTCAAGTCTCTGACAAACTAGACCCCAAATCAGACAAGTGCTACTTTGTAGGATATCCTAAGGAAACAAAAGGATATTACTTCTACAATCCCACACAAGACAAAGTGTTTGTCGCTAGAAATGGAGTATTTCTAGAAAAAGAGTTCATCTCTAGAAGAACTAGAGGGAGTAAAATACATCTTGAAGAAATTCAAGATCAAGATAGCACTAAGATGGAAATTGAACAGGCACCACCAAGTGTTGTGGATGATGAGATTGTTGCATAAGAAGTTGTGGAGCAACAACCTGTTCAAGTAGACCAACCTCTTCATAGGTCTGATAGGATACATCGTCAACCTGAGAGATATTCATTTCTCTTGTCTGACAATGATGACGTTATTTTATTGAGTTGAACGAGCCTACATCCTATCAGGAAGCTGTGATGAGCCCAGATTCTGAGAAACGGCTAGAGGCCATGAGATCCGAAATTGAATCCATGTACACTAACCAAGTATGGACTTTAGTTGATCCAACTGAAGGGGTCAAACCCATTGGGTGTAAGTGTGTCTTTAAGAGAAAGACTGACATGGATGGTCTTATGCATACCTATAAAGGGCGATTAGTAGCTAAAGGTTTCAAACAGATTCATGGTATCAACTATGATGAAACTTTTTCTCCAGTTGCGATGCTTAAGTCCATTCGGATCATGCTTGCTATTGCAGCTTACCACGATTATGAGATCTGACAAATGGATGTCAAAATTGCATTTCTAAATGGAAACCTCCTCGAGGATGTGTACATGACACAACCTGAGGGTTTTATAGATCCAAAGCATGCTGGTAAGGTATGCAAGCTGCAAAGGTCCATTTATGATTTAAAGCAAGCATCTAGAAGCTGAAATCTTCGATTCGATGATCCGATTAAACAGTTTGGTTTCATTAAGAATGAAGATGAACCCTGTGTCTACAAGAGGGTTAGTGAGAGCATAGTTATCTTTCTTATCTTGTATGTTGATGACATACTTCTCATGGGAAACGACATCCCTACGTTGCAGTCTATGAAGACTTGGCTTGGGAATTATTTCTTAATGAAGGACTTAGGTGAAGCAACCTACATTTTAGACATTAAGATCTATAGAGATAGATCTAAGAGATTTCTTGGCCTAAGTCAGAGTGCATACATTGACAAGGTGTTTAAACATTTTTCCATGCAGAACTCCAAGAAGGAATTTTTGCCAATGTCACATGGTGTGAGCCTTTTGAAGGCTCAATGCCCTTCTTCTAAGGAAGAAAGGGAACACATGGATTAGATCCCTTATGCATCTACTATAGGGTCTAGGGTCTATTATGTACACCATGTTATGCACTCATCTTGATGTCTCGTATGCTTTAAGCATGACGAGTAGGTACCAATCAGATCCAGGTGACAGTCACTGGATAGCCATCAAGAATATTCTTAAGTACTTGAGAAGAACTAAAGAATATTTCTTGATATTTGGAGGCAATGAGGAGCTCGTTGTAAAGGGTTACAATGATGCTAGCTTCCAAATGGACAAGGATGATTACAGATCGTAGTCAGGGTATGTTTTTTGTTTAAATAGTGGTGCTGTGAGCTGGAAGAGTTCAAAGCAAGACACAGTCATGGATTCTACTACAGAGGCCGAGTATATTGCTGCTTCTAATGCGACAAAGGAGGTTGTTTGGATCAGGAAGTTTGTTTCTGAGTTTGGTGTAGTTCCTAGCATCGTGAGCCCTATAGAGCTTTATTGTGACAACAACGGGGCTAAAATATAGGCTAAGGAAACTCGTTCTCACCAGCGTTCTAAACATATACTACAGCGGTTTCACCTCATTCGAAAGATCATCGATGGAGGAGATGTGTGGATATGCAGAGTAGATACTGATGCTAACATTGTGGATCCCATGACCAAGGCTTTGGCACAGAAAAAACATAATGGTCATACTAGGTCACTGGGTCTTAGAGATTACAGTGATTGACACTAGTGCTAGTGGGAGAGTATTAGTGTCATCCCTTAGTGTCAATCATGAGATGATTGATTAGGAATCATATGTATCATATTTTATTAATAACAGGCAAAGATTGATTATTATATTTACTTTATGCGTGTGCCAACTAAATAAATATAATAATGCCCTTGAATAGTAGATTCTAATCTACAGTATATCAATTAGTAGAATTGATTATGAGAAGCTGTAGACAACACAATACTTAAACATTCCTAGTCAAGTATTGTATTAATAAACAAAGGGATATATTGATACATTGAGACTAGCATGTAGGTCAATGGATGACTTGATCTCACAAGTTATGGATATGTGATATCACATTGACACATGCGTATATATATTGGAGAATATATGTACTGAATTGACCCGCCATTAGAAAGTTTCATGGATCGTTATATGAAGTGTCATAAACTTTCTCATGTGACTATTAGCATGAATAGTCCTTAGACCTGAAATCACTATAGTTCCCTATATATGGAGCTATGTATTTTGGTATCGTCAAACGTCACCCGTAACAAGGTGGACTATAAAGGCGATAACTGGTTTGTAACAAATTATACTGAGGGATGTGAGTAATGTAGATGAGATCTATCCCTCCCATATGACGGGAGTGATATCTTTGGCCTCTTGATAGAGTATGACCACAAAATACATGGCCATGCTCAAATGAGTCAATATGAGATATTGAGCTCATTTGTTTGAGTGAGTCTACTTGGGGATCAAGAAACATAAAGATCGATAAGGGGATGACATGGTCTATGCCTTATTGATCGATCTAAGATATCAAGGATAGAAGGACACCGTCATACAAGATAATAGTCACAGAAAGGTTTTGTC
This sequence comes from Wurfbainia villosa, assembly GCA_025175895.1. Taxonomy (NCBI): domain Eukaryota; kingdom Viridiplantae; phylum Streptophyta; class Magnoliopsida; order Zingiberales; family Zingiberaceae; genus Wurfbainia; species Wurfbainia villosa. Next base: position 122,150,067 of record CM045990.1, read on the forward strand.
AGATCCTAACATTTTCGTAACTTGGGTAGCAATGATGCATTGCTAGATGCCGCTCATTGCTTATGTGTCTAAAGTGGTTTTGAGACATTGCCAATATTATGAAAACCTATAGGGTCACACACAAAGATCATGTTGTTTTGAGGATAACATTCATTTTAGTCTGACTAAATGAACCATTAGGCATTGAATTGGATTCATTGAAAGGATTGGATTTGAGTTAGACTCAAATTAAATGGTTGAATTTGAGTTGGACTCAAATTGATTTGACTTGAGTCAGAATCAAATCAATTTGGATGGAATAAATTCATCATGCATGATTAATGTGGATTAATCATGCATTGAAGAGGGAAAATCAAAAGTTGGATGAATGGACTCAAATTGATTTGACTTGATTTGGACTCAAATCAATTTGGATGGTATAAATTGATCATGCATGATTAATGTGGATTATTCATGCATTGAAGAGGGAAAACTAAGAGTTGGATGAAAGCTCTTTTCATGCATGATTAATGTGGATTAATCATGTATTGAAGAGGAAAAACTAAGGGTTGGATGAAATCTTTCATATTCATGGGATGAATATAAAAGGGGGCCTTGGATCATGATGTTTTTGGTTGAAAATTGCCTTTGTTTTTCCCCTTTTCTTCCCTTGGCCAAAATCTTCTCTTGGCCTAGCATCTTTTGTGGTGTTGCTAGCACAACCTTTCTCCAAAGAGTATTCGTGTGGATACCATAGAGGCATGTACACTTGAACATGCAAGAGATCCGTCGGACCGTGGACAAGCGGGATAAACAAAGGGCACACATCAAAGGTATACCCTATAGGATTTGGTTTTATAGATCTATTCTTTAGTATAAGTTTTCTTTCGCATGGATCACTTGAGGGATCCTCTTTCCGCTGTAATTTTCTTATTTATCGCATAGGATTCCCAGCATGCTTTCCATTGATTGAAGCCTTCTCATCCATAGAGTGCATACGGGACCAGAGTGTTGATGTCCCATCCCAAATTTTATTCAAGCTCCATCTTCTTCCTCTAGTGGTGCTCCCTTGGTTGTCAAACCTTAAAGAGCGGTCTTGCTTTGATACCAATTGTAGGAATGTTGATGACCGCTAGAGGGGGGTGAATAACGTGTTTATTGATGAGATGGAAATCGATCGTGTTTGTCTCTACAAAACTTGTTATGTGTAGCGAAATGTATATAATAGCAATAGCAAAAATAAGACACAAACACAATCACAAATACAAGCGATATAACGTGGTTCAAAATTTTAGGATTCCTACTCCACGGGTTGAGCTTAACGAGCTCGAGTGATGAACACACCACTACAAAAACTCCTTCTCGACAACAAGTCGGAGGTCGAGAAATCTCGTACAAGAAATTACAAAAGTAATACAATGAAATACAACAAATACACTAAGCAATACACAAAAATAAGTAAAGAACACTTTACACAAGAACTTTGGATTGCTTGCTTGTTGCTTGCTTTAGATTGGTCTTGGAGGTCTAGAATGCAGCAACAATTCCCCTCTAAAATCACCCCAAAAATTGTTGCCAAATCCACCTCCACAAGCTACTTTTATAACCTGCATTCGGGATGGATTCATGCCTGGCAGTCAACTGCCATAAGGCCCCAGTCGACTATCAACAATATCGTTGTGAGACAACGGCTTAATCCACATCAGCATTAAGCCAACGATTACACTGGCAGTTGACTACCATTACTCAGCAGTTGATTGTCAGAGTCATAGTTGACTGACCAATCAACTACCGAGAATTCTGCTCCCACAACCCCGACCAGCAGTCGACTGCCCAATGCTGGCAGTTGACTGCTATGCCATTTCCTATAGTCAAACACCAGTCGACTCTGATCAGTTCGACTGGTCATAATCCCAGTCGACTTCTAAGAGTTAACTCGGCTGCCAAGTGTCAAAACACTTGACTAATCGACTGGTCCAAAGTCCCATTTGACTGATAACCCAAAACATGAGGTTTAAACTCAAGTATGATGCTCTCATACTTGCTAGACCACCCTTAGCCTAGACCTAAGCCTTCTTGCAACCTTTGTCAATCTCACGCCTATCGGATCCCTTCAAGTCATCCATGACTTGTTCATCCATATGCTAGTCTTCAGGTTCTTCCATCAGCTATTATCATGCTAAGCTGGTCTATACCGTCAAGGCACATTGGACTTACACTGCCAAGACACACGATTGGATTTTACGTCGCCAACCATTGGACTTATGCTGCCAAGACTCCCTCTTGGACTTTACGTTGCCAATATCAACCCTTGAACTTCCCTTGCCAACCCATGTTGGACTTTCCATTTGTCAAGACTCAAGCTTGGACTTTTCCTTGCCAAGACCCATGCTTGGACTTTCCATGCCAAGTACCCATGACTTGAACTTTCCATTGCCAAGTGTCCCACTTGGACTTTCCATGCTAAGTACCCATGACTTGGACTTTCCATTGTCAAGTGTCCCAATTGGACTTTCCATGCAAAGTACCCATGACTTGGACTTTCCATACCAAGTACCCATGACTTGGACTTTTTCATTGCCAAGTGTCCCCCTTGGACTTTCCATGCCAAGTACTCCAGACTTGGACTTTCCCATGACAATCACATTGTCATGCATTTTGTCGAACATCAAAATACTGCTCGAGTCAAACTCGAGTCTGGTCAATCATGACCTGGGATGATTGCACTAACATGTACTTCCTAGGGCGACTCCCCTTCGAGCATTGACTTCTACAATGCCCTCATTGTTGGCACTTGAAGCATACAATATGCTTCTTGCCTTTGCATGTTGGGCCTTCAACCTCCTTGATCTTCTCCTTCCCCTTGGGCACTTGAGTCATCTTCTTGACTCTTTTTGGGCATTTGCTCTTATAATGCCCTACTTCCCTACACTCAAAGCATGTTATATGATTTTTATTTTTAATACATACACTTGAGTTACCTAGCTTGGTAGGGAAATTTTGATCTAGTCCTTCATGGCTCCCAGAGGTAGATGACTCCTCTTGCTCTTGCTCCGGAGTTGGTAGCCTCTCCTTCCCCATAATCCTAGAGGTGAAGGCTTCCTCCAATTCTTCTACCTCTTCTGACTTGGATGTTGAGCACCTCTCAACTTCTAAATCTTCACATTCTTGAGATAATGAGCAACTTGATTTTTCTTTGGCTTTCTCCTCTAATTCTTGGGTTGGTAAGGATTTTTCGTGGAACTTTGCCAATTCACTCCAAAACTCCTTGGTATCCTTATAGTCACCTAATTTGGACAACACATCATTAGGAATTAAATTACTTAACATTTTGATTACCTTGATATTTCTCTTGATTTCTTTGAGTTGTTCTTTGGTCCATTTCTCGACCTTGAGGATTCCACCCTTCTTGCCTCTTAGAATTTCAAAATCGTTCATCAAAGCACTCCAATTTTTAATGTCCATCATGAAGAAGGTCTCTATCCTCGCCTTCCATTGTTCAAAACCATCTCGTCCATAGAATTCATAGGGAATGGGAATGTTGATGTCGTACCCCAATCCATCATTTGGTAATTCCATCCTCTAGTGCTTGTTCTCTCTTGCCGATGAGTCCGTAGAAGAGAAACCTTGCTTTGAAACCAATTGTAGGGTCTATGATGTCACACTAGAGGGGGAGTGAATAACGATTTTTGCTTCGCTCAATGGATTGTGTGCTCGTCTATAATTTGTTTGTAATATGCAGTGAATAATAAAGTAAAGCAATAAATACAAGCACATGATGCACGTGAGCATGACCTCAAATCTCCGACGAGGATCACCAAGGATTCGATGTGCACGCTCACGCTCAATGCCTGCAAGTGCACAGTTGTCATCAAGTAATAAAAATATCAATCCCACAGAGATTGTGACTTGAATACCATTTTTTGAGTGGATGTCGTTTGTTTGGAGTAAAATATCTTGCTAGTCGGGTGTGCGAGGTTGACGACGGTCCTAACTCAATTACGGTGTCACTTGGAGAAAGTGAAGGTGGGCTCAAAGTTCCTTAAAGGATTCTAAGATTTTAGTTTCACCTAAATGATTATAAACATATGTCTTACTCCTAACTCTCAATGGTTATTCATGTAGGTAGAATATCTTATTTTATATATCCGATGCGATCTTTTGGAACTACACCGGATTATCCTATTCCTAGCAAAGTTTCCCTTTCGGATCATCAGAACTCAGAGGGTTGCTATCTTTGGGAGGCCCCCTGTCATTGGGTCCCACAACCCTTATAGAGTTAATTTCTCCTACTTTTAGCCTTTTGCTAGAATAGGTTCATTACGTTCTATGATATCTATGTATCCTCGCGGTGAATCAATCTACTTGTGGGGTAACCTTAGTCGCATAGGGAACCTCTCACGAGAACCCCAGCGGATTACCTCCTCACTGATAGTCGATTCCCCTCACGTCTCGGTTCTCTATGGTTCGGAGGATTGGGTTCTCCTTTTGTTCCATCCCCATACCTCTAAAATATGACCTAGTGCTTTTGGCATCTAAATCGGATTAACACAATAAAGTCAGACCATGAATACTCATTTCAAAGAATAAAAAGAAAGCATAAATATATAGCAATCGAAAACAATGCAAACAAACATGGATTCATTGCAATATATTGTTTACAAATCAAGATAGGCTACTCTCTAATCCTAGAATCGAAGTATCTACTGTTGGTGCAATCGGCCCAGGTCACGATTGACCAGACTCAAGTTTGACTCGAGTGATGTTTGACAAAGTGAGTTGACATTGATGTCTATTAATGTTTTGGGGAGAATGTTTGTACAATCGACCCGGGTTATGATTAACCAGGCTCGAGTTTGACTCGAGGGAGACTTTGATGGTTGACTAGGGTTGACCATGTGATTATGGGAAAGTCCAAGCATGGGTCTTGGCAAGGTAAAGTCCAAGTCATGGGTACTTAGCATGGAAAGTCCAAGCATGGGTTTTGGCATGGAAAGTGCAACAAGGGTTGGCAAGGGAAAGTCCAAGCTTGAGTCTTGGCATTTGAGAAGTCCAAGGGAAATATTGGTGTGTAAAGTCCAAGGGTGAAGTCTTGGCAGCATAAGTCCAATGATTGGCGGCGTAAAGTCCAAGCAAAGTCTTGGCGGCGTAAGTTCAATGTGCCTTGGCGGTGTAGACACCGTTAGCATGACATAGCCGATGGAAGCACCTGAAGGCTAGCGCGATGGATGAACAAGTCATGGATGACTTGGAGGGATCCGAGAGGCATGAGGCTGATGGAGGTGTCTTGAAGGCTTAGGTCTAGGCTAAGGGTGGTCTAGCAAGTATGGGGCAACCATACTTGGGCTAAAACTTCATGTTTGAGGTGTCCCAGTTGACTGGTGTCATGTGACAGTCGACTGACCTGAGTCAACTAGGGTTTGATTGCGGGATTTGGCTTAGCAGTCGACTACCAGAGGAGGGCAGTCGACTGATTGGTCGAGCAGTCGACTGATCTTGTGATTAGTCGACTGGTGCTCGGGTTTTGGAGCATAGAATGGAGTCTCACTCGACTGCTGTGGTCAGTAGTCGAGTGATGGCTTGATCAGTCGACTGATGGTCATAATCAGTCGACTGATGATGGATCCGTTGGATTTTTCCAGCGTGGATCTAGTCGTTGTCTCACGACAACACTGGCATCAATCGACTGATGGTCCCGAGCAGTCGACTGATCGACTTTTTCTAGCACAGGTTGAAGCTTTAAAAGGAGCTCGTGGAGGAGGAAAAAGGCAGCGGTTCTTGAGGGCATTTGGGGTGATTTGATGCTGCAAATCAGGGTCTCCAAGTTGATTTCAAGCAACTAAGCGATCAAGCATTCAAAGAGCAATTGTAAAGTAGTTTTCTTTACTTGCATCGTATTTCATTATTGTAATTGGTTGTATCAATTTCTTATTGTTGTAAGAATAGTTTGTAAGAGGTTTCTCCACCTCCGACTTGTGTCGAGAAGGAGTATTTGTGATTAGTGAGTGTGTGTGCATCACTAGAGCTCTTTAGAGCTCGATCCATGGAGTAGGAACCATTCAGTTCCGAACCACATTATATCCTTGTGTTTGTGTGTTTGTGTTTTCGTTATTGCTTTATTATCTTTGTTTCCGCTGTGCTAACGAAAATTGTAGACAAGCATGCGAACGATTTTCATCGATGTATAACACGACGCTATTCACCCCTCCCCTCTAGCGTTCAAACGATCCCCTACAAGTGGTATCAGAGCGAGGCCGCTCTTGAAGTTTAACAACTAAGGGAGCACGCTAGAGGGTGAAGATGGAAGTCCAAGGACAACTAGGATGGGACATCAACACACCGGTTCCCTACACCCTATACGGATGAGAAGGCTTCAATTCTTGGAAGAGAAGAATTGAAGATTTTATTATGATGAGAGATTTTGAGGAATGGTCTATTTTGATGGATGGATTCGAATATCCAAAATGACCAAAGGGTGGTTTCCTCAAGACGAAGAAATAGAGTGAAGATCAAATCCAAGCTTTCGAGAAAAAAATGAAGGTAGTAAAGTTTATTTTTGATTTGATCCCTACGATATTGTGTGTATGTTAGGGGATTATATGGATGCTAAGGAGTTATGGAGCCAAGTGGCAAAGCTCCATGAAAATTCATCATCGGCTCAAGAAGAAGAGGAGTACTCACCCTCTCAAGCTCAAGCAAGTACATCGTCATCTAAAGAGCTTGAGGATTCGGAAGTTGATAGGGAATCAATTTCCAGATCGGTGGAAGAAGTAGAAGGAACCTCCACCTCTAGGATTGAGGGGGAGGAAAGAATTTCCACTCCGGAGCAACAAGAAGAAGCTTCGACATTCGGTCAAGATGAAGAAGCTCCAATTCCGGCACCTATCATCATCATAGGTAACTCAAGCATGTCAATTGTAAATAAAAATCATATAATATGCTTTGAGTTTAGGGAATTCGGACACTACAAGAATAAGTGTCCGAAAAGAGTTATGAAGACTTCACTGGCACCAAAAGTCAAGGATGCTGGTCCCCCAACAACCAAAAGCAAGGAGCAAGTGATTTGCTTCAAATGCCAGCAACTGGGACACTACCAGAGTCAATGCAAGAAGGGGGAGAAAAAGGCTCAAAATGGAGCATCACATATAGGGGGAGCTAAGGCTAACCCTAAGGTATATTTTAGTAATGCTCCTTCTAATTTTTATAGTCAAAAGCATGCTAGGAATAATTTTAATAGTCTTGCTATTTATCATAAAGAGCATTCTAGAAATAAGAAATTTTGCTTAAGAGCTAAGAAAGTCAACCTTAGGAATAAGGAAAAATTTGGGACTAATGTCCCTAGAAAAGTTTTACCTAGGGAGTCTATTAGGAAAATAGGAGACAAACTAGGTCTTAATCCCAAATGGACTAGACATATGCTTAGGAAGTCTCATGCTCAAAGACCAAATCAAAATTCTAAAATTGGGCAATTAGAATTAGAAAATCAAGTCTTGAGGTCAAGACTTGAGAAATTAGAAAAGACCCTCAAAAAGATGCAAAATCAATTTCAAGGGTAAAATAGCCAAAGTCAAGAGTCTAGGACCAAGAGTCAACACCTAAGGCCTAAGAGAGAAAAGTCAACTAAGGGCAAGAAAGGTTTGGGTCACAAACCTAAGCCTAAAGTGGCTTATCATATTGTTCCATTTGATTATGGAACACAAACTAGGTCTAGTAAGACCAAGGTTACTAGGGAAGTTATCCCTAAGAGTAACCCAGGTTTGTGCCTAGTGGCTAGGGTTTCTAGGAAACTTAGGGTGGCCACTAAGAAGGTTGCAAGGGGAGTTACCTCTAGAGTCAACCTAGGTAAGACCACAATGACCAAGGCTAACAAGCCTAGGAGGGCCATTAGGAAGGTATCTAGGGAGGTTATCCCTAAGAAATACCTAGTTAATCCTAGGAGCTCAAATAGGTTTTGGGTTCCTAAGAGCGTGATTGATTCACGCTAGATGGGTTTAGGGTGTGCCAACCTTGATTGGATGGGTAGTTAACTCAACCATGATAAAGGTGACACTTTAGGTAATTTTCAAGGTTATGGGTACCTTGAAAATAGATTTGATCTTATGATTTTAAAAGAATTTAGGATGTGCCAATATATTTTTGGAATTATGAAAAATCAATTAAATTGGCACAATTTAGGATTAGAGGTTATAGTGTGTCATTTTGGGTTTTTGGCACACTAGGGAGATTAGTAGTAATATGGCAAAATAAACTTAATTATATCAAATGACAACTAATATTAAAATTTAGGTATTATTATACCTATACTTTTTATTTGCCATGCCTTGATTGCCATATGACATGCCATGACTTCATATCTATTTTTAAATTATTTAATATGTCATGATCATGTTTAGGATTAAGGATTAATGTTATGTGTTTTTAGATTATATCATATGCCATGACATCATGATCATTGGCCATGTTTAATTATTGCTATCATTATGCCATGATCATTTCATGCATTTAAATTGACTAAAATTTATTTAAGGATAATGGCATGACTTGGAGTCACATTTATAAGGGAATCAAGTAGAGTTGCGTTAGAAAAATACATGAAACCCTAGTTTAGGAAGAACAAAACCCACATCTCACATTACATTGACATGTATGTGTATTTATACACCCTAGATACATGTGAGATGCTAGGATATGAGTTGAGTTCAAGGTGCATAGTTTTTGCATCTAGTTGAACCAAAACTCATCTTAATTCAAAGGTGGATCATTGGGAAAGCTTGTGTACAAGTCATGTACATTGAGCCCAAGGAATATGATCCAAAATAAGGTTTTGAAAATATTTTAAAATCCTTTTGAAAAACCTTGGTGAAGCCTATTTTTGATAGCAATCACCATTGATGAAGTTGATACAAAGTGAGCCAAAACTTAGAAGTTTTCTTCACTTTTGAATTTTGTATCAATTTCAGTATTTTATGGGTAAAATATTTTTCTATCATTTTTCACCCATTGTATTGCTTATAAGTAATATACGTATGAATTTTCACAATTTTTCAAAATACGTAGAATTACTTATGCTTTTTCAAAATTCATTTCTGATAATTGAAATTCTGATATTTTAGTTATCAGTCAACTGCCCTGGTTGGTAGTCGACTGATGTAAGTGGCAGTCGACTGGTAATTGACGGAGTCGACTGCCAATGTTGATTTCAGGAAAACAAGGTATGTTTAGCCCGTGTTCAGCTGCGGTTAAGGTCCCTAACCACTCCTAACCCTAGGATATGCTTTAGGAAGCATTATAAAGGGTGAAAATCCATTGGATACGGATTTGGAGAGGTGTTAGGTCAAAGTATCAAATTTAAGGGTGGAAGAGTTCATGTTTGAACTTTGAACCGTAATTTTGATTGTTTAGAGTTCCTATTGGCTTAGGAACTTCCCAAGGACATTGTTGGTGCAATGGTCAAGGGGGAGCAAGCCTTTAGGGGGAGGTATCCATCTTGAGATGATGGATGTGTTTTTCTTCTTGAAGGGGAGAAGTTATGGAGAGAATGTCATCAATTGGGAAAATTGATGGGTTTTTGAGAGACCCAATTTGGAATTTGGGAGAGTGAATAGGATTGCCTCTCTTGAGTGATATGAGACTTATCACTAGGAAGATGGTAGGTATCCTAGGTATTTTTGGACAAAGGGGGAAATTGTAAGATCTCATTGGGACATGAGACATTGACCTCCTTGGAGAGTAAACATTTTGATGTATGTCAAAAAGGGGGAGAACATAAGATTACCAATTTATGAAATTGGCAAGGGAATTTGAGTTAGAGGCCTAACTCAAGTTTTGTTTTGTCAAACATCAAAAAGGGGGAGATTGTTGGTGCAATCGGCCCAAGTCATGATTGACCAGACTCGAGTTTGACTCGAGTGATATTTTGATGTTTGACAAAGTGAGTTGACATTGATGTTTGACATTGATATCTATTAATGTTTTGGGGAGATTGTTTGTACAATCAACCCGGGTTATGATTATCCGGACTCGAGTTTGACTCGAGGGAGACTTTGATGGTTGACTAGGGTTGACCATGTGATTATGGGAAAGTCCAAGCATGAGTCTTGGCAAGGTAAAGTCCAAGTCATGCCAAGGGAAAGTCCAAGCATGAGTCTTGGAAAGTCCAAGCATGGGTCTTGGCATGCAAAGTCCAACATGGATTGGCAAGGGAAAGTCCAAGCTTGAGTCTTGGCATTTGAGAAGTCCAAGGGAAATATTGGCGGCATAAAGTCCAAGGGTGAAGTCTTGGCAGCATAAGTCCAATGGTTGGTGGCGTAAAGTCCAAGCGGAGTCTTGGCGGCGTAAGTCCAATGTGCCTTGGCGGTGTAGACACCGTTAGCATGACATAGCCGATGGAAGCACCTGAAGGCTAGAGCGATGGATGCACAAGTCATGGATGACTTGGAGGGATCCGAGAGGCGTGAGGCTGATGGAGGTGGCTAGAAGGCTTAGGTCTAGGCTAAGGGTGGTCTAGTAAGTATGAAAGAACCATACTTGGGCTAAAACCTCATGTTTGAGGTGTGCCAGTCGACTGGTGTCATGTGGCGGTCACCGAGTCAACTAGGGTTTGATCGGGATTGGCCTATCGGTCATCGTTGAGGAGGGCGATCGGTGATTGGTCGAATAGTCGACCGATCTTGTGATCACCGGATCGATGCTCAGTTTTGGAGCACAATGAAGTCTCACTCGATGCGTCGAGTCGAGTGATGGCTTGATCAGTCGACTGATGGTCATAATCAGTCGACTGATGATGGATCCGTTGGATTTTTCCAGCGTGGATCTAGTCGTTGTCTCACGACAACAGTGACATCAGTCGACTGATGGTCCCGAGCAGTCGACTGATCGACTTTTTCCAGCATAGGTAAAAGTTTTAAAAGGAGCTCGTGGAAGAGGAAAAAGGCAGCGGTTCTTGAGGACATTTGGGCAATTTGCTGCTGCAAATCAGGGTCTCCAAGTTGATTTCAAGAAACTAAGTGATCAAGCATTTAAAGAGCAATTGTAAAGTAGTTTTCTTTACTTGCATTGTATTTCATTATTGTAATTGCTTGTATCCATTTCTTATTGTTGTAAGAATAGTTTGTAAGAGGTTTCTCCGCCTCCGACTTGTGTCGAGAAGGAGTATTTGTGATTAGTGAGTGCGTGTGCATCACTAGAGCTCTTTAGAGCTCGATCTGTGGAGTAGGAACCATTCGGTTCTGAACCACGTTATATCCTTGTGTTTGTGTGTTTGTGTTTTCGTTATTGCTTTATTATCTTTGTTTCTGCTGCGCTAACGAAAATTGTAAATAAGCACACGAACGATTTTCATCGACGTATAGCATGACACTATTCACCCCCCTCTGGTGTTCAAACGATCCCCTACATCTACTCCATAAATGAATGAGAATATACACAAGACATCTTAAGGTAGATCATTACAATCCAAATAGTTGAAAGAAAAGAGAAAGTACGTTCAGATGGATCCAATGTATGTCTTGGTCATTCTCCAAGCCATTGGAGCGTAGATTCTGGTCTTTGAGCCGCTTCTTCTCTCCCCATTGTGAGCCTCCCAACCATCGTGCCTCCTCTAGGGTTTGGGAGCCCTAGGGCGACTCCCCTTGTGATCCCCAGCCTCTTAGACGAGTTTCCTATATATAGAGGTGACTTCGGCTTTCCATAAATCCTTGAAAAACCCTAATTCCTTGGATTTGCAGCGTCGCCACACGCCGTGTGAAATTTACACGGCTGGTTCATGTGCAAGGCTAGAAACGACTGAAATCTAGGCTAACAATTAGGTTGGAAATTTAACACGATCATGCTAATTTAACACAGTTGGTCATGTGTCACTCTGGAGCATTTGTTTTGATCCGTTTCACTTCGAGAATATACCCGCATCTTGGGACACAACCAGAGCATGTTCCCTAAAGTCTGTTCTCTATAAAATGCTTCATGTTTACTCCAAAAATACTATCCTACACATAAATTAACAAAAGTAGATCTCTGAACTAGAAAATAGTAAATGAATCCAAAACAAGGAAAAATATGCATGAAACAAGTATGAAATGCAATGATATGTGTGCTAAAACTACTCCAAAAATCCTATATGATTTGCACACATCAGCACACACACAACAACAAGATTTTTACATAGTTCGGAACTAGGGTTCCTACTCCACGGTGACTCTATAGTGATCTACCCTCACTATGTACCTCTTCTTCTCAGTATGACACTAGAGGTGGAGAGATCTCGTACAAGTTCTTACAATAATAAAAAATACAGCCAAAATAAGCAATTACAACAAGAATGAATACAAGTAAAGAAAACACTTTACAAATAAGCTTTGATTGCTTGATCACGTTTTGGTTGCTTTTGATAACTTGGAAGGTCTAGAAAGCATCAATTTATTTATAAAAATATTTTTACATTAATTAAGAAGGAGAGTATAATTTCAAAATTATATAACCTTTAAGAGTATGCTTTATTGAGTGGGAGAAAATATTCAAAGGAGAAAGAAATCTAAGAAAGTATGTAACCTGAACTCAACTATCTAAGCTACTTAAATTTGAACTAATTTTTATCCTAAGTAGCTTAGTCAAAAATTTAGAAAATATGTATGCAAAAGGAATGTTAAGGGGAGGTTAATTTTCAAAAGAATATATCTACAAAATTTTTGAGAAGTACTAAGCTTATGAAAACTTTGTTTTAAGAACTTAAGTACTTAAGCTAAAGCTTTAATTGTGTAGTAAAATTGTCACTTCTTATTCTTTTTATCTTAAGATCTTTTTCATTTTCTATTTGTTTAGTAAAATTGTTAAACATTTCAAATGTTTCATCTTTATGTTTTAAGAATTTTATCCATGTGAACCTAGAGTAATCATCAATTATTACCAAACAATATAAATTTTCATTTAGTGATTTTACTCCATGTGAGTCAAACAAGTCTAAGTGAAGTAGTTCAAGTGTAGAACGTGTTCGACTTTGATTAGTTAGTTTATGTTGAGACTTGATTTGTTTTCCTTGTTGGTAAGCATTACAAATTTTGTTTTCTAAGTTCTTTAGTTTAGGTAACCCTTTAACTAAATTGACTTCACTTAGTTTAGTCATATGCCTAAAGTTGATGTGAGCAAGTCTCCTATGCCACAACTAACTTTCCTCTTGTTGTATCAAATGACACTTGATTGAGGATCTTGCTAAATTTATTGAATAGATGTTTTTATCGCTAATGCCTTTAAGTAATATATTTGAATTTTCAATGCTATTAATTAAACATTCATTTGACAAGAATTTCACTTCATATCCAATATCACATAGTTGACTTATACTAAGTAAATTGAATTTGAAATTTTCTACAGGCAAAACTTTCTGTATAAAAAATTTTTATTTTAATTCAATGTTACCTGATCCAATTACCTTAAGTTTGTCATTTTTTCCAAAGGCAACTGTATATAGTGTTGGATCGAGAAGCGTCGCTAGAGGGGGGGGGGTGAATAGCGAGCGTAAAATTTTTCTTTTTGTTCGTTCGATATACGAGCAAGCACATCGGAAAAATAAAAAGACAAGTTTATTTTTACTTGGTTCACAACCCAGCAGTTGCTACTCCAAGGCCCTAACGGTCCTTGACCGTGTACAGAGGGCAAAACACTATAAGATCTCCTCGTTGGAGGTAGGAGACAACGATCACAAAACCGAAAGTACGAGGATGAGGCAACAAGCCTACCTCACCTCGTTACGATTAAAATAAAGAATACAATAACAAAATAAATTACTTGCTACTGATGTCGACGAAGAAGATTAAAGCTTGTCGTCGCGTCGGTGTTATGACAGTGTTGGAGCTTTGGCATTGTAGGAGCACTTGAGAATAAACTTAATTGATGTTTGGGTTGGAATCATCCCCTCCTTTTATAGAGTTTGGCCTTGGAATAAGTCTCCTCATCTTTTGAAACAGATCATGAGATGATACCATATTTTATCGCGAAGTGGTCGCATCAAACATTATCCATTTTGACCTAGCGCAAAAGGTTGATTCATCGCCATCATTCGACTGATGCCTTCCATCAGTCGACTGATGAGCATCAGTTGACTGCCCAATGACCAGCAGTCGACTGCCAGCCTGGCCACTTCCCTGAAATAAGAGGTTAGCACAAAAAATGATAAATGCGACGGTTTCTTACCGTCCGATCTCGACTTAGACCTTCCACAGGAAGTCTTAGTCAGATCGCCGCCTACGGTCGTCCCCGTACAGAGGACATAACCTTACCATCTCTCACTCACACGAGCTTACCTTTGGTCATTTAAGATCTGTCGCTTTGCTTTCGGTCTTCCACCTAGGTTCTTTGACTCCCACGAAGTTCCCTCGGTGTTGCCCGACCACCACAGCTCCCTCTAGGTGTCGCTGACCTTCGGCTTAGCTTAGCCTTTCTGCACACTTTATTTAGCTCGTGAGACAACGATGTAAACTTAACTTTGTGTCTTTCCCATAATCAAAACACAGGTTCGATTATCTGGTGCCCCTGTACCAACATATAGGTTCTTGAATTTTAATTTTGTGAACTTTTGATGATCTCCAGTCATGTGTCTAGAGCAGCCACTATGGAAGATATCGAAAAATTAAATAATAATAAATAACATGGGATAATTAAGAAATTTCCCTATAGAATTTTCAAAATTTTTTATAGAGTTATTATGTCATTTTTTGGAGAAAGATTTAGTAGACTTTAATAAAGTTTCTTTAAGTTGTCATTAAACTTAATGAGGGATTAATTAGATTAATTAGTTGATGGATATAAACCTAGGTATTCCCTTTCTCCATTTATTTTTTTTCTGATTCCTTCTTCCCACCTCCGCCGGCTCGATTCAGATTTCTATTCTCCTCCACAGTTCTTCTTCTCCCTTTCTCAAGCTCGATTTCTTCCCTTTTTCCACGCAATTTCCCTCTTTTGTTCTGTGAGTTTTTTTATTCTCTGATCGTCATTGGGCTTGGTCAGAATTTTCTCCGCCGCTCGCTACTGTGGCCAAGCTGGGGGGGAATTTTTTCTCTCCTCTCGTGACCACCATCCTATGAGTTGATTAGGAGTTTAAGAGGGAGAGTGTCGACGACTTCATCTCCATGGTGTCTCCCCATCCGAAGATAATGTGGTGTAGCTGAGTGGTCTGGCTACGACATCGGGTGGAGGAGCGCCACCGGTGTAGCTCACGGTGGTTCGAGAGCTCAGATCTCTGGATCATTCATTGACTTCTTAATAGTTTTACAATTACACACCTTTATTATTCTAGCTCTTTCCCAACTCCATGCCTTATCCTTCTTTTGGAATGTGCGGGTGAAAGTGTCTATAAATAATGGCTCAGTTCCCATCTCCTTGGCCTAAACAAATTAAACAGTTAAAATTTATAAATTTGTGAGTATTAGATTACCTTATTCAATGTATAAACTGCTTTCGATTTTGGTCCCCTACTATTTTCATCAACATCAAGGGTGGGTCATTTACATATGAGATGCAAATCTTTTCTTGTATTCAGATTGTCTTTTATTTTTCCGATAATATCCATCACCGTATTTATCAGATTATCAAAAACATTCTTCTCAATATGCATTAAATCAAGATTGTGATGAATCAAATTACTCTGGCACACGATCGATTTCCATCATCGAAGCAATGAACATGGTATTCACCCTCCTCTAGCGACGTCCAATTCCTAACAATAAAGATTCTTCATTTATAATTGCCTTAATTTCTACCTTTAAGTTCTTAACTCTAGATTTTGACTTATCTAAAACATTTTTAAGATAGGCAATAGTCTTATATAAAAATTCTATTTGAGGAGAATCCTTTACCTCATCATCACTAGATGATGATTCGTCGCTAGAAGTGGACTCTCCTTGACTTGAGCTCTTAGTGTCATCCTCCAAGGCCATGAGTGTCACATGGCGTGTGATGTGGCAAAGCTCATCCTCATTGGATGAGTCCTCAATGCTTTGAGTATCTCATGTTGTTTGTGCTACCATAACCTCCTTCTTCTTCTTCTCTTTCTTTTCTTTCTTCTTCTTCTCCTTTTCCTCCTTCTTCAACTCTGGGCAATTTGGCTTGGTATGCCTCTTTTTATTGCATCCATAACAAATGACATTAGTATTAAAATTTGAATTACCACTAGATTTACCTCTTGTAGATTGGAACATCTTTTTCACATCCCTTTTTATAATTCTTCTTGATTTCCCCCCAAACTTCTTGATATAGTGAGCTATTTTATTTGTCGATAACCCTTCCTCATTAGTTGACTCATGCTTTGACTTGGATAATGAGGAAATTTCCTTTTTCTCCTTCCTCTTCTTTTCCTTCTTCTCTACAAAAAGAGTTAGGCTTCTTCTTGGAAGACATATTAGCTTGCTCATATAATTCGAATTCACAAAATTGTTCATCTAATTTAACCAAAGAAAGATCTCTAGAGACCTTATAAGCATCTATCATTAATGTCCATAAGGTGCTTCCAAGAATGATTGAAGTACGTACCTTATGAAGTCCTAGTTGTCCACTTTCTCACCTATGACATGGAGTTCGTTCACGATCTCCTTGAACCTTCCATGCATTTAACTTACCATTTCGTTGGTCTTTATGAAGAATGTTTGAAGTTGACCTATCAATAGATCCCTCTTGGTTCTCCTCAATTCCGTTGACCCTTCATTTAAGCTCAATGAGCTTCTCCCAAAGCTCCTTTGCGGTAGTGAAGGGTCACTACAAAAAAAAACATCAAATTTGCGACGAAATTTGGCAACAAAAATATTTCGTTGCAAATCTGCAATGAATTTTGTAACGAATTTTATGTTTTGTCGCAAATTAGTAATGAAATGTTCAACAAAAAAAATTGTTGCAAAATCATTTAAATTTCCAACATTTAATTTTCGTCTCAAAATTAGTCGCAAATTTGTGGCGAAAATAATTTTTTGTCGCCAATTTGCAACGAAAAAATATTTTCGTTGCAAATATTTGTAACGATTTTTTTTTCATTGCAGAATCTGCAACGAATTCAAATTTCATTGGAGATTCTGCAATGAATTTTTTTTCATTGTGGATTCTACAATGAATTTAATTTTCGTTGCAGAATTGTGCAACGAATTTTATTTTTGTTGCAGAAATCTGCGACGAATTTTTAATTCGTCATAGAATCTACAACAAATTTTATTTTCGTTGTAGATTTCTACAATAAATTCAAAATTCGTTGCAGATTCTGCAACGAATTAAAAATTCATCACAGATTTGGTGACGAATATAGGATTCGTCGCTAAATTGGCGACGAACTTTGCAACAAAATAATATTCGTCGCTAATTTTCCCGTAATTATCCCACCGTTCTGAACCACACAATCCCTCCATCCTTCCTCCGCTCGATCGCTCGCTCCTTCCTCCTCCCGCCGCGGCCGCCAGAACGCTCTCCTCTCTGCGTTCTTCCCTCACCGTCGCCACTTCCCTGGCGATCGCCCGCGAAGGATGGCCAGTCTTTGCCGCGAGCTCGCCGCGGCACGCCGTAAGATTGCAGCGGCCGTGTGAGCTCGCCGCAACGCGCCCGCAGCGTGCTTCTGCTGCGCGCCGCATGCCCTTGTCACGATGCGATGGTTGCCGCGCGCGTGCCTCATCATGCGGCGTCGCGTGTGCCCTGCGGCCGTCAGCGTCGTGCCCTCGCTCACTTAAGGTTATGCCGTACGGTAGTTGCTACACCTTGCATGTGCTTGGCAATTGTCGCGTGGTCTCGATCGTGAATTAAAATGTTATTCAAATTATATAAATCAGTATAATGTGTCGTAATCTAAATACAAAATTATTTTTCATTGATTTGTCCTACTTCATTACGGTGTTCGGTGTGTTCGTGCAGTGTTCATCTAGCCGTGAGCTCATCCGCACATTGTTTCCATCTAGATAGGTATGCGTTAAAATATTGTATATTTATAACATTAATTATAGTATTATTAATTCTGTTATATTAATTATTCTTAATGTTTGATTTTAAGTAATTTAATTACTGTTAATAGATCATATTTGTTCGAAATGATATTATAGTTTGCAATTAAATATCACACAAAATCATATTTAGTATTAGAAAAATTTAATTTATTTTGAGTATAAATTTATGGTTAGATTGATATATATGGATGAAGTTTGGAAGAAATTAAAATTAATCATTGATATAATTTTGAAAACAGGATTAATGGAGAGAGAACGAAGTTGGATGTATAAAAAGAATTTACCAGAATGTTGTGGTTTAACCGATGAATTTATAATTGGTTTGGAACAATTTTTGAGATTTGCTAATAACAATGTTGAGTTTATGGATGAGAATAAATTAAGGTGTCCGTGCAAAAAATGTTATAATGGTAAATTTTTCGAATGTGATAAAGTTCGAGAACATCTTTGTAGATTTGGTTTTATGCCAAATTATTATAATTGGACTTGTCATGGTGAACCGTTTATATCCGATGAAGAGGTTGGACGAAACATACAAAGGACAGTTAGTGGAGAGCAAGTATATTACCATCAATTCAATCCATACCAGAGGATGATAGTTGATGCAGTTGGTCATAATTTGAATAGCGAACCAAACGCTGCAAGTTCTAGTTATCCTCAACCATTTGAACACATGTATACTAATTATTCAACACCGTTGGAGGAGGTAGAAGTTACTGGTGTTAATGAATGTACAATGAGCCATATATAAAATTTTAAGAAGTATTGAGAGCTGCAAATGAACTCGTGTGGTCTGGTTGTGACAGTCACACAAAATTATCTCTCACCGCAAGATTGTTGAATGTTAAAGCTGAGCATAATGTGTCCGAAGAATATTTTATTGATTTTGTTCAAGTTATTGGAGAAGTCTTGCCACATGATCACATAATGCCGAAGGATTTTTATAGTATGAAAAAACTTGTGAGAGATTTGGGTCTCCCGGTGCAAAGAATTGATGTTTGCAGAGATGATTGTATGCTATATTGGGGAGATAATGCAGATTTAGAGGCTTGTAAATTCTGTAGTCAATGAAGGTACAAGAGTACCATGAGATCAAATCATAATAAGCGATTAAAATCATTTAGACAAATGTTCTATTTTCCTTTAACTCCTAGATTGCAAAGGCTTTATGCTTCAAAGGTCACTGCTGAACACATGACTTGGCATGCAAATCATGAAACAGAGAATGGGCTAATGTGTCATCCATCTGATGCAGAGGCGTGGAAAAATTTTGATCGAACATATCCTGAGTTTGCGAATGAGACCCGAAACATGAGGTTGGGTCTATGTGCTGATGGATTTGCTCCATTTGGAAAATCAAAAAGAACTTATTCTTGCTGGCCAATTATCGTAACTCCGTACAATCTTCCACCCGGTATGTGTATGAAAGCACCTTATATGTTTTAACATTGATTGTGCCTGACCCTCATAATCCGAAGAAGTTAATAGATGTTTACATGCAATCGTTAATTACCGAGTTGATCCAACTATGGGACGTGGGTGTTTCCTCATATGATGTCCATACTAATCAGATGTTCACAATGAGAGCTGCACTTCTTTGGACCATAAATGATTTTCCTACTTATGAGATGTTATCGGGCTGGAGTACTGCGGGGATTTTAGGATGTCCAATATGTATGGAGAGATCAAAGTCATTTAGATTGAAACACAAAAAGAAACCGAGTTATTTTGATTGTCATAGACAATTTTTATCGTCAAATCATAAATTCAGAAGAAATAAAGAAGAATTTACTAAGAATAGAATTGAAAAAACACCTCCACCATTGAGATTCACCGGTCAAATTTTATGGCAAAGAGTGCTTAACTTTCCATCTGTTATTGAAGAACCAAATGTTACAACATATGACTATGGAATTACGCATAAGTGGACAAAACGGAGTATAGACCTGGAATCATCCTTGTTTGTCTGGAAGCTGGCATCCGTATACCTGTGTATTACCATATCACCTTCTCCATATATTAGGAACACATCCTTAGTTCTTCTTAAGTACTTAAGGATTGTCTTAATAGCCACCCAATGATCCATTCCTGGATCAGACTGGTATCTGCTCGTGACACTCAAAGCATACGATGCATCGGGCCTCATACATAACATAACATACATGATAGATCCTTTTGCGGATGCATAGGGAATCTTACTCATGCAAATCCTCTCGTCTTCTATGCGCGGACACATAGACTTCGAAAGGTGTATCCCATGCATGATGGGAAGGAAACCTCTCTCGAATTCCGACATGCTAAACCTCTTTAGCACTCGGTCTATATATGTAGACTGCGAAAGACCAAGCAACCATTTCGATCTATCTCTATAGATCTTAATCTCGAGGATGTAGGTCGCTTCTCCCAGGTCTTTCATGGAGAATGTTTTGGATAACCAAATTTTAACATATTGTAAGATAGATATATCGTTTCCTATAAGTAATATATCATCGACATACAATACTAGGAACACGACTGCACTTCCACTAACCTTCTTGTACACACAAGGTTCGTCCGAATTTTGTGAGAAATCAAACCTTTTGATCATCTCATCAAAACGGATATTCCAGCTCGTGGATGCTTGCTTCAGTCTATAAATGGACTGTCGAAGTTTGCATACCTTGGTTTTATCAACCGATGTGAAACCCTCAGGTTGTATCATATACATGTCCTCGAGTAGGTTTCCATTAAGGAAAGCCATTTTCACATCCATCTGCCATATCTCATAATCATAATGAGCTGTTATGGCCAGGAGCATCCGAATGGATTTAAGCATAGCAATTGGTGAATAGGTTTCGTCATAATCAACACCTTGCTTTTGACGATAGCCTTTTGCCACTAATATAGCCTTATAGGTAATTACATTACCATCCATGTCGATTTTCTTCTTGAAAACCCACTTGCACCCTATAGGCTTAATACCTTCAGGTGGGCCCACCAAGTTCCAAACTTGATTTTCATACATGGAATCCATGTTGGGTTTCCGGCACCGCGGCGTGTGTGTGTTCGATCATGTTTCGTAAACATGAGCACAGCGGAAGCAATAAAAATAATAAATACTCCTATTTATTACAACACACGCATGCTATTACAATAAGTGTAGACATAACCGTAAATTAAAATTGCAATAAAAGGAAATTAAACTACGTTATACCTTTCGTATGACGTGTAGCGGGAACGACATCAACCGGAACGATCCTCGTAAGAATCGTCTCTATCCGTATCCACGCCGAGCTCCTCGGGATGACTTCGCTAAGTCACGAGCTTCGTCTTCGTACGGGTTACTAGCCTCGTGTTGAAGACGACGTGATCGAGAGATGATCACGATCCGAATCCAAATTCGGACCTAAAACAAGTCCTCAAGACTTGCTTCTCCGGAGAGGTATTCGTCAACCGATTGACGAATCGCCGTCCTCCACCTCAGAGGATTACCGGAGATCAAATCCCCGGTATGTTAGCCGCTGTCGGAGCACTAACCGTCGTCCAAACGACGCTCCGACGAGAGGAGAAGAAGCTGTCCAGAAAACTGGACAGCTTGGTGGAGGAGATAGGCGCCGGCCAAAACAAGGAGACAAAAGCTCACCTTGATGCCGAACCTTTTAGGGGATCACCGGAGGGTCGCCGGAGGTTCACCGGCTGGAGCTTGGACGCCGGCAAGGGTCTTGACGGCAGCACAATCAAGCTGGGCGGCAAGGAGCTTGGGCGGCACAAACAGGTTGGGCGGCAACTCCTTGGAGGCTAGGGTTTTGATTTTGGATTAGGGTTTAACAATCCCTTAAGCCCACTTTTATAGAGAACTAATTCTCTTAATGGTTAATGGATCATATCCATAAAGCCCGTTAACCCGCTCCATTAAGATAAGTTAAAATAAACCAAACCATAATGGTTTATTTTAAGTTAAAACGAACCGAACCAACTTTTGGTTCATTCGTTTAAAATAAACCAAACCCTTTGGTTTATTCTTATCCATTGGATTAGAACCAAACCATTTTGGTCCATCCATTACGTCTTCATAAGACGCAGCCCATCCACGCTTCCATTGCGACTGAAACAATTTCATGCTCGCTTTATGTTTGGTCCAACCAAACATAGTTTCTCTCGGTCTGAGAATCTCATTCTCAAGCTCGTTTTAAATCCTTTGGATTACACTCGTTGTGCGTGTGACCAAATAGGTTCTCGGTTTATGTTGGCCGTCTATAATTAACCATTAATTATAGAACGATCATGAGTGGCACCTAGTAGTACATCATGATCCCCAATTAAGCAAAAGATCAACAGTTGATCGAACTATTTACGTAACCCTTGAGCTCGAATGAATCGTGCCCCATTCCCTTCACTCATCTTATACCCACTTGGTTGGGACATGGTCTATTGTGTGGTCCCACTAGGTACACGTCACACCTAGCCCAAGTATTATTTCCTCGTCCTCACGGATTCTAGTTACTCCACATGTATCGAAGAGTACCTTACTCTAAACATGTAATGCTTTGGCCAAAGACTTTAGTAACAATCCGACGAGGCCATGGGTATACATCTCCTCGCAAGGAGTGGTGAATCCTTTATAGGCTATTCAAACACCTTCGATCACTTCGACTTATACCCAATCATCCCGGGTCCACATCTCCTTAGAGATGTTTGCTTAAGATGTCAAAGCATAAGTCTCCATGATCAAGATGACTTGAATACGCAAGTCAAAGGAACATCGCACTTAAGCCACATAAGAACTTCATTGACATATCTATATATGCAGAGAACCATATGAAGTCTTACTGGTCACTCCAATGAACTAGTTACCATAACTAGCATCCACGATTAACTCCGGACATCACTATGTCTCCAGCCAGTGAGAATCAGCTGCTTGGATACACCAAGGAGTATACCTCGTGCTAGTCTCAACAGAATTGATGGTGTCCAGATTCATCAATTCATCGACTAGGGATAATTCCGATACATCACAATTACACATATAGAGATACTCACTAGTTGTGATCCAATCACAAATTCTCTCATGCTGTGAATCGTATCGTGGACATTCAGTAAATGAGTTTAAGATCCAATCAAATACATAAAACATGTATACTCAAATAGTGAATCTTCATTTATCATATAAATGGTTCATACATAAGGCGATTGCCTTAGGACATCTCTCATATATTACTAACAGACTCCCACTTGGCCTAATGTCAATCGCTACGGTATCCAATACCATAAGCACCAACATGTCCCTCAAACTTACTTTGAGGTAATGCTTTAGTCAAAGGATCCGCTAAGTTCCTTTCAGTGGGAATTTTCTCGATTTGTATTTCGTTCCTACTTATGATCTCTCTGATAAGATGATAGCGGCGAAGCACATGTTTGGATCGTTGATGAGACCTTGGCTCTTTCGCCTGTGCAATTGCTCCATTGTTGTCGCAGTAGACCGGTATTGCTTCAACAATGGCCGGAATCACACCAAGTTCATGAACGAACTTCTTGATCCAAACCGCCTCCTTTGCTGCTTCCGAAGCTGCAATATATTCTGCCTCAGTGGTAGAATCCGCTACAGTCTCTTGTTTGGAACTTTTCCAACTCACTGCGCCCCCATTCAAGGTGAACACGTATCCAGACTGAGACCTGGAATCATCCTTGTCTGTCTGGAAGTTGGCATCTGTATACCCGCGTATCACCATGTCCCCTTCTCCATATATTAGGAACACATCCTTAGTTCTTCTCAAGTACTTAAGGATCGTCTTATGACGCCAATGATCCATTCTGGATCGGATCGTATCTGCTCGTGACACTCGAGCATACGATACATCGGGCCTCGTACATAACATAGCATACATGATAGATCCTATTGCGGATGCATAGGGAATCTTACTCATGCAAATCCTCTCGTCTTCTGTGCGCGGACACATAGACTTCGAAAGGTGTACCCCATGCCTGATGGGCAGATAACCTTTCTTGGATTTCGACATGCTAAACCTCTTTAGCACTCGGTCTATATATGTAGACTGCGAAAGACCAAGCAACCGTTTCGATCTATCTCTATAGATCTTAATCCCAAGGATGTAGGTTGCTTCTCCCAGGTCTTTCATGGAGAATGTCTTGGATAACCAAACCTTAACTGACTATAAGATTGACACATCGTTTCCTATAAGTAATATGTCATCGACATACAATACTAGGAACACGACTGCACTCCCACTAACCTTCTTGTACACACAAGGTTCGTCTGGATTTTGTGAGAAATCAAACTTTTTGATCGTCTCATCAAAACGGATATTCCAGCTCCTGGATGCTTGCTTCAATCCATAAATGGATCGTCGCAACTTGCATACCTTGGTTTTATCAACCGATGTGAAACCCTCAGGCTGTATCATATACACGTCCTCGAGCAGGTTTCCATTAAGGAAAGATATTTTCACATCCATCTGCCATATCTCATAATCATAATGAGATGCTATGGCCAGGAGCATCCGAATGGATTTAAGCATAGCTACAGGCGAATAGGTTTCGTCATAATCAACACCTTGTTTTTGACGATATCCTTTCGCCACCAATCTCGCCTTATAGGTAATCACATTACCATCCATGTCGGTTTTCTTCTTGAAAACCCACTTGCACCCTATAGGCTTTATGCCTTCAGGTGGGTCAACCAAGTTCCAAACTTGGTTTTCGTACATGGAATCCATTTCCGACTTCATGGCACCAAGCCACTTATCCCTTTCTGAACTTGTCAGCACTTCTTCATAACTGGTAGGCTCCTCATCATCAATGAGTAACACGTCGTTCGATTCACTTACGAGAAATCCATATCTCTCAGGAATATTGCGTGTTCTACCAGATCTACGAAGATGTGGTGTTACATTAGGTCCAGCCGATTGCTCATCACTATGAGTTGTCGGCTGTTGTGCTTCACCAGGTATCTCATCAATGTCTATTTGAGTCTCTCGAGCCTCCTCAAGCTCAACGACACTCCCACTGTTTTCTTGCAAGAGAAACTCTTTCTCTAGAAACACAGCATGCCTTGAAACAAACACCTTTTGTTCCACAGGATGATAGAATTGGTAACCCCTTGTTTCCTTAGGGTATCCAATAAATAGACATTTATCAGACTTAGCATCCAGTTTGTCTGATACAGTCCACTTCACATAAGCAGGACAACCCCATATCTTCAAGTAAGATACATGAGGTTTCTTACTAGCCCATATCTCATATGGAGTAGTAGAGACTACCTTGGTAGGCATTCTGTTTAACAAGTAAACAGCTGTCTGAAGTGCATAACCCCAAAAGGACTTTGGGAAGAGTTGCATGATTCATCATTGACCTGACCATGTCCAACAAGGTCCGGTTACGCCTCTCAGATACACCATTGTTTTTGTGGTGTATAGGGCGGAGTCCATTGAGACAATATGCCATTGTCTCTTAGATAATCAAGAAACTCTTGACTTAAGTATTCACCACCTCGATCCGATCGAAGTATTTTAATACTTTTGTCATGTTGTTTCTCTACTTCATTTCTGAATTCTTTGAACTTTTCAAAGGCTTCAGACTTGTGTTTCATCAAGAACACATACCCAAACCGTGAGTGATCATCGGTGAAGGTAATGAAGTAGCTATAGCCTCCTAATGCTTGAGTTGACATAGGTCCACATACATCAGTATGTACTAGACCTAGTAACTCTCCCACTCGTTCACCTTTTCCAGTAAAAGGTAACTTAGTCATCTTGCCTTTTAAGCATGATTCGCATGTATCGTATGAATCCAATTCAAACGATTCCAGAATTCCACATCGGTGTAATTCGGATATGCGTTTCTTGCTTATATGGCCAAGACGACAATGCCACATATAGGAGTCTATGTGATTATCCTTTCGAGCACGCGTGTTGCTCGCTTCGATATTGAAAATGTCACTGGATACGTCCAACGTATAAATGCCATTACTCAAAGTTCCAGTTCCATAAAGTACGCCATTCAAAGTTATATAACAACAATTGTTAATAAACGTTAAATGGAAACCATTTCTATTTAAGCAGGAAATAGAAACAATGTTCTTTATTAGAGAAGGAACATAATAGCAATTGTCCAGTTCCAAGACTAGTCCACTGGGGAGCTTCAGCAAATAAGTTCCGATGGCGACCGCAGCAACCTTTGCTCCATTGCCAACTCGCAAATTTGACTCCCCTCTGACAAGTCTTCTTCTATTCCTTAGCCCCTGTATGTCATTACATATATGTGAGCTACACCCAGTATCCAATACCCAAGTGTCTAAGGAAATAGAATGACAATCAATAACGAAGATACCTGAAGAGGATGGGGCATCGGATGCCTTCTTCTTCTTCATGGACTCAAGATAAATCTTGCAGTTTCTTCGCCAGTGGCCTTCCTTGCCACAGTGATGGCAAGTGCCCTTTTGCGCTGGTTCCGCCTTCTTTGCCTTTTTCTTTCCTTTCTTCTGTTCTTTTGCCTTCCTCTTAGAACCTTTCTTTGAGGAATCAACTAACAGAACCGCCTTCTCCTCATGCTTCACAGAAGGCTCCACAGTCTTCAGCATATTGAGGAGCTCGGGAATGGTGGATTCCAATTTGTTCATCCGATAGTTCATCACAAATTGCGAGAAACTCTTGGGCAAACAATGCAGAATTAAGTCAATACTTAACTCATGATCCATCACAAAACCGAGGGTAGCTAGCCGCTCGATGTACCCGTTCATCTTTAGCACAAACTGTACTACAGACGAACCTTCTTGCATCTTCGTGGTGAAGAGGAGCCTAGAGACCTCGAACCTTTCGGATCTCGCTTGCTCATCGAACAACTCATGAAGATGGAAGACCATAGTGTTAGCATCCATATGCTCATGCTGCTTCTGCAGCTCAGGTACCATCGCCGCTAGCATGATGCAACTCGCCAGCTCAGAATCTGCCACATGCTTCTGATAGACCAACATTTGGTCTGGAGTTGCATCGTCCTTAGGACGGTCAGGAAGAGGCTCTTCAAGGACATATGCTAGCTTTTCCGCCTTGAGAACAATTCTCAGGTTTCTAAGCCAGTCCAGGAAGTTAGGCCCAGTCAGTTTGTTCGAATCCAAAATAGTGCGCAAATTCAAAGACGTCATGATCAATTTATTGACCTAGAAATACAAAACGAGCATATATGAGAAAATGATTTTAAAATGCATCAATATACATTTATAAATCCCATTCATTTTCGAATTCAAAAACCCCAAAATCACTTCGGGAGATCGTAGGTCCATCTCCGAATGGGCTGATATCCATCATAGATAAGAACAACCTTGGAGTGAGTCCAACAAGCCATTCTTAGCTATGATGGTGGGTATCAAGTATACCGATTACATATCATGTATATGTAACTATCACAATGTGCTATCAACTAATTGAATGTTTACACATACATTGGGTTGTTAACACATTAACAAGTATGCATCATATGCATATCACCCAACTTCACCTCTCTTCACATCGACCTTGGAGTGAGTCCAACAAATCGATGCTCCAAGTTAAAGCCGACCCATTAATCGCGAAATAGTTTTAATATGGTTAGAGCGCATTCAACCAATTAGCCAGGCTTGGAGTGAGTCCAACAACCCAAACTAACGATTGACCTCTGACTCTTACCATATTAGAGTTAAACTATTCCAATGATTTGAACATGTTCAGGTTCGAGCCGGGCTTGGAGTGAGTCCAACAACCCAAACAAGAAACAGAACTCTGGTTCTAACCATATTAATGGAAGGTGTAGGCTTTAATATTGAGTTAGGGTTTTATGTCTCATCCTCTTTGCATGCAAATAACTATTATCTACATGGCATGGCATACATGGCATACATCTACATGTCACGACGCGCATGGCATAATGTTATGCATCTAATGCAATTACATGGCATACAATTATGTCATGTATATATTTCCTTATATGTCATAACTATTTATGGAAATAAAATATGTTTAAGATTTGATTCTCCAAATCAAATCATAATTAAATTAGGAAACAAATTTCCAAATCTAATCACATATTTTATTCATGGAATTATTTGATTAAGGAAAATCTATTTAGGAAACCAATTTCCTAAATCATTAAAACTACTTATAGAAATAAAATATTTTAAGATTTGATTTCCCAAATCAAATCATGATTAAATTAGGAAACAAATTTCCAGAATCTAATCAAATATTTTATTTATGGAAAATATCAATTTCCATAAATACTTCCAACTTTCCAAAAGTGGAAGATTTCCATAAATACTTCTAGACTTTCCAAAATTGAAAAACTTCCATAAATACTTCTAAATTTCCAAAATTAGAAAATTTCCAGAAATACATTATGACTATCGCAAAACCATTTTACGATTATGTCGAAACACAACCTGGGCTCTGATACCACTGTTGGGTTTCCGGCACCGCGGCGTGTGTGTGTTCGATCATGTTTCGTAAACATGAGCATAGCGGAAGCAATAAAAATAATAAATACTCCTATTTATTACAACACACACAACACACGCATGCTATTACAACAAGTGTAGACATAACCGTAAATTAAAATTGCAATAAAAGGAAATTAAACTACGTTATACCTTTCGTATGACGTGTAGCGGGAACGGCATCAACCGGAACGATCCTCGTAAGAATCGTCTCTATCCATATCCACGCCGAGCTCCTCGGGATGACTTCGCCAAGCCACGAGCTTCGTCTTCGTACGGGTTACTAGCCTCGTGTTGAAGACGACGTGATCGAGAGATGATCACGATCCGAATCCAAATTCGGACCTAAAACAAGTCCTCAAGACTTGCTTCTCCGGAGAGGTATTCGTCAACCGATTGACGAATCCTTCATCCTCCACCTCAGAGGATTACCGGAGATCAAATCCCCGGTATGTTAGCCGCTGTCGGAGCACTAACCGTCGTCCAAACGACGCTCCGACGAGAGGAGAAGAAGCTGTCCAGAAAACTGGACAGCTTGGTGGAGGAGATAGGCGCCGGCCAAAACAAGGAGACAAAAGCTCACCTTGATGCCGAACCTTTTAGGGGATCACCGGAGGGTCGCCGGAGGTTCACCGGCTGGAGCTTGGACGCCGGCAAGGGTCTTGACGGCAGCACAATCAAGCTGGGCGGCAAGGAGCTTGGGCGGCACAAACAGGTTGGGCGGCAACTCCTTGGAGGCTAGGGTTTTGATTTTGGATTAGGGTTTAACAATCCCTTAAGCCCACTTTTATAGAGAACTAATTCTCTTAATGGTTAATGGATCATATCCATAAAGCCCGTTAACCCGCTCCATTAAGATAAGTTAAAATAAACCAAACCATAATGGTTTATTTTAAGTTAAAACGAACCGAACCAACTTTTGGTTCATTCGTTTAAAATAAACCAAACCCTTTGGTTTATTCTTATCCATTGGATTAGAACCAAACCATTTTGGTCCATCCATTACGTCTTCATAAGACGCAGCCCATCCACGCTTCCATTGCGACTGAAACAATTTCATGCTCGCTTTATGTTTGGTCCAACCAAACATAGTTTCTCTCGGTCTGAGAATCTCATTCTCAAGCTCGTTTTAAATCCTTTGGATTACACTCGTTGTGCGTGTGACCAAATAGGTTCTCGGTTTATGTTGGCCGTCTATAATTAACCATTAATTATAGAACGATCATGAGTGGCACCTAGTAGTACATCATGATCCCCAATTAACCGAAAAGATCAGCACGGTTGATCGAACTATTTTACGTAACCCTTGATGCTTCGAATGAATCGTGCCCCATTCCCTTCACTCATCTTATACCCACTTGGTTCAGGACATGGTCTATTGTGTCAGTCCCCACTAGGCTGACTATGTCACACCTAGCCCAAGTATCATTTCCTCGTCCTACGGATTCTAGTTACTCCACATGTATCGAAGAGTACCTTACTCTAAACATGTAATGCTTTGGCCAAAGACTTTAGTAACAATCGACGAGAGGCCATGGGTATACATCTCCTCGCAAGGAGTGGTGAATCCTTTATAGGCTATTCAAACACCTTCGATCACTTCGACTTATACCCAATCATCCCGGGTCCACATCTCCTTAGAGATGTTTGCTTAAGATGTCAAAGCATAAGTCTCCATGATCAAGATGACTTGAATACCGCAAGTCAAAGGAACATCGCACTTAAGCTACAGTAAGAACTTCATTGACATATCTATATATGCAGAGAACCATATGAAGTCTTACGGCTGGTCACTCCAATGAACTAGTTACCATAACTAGCATCCACGATTAACTCCGGACATCACAATGTCTCCAGCCAGTGAGAATCAGCTGCTTGGATACACCAAGGAGTATACCTCGTGCTAGTCTCGACAGAATTGATGGTGTCCAAATCCATCAATTCATCGACTAGGGATAATTCCGATACATCACAATTACACATGTAGAGATACTCACTAGTTGTGATCCAATCACAAATTCTCTCATGCTGTGAATCGTATCGTGGACATTCAGTAAATGAGTTTAAGATCCAATCAAATACATAAAACATGTATACTCAAATAGTGAATCTTCATTTATCATATAAATGGTTCATACATAAGGCGATTGCCTTAGGACATCTCTCATATATTACTAACAATCCATTTCCGACATCATGGCTTCAAGCCATTTGTCCTTTTCTGAACTTTTCAGAACTTCTTCATAACTGGTAGGTTCCTCATCGTCAATGAGTAACACGTTGTTCAATTCACTTATGAGAAATCCATCTCTTGGGAATGTTGCGTGTCCTACTAGATCTACAAAGATGTGGTGTCACAATAGGTTCAGCCGATGTCTCATCACTATGAGTTATCGGTTGAGGTGTTTAACTAGGTATCTCATCAATGTCTATTGGAGTCTCTTGAACCTCCTCAAGTTTAATGCCACTCCCACTGTTTTCTTGCAAGAGAAATTCTTTCTCCAGAAACACAGCATACCTTGAAATAAACACCTTTTGTTCCACAGGATGATAGAATTGGTAACCCTCGTTTCCTTAGGGTATCCAATAAATAGACATTTATCAGACTTAGCATCCAGTTTGTCTGATATAGTTTGCTTCATATAAGCAGGACAATCCCATATCTTCAAGTAAGATAAATGAGGTGTCTTACTATTCCATATCTCATATGGAGTAGTAGAGACTACCTTGGTTGGGACTCTATTTAACAAGTAAACAGTAGTCTAAGTTCATAACCCCAAAAGGACTTGGGAAGATTCACATGATTTATCATCGACCTAACCATGTCCAACAAGGCTCGATTTCGCCTCTCAGATACACCATTATACTGTAGTGTATACGGCGGAGTCCTTTGAGACAATATACCATTTTCCCTTAGATAATCCAGAAACTCTTGACTCAAGTATTCACCACCTCAATCTGATCGAAGTATTTTAATACTCTTGCCAAGTTGTTTCTCTACTTCATTTCTGAATTCTTTGAACCTTTCAAAGGCTTCAGACTTGTGTTTCATCAAGAACACATACCCAAACTGTGAGTGATCATCAGTGAAGGTAATGAAGTAGCTATAGCCTCCTAGAGCTTGAGTTGACATAGATCTGCATACATCAGTATGTATTAGACCAAGCAACTCTCCCACCAGTTCACATTTTCTCGTAAAAGGTAACTTAGTCATCTTGCCTTTTAAGCATGATTCACATGTATCATATGAATTTAATTCAAACGATTCCAGAATTCCACATCGTGTAATTCAGACATGTGTTTCTTGCTTACATGGCCAAGACGACAATGCCACATGTAGGAGGCTAATTGATTATCTTTTCAAGCATGCTTGTTACTCGCTTCGATATTGAAAATGACACTAGATACGTCCAATGTATAAATACCATTGCTTAAAGTTCCAGTCCCATAAAGAACGCCATTCAAAGTTATGTAACAATAATTGTTACTAAAAGTCAAATGATACCCATTTCTATTCAAACAAGAAATAGAAATGATGTTCTTTATCAACAAAGGAACATAAAAGTAATTGTCCAGTTCTAAGATAAGTCCTGTAGGGAGTTTCAACAAATACGTTCCGATGGCGAGTGCAGCAACCTTTGCTCCATTCCCAACACGTAAATTTGACTCTCCCTTGATGAGTCTTCTTCTATTCCTTAGCCCATCTATGCCATTACATATATATGAGCCACACCTAGTATCTAATACCCAAGTTTTTGAGGAAATAGAATGACAATCAATAACGAAGATATCTGAAGAAGATGGGGCATTCGATGCCTTATCCTTCTTCACGGACTCAAGAAAAATCTTGCAGTTTCTTTGCTAATGGCCCTTCTTGCCACAATGGTAGCAAGTGCCCTTTCGAGCTAATTCTGCCTTTTTATCCTTTTTCTTCTTCCCCTTTTGTTATTCCTTTGACTTCCTCTTAGAACCTTTCTTCGAGGAATCAACTAACAACACCATCCCCTGCTCATGCTTTACAGAAGGCTCCATAGTCTTCAGCATATTGAGCAGTACCACTGATGAACCTTCTTGCATCTCAAGGGTGAAGAGGAGCTTGGAGACTTTAAACCTTTCGAATCTCACTTCCTCATCACTCAACTCATAAAGATGGAAGACTATAGTATGAGCATCCATATGCTCATGCTGTTTTCACAGCTCGAGTACCATCGCAGCTAGCATGATGCAACTCACCAATTCAGAATCGCTCACATGTTTTTGATAGAGCAACAATTTGTTTAGAGTTGCATCATCACTAGGACAGGCGGGAAGAGGCTCTTCGAGGACATACGCAAGCTTTTCCACCTTGAGAATAATTCTCAAGTTTCTAAGTCATTCCAAGAAGTTTGACCCAATCAATTTATTCGAATTTAAAATAGAGCGCAAATTCAAAGACATCATGGTCAAGAGATTAACTTAGAAATACAAATCGAGCATATATGAGAAAATGATTTTAAAATGAATCAACATACATTTACAAAATCCCATTCATTTTTCAAATTTCAAAAACCTCAAAATCACTTCGGGAGATCGTAGGTCCATCTCCGAATGGGCTAATATCCAACATAGATATGAACAACCTTAGAGAGAGTCCAACAAGCCATTCAAAGCTACGATGGTAGGTATCAAGTATACTAATTTCTTATCACATATATGCAACTATCACAATGTGCTATCAACTAATTGAATGTTCACATATACATCGGGTTGTTAACTCATTAACAAGTATGCATCATATGCATAGCACCCAACATCACCTCCCTTCACATTGACCTTGGAGAGAGTCCAACAAGGCGATGCTCCAAGTTAAAGTCAACCCATCAATCGAGAAATAGTTTTAATATGATTAGAGTGCATTCAACCAATTAGCCATGCTTGGAGAGAGTCTAACAACCCAAACTAACGATTGACCTCTGACTCTTACCATATTAGTAATAAACTATTCCAATGGTTCGAACATGTTCAGGTTCGAGCCGAGATTGGAGAGAGTCCAACAACCCAAACAAGAAATGGAACTCTGGTTCTAACCATATTAATGGAAGTTCTAGGCTTTAATATTGTGTAAGGGATTTAATGTCTCATCCTCTTTGCATGCAAATAACTATTATCTACATGGCATGACACACATGACATACATATGTTGGTGCAATCGGCCTAGGTCACGATTGACCGGACTCGAGTTTGACTTGAGCGATGTTTTGATGTTTGACATGAAGGTTTGACATTGATATTTAACATTGATGTCTGATAATATTTTGGGGAGATTGTTGGTGCAATCGACCCGGGTCATGATTGACCGGACACGAGTTGACTCGAGGGGGATTTTGATGGTTGATTGGAGTTGACCATTTCATGGAAAGTCCAAGTCTTGAGTACTTGGCATGTAAAGTCCAAGCATGGGTCTTGGCATGGAAAGTCCAACATGGGTTGGCAAGGGAAAGTCCAAGCTTGAGTATTGGCATGGAAAGTCCAACATGGGTTGGCAAGGGAAAGTCCAAGCTTGAGTCTTGGCATGGAAAGTCCAACATGGGTTAGCAAGGGAAAGTCCAAGCTTGAGTCTTAGCATTTGAGAAGTCTAAGGGGTTTGATATTGGCGGCATGAAGTCCAAGCAGGAGTCTTGCCAGCATAAGTCCAATGGTTGGCGGCGTAAAGTCCAAGCGGAGTCTTGGCAGCGTAAGTCCAATGTGCCTTGGCGGTGTAAACACCGTTAGCATGACATAGCCGATGGAAGCACCTGAAGGCTAGCATATGGATGAACAAGTCATGGATGACTTGGAGGGATCCGATAGGTGCGAGGCTAACGGAGGTGGCTAGAAGGATTAGGTCTAGGCTACGTGTGGTCTAGCAAGTATGGGGGCACCATACTTGGGTTAAACCTCATGTTTGAGGTTAAAACCTCATGTTTGAGTTGTATCAGTCGACTGGTACCATGTGACAATCGACTGGTGTGAGTCAACTAGGGTTTGACTACGGGGAGTGCCCTAGCGATCATTGTCGAGGTGGGCGATCAAGCTGTTGGACGCAATCGGGATCTTATGATCGATCGGCAGTGCTGATATTTCGAGCACGAATGGAGTCGACTTCGATTCTTTGGGGTTAGCGATCAGTGAAGGCTCGATCAGTCGACTAATTTCCTATCTGTTGGAGTTTTCCAGTGTGGATTGCACCATTGTCTCACATTAACAGTGTCATCAGTTGACTGATCAGGACCATCAGCCCAGGCAAAATCTAGCTCAGGCAAGATCTTTAAAGGGAGCTCATGGAAAAGATTTCGAGCATGGTTCTTTGGGAGCTTTTGGGGTGAATTGCTGGTGTAATTCAAGGTCTCCAAGGCTACTCTTCAAGCAACCAAAAGCAAGTGTTCAAGTTCACATTGTGCAAAGTTTTCTTTACTTGTATTTGTGTAGTTTACTTGTATTAGCTTGCATTTACTTCTTATTGTTGTAAGAGGTTTCTCCACCTTCAACTTGTGTCGAGAAGGAGATATTGTTATTAGTGTTGGGTTTCCGGCACCGCGGCGTGTGTGTGCTCGATCATGTTTCGTAAACATGAGCACAGCGGAAGCAATTAAAAATAATAAATCTATATTTATTACAACACACACAACACACGCATGCTATTACAACAAGTGTAGACATAACCGTAAATTAAAATTTGCAATAAAAGAAATTATCTACGTTATACCTTTCGTATGACGTGTAGCGGGAACGGCATCAACCGGAACGATCCTCGTAAGAATCGTCTCTATCCGTATCCACGCCGAGCTCCTCGGGATGACTTCGCTAAGTCACGAGCTTCGTCTTCGTATGGGTTACTAGCCTCGTGTTGAAGACGACGTGATCGAGAGATTATCACGATCCGAATCCAAATTCGGATCCTAAAACGAGTTCTCAAAACTCGCTTCTCCGGAGTGGTATTCGTCAACCAATTGACGAATCCTTCGTCCTCCACCTCAGAGGATTACCGGAGATCAAATCCCCGGTAAGTTAGCCGCTGTCGGAGCACTAACCGTCGTCCAAACGACGATCCGACGAGAGGAGGAGAAGCTGTCCAGAAAACTGGACAGCTTGGTGGAGGATATAGGCGCCGGCCAACCAAGGAAAGAAAAGGCTCACCTTG
Source organism: Wurfbainia villosa (assembly GCA_025175895.1). Classification (NCBI taxonomy): domain Eukaryota; kingdom Viridiplantae; phylum Streptophyta; class Magnoliopsida; order Zingiberales; family Zingiberaceae; genus Wurfbainia; species Wurfbainia villosa. The sequence continues at coordinate 122,185,627 of CM045990.1, forward strand.
ATGCCAAACCTATAGGGGATCACCGGAGGATCGCCGGAGGGTTCACCGGCTGTAGCTTGGTCGCCGGCAACAAGTTGGACGGCTGCACAAAAGCTGGATGGTGGCACTTTAGGGTTGGGCGCCGAATAGATGAGATGATGGAGGGGGCGGCACAACAAGGTTGGGCGGCAACTCCAATTAGGGTTTTTGGATTAGGGTTTAAGCCCTATTTTATAGAGAACTAATTCTCTTAATGGTTAATGGATCATATCCATAAAGCCCGTTAACCCGCTCCATTAAGATAAGTTAAAATAAACCAAACCATGATGGTTTATTTTAAGTTAAAACGAACCAAACCAACCTTTGGTTCATTCGTTTAATATAAACCAAACCCTTTGGTTTATCCTCCTCCATTGGATTAGAACCAAACCATTTTGGTTCATCCATTACGTCTTCATAAGACACGGCCCATCCACGCTTCCATTGCGACTGAAACAATTTCATGCTCGCTTTATGTTTGGTCCAACCAAACATAGTTTCTCTCGGTCTGAGAATCCCATTCTCAAGCTCGTTTTAAATCCTTTGGATTACACTCGTTGTGCGTGTGACCAAATAGGTTCTCGATTTATGTTGGCCGTCTATAATTAACCATTAATTATAGAACGATCATGAGTGGCACCTAGTAGTACATCATGATCCCCAATTAACCGAAAAGATCAACGGTTGATCCAGAACTATTTCTGAAACCCTTCAGTAGCTCGAATGAATTGTGCCCCATTCCCTTCACTCATCTTATACCCACTTGGTTCAGGACATGGTCTATTGTGTCAGTCCCCACTAGGCTGACTATGTCACGCCTAGCCCAAGTATCATTTCCTCGTCCTACGGATTCTAGTTACTCCACATGTATCGAAGAGTACCATACTCTAAACATGTAATGCTTTGGCCAATGACTTTAGTAACAATCCGACGAGAGGCCATGGGTATACATCTCCTCGCAAGGAGTGGTGAATCCTTTATAGGCTATTCAAACACCTTCGATCACTTCGACTTATACCCAATCATCCCGGGTCCACATCTCATTAGAGATGTTTGCTTAAGATGTCAAAGCATAAGTCTCCATGATCAAGATGACTTGAATACCGCAAGTCAAAGGAACATCGCACTTAAGCCACAGTAAGAACTTCATTGACATATCTATATATATGCAGAGAACCATATGAAGTCTTACGGCTGGTCACTCCAATGAACTAGTTACCATAACTAGCATCCACGATTAACTCCGGATATCACAATGTCTCCAGCCAGTGAGAATCAGCTGCTTGGATACACCAAGGAGTATACCTCGTGCTAGTCTCGACAGAATTGATGGTGTCCAAATCCATCAATTCATCGACTAGGGATAATTCCGATACATCACAATTACACATGTAGAGATACTCACTAGTTGTGATCCAATCACAAATTCTCTCATCTTTGTGAATCGTATCGTTGACATTGATAAATGAGTTTAAGATCCAATCAAATACATAAAACATGTATACTCAAATAGTGAATCTTCATTTATCATATAAATGGTTCATACATAAGGCGATTGCCTTAGGACATCTCTCATATATTACTAACAGACTCCCACTTGGCCTAATGCCAATCGCTACGGTATCCAATACCATAAGCTCGAACATGACCCTCAAACTTATTTTGAGGTAATGCCTTAGTCAAGGGATCCGTTAAGTTCCTTTCAGTGGGAATTTTCTCGATTTGTATTTCATTCCTACTGATGATCTCTCTGATAAGATGATAGCGGCGAAGCACATGTTTGGATCATTGATGAGACCTTGGCTCTTTCGCCTGTGCAATTGCTCCATTGTTGTCGCAGTAGACCGGTATTGCTTCAACAATGGCCGGAATCACACCAAGTTCATGAACGAACTTCTTGATCCAAACCGCTTCCTTTGCTGCTTCCGAAGATGCAATATATTCTGCCTCAGTGGTAGAATCCGCTACAGTCTCTTGTTTGGAACTTTTCCAACTCACTGTACCCCCATTCAAGGTGAACACGATTATCGGTGAGACACTGGAATCATCCTTTGCATCGGGAAGTGGCATTCGTATACCGCGTATCACCATGTCCCTTCTCCATATATTAGGAACACATCCTTAGTTCTTCTCAAGTACTTAAGGATCGTCTTAACAATACCCAATGATCCATTCTGGATCGGATTGGTATCTGCCGTGACACTCGGAGCGCACGATACATCGGGCCTCGTGTACATAACATAGCATACATGATAGATCCTATTGCGGATGCATAGGGAATCTTACTCATGCAAATCCTCTCGTCTTACGTGCGCGGACACATAGACTTGAAAGGTGTTCCCCATGCACGATGGGCGGATAACCTTTCTTGGATTGACATGCTAAACCTCTTTAGCACTCGGTCTATATATGTAGACTGCGAAAGACCAAGCAACCATTTCGATCTATCTCTATAGATCTTAATCCCAAGGATGTAGGTTGCTTCTCCCAGGTCTTTCATGGAGAATATCTTGGATAACCAAACCTTAACTGACTGTAAGATTGACACATCATTTCCTATAAGTAATATGTCATCGACATACAATACTAGGAACACGACTGCACTCCCACTAACCTTCTTGTACACACAAGGTTCGTCTGGATTTTGTGAGAAATCAAACTTTTTGATTGTCTCATCAAAACGGATATTCCAGCTCCTGGATGCTTGCTTCAATCCATAAATGGATCGTCGCAATTTGCATACCTTGGTTTTATCAACCGATGTGAAACCCTCAGGCTGTATCATATACATGTCCTCGAGCAGGTTTCCATTAAGGAAAGCTGTTTTCACATCCATCTGCCATATCTCATAATCATAATGAGCCGCTATGGCCAGGAGCATCCGAATGGATTTAAGCATACCTACAGGCGAATAGGTTTCGTCATAATCAACACCTTGTTTTTGACGATATCCTTTCGCCACCAATCTAGCCTTATAGGTAATCACATTACCATCCATGTCGGTTTTCTTCTTGAAAACCCACTTGCACCCTATAGGCTTTATGCCTTCAGGTGGGTCAACCAAGTTCCAAACTTGGTTTTCGTACATGGAATCCATTTCCGACTTCATGGCACCAAGCCACTTATCCCTTTCTGAACTTGTCAGCACTTCTTCATAACTGGTAGGCTCCTCATCATCAATGAGTAACACGTCGTTCGATTCACTTACGAGAAATCCATATCTCTCAGGAATATTGCGTGTTCTACCAGATCTACAAAGATGTGGTGTTACAATAGGTCCAGCCGATTGCTCATCACTATGAGTTGTCGGCTGTTGTGCTTCACCAGGTATCTCATCAATGTCTATTTGAGTCTCTCGAGCCTCCTCAAGCTCGACGACACTCCCACTTTGTTTTCTTGCAAGAGAAACTCTTCTCTAGAAACACAACATGCCTTGAAACAAACACCTTTTGTTCCACAGATGATAGAATTGGTAACCCCTTGTTTCCTTAGGGTATCCAATAAATAGACATTTATCGGACTTAGCATCCGGTTTATGCGTCTGATCAGCTTCACATAAGCGAGACAACCCCATATCTTCAAGTAAGATACATGAGGTTTCTTACTAGCCCATATCTCATATGGAGTAGTAGAGACTACCTTAGTAGGCATTACATTTAACAAGTAAACAATGCAAGTGCATAACCCCAAAAGGACTTGGGAAGAGTCGCATGATTCATCATTGACGACCATGTCCAACAAGGTCCTGATTCGCCTCGGATACACCATTATCTTTGTGGTGTATAGGGCGGAGTCCATTGAGACAATATGTCATTGTCTCTTAGATAATCAAGAAACTCTTGACTTAAGTATTCACCACCTCGATCCGATCGAAGTATTTTAATACTTTTGTCATGTTGTTTCTCTACTTCATTTCTGAATTCTTTGAACCTTTCAAAGGCTTCAGACTTGTGTTTCATCAAGAACACATACCCAAACCGTGAGTGATCATCGGTGAAGGTAATGAAGTAGCTATAGCCTCCTAAAGCTTGAGTTGACATAGGTCCACATACATTAGTATGTACTAGACCTAGTAACTCTCCCACTCGTTCACCTTTTTCAGTGAAAGGTAACTTAGTCATCTTGCCTTTTAAGCATGATTCGCATGTATCGTATGAATCCAATTCAAACGATTCCAGAATTCCACATCGGTGTAATTCGGACATGCGTTTCTTGCTTATATGGCCAAGACGACAATGCCACATATAGGAGTCTATGTGATTATCCTTTCGAGCACGCGTGTTGCTCGCTTTGATATTGAAAATGTCACTGGATACGTCCAACGTATAAATGCCATTACTCAAAGTTTCAGTTCCATAAAGTACGCCATTCAAAGTTATATAACAACAATTGTTACTAAACGTTAAATGGAAACCATTTCTATTTAAGCAGGAAATAGAAACAATGTTCTTTATTAGAGAAGGAACATAATAGCAATTGTCGATTCAAGACTAGTCCACTAGGAGCTTAAATAAGTTTCGATGGCGCCAACCTTTGCTCCATTGCCAACTGAAATTTGACTCCCCTCTGACAAGTCTTCTTCTATTCCTTAGCCCCTGTATGTCATTACATATATGTGAGCTACACCCAGTATCCAATACCCAAGTGTCTAAGGAAATAGAATGACAATCAATAACGAAGATACCTGAAGAGGATGGGGCATCGGATGCCTTCTTCTTCTTCATGGACTCAAGATAAGTCTTGCAGTTTCTTCGCCAGTGGCCTTCCTTGCCACAGTGATGGCAAGTGCCCTTTTGCGCTGGTTCCGCCTTCTTTGCCTTTTTCTTTCCTTTCTTCTGTTCTTTTGCCTTCCTCTTAGAACCTTTCTTTGAGGAATCAACTAACAGAACCGCCTTCTCCTCATGCTTTACAGAAGGCTCCACAGTCTTCAGCATATTAAGGAGCTCGGGAATGGTGGATTCCAATTTGTTCATCCGATAGTTCATCACAAATTGCGAGAAGCTCTTGGGCAAACAATGCAGAATTAAGTCAATACTTAACTCATGATCCATCACAAAACCGAGGGTAGCTAGCCGCTCGATGTACCCGTTCATCTTTAGCACAAACTGCACTACAGACGAACCTTCTTGCATCTTCATAGTGAAGAGGAGCCTAGAGACCTCGAACCTTTCGGATCTCGCTTGCTCATCGAACAGCTCATGAAGATGGAAGACCATAGTATTAGCATCCATATGCTCATGCTGCTTTTGCAGCTCAGGTACCATCGCCGCTAGCATGATGCAACTCGCTTTCGAATCCGCACATGTTTCTGATAGACCAACATTTGGTCTGGAGTTGCATCGTCCTTAGGACGGTCAGGAAGAGGCTCTTCAAGGACATATGCAAGCTTTTCCTCCTTGAGAACAATTCTCAGGTTTCTAAGCCAGTCCAGGAAGTTAGGCCCAGTCAGTTTGTTCGAATCCAAAATAGTGCGCAAATTCAAAGACGTCATGATCAATTTATTGACCTAGAAATACAAAACGAGCATATATGAGAAAATGATTTTAAAATGCATCAATATACATTTATAAATCCCATTCATTTTTTGAATTTCAAAAACCCTTAAAATCACTTCGAGATCGTCGTCCATCTCCGAATGGTGATATCCATCATAGATAAGAACAACCTTGGAGTGAGTCCAACAAGCCATTCTTAGCTATGATGGTGGGTATCAAGATACCGATTACATATCATGTATATGTAACTATCACAATGTGCTATCAACTAATTGAATGTTTACACATACATTGGGTTGTTAACACATTAACAAGTATGCATCATATGCATAGCACCCAACTTCACCTCTCTTCACATCGACCTTGGAGTGAGTCCAACAAATCGATGCTCCAAGTTAAAGCCGACCCATTAATTGCGAAATAGTTTTAATATGGTTAGAGCGCATTCAACCAATTAGCCAAGCTTGGAGTGAGTCCAACAACCCAAACTAACGATTGACCTCTGACTCTTACCATATTAGAGTTAAACTATTCCAATGATTTGAACATGTTCAGGTTCGAGCCGGGCTTGGAGTGAGTCCAACAACCCAAACAAGAAACAGAACTCTGGTTCTAACCATATTAATGGAAGGTGTAGGCTTTAATATTGAGTTATGGTTTTATGTCTCATCCTCTTTGCATGCAAATAACTATTATCTACATGGCATGGCATACATGGCATACATCTACATGTCACGACACGCATGGCATAATGTTATGCATCTAATGCAATTACATGGCATACAATTATGTCATGTATATATTTCCTTATATGTCATAACTATTTATGGAAATAAAATATGTTTAAGATTTGATTCTCCAAATCAAATCATAATTAAATTAGGAAACAAATTTCCAAATCTAATCACATATTTTATTCATGGAATTATTTGATTAAGGAAAATCTATTTAGGAAACCAATTTCCTAAATCATTAAAACTACTTATGGAAATAAAATATTTTAAGATTTGATTTCCCAAATCAAATCATGATTAAATTAGGAAACAAATTTCCAGAATCTAATCAAATATTTTATTTATGGAAAATATCAATTTCCATAAATACTTCCAACTTTCCAAAAGTGGAAGATTTCCATAAATACTTCTAGACTTTCCAAAATTGAAAAATTTCCATAAATACTTCTAAATTTCCAAAATTTGAAAATTTCTAGAAATACATTATGACTATCGCAAAACCATTTTTACGATTATGTCGAAACACAACCTGGGCTCTGATACCACTGTTGGGTTTCCGGCACCGCGGCGTGTGTGTGTTCGATCATGTTTCGTAAACATGAGCACAGCGGAAGGAATTAAAAATAATAAATCTATATTTATTACAACACACACAACACACGCATGCTATTACAACAAGTGTAGACATAACCGTAAATTAAAATTTGCAATAAAAGAAATTATCTACGTTATACCTTTCGTATGACGTGTAGCGGGAACGACATCAACTGGAACGATCCTCGTAAGAATCGTCTCTATCCGTATCCACGCCGAGCTCCTCGGGATGACTTCGCTAAGTCACGAGCTTCGTCTTCGTACGGGTTACTAGCCTCGTGTTGAAGACGACGTGATTGAGAGATGATCACGATCCGAATCAAAATTCGGATCCTAAAACGAGTTCTCAAAACTCGCTTCTCCGGAGAGGTATTCGTCAACCAATTGACGAATCCTTCATCCTCCACCTCAGAGGATTACCGGAGATCAAATCCCCGGTAAGTTAGCCGCTGTCGGAGCACTAACCGTCGTCCAAACGACGCTCCGACGAGAGGAGGAGAAGCTGTCCAGAAAACTGGACAGCTTGGTGGAGGATATAGGCGCCGGCCAACCAAGGAAAGAAAAGGCTCACCTTGATGCAAGTTGGACGGCTGCACAAAAGCTGGATGGTGGCACTTTAGGGTTGGGCGCCGAATAGATGAGATGATGGAGGGGGCGGCACAACAAGGTTGGGCGGCAACTCCAATTAGGGTTTTGGATTAGGGTTTAAGCCCTATTTTATAGAGAACTAATTCTCTTAATGGTTAATGGATCATATCCATAAAGCCCGTTAACCCGCTCCATTAAGATAAGTTAAAATAAACCAAACCATGATGGTTTATTTTAAGTTAAAACGAACCGAACCAACCTTTGGTTCATTCGTTTAATATAAACCAAACCCTTTGGTTTATCCTCCTCCATTGGATTAGAACCAAACCATTTTGGTTCATCCATTACGTCTTCATAAGACACGGCCCATCCACGCTTCCATTGCGACTGAAACAATTTCATGCTCGCTTTATGTTTGGTCCAACCAAACATAGTTTCTCTCGGTCTGAGAATCCCATTCTCAAGCTCGTTTTAAATCCTTTGGATTACACTCGTTGTGCGTGTGACCAAATATGTTCTCGATTTATGTTGGTCGTCTATAATTAACCATTAATTATAGAACGATCATGAGTGGCACCTAGTAGTACATCATGATCCCCAATTAACCGAAAAGATCAACGGTTGATCCAGAACCATTTCTGAAACCCTTCAGTAGCTCGAATGAATCGTGCCCCATTCCCTTCACTCATCTTATACCCACTTGGTTCAGGACATGGTCTATTGTGTCAGTCCCCACTAGGCTGACTACGTCACACCTAGCCCAAGTATCATTTCCTCGTCCTACGGATTCTAGTTACTCCACATGTATCGAAGAGTACCATACTCTAAACATGTAATGCTTTGGCCAAAGACTTTAGTAACAATCCGACGAGAGGCCATGGGTATACATCTCCTCGCAAGGAGTGGTGAATCCTTTATAGGCTATTCAAACACCTTCGATCACTTCGACTTATACCCAATCATCCCGGGTCCACATCTCATTAGAGATGTTTGCTTAAGATGTCAAAGCATAAGTCTCCATGATCAAGATGACTTGAATACCGCAAGTCAAAGGAACATCGCACTTAAGCCACAGTAAGAACTTCATTGACATATCTATATATATGCAGAGAACCATATGAAGTCTTACGGCTGGTCACTCCAATGAACTAGTTACCATAACTAGCATCCACGATTAACTCCGGACATCACAATGTCTCGGCCCGGTGAGAATCACCGCTTGGATACACCAAGGAGTATACCTCGTGCTAGTCTCGACAGAATTGATGGTGTCCAAATCCATCAATTCATCGACTAGGGATAATTCCGATACATCACAATTACACATGTAGAGATACTCACTAGTTGTGATCCAATCACAAATTCTCTCATGCTGTGAATCGTATCGTGGACATTCAGTAAATGAGTTTAAGATCCAATCAAATACATAAAACATGTATACTCAAATAGTGAATCTTCATTTATCATATAAATGGTTCATACATAAGGCGATTGCCTTAGGACATCTCTCATATATTACTAACAATTAGTGGTGTGTGTACACATCGCTAGAGCTCGTTTGAGCTCGATCCGTGGAGTAGGAACCATTCGGTTCCGAACCACGTTATATCTCGCATTGTGGTTGTGTATCTTGTTGTTTATATTTGTTATTATCATTCCGCTGTACTAACAAGATTGTAGATGATCAAACACAAACGAATTCCATCGACGCATCCAAAATGCTATTCACCCCTCCTCTAGCGGCCACCGAATCCCCAACAATTGGTATCAGAGCCCAGGACTCTTTTACGGACTAACCGCTAGGAGCAAAGATGCTAGAGGGAAAGATGGAAGTTGAAGAACAACTTGGATGGGACATCAAGACACCGATCCCGTATGCATTATATGGACGAGAAGGCTTCAATTCTTGGAAGAGAAGAATTGAAGACTTTATCATGATGAGGGACTTTGAGGAATGATCCATCTTAATGGACGGATTTGATTATCCAAGAGGACCAAAGGGAGGATTCCTCAAGAGGAAGAGATGGAGTGAGGAACAACTCCAAAGATTCGAGAAAAATAAGAAGGTAATCAAATTTATTTTTGATTTACTTCCTAATGACATCTTGTGTAGTCTAGGGGATTGCATGGATGTCAAGTAGCTTTGGAGGGAATTGACAAGATTCCATGAAGGCCCATCACCGGTTCAAGAAGAGGAGACCGAAAAAGAAGCTTCATCATCCTCACAAGAAAGTGAGGAGTCGAAAGTTGAGAAAGAGTCAACTTTTGGATCGGAGGAAGAAGAAGTAGAAAAGGTGGAAAAAGCCTCCACCTCTAGGATTGAGGGAGAGGAGATTAGGACATCCTCAATACCGGAGCAACAAGAAGAACCATCTACATCCGGTCAAGAGGAAGAGCAAGCTCAAGAGACCCTCACCACCACCCTAGGTGACTCAAACACTTCAATTTCAAATAAAATTCATATAATGTGTTTTGAGTGTAGGGAGTTTGGGCACTATAAGAGCAAGTGCCCAAAGAAGGTCAAGAAAAGTCCACTGACACCTAAAAGTCAAGAAAAGTCAAACGATGCTGGTGTCCCCACCAAGAAGACCAAGGAGCTCATAGTATGCTTCAAGTGCTATAAGAAGGGGCACTATAGAAGTCAATGCCCTAGGAAGAAGGAAATCAAAGATAAGGAAGGAGCATCACAAGTAGGGGGAGCCTCTATGGCAAACCCTAAGGTATATTTTAATGCACCTTCTAGTTCTAATTTAAATGTCAAAAAGCATGCTAGGAATAATTTTAACAATCTTGCTATTGTAAATGAAAAGCATGCTAGAAACAATAAATATTTTTGTCTAGGTGCTAAGAGTGTTAATTTTTCAAATAAGGAGAAATTTGGGACTAATGCCCCTAGAAAAACCTTACCTAGGGAATCTATTAGAAAAATTGAAGACCACTTAGGCTTTAATCCCAAATGGACTAGGCATATGCCTAGAAAGAACAATGCCCAAAGATTAAATCAAAATTCAAAAATTGGGCAATTAGAGTTTGAAAATCAAGCCTTGAGGTCAAGGCTTGAGAAACTTGAAAAGGCCCTTGCAAAAATGACAAATCAAATGCAAAGGTCAAATGGTCAAACTCTAGGATCTAGAAGTCAAAGTCAAAACCTAGGGCATATGAGACAAGAGTCAACCAAGGGAAAGAAAGGTTTGGGTCACAAACCTAAGCCTAAGGTGACTAATCATATTGTTCCATTTGATTATGGAACTAAACCTAGGTATAGAAGACCAAGGTCAATAGGGAAGTCATCCCTAAGGTTGACCAAGGTAGGTGCTTAGTGGCCAAGGTTTCCATGAAACCTAGGAAGACCACTAAGAAGGTTACTAGGGAGGCAATCCTTAAGGTTAACCTAGGCAAGACCACAATGACCAAGGCTAACAAGCCTAGAAGGGTCATTAGGAAGGTATCTAGGGAGGTCATCCCTAAGGAATACCTAGTAAACCCTAGGAGCTCAAATAGGTTTTGGGTTCCTAAGAGCGTGATTGAATCACACTAGATGGGTTTAGGTGTGTCAACCTTGATTGGAAGGGTAGCTAACCCAAACATAGCAAAGTTGGCATTTTAGGATATTTTCAAGGTTATGGATACCTTAGAAATAGATTTGAATTTAAATCCTAAAAGATTTTAGGATGTGCCAATATATTTTTGAAATTATGAAAAATCAATCAAATTGACACAATTTAGGTTTAGAGGTCATAGTGTGTCATTTTGGGTTTTGGTACACTTTGGGAGATTAGTAGCAATATGGTAAAATGGGTTTAATAATAACAAATGACAATTAACATTAAATTTTAGGTATTGTTATACTTATACATTTTATATGTCATGTCTTGTTTGCCATATAACATGCCATGACATCATGTTTATTTTTAATCATTTAATATGTCATGATCATGTTAGGATTAAGGTTTAATGTTATGTGTTTTTAGATTATATCATATGCCATGACATCATGATCATTGGCCATGCTTAATTATGTCATCATTTATGTTATGATCATTCATGTATTTAATTTGTTTAAAATTGATTTAAGGACAATGGCATGACTTAAAGCCCCATTTATAAGGGAATCAAGTAGTATTGCCTTAGAAAATGCATGAGGTTTTAGTTTAAGAAAAAAAAACAAAACCCACATCTCACATCTGAAGTGACATGTATGTGTATTGATACACTCTAGATACATGTGAGATGCTAGGATATGAGATAAATTCAAGGTGCATAATTTTTGCATCTAGATGAACTAAAACTCATCTTATCTTAATTGTGGATCATTGGGAAAGCTAGTGTACAAGTCATGTACATTAAGCCCAAGGAATATGATCAATATAGGGTTTCAAAAACATTTTAAAATCATTTTGAAAAACCTTGGTGAAGTCTATCTTTTGATAGCAATCACCATTGATGAAGTTGATACAAAGTGAGCTAAAATATTGAAGTTTTTCTTCACTTTTAAACTTTGTGTCAATTTCATTATTTTATAGGTAAAATATTTTTCAAACATTTTTCACCCATTGTATTGCTTATAAGTAATATACATATGAATTTTCATTATTTTTCGATATACGTAAAATTACTTACACTTTTCCGAATTTCATTTATGATAATTGAAATTCTAATTTTTTAGTTATCAGTCGACTCCCCTTGTTGGCAGTCGACTGATTGGCACGGCAGTCGACTGATCTCTGATAGAGTCGACTGCCAGGCTGATTTCGAGAAAAACAAGGTTGTTTATCCAGCTACGGTAAAGTTCCCTAACCACTCCTAACCTTAGGATATACTGTTGGTGCAATCAGCCCAGGTCACCATTGACCAGGACTCGAGCTTGACTCGAGAGATGTTTTGATGTTTGACAAAAACATATGACAATGTGATTGTCATGGAAAAGTCCAAGTCTTGGGTACTTGGCATGGAAAGTCCAAGTGGGACACTTGGCATTTGGGAAAGTCCAAGCATGGGTCTTGCAATGAGAAGTCCAAGCATGGGTCTTGGCAAGGTAAAGTCCAAGTCTAGAGTACTTGGCATGGAAAGTCCAACATGGGGTTGGCAAGGGAAAGTCCAAGATTGAGTCTTGGCATTTGAGAAGTCCAAGGGGTTTGATATTGGCGGCGTAAAGTCCAAGCGGGAGTCTTGGCAGCATAAGTCCAATGGTTGACAGCGTAAAGTCCAAGCGGAGTCTTGGCGGCGTAAGTCCAATGTGCCTTGGCGGTATAGACACCATTAGCATGACATAGCCGATAGAAGCACCTGAAGGCTAGTGCGATGGATGAACAAGTCATGGATGACTTAGAGGGATCCGAGAGGCGTGAGGCTGATGGAGGTGGCTAGAAGGCTTAGGTCTAGGCTAAGGGTGGTCTAGTAAGTATGAGAGAACCATACTTGGGATAAAACCTCATGTTTGAGGTGTGCCAGTCGACTGGTGTCATGTGGCAGTCGACTGACCTGAGTCAACTAGGGTTTGACTACGGATTTTTGGCCTAGATCGATCGTGAGAGGAGGGTCGGTGATTAGCGATCGGATCGATCTTGTGATCGGACCGTGCTTGAGTTTTGGAGCACAGAATGGAGTCTCACTCGACTACTACGGTCAACAGTCAAGTGATGGCTTGATCAGTCGACTGATGGTCATAATCAGTCGACTGATGTCCTAGCCGTTGGATTTTTCCAGCGTGGATTATACCGTTGTCTCACAGCAACAGTGTCATCAGTCAACTGATGGTCCTGAGCAATCGATTGATCGACATTTTCCAGCATTAAATTTAAGCTTTAAATGGAGCTTGTGAAGGAGGAAAAAGCCATGGTTCTTTGAGGCAATTTGGGGCGAGTTGCTGCTGCAATTTAGGGTCTCCAAGTGCTACTCGATCAACCTAGCAAGCAAGCATTCAAAAGAGCTTTGTGTAAAGTTTTCTTTGTATCTCTTGATGTATTTTATATTATATTTGCTTGCTGTATTTAGTTTATTGTTGTAAACTATTGTAAGGGGTTTCTCCGCCTCTGACTTTTGTCGAGAAGGAGTTATTGATTAGTGGTTGCGTGTGCATCACTAGAGCTCGTTGAGCTCAACCGTGGAGTAGGAACCTTGAGGTTCCGAACCATGTTAAGCAATTATGTTTACGTATTTATCTTATTTTTCGTTATTACTATTATTATTCCACTGCGCATAATGAGTTTTGTAGAGATGAATGCGAACATATTCCATCGACGTATAGCACGACGCTATTCACCCCCCCTCTAGCATTCCAACGATCTCCTACATATGCTTTGGGAAGCATTATAAAGGGTGAAAATCCATTGGATATGGATTAGTGTTAGTAATATATGAGAGATGTCCTAAGGCAATCGCCTTATGTATGAACCATTTATATGATAAATGAAGATTCACTATTTGAGTATACATGTTTTATGTATTTGATTGGATCTTAAACTCATTTATCAATGTCCACGATACGATTCACAAAGATGAGAGAATTTGTGATTGGATCACAACTAGTGAGTATCTCTACATGTGTAATTGTGATGTATCTAATTATCCTAGTCGATGAATTGATGGATTTGGACACCATCAATTCACGAGACTAGCACGAGGTATACTCCTTGGTGTATCCAAGCGGTGATTCTCCGGTGGAGACATTGTGATGTCCGAGTTAATCGTGGATGCTAGTTATGGTAACTAGTTCATTGGAGTGACCTAGTAAGACTTCATATGGTTCTCTGCATATATAGATATGTCAATGAAGTTCTTCTTGTAGCTTAAGTCGATGTTCCTTTGACTTATGCGGTATTCAAGTCATCTTGATCATGGAGACTTATGCTTTGACATCTTAAGCAAACATCTCTAAGGAGATGTGGACCCGGATGATTGGGTATAAGTCAGTGATCGAAGGTGTTTGAATAGCCTATAAAGGATTCACCACTCCTTGCGAGGAGATGTATACCCATGGCCTCTCGTCGGATTGTTACTAAAGTCTTTGGCCAAAGCAATACATGTTTAGAGTAAGGTACTCTTCGATACATGTGGAGTAACTAGAATCCATAGGACGAGGAAATGATACTTGGGCTAGGTGTGACGTAGTCAGCCTAGTGGGGACTGACACAATAGACCATGTCCTGAACCAAGTGGGTATAAGATGAGTGAAGGGAATGGGGCACGATTCATTCGAAGCATCAAGGGTTTCGAAATAGTTCGATCAACTGATCTTTTGTTAATTGGGGATCATGATGTACTACTAGGTGCCACTCATGATCGTTCTATAATTAATGGTTAATTATAGACGGCCAACATAAACCGAGAACCTATTTGGTCACACGCACAACGAGTGTAATCCAAAGGATTTAAAACGAGCTTGAGAATGGGATTCTCAGTCCGAGAGAAACTATGTTTGGTTGGACCAAACATAAAGCGAGCATGAAATTGTTTCAGTCGCAATGGAAGCGTGGATGGGCCGTGTCTTATGAAGACATAATGGATGGACCAAAATGGTTTGGTCCTAATCCAATGGATGAGAATAAACCAAAGGGTTTGGTTTATATTAAACGAATGAACCAAAGGTTGGTTCGGTTCGTTTTAACTTAAAATAAACCATCATGGTTTGGTTTATTTTAACTTATCTTAATGGAGCGGGTTAACGGGCTTTATGGATATGATCCATTAACCATTAAGAGAATTAGTTCTCTATAAAATAGGGATTAAACCCTAACCCTAAACCTAATCTATTTTTGGCCGCCCAACATCAAGAGTTGCCGCCAACCTCCTTGGTGAAGTTGCCGCCCAGCTTGTGTTGCCGCACCCACGCTCCTCCAACCGGCGTCGTATAGGCGGCTTCCTTCCTCCTCGCCGGCGTCGAGCTGCTGCGGAAGAGTTCCGCGATCCTCCTTAGGTTTGGCATCAAGGTAAGCTCTTGTCTTCCTTTTTTGTACTGCGCCTATCTCCTCCATCAAGATGTACAGTTTTTCTTGACATCTTCTTCTCCTCTCGTCGGAGCGTCGTTTGGACGACGGTGAGTGCTCCGACAGCGGCTAACATACCGGGGATTTGATCTCCGGTAATCCTCTGAGGTGGAGGACGAAGGATTCGTCAAACGGTTGACGAATACCTCTCCGGAGAAGCAAGTCTTGAGGACTTGTTTTAGGTCCGAATTTGGATTGGATCGTGATCATCTCTCGATCACGTCGTCTTCAACCGCGAGGCTAGTAACCCGTCACGAAGGCGAAGCTCGTGACTTAGCGAAGTCATCGAGGAGCTCGGCGTGGATCACGGATAGAGGCGATTCTTACGAGGATCGTTCGGTTGATGCCGTTCCGCTACCACGTCATCTGAAAGGTATAACGTAGTTTAATTTCCTTTTATTGCAAATTTTAATTTACGGTTATGTCTACACTTGTTGTAATAGCATGCGTGTGTTGTGTGTGTTGTAATAAATAGGAGTATTTATTATTTTATTGCTTCCATTGTGCTCATGTTTCTGAAACATGATCGAACACCTACCTTGTGATTGCAGGAAACCCAGCGATGGTATCGAGCCAGGTTGTGTTTGACATAATCGTAAAATGGTTTCGATAGTCATAATGTATTTCTGGAAATTTTCTAATTTTGGAAATTTAGAAGTATTTATGGAAATTTTTCAATTTTGGAAAGTCTAGAAGTATTTATGGAAATCTTCCACTTTTGGAAAGTTGGAAGTATTTATGGAAATTGATATTTTCCATAAATAAAATATTTGATTAGATTCTGGAAATTTGTTTCCTAATTTAATCATGATTTGATTTGAAATCAAATCTTAAAATATTTTATTTCCATAAGTAGTTTTAATGATTTAGGAAATTGGTTTCCTAAATAGATTTTCCTTAATCAAATAATTCCATGAATAAAATATGTGATTAGATTTGGAAATTTGTTTCCTAATTTAATTATGATTTGATTTGGAGAATCAAATCTTAAACATATTTTATTTCCATAAATAGTTATGACATATAAGGAAATATAGACATGACATAGATGTATGCCATGTAATTGCATTAGATGCATAACATTATGCCATGCGTGTCGTGACATGTAGATGTATGCCATGTATGCCATGCCATGTAGATAATAGTTATTTGCATGCAAAGAGGATGAGACATAAAAACCCTTAATCAATATTAAAGCCTACACCTTCCATTAATATGGTTAGAACCAGAGTTCCATTTCTTGTTTGGGTTGTTGGACTCTCTCAGCCCGGCTCGAACTGAATATGTTCAAACCATGGAATAGTTTAATACTAATATGGTAAGAGTCGAGGTCAATCGTTAGCTTTGGTTGTTGGACTCTCTCAAGCTGGGCTAATTGGTTGAATGCGCTCTAACCATATTAAAACTATGTCTGATTAATGGGTTGGCTTTAACAGACATCGGCTTGTTGGACTCTCTCCAAGGTCGATGTAAAGGGAGGTGAAGTTGGGTGCTATGCATATGATGCATACTTGTTAATGTGTTAACAACCCGATGTATGTGTGAACATTCAAATAGTTGATAGCACATTGTGATAGTTGCATATACGGGATATGCAATTGGTATAGATGATACCTACCGTCGTAGTTATGAATGGCTTGTTGGACTCTCTCCAAGGTTGTTCATAATTATGATGGATATCAGCCCATTCGGAGATGGACCTACAATCTCCCGAAGTGATTTTGGGGGTTTTTGAAATTCGAAAAATGAATGGGATTTATAAATGTATATTGATGCATTTTAAAATCATCTTTCTCATATATGCTCGTTTTGTATTTCTAAGTTAATATATTGATCATGATGTGTTTGAATTTGCGTTCCATTTTGGATTCAAATAAATTGACTGGGCCAAACTTCTTGGACTAGCTTAGAAACTTGAGAATTGTTCTCAAGGTGGAAAAGCTTGCGTATGTCCTCGAAGCGCCTCTTCCCGCCCATCCTAGTGACAATGCAACTCTGGACTAATTGTTGGCCTATCAGAAACATGTTAGTGATTCTGAACAAATGAGTTGCATCATGCTAGCCATGATGGAACCCAAGCTACGATAACAGCATGAGCATATGGATGCTCATATCGTAGTCCTTCATCTTTGTGAGTTGGTTGATGAGCAAGTGAGATTCGAAAGGTTCGAAGTCTCAAAGCACCTCTTCACCTCTGAGATACTAGGAGGTTCATCTGTGGTACTGCTCAATATGCTGAAGACTGTGGAGTCTTCTGAGAAGCATGAGCAGGGGACGGTGCTGTTAGTTGATTCCTCAAAGAAAGGTTCTAAGAGGAAGTCAAAGGAACAGCAGAAGGGAAAGAAGAGAAGGGCTAAGAAGGTAGAACTAGCACAAAAGGAAACTTGCCATCACTGTGGCAAGGAAGGCCACTGGCGAAGAAACTGCAAGATTTATCTTGAGTCCATGAAGAAGAAGAAGGCATCTGATGCCCCATCCTCTTCAGGTATCTTCGTTATTGATTGTCATTCTATTTCCTTAGACACTTGGGTATTGGATACTGGGTGTAGCTCACATATATGTAATGACATACAGGGGCTAAGGAATAGAAGAAGACTTGTCAGAGGGGAGTCAAATTTGCGAGTTGGCAATGGAGCAAAGGTTGCTGCGGTCGCCATCGGAACTTATTTGCTAAAGCTCCCTAGTGGACTAGTCTTGGAACTGGACAATTGCTATTATGTTCCTTCTCTAATAAAGAACATTGTTTCTATTTCCTGCTTAAATAGAAATGGTTTCCATTTAACGTTTAGTAACAATTGTTGTTATATAACTTTGAATGGCGTACTTTATGGAACTGGAACTTTGAGTAATGGCATTTATCGTTGGGCGTATCCGGATGACATTTTCAATATCGAAGCGAGCAACAGCGTGCTCGAAAGGATAATCACATAGACTCCTATATGTGGCATTGTCGTCTTGGCCATATAAGCAAGAAAGCGCATGTCCGAATTACACCGATGTGGAATTGGAATCGTTGAATTGGATTCATACGATACATGCGAATCATGCTTAAAAGGCAAGATGACTAAGTTACCTTTCTTTGGAAAGGTGAGCAGTGGGAGAGTTACTAGGTTTAGTACATCTTGATGTATGTGGACCTATGTCAACTCAAGCATTAGGAGGCTATAGCTACTTCATTACCTTCACCGATGATCACTCACGGTTTGGGTATGTGTTCTTGATGAAACACAAGTCTGAAGCCTTTGAAAGGTTCAAAGAATTCAGAAATGAAGTAGAGAAACAACATGACAAGAGTATTAAAATACTTTGATCGGATCGAGGTGATGAATACTTAAGTCAAGAGTTTCTTGATTATCTAAGAGACAATGGCATATTGTCTCAATGGACTCCGCCCTATACACCACAGCATAATGGTGTATCTGAGAGGCGTAACCGGACCTTGTTGGACATGGTCAGGTCAATGATGAATCATGCGACTCTTCCCAAGTCCTTTTGGGGTTATGCACTTCAGACAGCTGTTTACTTGTTAAACAGAATGCCTACCAAGGTCGTCTCAACTACTCCATATGAGATATGGAATAGTAAGAAACCTCATGTATCTTACTTGAAGATATGGGGTTGTCCTGCATATGTGAAGCTTTGTATCGGACAAATTGGATGCTAAGTCGATAAATGTCTATTTATTGGATACCCTAAGGAAACAAGGGTTACCAATTCTATCATCTGTGGAACAAAAGGTGTTTGTTTCAAGGCATCTTTGTGTTTCTAGAGAAAGAGTTTCTCTTGCAAGAAAACAGTGGGAGTGTCGTCGAGCTTGAGGAGGCTCGAGAGACTCAAATAGACATTAATGAGATACCTGGTGAAGCACAACAGCCGACAACTCATAGTGATGAGCAATCGGCTGGACCTATTGTAACACCACATCTTCGTAGATCTGGTAGAACACGCAACATTCCTGAGAGATATGGATTTCTCGTAAGTGAATCGAATGACGTGTTACTCATTGATGATGAGGAGCCTACCAGTTATGAAGAAGTGCTGACAAGTTCAGAAAGGGATAAGTGGCTTGGTGCCATGAAGTCGGAAATGGATTCCATATACGAAAACCAAGTTTGGAACTTGGTTGACCCACCTGAAGGCATAAAGCCTATAGGGTGCAAGTGGGTTTTCAAGAAGAAAACCGACATGGATGGTAATGTGATTACCTATAAGGCTAGATTGGTGGCGAAAGGATATCGTCAAAAGCAAGGTGTTGATCATGACGAAACCTATTCGCCTGTAGCTATGCTTAAATCCATTCGGATGCTCCTGGCCATAGCAGCTCATTATGATTATGAGATATGGCAGATGGATGTGAAAACAGCTTTCCTTAATGGAAACTTGCTCGATGACGTGTATATGATACAGCCTGAGGGTTTCACATCGGTTGATAAAACCAATGTATGCAAGTTGCGACGATCCATTTATGGATTGAAGCAAGCATCCAGGAGCTGGAATATCCGTTTTGATGAGACGATCAAAAAGTTTGATTTCTCACAAAATCCAGACGAACCTTGTGTGTACAAGAAGGTTAGTGGGAGTGCAGTCGTGTTCCTAGTATTGTATGTCGATGACATATTACTTATAGGAAACGATGTGTCAATCTTACAGTCAGTTAAGGTTTAGTTATCCAAGACATTCTCCATTAAAGACCTGGGAGAAGCAACCTACATCCTTGGGATTAAGATCTATAGAGATAGATCGAAACGGTTGCTTGGTCTTTCGCAGTCTACATATATAGACCGAGTGCTAAAGAGGTTTAGCATGTCGGAATCCAAGAAAGGTTATCGACCCATCAGGCATGGGGTACACCTTTCGAAGTCTATGTGTCCGCGCACAGAAGACGAGAGGATTTGCATGAGTAAGATTCCCTATGCATCCGCAATAGGATCTATCATGTATGCTATGTTATGTACGAGGCCCAATGTATCGTATGCTCTGAGTGTCACGAGCAGATACCAGTCCGATCCAGGAATGGATCATTGGGCGGCTGTTAAGACGATCCTTAAGTACTTGAGAAGAACTAAGGATGTGTTCCTAATATATGGAGAAGGGTACATGGTGATACGTGGGTATACGGATGCGATCCGAGCATGACAGGATGATTCCATGTCTTAGTCTGGGTATGTATTCACCTAGAATGGAGGCGCAATAAGTTGGAAAGGTTCCAAGCTTGACACTATAGCGGATTCTGCCACTAAGGCAGAATACGTTGCAGCTTTGGAAGCAGCAAAGGAAAGCGGTTTGGATCAAGTAGTTCATCTATGAACTTGATGTGGTCTCATCAATGATCCAAACATGTGCTTCGCCGCTATCATCTTATCAGAGAGATCATAAGTAGGAACGAAATACAAATCGAGAAAATTCCCACTGAAAGGAACTTAGCGGATCCTTTGACTAAAGCATTACCTCAAAGTAAGTTTGAGGGTCATGTTAGAGCTTATGGTATTGGATACAGTAGCGATTGGCATTAGGCCAAGTGGGAGTCTGTTAGTAATATATGAGAGATGTCCTAAGGCAATCGCCTTATGTATGAACCATTTATATGATAAATGAAGATTCACTATTTGAGTATACATGTTTAATGTATTTGATTGGATCTTAAACTCATTTACTGAATGTCCACGATACGATTCACAGCATGAGAGAATTTGTGATTGGATCACAACTAGTGAGTATCTCTACATGTGTAATTGTGATGTATCTGAATTATCCCTAGTCGATGAATTGATGGATTTGGACACCATCAATTCTGTCGAGACTAGCACGAGGTATACTCCTTGGTGTATCCAAGCAGCTGATTCTCACTTGTTGGAGACATAGTGATGTCCGGAGTTAATCGTGGATGCTAGTTATGGTAACTAGTTCATTGGAGTGACCAGCCGTAAGACTTCATATGGTTCTCTGCATATATAGATATGTCAATGAAGTTCTTCTGTAGCTTAAGTGCGATGTTCCTTTGACTTGCGGTATTCAAGTCATCTTGATCATGGAGACTTATGCTTTGACATCTTAAGCAAACATCTCTAAGGAGATGTGGACCCGGATGATTGGGTATAAGTCGAAGTGATCGAAGGTGTTTGAATAGCCTATAAAGGATTCACCACTCCTTGCGAGGAGATGTATACCCATGGCCTCTCGTCGGATTGTTACTAAAGTCTTTGGCCAAAGCAATACATGTTTAGAGTAAGGTACTCTTCGATACATGTGGAGTAACTAGAATCCGTAGGACGAGGAAATGATACTTGGGCTAGGTGTGGCGTGAGTCGACCTAGTGAGGTGACACAATAGACCATGTCCTGAACCAAGTGGGTATAAGATGAGTGAAGGGAATGGGGCACGATTCATTCGAGCTACTGAAGGGTTTCAGAAATAGTTCTGGATCAACCGTTGATCTTTTCGGTTAATTGGGGATCATGATGTACTACTAGGTGCCACTCATGATCGTTCTATAATTAATGGTTAAGTATAGACGGCCAACATAAACCGAGAACCTATTTGGTCACACGCACAACGAGTGTAATCCAAAGGATTTAAAACGAGCTTGAGAATGGGATTCTCAGACCGAGAGAAACTATGTTTGGTTGGACCAAACATAAAGCGAGCATGAAATCGTTTCAGTCGCAATGGAAGCGTGGATGGGCTGCGTCTTATGAAGACATAATGGATGGACCAAAATGGTTTGGTTCTAATCCAATGGATAAGAATAAACCAAAGGGTTTGGTTTATTTTAAGCGAATGAACCAAAGGTTGGTTGTTCGTTTTAACTTAAAATAAACCATCATGGTTTGGTTTATTTTAACTTATCTTAATGGAGCGGGTTAACGGGCTTTATGGATATGATCCATTAACCATTAAGAGAATTAGTTCTCTATAAAATAGGGATTAAACCCTAACCCTAAACCTAATCTATTTTGGCCGCCCAACATCAAGAGTTGCCGCCAACCTCCTTGGTGAAGTTCTTGCGTGACTTATGTTGCCGCCCAGCTCCTCCAACCGCGTCGGCGGCTTCCTTCCTCCTCGCCCGGCGTCGAGCTGCTGCCGGAAGAGTTCGCGATCCTCCTTAGGTTTGGCATCAAGGTAAGCACTTGGCTTCCTTTGTTGGCGGCGCCTACCTCCTCCACCAAGCTGTCCAGTTTTCTGGACAGCTTCTTCTCCTCTCGTCGGAGCGTCGTTTGGACGACGGTTAGTGCTCCGACAGCGGCTAACATACCGGGGATTTGATCTCCGATAATCCTCTGAGGTGGAGGACGAAGGATTCGTCAAACGGTTGACGAATACCTCTCCGGAGAAGCGAGTTTTGAGAACTCATTTTGGATCCGAATTTGGATTCGGATCGTGATCATCTCTCGATCACGTCGTCTTCAACACAAGGCTAGTAACCCGTACGAAGACGAAGCTCGTGACTTAGCGAAGTCATCCCGAGGAGCTCGGCGTGGATACGGATAGAGACGATTCTTACGAGGATCGTTCCGGTTGATGCCGTTCCCGCTACACGTCATACGGAAGGTATAACGTAGTTTAATTTCCTTTTATCGCAATTTTAATTTACGGTTATGTCTACACTTGTTGTAATAGCATGCGTGTGTTGTAATAAATAGGAGTATTTATTAATTTTATTGCTTCCGCTGTGTTCATGTTTACGAAACATGATCGAACACAGACACGCCGCGGTGCCGGAAACCCAACAATTAGGAGAGTTGTTAGGATGATGTATCAAAATTAAGGGGTTGGAAAGTTCAATGTTGAACTTTGAACCTTAATTTTGATGGTTTAGAGTTCCTATTTACTTAGGGACTTCCCAAGGACATTGTTGGTTCAATGGTCAAGGGGGAGCAAGCCTTTAGGGGGAGGTATCCATCATGGGATGATGGATGGTACTTTTCCTCATGAGGAGGAAAATGGGAACTTTAAGATACCCAATTTGGAAATTGGGAGAGTTTGTAGGATTGCCTCTCTTGAGTGATGTGAGACTTATCACTAGGAAGATTGTAGGCATCCTAGGTATTTTTTGGACAAAGAGGGAGATTGTAAGATCTCATTGGGACATGAGACATTGACCTCCTTGGAGACACCTTTTTGAAGTTAGTCAAAAAGGGGGAGAATGTTTGGGAGAATTTATGGGATTACCAATTTGGGATAATTGGTAAGAATATTTGAGTTAGTGTTCTAACTCAAAGGTATGTGTTTTTGTCAAACATCAAAAAGGGGGAGATTGTTGGTGCAATCGGCCCAGGTCACGATTCACCGAACTCGAGTTTGACTGGAGCGATGTTTTGATGTTTGACATTGATGTCTGATAATATTTTGGGGAGATTGTTGGTGCAATCAACCTGAGTCATGATTGACCAGACTCGAGTTGACTCGAGGGGGATTTTGATGGTTGACTGGAGTTGACCATGTCATGGAAAGTCCAAGTCTTGAGTACTTGGCATGTAAAGTCCAAGCATGGGTCTTGGCATGGAAAGTCCAACATGGGTTGGCAAGGGAAAGTCCAAGCTTGAGTCTTGGCATTTAATAAGTCCAAGGGGTTTGATATTGGCGGCGTAAAGTCCAAGCGGGAGTCTTAGCAGCATAAGTCCAATGATTGGCGATGTAAAGTCCAAGCGGAGTCTTGGCAGTGTAAGTCCAATGTGCGTTGGTGGTGTAGACATCGTTAGCATGACATAGCCGATGGAAGCACCTGAAGGCTAGCGTATGGATGAACAAGTCATGGATGACTTGGAGAGATCCTGTCACGCCCTGAGAGCATGCCGAGCCAAAAATCAAACGGACGACACCTCCCCTATACGTGGCAACATTTCGGGTTAATACAAGGCCCGTAGGCCCACAATAACAATAACATAACAAATAAAAACACAACAACATATCGAAACACAGTGGAAACTAATACAATGACATACCCATAACCCCATATATACAATACATCCACATCATGCACACCGGTATGACTAACACACCATAACCACATACAGTACATCGAAAAAAACTCCAAATACAATACACGATGGACGCAAAGCCCAAAACCAAGAAGGGAGCCTCGGAGGTGAGATGAGATGTCAGCCAGCGGTGCTCCAAGCTGTCACGAAGTCTTCTACCTATTACCTGGGCAACAGAAAACCCAGGGTCCATGGGGGGTGGTGAGTAAAACTCAGCAGGTAATAAAAAAACATGTATATATGCCATATCACATGTATTTTCAACAACATACTCTAGAGGTACAACAGGTATATCAGCATAGTATATAAATACAAGCATATACTGTCTAACCAAATAAACAACATAAAAATGCAGACATACCTGAAGTCTGCTACGCTATTCTGATCCAACTTGAACATATATCAAACATATATATATATATATATATATATATATATATATATATATATATATATATATATATATATATATATATATATATATATATATATATATATATATATATATATAACAGGAAGAGTAGATCAACTCACAATATACTCTAGCTATAGGTCAAGGTATCTAATGGTCTGTCCAACCCATACCAGTATCCGACACAATCGTATAACAAATGCAAGAAACATGCATGAATATGATGTACACCCAAATGCAGCAAGCATAGTGCAATCAAATGCAACATCACAATAATCATATATATATAGACCGCATCTATATATATATTAATCTCAACCATCCATATATATATATATACATGCATATATGTATATATATATGGTAATATGCAAAGCGCCATCAGATACGACAATGCAACATGCACGGTCATGCCTGCTCACCCCTACTCGCTACCACGACCCCAGTGTGGCCTAGGTGGCACGACATGACAACTGTCCCAACTCACACCAACCACTGCTAT
This sequence comes from Wurfbainia villosa, assembly GCA_025175895.1. NCBI lineage: Eukaryota > Viridiplantae > Streptophyta > Magnoliopsida > Zingiberales > Zingiberaceae > Wurfbainia > Wurfbainia villosa. Next base: position 122,210,933 of record CM045990.1, read on the forward strand.
AGAGTGGCCGAGTGGGCAGTATGATCAAGTAGCATATGAGCGTAAAAAGCTCGCTACACAACGGGGGTCCCTGCTGCTGGTCACTCCGACTAACACTACCAATGAGTGGTCGAGTACCACGCACCCAGGACAACTGCACGCAACTTCAACTACCACCGTCTATAGTGGTAGAGTGCGGCACAACAGATGCTCTGCCCTCACACCAGTTACTCCTTGGGGAGTGCTCTGGGAGGCAAGATGACTGACGACTCTCTCAACCCCAAGGGAGACTATGTCATCAGAATGCATGCAAATGACATGTGTATGTTGTTACACGTACAACCATCTACCACAGACTCTCTGTTCAGCAAAGAGTCATACCCATCTAATCAATAATCTCTATCCTGTAGAGAGTTGTACTCAACAGATCGACGGACTCTCTATCCTGTAGAGAGCCATACTCAACTGATCATAACTCTCTATCCAATAGAGAGTCATACTCAACTGATCGACACCCTCTCTATTCGATAAAGAGTCATACTCGACTAATCATATCCAGCTGAGACACCCGGTCCACAGCGACATACTAATCACCCTTCACTTAACGATCACACAACTCATGGTTGGTAACAGTATGCAACATACGGGTATTGGAAATAAATCCTACATTTAGGACATTACCTACCCATAGATGACCTTTTTCCCAATTTATAATTTGGGTCATCACCCGTACTGACATTTACACCCTACTAAACATCTAGGCCAATTTACATCACATCTATAACTCCTAAATCATGATAGGGTATATGTGATATCAACAATTGAGCATAAATATATCCAACAATAAGTTCAAGAATACGATAATAAGAGCAGGGTCAAGGTAATATGAACACCTAACATGCTCATATCAATGACTAAATCTGAATGCAATGCATCTACCCGGACCAGGTAGGAAATTACCCACCTGTTATGTAGCTCATGTTGATGGTCTTCACATCCAAGATCCCTACCTCGAATCCAATGTCTGAAATGGTAGAACTTAATATAACCACATGCTAGTATAATCAAACTGTAGGAATAAGAATCCAAATCCAATCTTAATCCCTAACTAATTCACCAAATAATTTAATACTATATGATGAATCGACTCATATATTGGTATGCATCCGTAAACATCTAAATATGAACTCACCTTACATCGCATCAATTCTCATAGCATATCTAGAAGAACCACCCCCTTCCAAAATCATCCAGCTTCTTGATTCAAAAGACAATCCGCTCTGCACATCCAACATCAACGATCCACATAAATACATCAATCGGATTTCTATCAAATATAGAACTCCTTCCAGTAATGATAAATCAGTAAACAATAACCAACGACTATAACCATCTACCACAATGAATACAAACCAAAACTTACCCAGCCCGGCTTCAATTCCAAAGCTTTTAATCAGCGATCTTACTCACATTAGATCTAAATCCAATCAATGTAACTGCAAGCAAATCCCATCAGATTAACTAACCTATCAAACAAGCCAATTAATCGTATGGGTTTCTACCAGATTCAGAAACCAATACCAATGTTATGCCTGGCCGGAAAAGAGGGGCGGCAACTATCTGAGCTACGGCAGAGGATAGCTGATAAGAAATCAGGGAAACAACAGGGTGGTTGAGCAAGGCTGACACGAGATGTGGCAGCCTGAACAGAGGGCAACCAACTATCGCTCACAGTGGAGATATTCGGTGATGAATGACGGAAGAGGAGGTCTGGCTGATCGGAGGGGCTGGCTGTCATCCTAGCGATGCACGATCGGGGAAATAGGAAATCGATCCGGCAAAGACGACTCCTAAATTCGGCAGCGTGAACCCCTGCCGCTCCCTAGCTCCCGAGATCGAGGACCCCCATCGACAGTTGCTGGATTGCGAAGAAGCAAGGGCGCCGACTTCCTTCCCAATCGCTGTCTGCTCCGGTAGAGATCAAAAACAGTAGAAGGTTCGATCGCCGGCGATGGAGCACCGATCACTGGCGGGAGTGAAGGGATGGCGACAGGCGATTCGACGGAGAAGAAGAAGTGAGACAACGAGCGACAACAACAAGATCAGGCGCGGCAAGTTGGCTCCTCGACGGTGGCGAGCACAGAGAGGAGTCGTGATCGGGAGAGGGCAACAGCCGTCGCTGAGCGGAGAGGGCGAGCTGGGCGTGGCCGGCGCGTGGGGAGAAGGCGGCAGCGAGCGGGAAGGAGAGGAGGCGGATCGGGAAGAAGAAGGGTAAGATAGAAATCGCGGCGTGAGAAGGAAAACAAACGCTCGGCAAGGGAAAAGTCGGCGTTGAGGAAACGGTCGAACAAAAGGGATCGGGTCCATTAACGGGTTTTGGGAAATAAACGGGTCGGATTTCAGACCCGTTAAGCCTTTTAACTTCTTATAAGCATAGAGAGTCTTGGAAATTTCCATTTAAGTCCAGAAAAATTTTTGAAAATTCCTATAAAATTCCATGAGATATTTTATCAATTACCGAGGAATATATATATATATATATATATATATTTCTGGTATTTTACATTCTCCCCCACTTATAAAAATTTGGTCCCAAAATTTTGTACTAACATGCAAAAATTACTTTAAGCAAGTTTTCTAAATAACCACATACATTCCTCAAGTGAACAGATGAGGGTATCGAGCTCGGATAGTATCTTCCAGCTCTCACGTAGCCTCCTCATCGGTATGATGCTGTCATCCAACTTTTATGAGTCAGATAGTTTTCGTCCCACTACTGTCGCTCCTTGCGACCTAGGCTCCATCCTAGAATCACCTCGTAAGTTACATTAGACTGAGGTAGAATTCGAAACCTCTTTCAGAGCATGATCAACATGTGACATGTATTTCCCTAGTATAAAAACAGGAAATACGTTGTGAGCACCGGCAAGTGTCGAAGGTAAAGCCAACCAATAAGCTACACCTCCATAATCCACGACACAAGATCTGAATAGATCCTCCACGTCTAAATGATACACTTAGACCGTTCATCTGCCTGCGGATGAAACATTGCACTAAGCCGAAGCTCTGCGCCCATAGTCCGGTGCAGACTTTGCCAAAATCGTGAGATAAATCACGAATCTCTATTCGATATGGTACTTAAAAGTACCCCACGCAATCTGATAATCTTTCGGTAATACAACGCTGTCGGATGGTCCAATGAGTACGACCACCAAATAGGAAGGAAATGAGCTGATTTGGTCAGTCGATCCACAATCACCCAAATCGCATCACGTCCTTTACGAGTTCTAGACAATCTCCAATGCAGTCTATCGTACTGAGCTCCCACTTTCATCTCGGTACACTACCTTACTGATCACTAGTATTCCACCTTTACTAGTTGACACACCCAATATCAACCTACGAAATCCACCATGTTCTACATGTCGTTCCACCGGTATAAATGTCTCAAATCTCGGTACATCCGAATAACACTAAGGTATATAGCCCATCTCGAATGATGTGCTTTGTTTAGCAACTCCTCCTTAAACACTGCAACTCTGGAACCCACTATCCTTATCAGAGACAGGGAATTATTTTCTCAAAAGAGAAATCCATCAACCATCCGAAATACACTCCACACACACTGTAAGTGCATGGAAGACTATAGCGATCAATCTCCCTTGTTGCAATTGTTCGTGCTCCAACAACTCTATAGTAGCTACACAGTAGCTTGATAAATTCAATGAGCACTTCTTCTCCATACCACTACAAATCCAGATAATAACTACTAAAGTCATGTCATGTATATGACAGACTATCTCGTAGTTTCTTAACTGACGTAGGCATAAGATATGCCTCATTCAACTGCATCGGAATTGTTCCGATCCCTGAAACGATGCATCTGCGTACAACATCCTTTTATCCACTCCGGAAGGATTAACTAATATTCGTGTAAAAGTTAACCGCCATCTAGGTCTTGTAACTGGTTTCCCCAGCTTTCGACTAAATGATTTCCATCATCACCTTTGTCAAACAAGTATGTGGTATAGTAATGCTAAGACATTCTATCCACATCTACAGTACTAACCAAACCATACAAGGCAAACCACCATCTACAGTGGTCGAGTGCGCAACTTCAACTACCACAAATCAACAGTGGCCAGGTTACACAACTCCAACAACCACAAACTGATCCAATCATCTCCAGGATACACGATTCTCAAATCCAGTGACGACTAAATCGTTAATTAGTCTAGCAACTTAATCAAAATTCATACAATTCATACCAAGTATGAAATTATCGTCTCTACACACCTGCATTCTCTTTACTCTAAGCTGATGATATACATTAATCATCATAACGACAATGATACTTATATGACACCATGTCACTACCATATCAACTCTCCAGTCGTAAACCAACCCTAGAGTATACACAGGTGTCTTTAGCTGATCTAAACAGATCATTTATCCACAACAAGGATATTTATCACGACAACTACTATATTCCATCATTGATAATCGATGTATACTTTCAAAGGCCCACCTCTCTTTCAACAAAGAGTTCCGGATCTTCTCAAGGAGAAATATTGGGATAGATAAATATCCCCTCCAACATCTCCTATAATCTCAACTCACGTTATTCCAATTCTTTTATAGTGTTTAACAACACTGATACCAATAAAAATATCACTCGATATGTGAACTTCGATACCGGACTATTTTTTCAATCATTTCGATCGCCTACTCCACTTGCCTATGCAACGACAAACCTTGGAATCCATCAGAAACTACATCCGAATACTCTCAGATTATACGCACATCTGAGAGCATATCGTACCATACTTCCAACAATTTGACCATCCGTAGGGATATGTCTACAGCAAAAGTATGCCTATCAAAGTCTAAGGGTATCCCTTGACTTCTTAATTATTGGTCTACTTCTCACCTGACGGTAGAGATACCACCAACCTACAAGTCGATGTAAAGGACCCTTCCAATCCAAACAAAGAATGTTCTAGACTAAGATACCTGTAAACTACAAGCATCTCTCAATATATTAACTCAGAGGGTAAACTAGAATAATACCCTGAACAATCCATTATCTGTCGATCCGATCCAAAAGGCTCTCCGCAGGTCTTGACCTTTCTCCGAAGAGAACAAGATCAGATCCAATAGTCCGCGACAAAGCGGTCGCATTTCTGCGATGAATGATCCGAGGATCTTGCTAGATCATCTGATCACATCACTTAATCCTACGAGCTACAACTGTAGAATACCCAATAGATACAACCATCGTCGTATACTCTCTCCTCTGTACAAATCAATTCACATCTGGGGGTAACTGTTGTTGTCTGCATGAGTCTTCTGCTGATGCTGCTTCTGTGCTGATCTCTACTGAAGGGGAGTATCAAGGAACTCCAACCACGCCTGATACCACTAAATTTGTCACGCCCCGAGAGCATGCCGAGCCGAAAATCAAACGGACGGTAGCTCCCCTATATGTGGCAAAATTTCGGGTTAATACAAGGCCCGTAGGCCCACAATAACAATAACATAACAAATAAAAACACAACCACATAACAAAACACAGCGGAAACTAATACAACGAAATACCCATAACCCCACATATACAATACATCCACATCATGCATACCGGTATGACTAACACACCACAACCACATGCAGTACATCGACAAAATCCGAATCTACAAGTCCACAACACAGTACACTACGAAAACTCCACATACAATACACGGTGGACGCAAAGCCCAAAACCAATACGGGAGCCTCGGAGGTGAGATGAGATGTCAGCTAGCGGTGCTCCAAGCTGTCACGAAGTCTTCTACCTGTTACCTGGGCGATAGAAAAACCCAGGGTCCGTGGGGGGGGGGTGGTGAGTAAAACTCAGCAGGTAATAGAAGAAACATGTATATATGCCATATCACATGTATTTTCAACAACATACTCTAGAGGTACAACAGGTATATCAGCATAGTATATAAATACAAGCATATACCGTCTAACCAAATAAACAACATAAAAATGCGTATATACTCAAGTTCGCTACGCTTACTCGATCCAACTCAACATATATCCAACATATATATATATATATATATAACAGGAAGAGTAGATCAACTCACAATATACTCTAGCTACAGGTCAAGGTATCTAATGGTCTGTCCAACACATATACCAGTACCCGACACAATCGTATAACATATGCAGGAAGCATGCATGAATATGATGTACAATCAAATGCAGCAAGCATAATAAAATCAAGTGCAACATCACAATAAGCATATATATATAGACTGTATCTATATATATATTAATCTCAACCATCCATATATATATATACATACATATATGTATCTATATATGGTAATATGCAAAGTGCCATCAGATATGGCAATGCAGCATGCATGGTCATGCCTGCTCACCCCTACTCGCTACCACGACCCCAGTGTGGCCTAGGTGGCACGACATGACAACTGTCCCAACTCACACCAACCATTGCTATAGAGTGGCCGAGTGGGCAGTATGATAAAGTAGCATATGAGCGTAAAGAGCTCGCTACACAACGGGGGTCCCTGCTGCTGGCCACTCCGACTAACTCTACTAATGAGTGGTCGAGTACCACGCACCCAGGACAACTGCACGCAACTTCAACTACCACCGTCTATAGTGGTAGAGTGCGGCACAACAGATGCTCTGCCCTCACACCAGTTACTCCTCGGGGAGTGCTCTGGGAGGCAAGATGACTGACGACTCTCTCAACCCCAAGGGAGACTATGTCGTCAGAATGCATACAAATGACATGAGTATGTTGTCACACGTATAGCCATCTACCACAGACTCTCTGTTCAAGAAAGAGTCGTACCCATCTGATCAATACACTCTCTATCCTGTAGAGAGTCGTACTCAACTGATCGATGGACTCTCTATCCTGTAGAGAGTCGTACTTGACTGATCATGACTCTCTCTCCAATAAAGAGAGTCGTACTCAACTGATCGACGAACTCTCTATCCTATAGAGAGTCGTACTCAACTGATCATAACTCTCTCCAATAGAGAGTTATACTAGACTAATCATATCAAGCTAGGACCACCGGTCCATAGCGACACACTAATCACCTTTCACTTAACCATTACACAACTCATGGTTGGTAATAGTATGCAACATACGGGTATTGGAAATAAATCTTACTTTTAGGGCATTACCTACCCACCGATGACCTTTTTGCCAATTTATAAATTAGGTCATCCCTCGTACTAACATTTACACCCTGCTAAACATCTAGGCCAATTTACATCACATCTATAACTCCTAAATCATGATAGGGTATATGTGTGATATCAACAATTGAGCATAAATACATCCAACGATAAGTTCAAGCATACGATAATAAGAGCAGGGTCAAGGTAATATGAACACCTAACATGCTCATATCTATGACTAAATCTGAATGCAATACATCTACCCGGACCAGGTAGGAAATTACCCACCTGATATGTAGAATATCCCAATAAATCTCCATGTCTAAGAGTTTCTCACAATTAATCCTGCAAGAAAGAACAAGGAACATATCTAAGTTCTTTATAAGTCCAACAGTGCTATGAAATCCCTATCGATTCCCTTACACTATTTAATCAACCCAGAAGTGCATAACTTATCCAGATATGAACTTACCAAGCTTAACTTTCTTTGCACATCTTCTTGATCTCATCAGATCTACTCGACTACCTAAAAATACGATATGTAAATCTACACTTAACACCACTATATTAATGATCACAAAAAAAATATGATTGTTCTCCAACTATATCATTACTAGATCAAAGCTTACCTCTCCCCCTTCAATCGATCACAACTTATCAACAAGTTAAATCCAGATAAACTGAAGGCGAAACTCCACCACAATAATCCCGAAACACCTGCAGATACATAATATCTAAGTTTTTCTACATCCTACCGATACGTGCATACCAAATCCAAAGAGAACAGAAAATTACCTAACACCATCGTAGATATGGTCGATGCCCAATTGGATTCACAAGGCTCCTCAAAATCTGTAAATGTAGAAACCATAAACTTCTCTAAGCTTGACAGTCTCCACTACACAATTTAACCATTCATTTATCCAAATCTAAGCTTACCTAACATTGGTTCACATCCTCTTCTTCTTGATTTGCAAAAAGGATTTCAACCTCAATTTAATCCGAATTGATCAGATATCACAAGCCCAAATGAAAGAGCAATCAGGATATTTACCATCACTTAGGATCCACCGGCGGTGTTTCTCCCCTAATTGTCTTGTTCGTCGGAAGAAAATCATTGCTGCCCTAATCCCAGGTTGGAGTACTGCCCAAGGAGACGGAATGGGTGAGAAATGACTTCTCATCCAAAATTGAGAACGTAACGACACCTCACCTTGCTCTTGTAGAGATCGAGAATAGCAACTCTCAATCAAGACACGGTGAAGCTGCCACCGATGGTACTCCTTCCTCTTCTCCTCTGCTCACCGGATCCGGATCCCTGCCCACATCGACCAATGAAGCTCAGAATGGAAAGTCCACATCTTGGTATCGATCTCGTCGAGAATCAAGGAGGTCGGCCCCTTACCCTGTTACTGCGACAATCGCCAGTGAAATACCCCCCCTTTTCCCGGCGGCTTTATTGGCTACCCAGACTTACTCCGTTTGCCGAAAACCCTTGTCGCTGCCCTAGCACCACCAGTTCCTAAGCTTGCTCCGGCAGCGACTGCAAGGTAGGTGCCAACTGGACACCGTCAATTTCAAGCTCCCAGCCGCGCGTGCTCCCCGTCGGCTTATCCCTGGGCTCTGCCGAGACCGATTGTCGTCGCTCGCCGCCAGGAGAAAGGATAAGAGGTCGACTGCGACGAGGAATAAGGACGCGAGAGTTGAGTCACGAGGAAGAAGACGCCGAGATGGAGAAGGAGAGGGATCGACAGCGGTTTCGGAAGAGAAAGAGAGCGTCGGGGAGGATAAGGGATTCGACGTCTTTAAAGTTAATTACCTATTAATTACTCAGATAGTCTAAACATGCTTTACAAAAGCCTATCCGCTTTATCCCCATAAAATGTCCATAAGACCTCCGTTTAAATCCAGAAAAATTTCTAAAAATTTTTGAAAAATTCCACAAGAGGTTTTCTCAATTACCGAGGAATATTTTTTTTTCTCTGGTATTTTACATTATCCGATAGGCCTGAGGCTAATAGAGGTGGCTAGAAGGCTTAGGTCTAGGCTATGAGTGGTCTAGCAAGTATGGGGGCACCATACTTGGGTTAAACCTCATGTTTGAGGTTAAAACCTCATGTTTGAGGTGTATTAGTCGACTGGTACCATGTGACAGTTGACTGGTGTGAATCAACAAGGATTTGACTGGGGGAGTGCCCTAGCAGTCGACTGCCAAAGGTGGGCAATCGACTGCTGGGCCGAGTAATCGACCGATCTTGTGATCAGTCGACTGGTGCTCGATATTTCGGGCACAGAATGGAGTCGGACTCGACTGCTGGGGTTAGCAGTCGAGTGAAGGCTCGATCAGTTAACTGATGGACATGATCAGTCAACTGATGTCCTATCCATTGGAGTTTTCCAGCATGGATTGCATCGTTGTCTCACAGCAACAGTGTCATCAGTCGACTGATGGTCCCGATCAATCGACTGATAGGCAAAATCCAGCCCAGGCACCAGCTTTAAAAGGAGCTCATGGAGAAGATTTCGAGCATGGTTCTTTGGGAGATTTTGGGGCAAATTGCTGGTGTGATTCAGGGTCTCCAAGGCTACTCTTCAAGCAACCAAAAGCAAGCGCTCAAGTTCACATTGTGTAAAGTTTTCTTTACTAGTATTTGTGTAGTTTACTTATATTAGCTTGCATTTACTTCTTATTGTTGTAAGAATTATTGTAAGAGGTTTCTCCACCTCCGACTTGTGTCGAGAAAGAGATATTGTTATTAATGGTGTGTGTACGCATCGCTAGAGCTCGTTTGAGCTCGATCCATGGAGTAGGAACCATTCGGTTCCAAACCACGTTATATCTCGCGTTGTGGTTGTGTATCTTGTTGTTTATATTTGTTATTATCATTCCGCTGTGCTAACAAGATTGTAGATTATGAACCATGAACAAATTCCATCAATGCATCCAAAATGCTATTCACCCCCCCCTCTAGCGGCCACCGAATCCCCAACAACATCTACATGTCACCACACGCATGGCATAATGATATGCATCTAATGCAATTACATGACATACAATTATGGCATGTATAAATATATTTTAGATTTGATTTCCCAAATCAAATCATGATTAAATTAGGAAACAAATTTTCAAATCTAATCACATATTTTATTTATGGAAATTGTTAATTAAGGAAAGTCAAATTTAATTTAGGAAATAAATTTCCTAAATTGTCAAAACTATTTATGGAAATAAAATATGTTTTAGATTTGATTCCCCAAATCAAATCATGATTAAATTAGGAAACAAATTTCCAAATCAAATCACATGTATTATCTATGGAAAGTGTAAATTTCTATAAATACTTCTAAACTTTCCAAAAGTAAAAGATTTCCATAAATACTTCTATACTTTCCAAAATTAGAAAAAATCCATAAATACTTATAAACTTTCCAAAAGTAAAAAATTTCCATAAATACAATTATGACTATCGCAAAATAATTTTACGATTATGTCGAAACACAACTTGGCTCTGATATCATTTGTTAGTGCCTATAAGATCCACATATCTCCACAATGACATGATATTGTTCACTTTGAGCCTAATCCGTCATGGTTTTATTTTTGAGCTCTACCCAAAATGCCTCATACCAATGGAGATATTTTTTCATCTTATAAGCACGTGATCTTTTCCATGTCTTACCAATGTGGGACTTTAATTGTATTCCCAATACTCCAACAGCTTTGACCCAGATCTGGATCTCAACGAACTAAGGCTCAAAGGGTTATAAAAGAAGAAAGGGTTTCACCTCTTTTCATCATCTCAAATTGCTCCCAATGTACTCCAACGAATCCAAGCCTTCTTCGACAATGCTACGCCGTCATAATGCCAACATCACGCCCAACTTTGAATCCTTAGTCGGTAGCATTCTTTAATTGTTGTCTTTTACTTGTGTTTTTCATTAATAAGAGGAGAGGTAGGCTTGTTGCCTCTTCCTCTATATTTCTTGTAATCGTTGTCTCTTACCTTCAACAAGGAAGAGATCTTTCTAGTGGATTGCCCCATCGAAAGCGGTCTAGGATCGCAGGACCTTGGGCTAGCAACCTTTTGGTTGTGAACCAAGTAAAAAGAAAAGTGTCTTTCTCTATTGTTTTGTTTTTACTTCCCCTGTGCACTTTGTGTTTTCGACGAAAAGAAAAGAGTTTTTAGAATGCTATTCACCCCCTCTAGCATTTTCCTCGATCCAACAAAGATAGACTTAACTTTATGCACATTTTATTAATAGTTGGTTAGTTAGTGGAGTTTGTTTCAGAATTTTCTTTCATTGTTATAGTTTATTTCCATAATTCATGTTATACTGTGTAGTTGCGTAACTTTCAAATCCAAACCCTCAACCTGTTAAGGAAAATCTAGACTCTAGAGCTGACTTCCACTACTGCCTTCCTTGCGAGATGATCCCGGCTACTCCCTAGGCTATATTAGCATAGAGAGGGTTTGGTAATAATTGGTAATCATACCCCAACAAATTTTTGATGTTCTTTTCGAGGATGTGTCAACGGTGTTAGTGAGCTTTTAGAGTGCAATAATTTCTTTTATCTATTCTTTCTTATTTGAGATTTCTAATCTTTTAATATTGTATAGTGCATGACTAGATCATCCAACGCTAATTTACTTGAGTTTGAACTAGAAATTGATCAGACTTTTCATGAATTGCAGTGAGCCCAGAGGATTTCAGCTACAATTCATAGTGGTAGTCATTCAAATCTTGATTCTGAAATGACAAACAATAGAACACTTAGGGAGCTTGCAACATCACATGTTTCCTATCACTCATTGTGTATCCAATATCCAAACCTCGATGTAGATTTTGACCTGCAATCAGGGATTACTCATCTCTTGCCTAAATTTAATAGATCAACTAGTGAAGACCCTACCCCAACACCTATAGGAGTTCCATGTGGTTTACTCCACCATGAAACCACATAGCATCAGTGAGGAGAATATCATCTTAAGAGCATTTCCATTTTTACTGGCAGGAGGAGAGAATAATTGGTTATGTGCTTTACATCCAGGTCCTATTACATGTTGGGCTAAGATGAAGATATCATTTTTAGAGAAATTTTGTCCAGCTTCACAGTAACTATAAGAAGGAGCATTTGTTCGATTCAACAACCATATAGAGAAACATTGTATGAGTATTGGGAATGCTTTGAAAAGCTATGTATCAGTTGTCACCATCACCAACTCAATGAGCAAATACTCATTCAATCATTCTATAAGGGACTACTTCCTATGGATCGATGCATGATTGACGTAGCTAGTGGGGAGCATTGGTGAACAAGACACCTGAAGAAGCAAGGGAGATCATCTCGATTATGGCAACCAATGCACAACAGTTTGGGAGCAGATAGTTGCTTACCAGAGACATGAGTGAGATTCAAGTGCCCAAAGAAGAAACCTAGGAGCTCAAGAGTGAATTGTAGGGATTTTTTCTAGTTTTGTTCATTCGAAAAATGTTTTCCCTATGTTACAACAAGAGGGAAGTTCTAACCTTACAGATCAAGCAGCAACAACAAATGTTTTTTAGCCATAGTCTCAATTTTATTTGCAGCAACCTAGGTATACGCAGTATGATCCCATGTCTACCACATACAACCCAGGATGGCAAGCTAACCCAAATATGAGGTATGGTAATGAGCAACAACATCAACAATCATATTAGCCACCTCCAACATTCTAGAGACCATCTTCTATTCATCATAACACAGTTCCAGTTAGACCCTAATAGTCCCAACCTACTAGACTAGAGTCTTTAGTGCAGAAGTTAGAGGAGCTCGTGTAACAAATGCAGCAGCAAATACAACATCAGATGCAATAGCAATAGAGGATGGATGTATCCATGTAGAATTTAGAGAGAGAACTTAGGCAGATAGCATCCACCATCACTCAGTCTCAATCATAGGCATCCAAGCAATTACCCTCACAAACCATTCCAAACCCCAAAGGAAATGTCAATGCCATCACACTGTGGATTGGTAAGTCCACTACTGATCCAGTAGCCTCCGCACCAGTTCAGTTTCAGTTCTAGTATGTGATGAGCAACGAGATGTTTCATGGACCATACTGGATACCTCAATGTCTTTACTATTTCCTCATAGGCTAGTACCTCCAAGAAGAAACACTGATACAAAAAAAGGAAAGGAACTTCAGGAGCTTGTGGGCATATTCAACAAAGTGGAGGTGAATATTCCATTGTTGAGAGTCATCAAGAATATTCTAAAATATGCCAAATTCTTGAAGGATCTATGTATTCATAAGAGGAAGCCGAAGGGGAACGAATTGGTCAGCATGGGAAAGAATGTATCAAGTCTGATTTAGCCAATTCCTCAAAAGTGCAAGGAACCTAGAGTATTTACTATACCGTATGTGATTGGAGACAACACTTTTGGAAATGCTATGCTGGACCTTGGAGCTTTCATTAATGTCATGCCAAAGTCTAATTTTTAAGCATTGGGTATTGGTCCATTGCAGTCAATCGGGGTTGTTATACAATTAGCCGATTGAAATTTTACGCAACTGATTGAAGTGATTGAGGATGTATTAGTCAAGGTGAAAGATTTAATTTTCCCAGCTTCTTTCTACATTTTTGGATATATAGGGGGATGCAATTTCAAGCCAACCTCCACTGAATCTTGGATGACTGTTCTTGAAGACGGAAAGGATGAAAATAGTGTTAGTGCAATCGATCCAGGTCACGATTGACTAGACTCGAGTGGCACTTGAGTAGAGTTTTGATGTTTTACAATGTGTTTAACAATATGCTTGACATACGTATTGAAAGAAATTATTTAAAGGAGAGATTGTTGTAGCAATCAACCTTAAGTCAATGTTGACCAGACGCAAGTAGGACTCAAGTAAAAGCCCAAGAATGGATACTTGACATGGAGAAGTCCAAGTTGGAGACTTGGCATGGAGAAGTCCAACTTGGATATTTGGTAATGGAGAAGTCCAAGTATGGATACTTCTCAAGGAAAGGTCCAAGAGTGGAGTCTTGGCAAGGGAAAGTCCAAATATAGATTTTTGGCAAATGGAAAGTCCAAGGGTGTAGTTTTGGCCACGTAAGTCCAAGTGTATAGTTTTAGTGGTAAAAGTCCAAGTTTGAAGACTTAGCAAAGGCAGACATATTAGCATGATAAGGCTGATGGAAGCACTTGAAGGTTAGGGCCAAGGGTGAGGAGTCGTGGACTCGAACTAAGGGCTTGAGGTTGATAGAAGTGGCTAGAAGGCTTAGGTCTAGGCTAAGGGTACCCGGTAGCATGATGAAGTCGATAGAAGCACCTGAAGGCTAGCGCGAAGGGTGAAGGAGACATGGAGGACTCAGATCGATCTTGAGGACGTGATGCTGATGGAAGTGGCTTGAAGGTTTAGGTCTAGGATAAGGGTGAGTGTCAAATATGAGGGGATCGTGTTGGTGCAAGGGAACTAGATAATCGAACTTGAGTTTTGGTAATGGTAAAGGTTCAAAGTTAAGTCATATTGTTATCTAGCTAATATGCTATGTTAAGTGTGCAGAACTTGAGTAGTCACAGTCGGGCTCAAAGACACCAGGAGGAATGGTGGTCAAAGATCAGATGCTAAGAAATAGGACAAAGGGTCAAAAGGTAAAGCAAGGTAAGCTCCGGGTGAGGAGCGATGGTGAGATTGCATCCTCAATACGAGGACAACCGTAACCATCAATCCAACTAAGGCTTCCAGGGGAATGCCACAGTCGAGATCGGACAGTCTAAGACTGTCATCATTATTATTATTGTATACATTGTATTAACCTTGTGATGTAGGTGACAGGATGGAAACTCAAGTACAATAGTTGACTGGGGCCAGTTGATTGGCAATAGGAGCAGTCGACTGGTGTACTTGTGAAGAGCCAAATGCCACCTCAAAGATAAGATTTTCAGATAGAGTTTTATCTAGATATTGGTGAAAATGAGGATCTTGAAGGCCTAGGAAGTTCTATAAAAGAGGGATGGTCACAAACCCTAAAGATTTAAGATTCCTAAGTGCTCTTGCTCTCCGACCGTACTCTCTCATGATACAATACTACTCCGATCACGCTTCTACTTTCATCTTTAATTGTCGGTATATTAGTTTCATCCCCTTTTACTCTGACCGTACTCTCTCATGATACAATACTACTCCGACCATACTCTCTCATGATACAATACTACTCCGGCCATACACTTCTACTCCGATCGTACTCTCTCATGATATAATACTACTCCGGCCGTGTGCAAGGCTGGAAAATAGGTGAAATCTCGGCTGAAAATTGAGCTCGAAAAAGGCACGGTCATGTGTTTTCACACGATCTGGCTGTGTCTTTTTCTGGAGCCTCCGTTTTGATCCATTTCTCTTCGAAAACATGCCCAAGTCTTGGGACATGGTCGGTGCATGTTCCCTAAGGTTCATGCTCCACAAATTACTCCATTTTTGCTTCAAAATGCACCGTTTTCCCATGAAATGTTATACTACACACAAAAGTACAAAGAGCAAATCTCCGAACAAGAAAATAGGAAATGCATGCAAAATAGAGTGACATATGCATGAAACTAACATAAAATGAAATGAGATGTGAGCGAAAACTATTCCTAAAACCCTATATGTTTTACTCACATCACTTCCCCTAGACTTAAATCTTTGCTTGTCCTCAAGCAAACCTTAGTGCCATGAAATTTTTAAAAAGATATTGTTCCATACTTAGCATGTTAACTAAATTTATCAAGTGGTATTTGCAATCAAAGCAAAATAAATATGTTCTAGAAATTCACTAGGTTAGCTCCTCGTGCTCGTGCTAAGCGAATCATTCTTAGGGGATATTCATTCCATGGTGAGTTAAGTCGTCATCCTATAACTTTCCTAAGGTCTCCGGCTCTTAAGCACTTACCTACCTAATGCGAGGGTCGTACCCTAGATCTAGCACAAAGTCTCAAAGGCGTGCTCGGTATTGAGAGAAATTGGTAGGTGTTTCCCCAGTAACCTAACTCGGTCTCAAAGGGGCACCTAGCCATTTCCACCCATGACAATTGTTTTTTATCCCTCATAATCTTCTCTCTCTTTTTTTTTCTTTTTCATTTCTTTTTTTTTCTCTCTCTCTTTTATTTCTCTTTTCTTTTCTCTCTTTTATTTTTCGGCTCACTGGGATTTTGATTTTTTCAAATGGGCTTACACAATCCGAGCACCTCTAGTAACTAAAATGCTAAACCTAGAGTTACCTATGGATTCCAAAGTACTAGACTACTGAGATGAATCATAACTAGGTATGTACTAGATTCTCCCTTTCAGAGTGTTCGACATGTGTAGGTGTAAAAATAAAAACTAACCAGTGTAAGTCTAGAACATTCATTAGAGCAAATAAAATAAAATACCACGAGATAAATGAAATTAAGCTACCTATGGGAACAACATGTAAGTAACTTTAACAAAAATACTACTGAGGCAGCTTTACAGATAACAAAAACTAAGTGCTGAAAGAAACTCCACAACCTATGCATGAACAAATGAATGCTAACAATAATGCAAATAATAAGAAAGAAAATACTGCTAGAAACAAAATAAAATTTGGAGTCCCCCCAGACTTATACAAAACAATACCTCTAATATTATGGTCGAGGCGGGAAGTTTGGTAGTCTCGGCATGTCAGGATCCTAGGAAAACCTGGTGCTAATCCGCTGATGTCACATGTACATGTGGTCGATCTGAGAGCTGGTGGATGCAGTGACCGCTCTGTGCTCCTCCTCTCGGGCCCACTATGCCTACTGGGCACACATATGCTGTCGTATCTCCTGGCTGTAGGTGGCCTCCTCCTTGCATCCTCCTCTTGAAAGTAAATACGGGCCTTGTCGTAGAAGTCCTCGGCCCATTGGAAGTGGTCCCATAAGTCTGTAAACTCTGCTTGCGTATAGGAGCTATGATCATCCCATCATTGCCCCTGCATCTGCTGCTCAGCATATATGTTATCGAGGCGTGATCGGAACTCCGAGAAATCATAGGCAGAAATACCTACATCTTGCTCAAAAGTAGGAAAAGAAAATGGTGCAAGTGTAGGCTTTTCATGTGGACTAGGGCGACGACAGGCCAGGTGAAATCACACGACCGCAGCGCGCTCGAAGTCGTGGCACGACCATGTGAAAATACACATCGCTCGACCGCAGCGACTCTAGAAGTCAGGGCACGATCATGGGAAAACACACGGCCTAGTCGTGCGCCCTTTGTTTCTTTTCTCGTGGTGCACAATGGTCTGATTTTGCTCACTCACTTCCCCGTATAAACTTAAAAATGACTTTTGTTTTTGCCTAGCAAGTTCTTTCCTTACCTACAAATGCTAAATACCATAAATCAAAGTTCAAATTATAAAAAATTGAATGCAATAAAAAGAAATCCTAAAAACTAAACTTGGGTTGCCTCCCAAGAAGCGCTTTGTTTAAGGTCTTTTAGCTCGATCTTATTCCTATGTTTCATTTAAGGTGTTTGAATCTTGCTCATGGAGGAGTAAGATATTTTCTCACCTTACACCTCCTCCCTTGTGGTCCCTTATCATCATATCTCTTAAATCTTGCTCATGGAGGGGCAAGGTATTTATTAGCTGCCTTCCTTGGTTCAAGATTGAACATGCTTAGCCTCAAGTAATCATTAGGAGTTTGAGCATAATATTCTATTTTGTCCAAATGCTATAAATAACATAACTCACCACGAACATCCTCAACAAAAGATTGGTTAGCAGATTCTATTATGTCAAATGAAATTTTATCATTACAAATCGCTAAATGGGCTTCGTTATTGGTAGCTAAAGCTTCGGTGGGGTTATGGTAGGCTCTTCTAGATCCTTGAGGTTAGGAGGTGTTTGGATTGAAGCAATGCTCTCCTCAATTAAAGTATCAATTATATAATCCATAAGTTCTTCTTCTAGTGGTGATTGAATTGATTGTCCTTCTTCACTTCCTATGTCATCTACGCCCTCCTCATTCATTCGCTCAAAGTGAGTCTCCACCCTATTAGGTGTGATCCAATCATTAAAGCCACCTTCTAGTCGTTTGGTTTCTATTCTAGCTAGATCCCGTTCCATCATCTCTGTAAATTGTTGGCTATGCTCCTCGCATTCCCTAGTAAAATTATCTAGCGGGGCTTCTAAGTGGGGACTTGGTTCTGGATAAAATTTGCATGGTGACTCATAACTCTCGTTCTCATTTTGAAAATAATATGGAGTCTCTGTCTGCGAATGTCGCCGTCGAAATTCAGCATTCGCCGCTTGTTCTGTTCGAATGAAATCTTCCATCATTTGCTCTAGTTGGGATTTAGGTGGACAATATTGAGGATTTAAGTAGCCATGGTCATAACTATATAAATAGGAATCATCTTGTGACCACGCCTTGTAATTGTAGGTGACATCTTCTTGTTCAAATTGTGAAGGTTCGAATATATCCGGACAATTATTAATAGTATGTCATGTTTCACCACAATGCTCACAATAAATGTTACCAAAACTCACAGCATTAGATCGACCATAATCATGAGTAAAAGCATGCATCGTTATATGCAGGAAATTATAAATAAGGAAAGAGCAACTGAATAAACAAAACTGAAATAAAATAAAATAAATAAAATAAATAAAATAAAACAAGAAAAGTAAATCTATCCTAGGTCCGATCCAGTTTTCCACTTCTCGATTCAATATCGAATCAATCAATCCTCGACAACGGTGCCAAAAACTTGATGCACGCGATCGTGACCTCAAATCTCGCGACGGAGGCCATCGAGGATTCGAAGCGTACACTCGCGCTCAATGCCCGCAAGTGCACGGATGTCATCAAGTAATAAAAGATTATCGATTCCACAGGGACTGGGATTCAAATATCGATATGTTCAGTGGTTGAAATTGTTGGGAAGTAAACTCTAAGAGGTTTCGACTTGTGAGGGATGTCGGTGGACTATACTCTATATGGTGTCACACGGAGGAAGAAGGGAGCGTGCCGAGGTCTTCAAAGGTGATTCTAGGACTTCGGTTTCGCTTGTGTATCGCAAAACAATGCTGTCAATTGGCGTTGTCTAGATGTTTAGCTATGGTTTTGTGGAAGGGACATCATACACTCTCCCGATGAACCATCGCATCTACCGGGAGCTATCTTCGCCTAAAAGAACGGGATAGATGGTACGAGAATGCTGAATCAATCCCTACGATGAACCGTTTCTGGTTCAATCGCATCCTTCTACCCACAGTTATAGAAGATCAGGTTTACCCCTAGGTTCCTTGTATAAAATTCCCTAAATCTTAGATACGAGGGTTGTCACTCCTCGTATCGCCTAAGTGCAGCAGGTAGAAAACGAAACACGCATAGATATAGTATAAACAACTTCCAATCGCCAAATTAAATTCAAAGACAGAATCTAACATGAACCAACATGTAATGTGCACACAAGCTACTCCCTAATCCTTGAATCGAAAGAACTACTCCATATATATAAAGGAGGAATCACAAAGCATGTACATGTTCGAATATATCAGAGATAAAACGCAGGAACAAAGGATTACAATGATTTCGTGGTCTTCTCTCCGGTGATGAAGTGCAATGCGTGGACCTCCGACGACGTTTCTCCTCCCCGTTGTGAGTTCCCCGAAGCTTTTTAGGACTTCGGTGTGCTGTCCTAGCCGTCATGCCTCCTCCCTAGGGTTTGGGAGCCCTACGACGGCTCCCTTCTGATGCCTCTCCACTTGGATGAGTTTCCTATATATAGAGGCGGCTCCGACTTTCCATAAATGCTTGAAAAATCCTATTTCCTTGAATTTGCGGCGCCACCACACGACCGTGTGAATTTCACACGGCCTGGCCATGTGCAAGGCTGGAAAATAGGTGAAATCTCGGCTGGAAATTGAGCTGGAAAAAAGGCATGGTCATGTGTTTTCACACGGTCTGGCCGTGTCTTTTTCTGGAGCCTCCGTTTTGATCTGTTTCACTTCGAAAACATACCCAAGTCTTGGGACATGGCCAGTGCGTGTTCTCTAAGGTCTGTGCTCCACAAATTACTCCATTTTTGATCCAAAAATATTCCATTTCCCCATGAAATGCTATCCTGCACACAAAAGTACAAAGAGCAGACCTCCGAACCAGAAAATAGGAAATGCATGCAAAATAGAGTGACATATGCATGAAACTAACATAAAATGAAATGAGATGTGAGCAAAAACTACTCCTAAAACCCTATATATTTTGCTCACATCATCCATAAAGTTCATGCTGCCACCAATATCCACTTCAACTAATCCACGAAGCCTCCCTCTGTAGGTCTTGGCCAGAAGAATGGAATGCAATAGAAGAGGGCCTAGCCAAGTCATACTAAGATCTCTGAGAGAAAACCCATGCATTAGTATACACTAGAGATTAGTGCGGTAGCCAACTACAAACCCTACAAGCGGAGTTAGCAACTTGCCAATGAGACTGGGATTAGGCGAGGCATCACAAGAAATCACTACGATCAAAATTAGAAGACTACAAGGCACAATTAGCACAAGTATCAAAGAAGGCAATTGGAAGTGCTCAAGAAAAGAAACATATGGAGATATAAATAAAAAGTTTAGAGAATAAGGTAGAAGTGGAATAGAGTCGCACTCTCCATTTTATATCTAAAAAGAGGGAAACAAAATCTCATGTTCAATTGTTTGAATTAAAACTAACTATCGCCAATCATACAATAGGATTGAAAGATCTCACATTTTCTCAAGTCACAGCTATAATTGTTGAGCACATTTGTGGTGCCCTAGAATCACTATTTACCATCCAAACTCAACTAGTGTCCTTTTAACTTTTTTGTGGAATAGAGTCACACCCTTCATTTTATAACTAAAAAGAGTGAAATTGAATCACATGTTTGGTTGTTTGAATTGAAACTAATCATCACCAAGAATGAAATAGCACCGAAAGAGCTCACATTTGCTCAAGTCACGACTACAACCATTGAGCTCATTCGCAACACCCTAAAATCACTATCCACCATCTAAACTTACCTAGTGTCCCCTTTCACTAATTATGCTTGAGTTGATTAAAAACCTATGTCAAGCATGTAAGGAGGTGCAATGAAAGACACATAACTATAATGACTATAGATAATATAAAAGGAGCACTGGCAAGAGAAAGAACAACAATTGACCAATTGCTTATCTGTGAAAAATAGCCTATATTTCTAGCTTAGCCTTGAAGGTGTTGTAAAGCAATTCAAGTCCTAAGGTTTCCCTCCAAAAGTCAAATCAAACAACTTTCTCAACTACCAAGCAACACTACTAAGCTATCCACCAAAGTCAATTGAAACAGAACTTGAGTAGATTTTCCTTGAAGTGTTGTAATATTTAACTTAATGGGATGTATCATTACTTTACCATATGCACAATGTTGTTTCTCCTTGGCATTCATATGATTATCATCTTTATGTAGTTCCAAATTTCCCCCTCTTGTTGCTATGCCCCAAACTCAATGATATAACCTCCTAAATTAGCTTTTCCTAAAAATTATACAACCTCAATCCCCAAACTAGGGAGTCAAATATTGTCACCTAAACAAAACCACACCAAATCAAGAAATCCAGAATTACCTGGTTAAAACCCAATAACACACTAGACTAAAGACCAAGAGACTCGATTGGCTAGTAAATAGGTGAAGATATATCTTGCTAGGCTGAATACTTGCGGGCTTTACCGATTGTGAATCGGAAGCATAAGTATCCTGCCAAACCAAGAACTTAGGGGGTTGACCAATTGGGAGTCAAGAACATAAATATCACATGGGTCAAGGACTCAAAGCTTAACCAATTGAGAGTCAGGAGAATGAGTATCTGCTGAGTCGAGGACTTGAGGTTAGACTAACTCAGAGTTGGGAGAATGTGTATCCTATCGAGCCAAAGACTTGGAGGCTCAATTGACTGGGAGTTGAGAGCATAAGTATCATATGCTATGAGGACCATATATCCCACTGGGTTGAAGACTTAGGGGCTCAACTGACTGGGAGTTGGAAGTATAAATATCCCATGGGTCGAGGATCTAGGGCTTGACCAACTAGGAGTCAGAAGAATGAGAATCTGCCAATCAAAGGGCCTTGGGCTTAATCAACTAGGAGTCAGGAGAATGTGTATCCCATCGAACCAAGGACCTAAGGGCTTGATTGACTGGGAGTCGACAACATAAATATCTCATGGGTCAAAGACCTTGGGCTTAACTGATAGGGAGTTGAGAGAATAAGTATCTGCTAGGTTGAGGACCTAAAGCTCGACCAACTAAGAGTTGGGAGAATGCATATCGAGCTGAGGACCATGGGGTTTGACCAATTGGGAGTCATGAGCATATGTATCCCATGAGTCAAGGACTCAAGGGCTCCACTGACTTGGAGTCAAGCACATATAAGTATCTTCTGGACCAAGGACCTAGGTGTTTGACTGACTGTGAGCTGAGAGAATGAGTATCTACCAAGCTGAGGACCAAGGGCTCAATTGACTGAGAGTTAGGAGCATAAATATCATGCTAGCCAAGGACCCGAGAGATCAACCCACTGAGACCCAAGAGAATGAGTATCTAATGGGTCAAGGACTCGGGAGCTCGATCGACTAAGATCCAAAAGCCTCTCTTATTGACAAACATTTCTCAATTGAAGTATGGCCGCAAATATACAATATTCCAATGATGAGGTAGGTCTTACCCTTGGTATCCTAAAGATAATAAACTTGTTTGGCCACTTTGTGCACTATCATAAATGGACCGCTCTATTTAGGTGAAAATTTCTTGACATCCATTATTGGTCGAACCTTGCACAAGACCATATCACCCACTTGAAATGAATGGGGCACAACCTTCCTATTAAAAACCCACCTAATATGCTAACAGCAGGCCTCCATATGCATATCAACCCCTCTCATTTCTTCCCTACTAACTCTAGATCTACTTGTCTTTGCTCCTCATTATTGATTAGCTTATAGGCTTGTACTTGGGCTCTCTCAATAACAATTTCAATCGGTTATATTGCCTTTGTCTCATACTAAATTGTAAGGGGTCTCGCTAGTAGGGATCCTAGAGGTGGTCTTGTGAGTCCATAATACCCCGGATAGCTCACTAACCCAATTCCCTTTTGTCGAGTGTAGTTTACTCTTCAATCCTTGAATAATATTTCTGTTAGTTACCTCTACTTTCCCATTAGCTTGAGGGTATGTAACATAAGTGAATACTTGCTTGATCTTAAAATTTTGTCACCACACCCGAACTCTACGACCCAAGAATTGCTAGCCATTGTCACTAATCAACAACTGATATTTCTTTATAGGAATTTAATAATTGCCCCCTTCATGACCTTCATTAATGGCTCTATTCTATCCATTTGGAAAAATAATTAATGACCACAATTAAAAACTTCATCTAAAGGGGAGCCAAAAGTAGTGGCCCTACGAGGTCTATCCCTCATTATTGATTGAAAGGGAAAGAGGCCACCTTTGCTTTTAGCAACTCTGTTTATCCATTTGACATCGACTATACATCCGACATGCCTTATAGATCTTCATCGGATGGACAACATCTCTTATCATGGTAGGCTAGAAATATCCTATTAATATCACTTTACTAGCAAATGCCCGACCTCTCAAATGGTTTCCACAACACCGCTCATGAATCTCTTGTAAGACATACTCAACTTCTTTTAGGTCCAAATAAGGAAACAAAGGTCGGTCGGTCAGTTGAAAGACCTCTTAAACATAGTATCATCAATTAGTAGAAAATGATGGACCCATTTTTGAAAAGAAATCTTGCAAATAGGCAAGTAATTCCATCCTCCAATCAAGCTTGAGCGATCGATCTCCCTCCAATTGCTGCTCTTGTATGCACAACACATGGGGTGTGGTAGACTCAAGTTCAATAGGATCTCTTGAAACCCAACCTACTAACAAACTACCGATTTAGCTAGCTCATTGGCCTTGTAATTTTCTTTGTGAAAAATTTGTTGAATTACCAACTTTGTAAAATTCTCTTTGGCCTACCCATATACTTCACATACTTGATGAGTCACTCTTTGACTGAGAATGAGCCATTGACCCGACAAGCTACCAACAATATACCACCTTCTTGGAGGCTCCCACACTCTGAGTTACCTGAATTCCAACTAGCAACGTTTTATACTTAACCTCATTGTTTGAAGCTGAGAAATCTAGGCAAACTACTAGACGGATCTTTTTTCACTGTGGTGACACCAAAACAACTCCTACTCCACTGCCTTCGTACATAGAAGATCCATTCACAAATACCTCCCATATTGATTACTCCTCATGGACAACTTTTTTTTCCAATAAATCAGTTAGGGCTTAAGCTTTGATAGTCATGCGCGATTGATATTGTATATCATATTCACTTAATTCTATCATCCACTTAATCAACCATCTAGAGGCATCAAGCTTAGTTAATTCATCCCAACTTACTCTTGGTCAACACCAACATAGGATGGGATAAAAAGAATATTCACAACCTCCTCGCTATCACCACAAATGCCAAAGTGAACTTCTCCAAATTTAAATATCGAAGTTTAGCCCTCTTTAGTAGATGACTAGTATAATAGATAGGCTATTGAACAATTCCCTTGTGTCGAAGTAAAACTAAGCTAACCATTCAGACCGATGTTAAATACACCTAGAGTTTCTCCCCAAGATGCAGCTTGGACAATATTGCCATGTTCATAAAATATTGCTTTAGCACTTGGAATGCCTGCACACAATCGGCATCCCAATGAAAATGAGCATCCCTCTTCAACACCCAAAAGAAAGGCAAGACTTTATCTGCTAACCTAGAGATGAATCTTGACATAGTGACTATCATCCCTACTAACCTTTGAGCTTCCTGTAGCATCTTCAAGGATTGCACATTACAATTGGTTTGAATTTTTCTAGATTTGCTTCAATCCCGTGCTCTATCACCATATAACTCAAAAATTCGCCACCCCAAATATGAAAAATGCACATAGATGGATTTAAATTCAAATTGTCTTTGTAAGGTACTCAAAGTTGCATCCAATTCTCTCACTAAATCTATCGCTTGGAGAGATTTGATTATAATATCATCCGTGTACACCTCTACATTCCACCGTATTTACCAATTGAAGATTTGATCCATTAGTCTTTGATAAGTAGCTCTGGGATTCTTGAGTTCGAATGATATAACCATGCAGAAAAAGGTGCTTTCGAATGTCACAAAGTTTACTTTAGCTTGCTCTTCTTTTGCTAGGAGCATATGATGATATCCTTGATAAGTATCCATCAAAGAGATAACTTTATAATCAATAGTTGAATTTACCAATTGATCAATTTGAGAGAGTGCATAACAATCCTTTAAACACACCCTATTTAGATTCTAAAATTCATACACATCCTTTATCGCCCCAATGCTTTGGCACTACCACCATATTGGACAAATAGGTGGTGAATTGAATTTCACGGAGGTCGAAGGTGCCCTACATCCATCATCTTTTTGATTTTCTCTGAGATGACCCGATCCTTATCAAGTTCAAAATGTCATTTCTTTTATCTTACTGGCCTAACTCCTAGGGTAATATTGAGTCAATGTTCCATTAAAGCTAGATCAATGCCCGTCAAATCCTGCACATCCCCCATAAATACATTTACATTTTTTCTCAATCATACCATTAAATCTCTCTTTAGAAAATACTCCAACCCCTAGACTATCCAAGTAATCTTATCCCCCTCCAATGCTAATTGTTCAAATTCTTCTTTTGAGAATTCTAAAGGTATTGCCGCTTGCAAGAAGAGGACACTAGGATACAATTTTCTTGCCTTGACTTCTTCTCTGATCCATGTGCCTTTCGCCATTCGAGCCCAATTTTTATTAGGTTGGACCATCTCTACATAGCATCCTCACACCGCTTGTAAAGATCTTCGCACCTCCCCAACTTGGGTTCCCATAGAAAATTTAGTCTTTTCGTGATAAGGGGAAGCCACAACTATGAAAGCAATTGCCGCCTCAAGATGGCATTGTAAGTTGATGAGATATCCATGATTGTAAATAGGGACATGTAAGTCTTCCACATATGCTCCACTCCTAGAGATAACGGCAAGGATATTTGACCTATTGGCTATATATGCCCTGTGAACACAAACAAATTAGTGGAAATTGTTTCAAAACTAACATCCTCTAAACACCTTTTATCAAAAACTTGTCGAAAAAGAATATTGACAAAGCTACTCGGGTCAATGAGGACCCTAGCCACTTCATAATTAGTAATTGCCACACGATTGACCAAGGTACGCTTGTAAGAGAACATTACCCCTTCTAAGTCCTCCAAGACAAACACAATAAGGGAAGTGAACCGTATGGTCGAATTGCCTCCAATCACCATACTCTCTACTCGACAATGAGCCTTCCATGCATGATTAGTGTTGGAGGATCATGGCCCAGCTAGATGTACATTGATGGAATTTGGTCGCTTAATCATCTACAATCAAGGTTAACGCAATGTAAAATATGCTAAACAAAAACAATTAAGCTAATACAAAGAAGTAAAGAAGAGCAAATGCTAAGACGATGATGTAACGTGGTTCACAACCCTTGCCGCTAATCCACGGATGATTCGTATGGCGAATCACTCCCTCAACCAAATCACTAGTCGCTCCTTTAGCTCAACAAGGCGGAGGTAACCTTTTTACAACAAATCACTCCCTCTTACAATAAAATAGAAGTAAACACAAGGAAGATGAGTGGAAGACATTTAGAGCACTTGGGAGTATGCTTGGAAGTTAAGCATTGGCCTCCCAAAGCCACTCAAACCCTCTTTTTATAGAAAAGAGGGCTTTCTTCCCATTGGGCATGGAGCAGTCGACTGCTGCATATCACCAGTCGACTGCCACCGTTCCAACAGTCTCTGTCCATCAGTCGACTGATGCCTCTGTAGCAGACTAATCAGTCGACTATGGGAGGTTCTGTGCCCACGAGCACTTACATATGTCGACTGTCATTCCTTGGCAGTTGACTGATGGTGCAGTAGTCGACTGCCATCCCTTGGCTGTCGACTGCTGGGCTAGAAATCCACCAGTCAAACACCAGTCGAGTTCCATCGACTCAGAGCAGTCGATAGCTATCTATAGAAGTCAACTGGCATTGGGTAAAACCTCAAACAAAACAGTTGTTTGAGCATCCGACTTAACCAAACGTCAGGTAAAATCTCAAACCTAAGTTTGAGCATCCAACACTTGAATTAACCATTCGGCCAAGTTCACCTATGAGCTACCGTTACAAATCGCTCAATCTCTCATCTCCCTTGAAGTCCCATACCGAAGCTCTCTTCGTCCGACCACGTCCCTCGGATGCACCAAGCGCATAGCTTCTGCAATGCCATCCTTCGTGTCTCGCCCTGAAGTCTGCTTCATTTGGCTTCACTCCAATGCTCCTTGTCCAGCAGTCCCTCGGATGCACCAAGCGCACGGCTTCCACAATGTCATCCTTCACCGACTCAAGGACTCGAGCCATGAGATAGTGAACCCACCAATGCTATCATCAAGCTAACTCATGTGTGATTTACTAAGTCCTGTACAACTTAAACACACATATCAAATCAACATAATCAACCTAACTTTTACCCTTTGCCACACACATCAAAACCAAACTATACTTGGGT
Organism: Wurfbainia villosa; assembly: GCA_025175895.1. Lineage (NCBI taxonomy): Eukaryota > Viridiplantae > Streptophyta > Magnoliopsida > Zingiberales > Zingiberaceae > Wurfbainia > Wurfbainia villosa. The sequence goes on from CM045990.1 coordinate 122,238,789, forward strand.
TGATTGCCCTAACAATCTCCTCCTTTTTTTATGTGTGGCAATCCGTTTAAGTTAGGTAAAACATTAACAGAAACATATAAGGAAGATAAGCATGTATCAAATATGAGTATCAAACACTCCCCCTTAATACGTGCAACTCCCCCTTAACACATGCTAATTCTCCCCCTGGAATGATTAACATAAATCCAAGATTTCTCCCCCTTTGACACCATCAAAAACATCTAACATATGTTATACAACATGACTTTTTTTTTAAAGGAAGAAAAATACCAAAAACTGCCTGAAAAACCCAAAAATTAAGTTATTGTTCACATTTACAGTCCATCAGTCGACTGGTTCAGACTACCAGTCGACTACCACTTGATTTCAGCCATTTCTGATTTCCGAACCCAAGTTCAGAAATACACTAAAAATTACAAAAAATTCAAAAAATCATGAAATTTGGGGAGCACATTTTTTATGAGTCCCTTTATCAATGAAAAATGATTTTTTCAAGAAAATTCATTCTATTTTCAAAATTTAGGCAAAACTCAAAAGTTGTAAGATGTCTCAATTTTGTATCAACTTTAAAGCTAATTTTGCCTTATAAACTTTTCAAAGCATGAACCCTTAGTTTTCAAAACATGAAATGGTTTTAAATCATTCAAAATATCCAACCATGATCTTTGGGCAATATGTCCATGAATTAAACATAAGTTTTTCCCATGGTTGGTCTATGATTACTCTATCATGATACTTATATTGACTCATCTAAATGTCATAAGCATTAGTGAATCAATTGTATCATCCTAACATCTCACCCATTGCTATGTTTTCAACCAAGTTAGTCTTATGGTGAATGTGAGATGTACCTAAGGTATTATACTTAACCATAAATTTCATGCAATTCTATCAAAGTTAAGTATCATCCAAAACAACCAACATGATCATAACACAAACATTATCATAATTGCATATCATGATCATGCATCAAGTATAAAATCAAGTATCATGATTTAAACATAATTACCCAAATCATCCACCATGCTCATAATAAGTCAACCACATAATATGATATGAAATAAATCCACTTATTTTGACTATCCTAGGCTTCTCTAACCCTTAAGGATTGACTTGGGAACCCAATATAAATTCTTTCCAATGGGGTTCACTAAGTACTCCTTTGGGATCCATTTCCTAGCTACCATTATTGTCTTTGATTGTCCTCTAGCAATTAAGCAATGGTAGGCTTTTTCATTTTTGGATCCTTTATAACCTAGGCCTTTCTTGTTGAAACTAGCCCTTTGGCTCCCAATGATCATATTTACGGTATTGGAGCTAATTGTGAATTTCTCTAGGGCCTTAGTTAAATAATCTACCTTTTCCCTTAAGGCCTTATTCTCTTCTACACATGCATCATTAGTACTAGAAGAAACATTATCATCATGTGAGCATGCTTTTTCAAGTTTCTTTTCTAATTTCCTAATATCATCAAGCATGCATTTATTTTTCTTCTTACTCCTAAATAAATCTCTAGTAAGACTTGAAATCATGGAAATACTTTCTTGAGTAGGGAGATTTCTTACCATACTTACCATATCTTCTTCTTCCAATTCCGATGAAGATGATGATGCTCCCCCTACATTTGAGCTCTCCTCCTCACTTGTGTTTCCTTCTTGCTCGGATGAGGTGGAGTCCAGGTCATCTATCCCCATGAGTGTGAGGCTTGTGAATCCTTCTTCCTCCGATGATGATGGATTGTCCCATGTGGCCTTCAAATTTTGCATTTTGCCCTTTCCTTTATCTTTCAATTTCTTCTCTTCCTTCTTCTTCCCTTCATTCTTCTTGTCATTCTTCTTTCTTTCATCCTTGCTCTTGTTCAAGAGAGGGTATTCATCTCTCATGTGTCCCTCTCTTTGGCAATTGTAGCATATAATCTTCCTCCTTCTCCTATTATGAGACTTGTTAAACTTAAAATTTTTTAATGCACGTCTCACCTTTCTTACCATGTAGGCCTCTTCATTGCTATTCATTGATGAGGAAGATTCTTCATCCGAGGAGGAGGGTGGAGTCTTCTTCTTCATTCCTTTGTCGGCCATAAGCACTACTCCCCTTGACTTTGTGCTTGGTTCTTCAATTATGCTCTCAAGTCTAGTTTCATGTAATTCCATGGTGGAGAAAAATTCTTCTAGAGTACTTACCTCTAGATTCTTTGATATGTAGAAGGAGTCCACCATTGAGCTCCACTTTGATAATCGGGGAAAAACATCTATTGCCTTCATGATCATATCCCGGTTGGAGAGCTTCTCACCTACACTTGACAAATCGTTAATAATTTCTTTAAATCTTGAATGCAAAGAAAGTACCTTTTCTCCTTTATCTAGTTTTATATTGTTGAGTTGATATCGGAGAAGGTCCCTTCTTTCTAACTTGGCTTTGGAGGTGCCTTCATGAAGCTCTACTAATTTTTCCCACATCTCCTTAGCGCTTGCGCATTCTCCTATTTGGTTGATCTCTTGTTAAGGGACACGTTGTAGAGATGGTGCTTGGATTTTGAATTTGCAAGGTGCTCCTCTCTTTGCTTCTTAGTCCACCTCGATTTTTCTATTAGCCTCCCTTCTTCATCCCTAGGTATCTCGAAACCATTTTCCATGATAAGCATAATTTCGAAATCGGTCTCGAAAAATACCTCCATTTGCTTTTTCCACCAAGTGAAGTCCCCTTCGAATTTAGGCGGATGAATGTTGGAGCCGACCATTTTTATTGTGCTTGTTGCGGCGGTGAGTCCGGTGACAAGCAACCTTGGCTATGATACCACTTATTGGAGGATCATGACCCGGCTAGAAGGGGGGTTTGAATAGCCTAGATGTATGTTGATGGAATTCGATCGCTTAATCGTCTACAATCAAGGTTAGCGCAATGGAAAATATGCTAAACAAAAACAATTAAGCTAATACAAAGAAGTAAAAAAGAGAAAACGCTAAGTCGAGGATGTAATGTGGTTCACGAGCCTTGCCGCTAATCCACGGACGATTCGTATGGTGAATCACTCCCTCAACCAATTCACTAGTATCTCCTTTAGCTCAACAAGGTGGAGGTAACCTCTTTACAACAAATCACTTCCTCTTACAATAAAATAGAAGTAAACACAAAGAAGAGGAGTGGAAGATGTTTAGGGAACTTGAGTGTATAATTGAATGTTAAGCATTGGCCTCCCAAAGCCACCCAAGCCCTCTTTTTATAGAGAAGAGGGCTTTCTTCTCGTTGGGCATGCAACATCGACTGTTGCATGTCACCAATTGACTATCGCCATTCCAACGGCCTCTGACCATGTCAGATCACGACCGTTGTAGTCTAATGGTAGGCTTGGCAGTAGATTGATGTGTCCATCAGTCGATTGATGCCTTTATAGCCGATTGATCAGCCGACTATGGGAGGTTATGTGCCTGTGACCACCTACATCAGTTGACTGATGGTGCAACAATCAACTGCCATCCCTTGGTACTTGACTGTTGGGCTAGAAACCCACCAGTCGAACACCAGTTGATTTCCATCGACTCAGAGCAGTCGATTGGCATCGGGTAAAACGTCAAACAAAACACTTGTTTGAGCATCTGACTTAACCAAACGTCGAGTAAAACATCAAACCTAAGTTTGAGCATCTAAAACTTGACTTAGCCATTCGGCCAAGTTCACCTATGAGCTACCATTACAATCGCTCAATCTCTAATCTCCCTTGGAGTCCCTCACCGAAGCTCTCTTCGTTCGACCATGTCCCTCGAATGCACCAAGCGCACGACTTCTGCAGTGTCATCCTTCGCATCTCGCCTTGAAGTCTGCTTCCTTTGGATTCACTCTAATGCTCCTCATCCGACGGTTTTTCAGATGCACCAAGTGCACGACTTCCGTAGTGCCATCCTTCACCGACTCAAGGACCTAAGCCATGAGATAGTGAACCCACCAATGCTATCATCAAACTAACTCATGTGTGATTTACTAAGTTCTGCACAACTTAAACACTCATATCAAATCAACATAATCAACCTAACTTAAACCTTTTGCCACAAACATTAAAACTAAATCATACTTGGGTTGATTTCCCTAACAATTAGGATAGAGTGTTGGTGCAGGGGCACCAGATAATCAAACATAGGTTTTGATTATGGCAAAGGTTCAAAGTTAAGGTGTTATTATTATCTCATGAGCTATGTTAAGTGTGCAAGAAGTGTTTAAGATAAGCCCAAGGTTAAGCGACACCAGGAGAATCTCAAGTCGAGAAACAGTGGTGGTCGAACGATGCCAGGAGAACTTCATGGAGTCGAAGAACCTCGACGGAGACCGAAATCTAAGAGATAGGTCGAAAAGGACAAGAGGTAAGCATGAGTGCAGAGTAATGGTAAGGTCGGGTCCTTTGTAAGGGAATGAATTTAGGCAGTGATCCAACTAAGACTTCCTATGGAAAGTATAGGTTGAGATCGGATGGTTAGTAACCGTCGAATTTATCATTACTTTTTTTTATTATGCTAACTCTTTGTTGCAGTTAAATAACCTAGCTATTAGTCGACTGCTGATTTTTGGCAGTCGATTGCTGCTAGCATCAGTCGACTGATGAAGGCCATCAGTCGACTGCTATTCAAATTGTCCAGCTCGATGAAGGTTAAGATAAGATCTCCTTATCTTGGGGTGAGGTGTCCTTTTGATTTAGATATGGATCTCAACGAGATGGGGCTTGGAGGGCTATAAACGAAGGGGGGTTTCACCCCTTTAGGTTATCTTAATTGTTCTCAAAGTGCTCCTACAATGCCGAAGGTCTACAACAACGCTATGCCACCACTACGCCTACTCCACGCTGAGCTTCAACCTTCTAAGTCGGTAGTCTTTTCTTTTAGTTGTCTTACCTTTGTATTCGAGCTTCTTTTTATCAAGCTTTTCGTTGTAAGAGTAGAGGTGGGCTTGTGCCTCTTCCTCAATCTTTTGTTCTTTGTAATCGTTGTCTCCTACCTCTAACGAGGAGGAGACTTTGTTAGTGGATTGCTCCATCGTACACGGTCTTGGATCACGGGGCCTTGGAGTAGCAACCATTAGGTTGTGAACCAAGTAAAAACAAAAGTGTTTCTTTACTCTTATTGTTTACATTTTGCTGCTATACTTTGGTTTTATCGAAAACGAAAAGATAGACTTCTGATCGCTATTCTACCCCCCATCCCCCTCACTCTAGTGAGCGACTTGATCCAACAATTGGTATCAGAGCGGCGACGCTAAGATTTGGTGCAACCACCAATCTAGAAACTTTAATTTCTTTTCGTATTTTGTTTTAATTTAATCTTTTTGTTAGTTCTTTTCCCGCACTACTAATTCAAGACAAAAGTTTTGACAACTTTTTCCGTGTCTTTTATTTTTGTGCAAGTTTTAGTCTATAGCCCATCTCGAAGGGTTTAGCACCACCCGACCTTTGTTTTACAATGGAGATGACTTTCTTTATTGGAAGGGTCTGATGGAGTGCTATTTAAAAACCCAAGTCGAGATGTGGATCGTCATCCGGATCGGATTCTCACTACCTACCAACGAAGACAGCGAGTTCCTAGACTGCGACAAGTGGACCAACATCATGAAGTGTCAAGTGGAGGCCGATGAAAAGGCTACACAAATTTTGCAATGTGGTTTGTCCAAGGAGGAGCTCAACCACGTCAGCCCGTTCATAAGTGCAAAAGACCTATGGAATAAGCTCATCAAACTTCATGAAGAAACCGCTGACATGAAGGTATGTAAAAGAGACCTTCTCTTGAATAAGCTTTTCAATCTAAAAATGCAGGAACACTAGATCGCTACGCAATTACACGCAAGAATCTAGGATATTATGAACGACCTCCACTCGATCAGACAGAAAGTCAAAAATAGAGATGTAATCAGGTACGCCCTTAATGCTTTTCCTATGACTACCTTGTGGGCATCCATGGTTGATGCCTATAAGGTATCTAGAGATTTATCGAAAATTATACTAGATGAACTTTTTTCTGAATTTGAGCTACACGAACAATCTAACTCGACCCCAATCAAGAAAGGTATTGCATTGGGTGCAGGTCGAAAGAAGAAGGCAAAGAGCAAACCACCTCCCAAAGAAGAAGGAGAGGAGTACGAGTCGGAGGTGCATGATGAGATGGAGACAGAACTAGTGAATCTAGTTTGAAAGATGATCAAGAGTAGAAGACAACCCATCAAGCAATCCAAGAAAAAGATATCCGAGCAAAATTTGAACTACAAGTGTTATGAATGTAACAAGAGGGGTCACATCAAATTGGAATGCCCGAGACCAAAGAACAAACCATCACAATCCAAGAAGGCACTCAATGAAACTTGGGAGGAGTCGTCGGAGGAAGAAGATGAGCTCAACAACCTTACGTTCATGGCCAAGCCGACCGAACTCGAAGATGAATCCGAACCCAAAATGAGCTACGAGTCCGAGACCAAGTCCGACTCTGGATCCAATGATGAACTCCAATTTCAAGATAAGCCACGAATCTGTATCCGGTTCAAGAGATTCAATCATGGTAAGTCGGTCATTAATTGATACTCTTTATAATGCAATTATGGATTTAACTAAGAAATTAGCTAAGTCCGAGTCCAAGGTCGAGACCTTAGTTAAGGAGGTTAAACTCCTTAAAAATGAGGTCTCCCTAACCTCTTCGACTAGTCAAGTTCGAGAGGAGAACTCAACACGAGTTGAAGAACTTGAAGAATAGAACTCCCTCTTGAAAGGACAAGTCAAAGACCTTAGGAAATCATTGGAAAGGTTTACTTTGGTGTCCAAGGGTCTTGACCTACTACTTGGATCACAAAGGGTCATGTACAATAAATGTTAAATACAGAAATTTAAAATACTAAATTTAAATGGCCAAATTTAGGAAAATAATGCTAGGAATTATTTTCGGGAATTTTTGGAGAATTTTAGAAATTTTTCAGAATTTTTTTGGAATTAAACGGGGCTTGTATGAGATATTTACGGGGATAAGAAAAATAGACTTTTAAAAGGCCTGTTTAGATTATTTAATAGGTTTAAATTAACCTAAATTATAAACCTAGGGTTACTATTGTTAGAAATATATGAGAGATGTCCTAAGGCAATCGCCTTATGTATGAACCATTTATATGATAAATGAAGATTCACTATTTGAGTATACATGTTTTATGTATTTGATTGGATCTTAAACTCATTTACTGAATGTCCACGATACGATTCACAATATGAGAGAATTTGTGATTGGATCACAACTAGTGAGTATCTCTACATGTGTAATTGTGATGTATCGGAATTATCCCTAGTCGATGAATTGATGGATTTGGACACCATCAATTCTGTCGAGACTAGCACGAGGTATACTCCTTGGTGTATCCAAGCAGCTGATTCTCACTGGCTGGAGACATAGTGATGTCCGGAGTTAATCGTGGATGCTAGTTATGGTAACTAGTTCATTGGAGTGACCAGCCATAAGACTTCATATGGTTCTATGCATATATAGATATGTCAATGAAGTTCTTACTGTGGCTTAAGTGCGATGTTCCTTTGACTTGCGGTATTCAAGTCATCTTGATCATGGAGACTTATGCTTTGACATCTTAAGCAAACATCTCTAAGGAGATGTGGACCGGGATGATTGGGTATAAGTCGAAGTGATCGAAGGTGTTTGAATAGCCTATAAAGGATTCACCACTCCTTGCGAGGAGATGTATACCCATGGCCTCTCGTCGGATTGTTACTAAAGTCTTTGGCCAAAGCATTATATGTTTAGAGTAAGGTACTCTTCGATACATGTGGAGTAACTGGAATTCGTAGGACGAGGAAATGATACTTGGGCTAGGTGTGACGTAGTCAGCCTAGTGGGGACTGACACTATAGACCATGTCCTGAACCAAGTGGGTATAAGATGAGTGAAGGGAATGGGGCACGATTCATTCGAGCCATCAAGGGTTTCGTAAATAGTTCTGGATCAACCGTTGATCTTTTCGGTTAATTGGGGGTCATGATGTACTACTAGGTGCCACTCATGATCGTTCTATAATTAATGGTTAATTATAGACGGCCAACATAAACCGAGAACCTATTTGGTCACACGCACAACGAGTGTAATCCAAAGGATTTAAAACGAGCTTGAGAATGGGATTCTCAGACCGAGAGAAACTATGTTTGGTTGGACCAAACATAAAGCGAGCATGAAATTATTTCAGTCGCAATGGAAGCGTGGATGGGCCGTGTCTTATGAAGACATAATGGATGGATCAAAATGGTTTGGTTCTAATCCAATGGATGAGAATAAACCAAAGGGTTTGGTTTATTTTAAACGAATGAACCAAAAGTTGGTTCGGTTCGTTTTAACTTAAAATAAACCATCATGGTTTGGTTTATTTTAACTTATCTTAATGGAGCGGGTAAAAGAGCTTTATGGATATGATCCATTAACCATTAAGAGAATTAGTTCTCTATAAAATAGGGCTTAAACCCTAACCCTAAAGCTAATGAAGTTTTGGCCGCCCAACCCTAGCCTCCTTCATGTTGTTGCCGCCCAACATGGTGTTGCCGCCAACTTCATGGAGCTGCTGCCACCTCCTTGCCGCCGGCATCCAAGCTTCAGCCGGCGATGCTCCGGCGACCCTCCGGTGATCTCTTGTGGGTTCGGTGATAAGGTGAGCTCCACATCTCCTTTGGCCGGCCTCTATTCCTCCACCAAAAGCTGTCCAGTTTTTCTGGACAGCTTGTTTCTTTGTTGTCGGAGCGTCGTTTGGACGACGGTTAGTGCTCCGACAGCGACTAACTTACCGGGGATTTGATCTCCGGTAATCCTCTGAGGTGGAGGACGAAGGATTCGTCAAACGGTTGACGAATACCTCTCCGGAGAATCGAGTTTTGAGGACTCGGTTTTGGATCCGAATTTGGATTCGGATTGTGATCATCTCTCGATCACGTCGTCTTCAACACGAGGCTAGTAACCCGTACGAAGACGAAGCTCGTGGCTTAGCGAAGTCATCCCGAGGAGCTCGGCGTGGATACGGATAGAGACGATTCTTGCGAGGATCGTTCCGGTTGATGCCGTTCCCGCTATACGTCATACGAAAGGTATAACGTAGATAAATTTCTTTTATTGCAAATTTTAATTTACGGTTATGTCTACACTTGTTGTAATATGCATGCGTGTGTTGTGTGTATTGTAATAAATATAGATTTATTATTTTTAATTGCTTCCGCTGTGCTCATGTTTACGAAACATGATCGAACACACACACGCCATTGTGATGCAAACCCAACAAAGGGTATCAGAGCCCAGGTTGTGTTTCGAAATAATCGTAAAATGGTTTTGCGATAGTCATAATGTATTTCTGGAAATTTTCTAAATTTTGGAAATTTAGAAGTATTTATGGAAATTTTTCAATTTTGGAAAGTCTAGAAGTATTTATGGAAATCTTCCACTTTTGGAAAGTTGGAAGTATTTATGGAAATTGATATTTTCCATAAATAAAATATTTGATTAGATTCTCGAAATTTGTTTCCTAATTTAATCATGATTTGATTTGGGAAATCAAATCTTAAAATATTTTATTTCCATAAGTAGTTTTAATGATTTAGGAAATTGGTTTCCTAAATAGATTTTCCTTAATCAAATAATTCCATGAATAAAATATGTGATTAGATTTAGAAATTTGTTTCCTAATTTAATTATGATTTGATTTGGAGAATCAAATCTTAAACATATTTTATTTCCATAAATAGTTATGACATATAAGGAAATTATATACATGACATAATTGTATGCCATGTAATTGCATTAGATGCATAACATTATGCCATGCGTGTCGTGACATGTAGATGTATGCCATGCCATGTAGATAATAGTTATTTGCATGCAAAGAGGATGAGACATAAAAACCCTTAATCAATATTAAAGCCTACACCTTCCATTAATATGGTTAGAACCAGAGTTTTATTTCTTGTTTGGGTTGTTGGACTCTCTCCAAGCCCGGCTCGAACCTGAATATGTTCAAACCATGGAATAGTTTAATACTAATATGGTAAGAGTCAGAGGTCAATCGTTAGCTTTGGTTGTTGGACTCTCTCCAAGCTGGGCTAATTGGTTGAATGCGCTCTAACCATATTAAAACTATATCTTGATTAATGGGTTGGCTTTAACCTGGAGCATCGGCTTGTTGGACTCTCTCCAAGGTCGATGTAAAGGGAGGTGAAGTTGGGTGCTATGCATATGATGCATACTTGTTAATGTGTTAACAACCCGATGTATGTGTGAACATTCAATTAGTTGATAGCACATTGTGATAGTTGCATATACGTGATATGCAATCGGTATAGTTGATACCTACCGTCGTAGTTATGAATGGCTTGTTGGACTCTCTCCAAGGTTGTTCATAACTATGATGGATATCAGCCCATTCGGAGATGGACCTACAATCTCCCGAAGTGATTTTGGGGTTTTGAAATTCAAAAATGAATGGGATTTATAAATGTATATTGATGCATTTTAAAATCATCTTTCTCATATATGCTCGCTTTGTATTTCTAAGTTAATATATTGATCATGATGTGTTTGAATTTATGCTCCATTTTGATTCAAATAAATTGACCGGGCCAACTTCTTGGACTAGCTTAGAAACTTGAGAATTGTTTCTCCAAGGTGGAAAAGCTTGCGTATGTCCTCGAGCGCCTCTTCGCCCATCCTAGTGACAATGCAACTCTGGACCAATTGTTGGCCTATCGAAACATGTGAGTGATTACGACAAATGAGTTGCATCACTAGCCTTGCGATGGAACCCAAGCTACTGGCGAGCATGAGCATATGGATGCTCATATCGTAGTCCTTCATCTTTGTGAGTTGGTTGATGAGCAAGTGAGATTGAAGGTTTGAAGTCTCAGCTCCTCTTCACCTCTGAGATGCTAGGAGGTTCATCTGTAGTCTTGCTCGATATCTTTGAAGACTATGGAGTCTTACGAGAAGCATGGCGAGGGGCGGTGATGTTAGTTGATTCCTCGAAGAAAGGTTCTAGAGGAAGTCAAGGAGCGAAGGGAAAGAAGAGAAGGGCTAAGAAGGTAGAACTAGCACAAAGGAAACTTGCCATCATTATGGCAAGGAGAGCCATTCTTGAAGAAAGTGCAAGATTTATCTTGAGTCGTGAAGAAGGATAAGGCATCGGATGCCCCATCTTCTTCAGATATCTTCGTTATTGATTGTCATTCTATTTCCTTAGACACTTGGGTATTGGATACTGGGTGTGGCTCACATATATGTAATGACATACATGTGCTAAGGAATAGAAGAAGACTCGTCGAGGAGAGTCAAATTTACGTGATGGGAATGGAGCAAAGGTTCTTTGCACTTGCCATCGAGCGTATTTGTTGAGACTCCTCGAGGACTTGTCTTAGAATGGACAATTGCTTTATATTCCTTCGTTGATAAAGAACATCATTTCTATTTCTTGTCTAAATAGAAATGGGTTCCATTGACTTTTAGTAACAATTGTTGTTACATAACTTTGAATGGAGTTCTTTATGGGATTTGGAACTTTAAGCAATGGTGTTTATCGTTGGGCGTATCGATGACATTTTCAATATCGAAGTGAGCAACAAGCGTGCTCGAAAGGATAATCAAATAGACTCCTATATGTGACATTGTCGTCTTGGCCATATAAGCAAGAAATGCATGTCCGAATTACACCGATGTGGAATTCTGGAATCGTTTGAATTGGATTCATACGATACATGCGAATCATGCTTAAAAGGCAAGATGACTAAGTTACCTTTTACTGGAAAAGGTGAACGAGTGGGAGAGTTACTAGGTCTAATACATACTGATGTATGTGGACCTATGTCAACTCAAGCATTGGGAGGCTATAGCTACTTCATTACCTTCACCGATGATCACTCACGGTTTGGGTATGTGTTCTTGATGAAACACAAGTCTGAAGCCTTTGAAAGGTTCAAAGAATTCAGAAATGAAGTAGAGAAACAACATGACAAGAGTATTAAAATACTTCGATCGGATCGAGGTGGTGAATACTTAAGTCAAGAGTTTCTTGATTATCTAAGAGACAATGGCATATTGTCTCAATGGACTCCGCCCTATACACCACAGCATAATGGTGTATCTGAGAGGCGTAACCGGACCTTGTTGGACATGGTCACGTCAATGATGAATCATGCAACTCTTCCCAAGTCCTTTTGGGGCTATGCACTTCAGACAGCTATTTACTTGTTAAACAGAATGCCTACCAAGGTAGTCTCAACTACTCCATATGAGATATGGAATAGTAAGAAACCTCATGTATCTTACTTGAAGAAATGGGGTTGTCCTACTTATGTGAAGCGGACTGTATCAGACAAATTGGATGCTAAGTCTGATAAATGTCTATTTATTGGATACCCTAAGGAAACTAGGGGTTACCAATTCTATCATCCTGTGGAACAAAAGGTGTTTGTTTCAAGGCATGCTGTGTTTCTAGAGAAAGAGTTTCTCTTGCAAGAAAACAGTGGGAGTGTCGTCGAGCTTGAGGAGGCTCGAGAGACTCAAATAGACATTGATGAGATACCTGGTGAAGCACAACAGCCGACAACTCATAGTGATGAGCAATCGGCTGGACCTATTGTAACACCACATCTTCGTGGATCTGGTAGAACACGCAATATTCCTGAGAGATATGGATTTCTCATAAGCGAATCGAACGATGTGTTACTCATTGATGATGAGGAGCCTACCAGTTATGAAGAAGTGCAGACAAGTTCAGAAAGGGATAAGTGGCTTGGTGCCATGAAGTCGGAAATGGATTCCATGTATGAAAACCAAGTTTGGAACTTGGTTGACCCACCTGAAGGGATAAAGCCTATAGGGTGCAAGTGGGTTTTCAAGAAGAAAACCGACATGGATGGTAATGTGATTACCTATAAGGCCAGATTGGTGGCGAAAGGATATCGTCAAAAACAAGGTGTTGATTATGACGAAACCTATTCGCCTGTAGCTATGCTTAAATCCATTCGGATGCTCCTAGCCATAGCGGCTCATTATGATTATGAGATATGGTAGATGGATGTGAAAACAACTTTCCTTAATGGAAACCTGCTCGAGGACGTGTATATGATACAGCCTGAGGGTTTCACATCGGTTGATAAAACCAAGGTATGCAAATTGCGATGGTCCATTTATGGATTGAAGCAAGCATCCAGGAGCTGGAATATCCGTTTTGATGAGACAATCAAAAAGTTTGATTTCTCACAAAATCCAGACGAACCTTGTGTGTACAAGAAGGTTAGTGGGAGTGCAATCGTATTCCTAGTATTGTATGTCGATGACATACTACTTATAGGAAACGATGTTTCAATCTTACAGTCAGTGAAGGCTTGGTTATCCAAGACATTCTCCATGAAAGACCTGGGAGAAGCAACCTACATCCTCGGGATTAAGATCTATAGAGATAGATCGAAACGGTTGCTTGGTCTTTCGCAGTCTACATATATAGACCGAGTGCTAAAGAGGTTTAGCATGTCGGAATCCAAGAAAGGTTACCTACCCATCAGGCATGGGGTACACCTTTCGAAGTCTATGTGTCCGCGCACAGAAGACGAGAGGATTTGCATGAGTAAGATTCCCTATGCATCCGCAATAGGATCTATCATGTATGCTATGTTATGTACGAGGCCCAATGTATCGTATGCTCTGAGTGTCATGAGCATATACCAGTCTGATCCAGGAATGGATCATTGGGTGACTGTTAAGACAATCCTTATGTACTTAAGAAGAACTAAGGATACGTTCCTAATATATGGAGAAGGGTACATGGTGATACGTGGGTATACGGATGCCAGATCTAGACAGACAAGGATGATTCCATGTCTTAGTCTGGGTATGTATTCACCTGGAATGGAGGCGCAATAAGTTGGAAAGGTTCCAAGCTTGACACTATAGCGGATTCTGCCACTAAGGCAGAATACATTGCAGCTTTGGAAGCAGCAAAGGAAGCGGTTTGAATCAAGAAGTTCATCTTTGAACTTGATGTGGTCTCATCAGCGATCCAAACATGTGCTTCGCCGCTATCATCTTATCAGAGAGATCATCAGTAGGAACGAAATACAAATCGAGAAAATTCCCACTGAAAGGAACTTAGCGGATCCTTTGACTAAGGCATTACCTCAAAGTAAGTTTGAGGGTCATGTTCGAGCTTATGGTATTGGATACCGTAGCGATTGGCATTAGGCCAAGTGGGAGTCTGTTAGAAATATATGAGAGATGTCCTAAGGCAATCGCCTTATGTATGAACCATTTATATGATAAATGAAGATTCACTATTTGAGTATACATGTTTTATGTATTTGATTGGATCTTAAACTCATTTACTGAATGTCCACGATACGATTCACAACATGAGAGAATTTGTGATTGGATCACAACTAGTGAGTATCTCTACATGTGTAATTGTGATGTATCGGAATTATCCCTAGTCGATGAATTGATGGATTTGGACACCATCAATTCTGTCGAGACTAGCACGAGGTATACTCCTTGGTGTATCCAAGCAGCTGATTCTCACTGGCTGGAGACATAGTGATGTCCGGAGTTAATCGTGGATGCTAGTTATGGTCACTAGTTCATTGGAGTGACCAGCCGTAAGACTTCATATGGTTCTCTGCATATATAGATATGTCAATGAAGTTCTTACTGTGGCTTAAGTGCGATGTTCCTTTGACTTGCGGTATTCAAGTCATCTTGATCATGGAGACTTATGCTTTGACATCTTAAGCAAACATCTCTAAGGAGATGTGGACCCGGGATGATTGGGTATAAGTCGAAGTGATCGAAGGTGTTTGAATAGCCAATAAAGGATTCACCACTCCTTGCGAGGAGATGTATACCCATGGCCTCTCGTCGGATTGTTACTAAAGTCTTTGGCCAAAGCATTACATGTTTAGAGTAAGGTACTCTTCGATACATCAGAGTAACGGAATCGTAGGGACGAGAAAATGATACTTGGGCTAGGTGTGGCGTAGTCGACCTAGTGGGGGATACTATAGACCATGTCACTGAACCAAGTGGGTATAAGATGAGTGAAGGGAATGGGGCACGATTCATTCGAGCTCAAGGGTTTGAAATAGTTCGATCAACCGTTGATCTTTTCTGGTTAATTGGGGATCATGATGTACTACTAGGTGCCACTCATGATCGTTCTATAATTAATGGTTAATTATAGACGGCCAACATAAACCGAGAACCTATTTGGTCACACGCACAACGAGTGTAATCCAAAGGATTTAAAACGAGCTTGAGAATGAGATTCTCAGACCGAGAGAAACAATGTTTGGTTGGAACAAACATAAAGCGAGCATGAAATTGTTTCAGTCGCAATGGAAGCGTGGATGGGCCGTGTCTTATGAAGACATAATGGATGGACCAAAATGGTTTGGTTCTAATCCAATGGATGAGAATAAACCAAAGGGTTTGGTTTATTTTAAACGAATGAACCAAAAGTTGGTTCGGTTCGTTTTAACTTAAAATAAACCATAATGGTTTGGTTTATTTTAACTTATCTTAATGGAGCAGGTTAACGAGCTTTATGGATATGATCCATTAACCATTAAGAGAATTAGTTCTCTATAAAATAGGGCTTAAACCCTAACCCTAAAGCTAATGAAGTTTTGGCCGCCCAACCCTAGCCTCCTTCATGTTGTTGCCGCCCAACATGGTGTTGCCGCCAACTTCATGGAGCTGCTGCCACCTCCTTGCCGCCGGCATCCAAGCTTCAGCCGGCGATGCTCCGGCGACCCTCCGGTGATCTCTTGTGGGTTCGGTGATAAGGTGAGCTCCACATCTCCTTTGGCCGGCCTCTATTCCTCCACCAAAAGCTGTCCAGTTTTTCTGGACAGCTTGTTTCTTTGTTGTCGGAGCATCGTTTGGACGACAGTTAGTGCTCCGACAGCGACTAACTTACCGGGGATTTGATCTCCGGTAATACTCTGAGGTGGAGGACGAAGGATTCGTCAAACGGTTGACGAATACCTCTCCGGAGAATCGAGTTTTGAGGACTCGGTTTTGGATCCGAATTTGGATTCGGATTGTGATCATCTCTCGATCACATCGTCTTCAACACGAGGCTAGTAACCCGTACGAAGAAGAAGCTCGTGGCTTAGCGAAGTCATCCCGAGGAGCTCGGCGTGGATACGGATAGAGACGATTCTTGCGAGGATCGTTCCGGTTGATGCCGTTCCCGCTATACGTCATACGAAAGGTATAACGTAGATAAATTTCTTTTATTGCAAATTTTAATTTACGGTTATGTCTACACTTGTTGTAATATGCATGCGTGTGTTGTGTGTGTTGTAATAAATATATATTTATTATTTTTAATTGCTTCCGTTGTGCTCATGTTTACGAAACATGATCGAACACACACACGCCGCGGTGCCGGAAACCCAACAACTATTCCTATTTCTCCCAAGGTTTTTGTAGTCGCGCCCCACTTCTTCTTTTTCTCGCTATTTCCCAACCCCAACCCCATCGTCGTCTCCTCCTCTCCACTCGGGAACCCCCATTGTCGTCGCCTTCTCCTTTGCACTGCCGCCGCTCGAGCACCAACCGCTCCTTCTCTTCTTCCGACTGTGCACCTCACCCCATCGTCGTCACCACATCGGTCGTCGCCACCTCATCGCCGCTGCGGTTGATCTGCGATCGCCATCCACATAGTGTCGCCCCCTCCTTGCCGTCGCTTCATCACCAAGGTTCTCCATTCGAGTCGCATCACCGACCGCTTGTCGGCCAGTTACTACCACAAGAGACGACCCTGAAGTTGCCTTCTGTCTCTTCATTGGGCATCGTCGGCGCAGCTTGGGGATCACTGTTTCTCTACACGATGATCGTCGAAAGGTCTCACTGCTTCCTACTGTCGCTAGTTGAGGCAAGTGGTGATCTCGATGCTAACCACTTATTTTTAGCGTTGTGATTCCCATGTATTTGCTGCTTAGCACTTGGATTGGGAGAGATGGTCGGTTGTTCAACATCCGACGAGCAAAACTATGGTTCTAGATTGTGTCGAAAAGAAGGTAAGGTTTGAATTGAGATTTTAGGTAAATGTTTGAGTTAGGGATTTAATTAGAAGAAATGGATTTCTTACCGTGACAGGAAATCGAGGGTGATAGTTGTGAACCCTGTGATTGCTACAAGAGGAAGGTGATATATGTGTTAGGGCAATCTCTTGCCGTAATATGGTTTTGATGGTGTGGCAAAGGGTTTAAGTTAGTTTGATATGTTTATGTGATATGTGCGTTGAAGTCGTGCAGGACTTAGTAATTCGCACATGGAGCCGTGGCGAGTTTCACATCTCATGACTCGTGCCTTGAGTCGGTGAAGGATAGCTTTGCGGAAGCCGTGCGCTTGGAGCATCCGAGGGACCGCCGGACGAGAAGCTTGGAGTGAAGCCGGAGGAAGTAGACTTCGAGGCAAGAGACGCGAAGGAGCATTGCAGAGCCGTGCAGCCCGATCTTTGAGGATGTGGCCAAGAACAGAGAACTTCGGCGCGAGGACTCAGAAATGAGAGTGAGCGATTGTAACCCGAGGAAGGGTAGCTCTTAGGTGAAACTTGGCCATTTGGCCAAGTGTCGGATGGGTTTTCCGACACCACCGACCGCTATGTCATCGCAATGATCGCTTTGAGTCAGTGAGTTCGGCGGTATACGATCGATCGATTGTTGATCATCGCCATCGTGGGCGATCATTGCCAAGACCATCGATCGAAAGCGCGATCGGATCAATAGGGTTTTGGCCGGAACCGTTAAATAGCCGATAGGCGATCGACTACGGACATCGATCGATGAGGTCCATCGATCATTCGCCAAGAGTTCCGTTGGACTACAACGGTCGGGATCCGATGTGTTCGGAGGCCGTAGGATTTGGCGGTCGACTACCAAGGGCGCGTCGATCGTGGTGGCGGCCAACGGGAAGAAAACAGCCCTCTCTATAAAAAGAGAGGGTGTAAGCCTTTGAGAGGCTAATGCTCATACTCCAAACGATCTTCCTAGTGCCTCACAAGCTTTAAACTCTTCTTACTTGTCTTTACTTCAATCCTATTGTAAGAAGAGTGATCTTGGTTGTAAAGGTTACCTCCACCTAGCTTGGTGCAAAGGAGAGACCATTTAGTGGATTGGTTTAACGGAGTGATTCATCGAGGATGAATCGGGGACCGTGGATTAGCGGCGTAGCCGTGAACCACGTTATACCATCGTGTTAGCGGTTGTTTTATTGTTTGTCTTTTGCTTTGTATTTGTATATTCCGCTTGCGCTAATCTTTTGTAGACGAGCAATTTACGACGTCAAACGTACGAGGGCTATTCACCCCCCTCTAGCCGGCCATACCGATCCCCTACAATATGTAGGAGTTTAATCCAAACTAACTGGGTTGATCCAGACTGGATGCCTAGGTTGAGATTAAAGAATCGGGGTTTAGATTTGATATTGCAATGTTGGATTCAGATTTGGTTTAATCATTGTCATGTGTGCTAGAATTTAATGGTAATTATGTTATATGCAGGTTTCAATCACGAGACAGGTCCACGGGTGTAAAGACGGTTGGTATTCTTCATAGCAGGCGGGTATCTGTGACTTATCTTCTTTTAGATATTGTCATTTTGTCGTGCATTGTTTACTATAGCTAGTAGTAGTTTTTCTATGCTTGTTAACTGCCTTGGTATGTCACTCCTAGTACGTGTTGTAGTCTTTTCATATGCTTATTATATTATGCTCTATCACTTTGATACTTGTCATTTTGTTTATCTAGCACTAGAGCAGTGACCTACCTTATATACTGGGCATTGAATGATTAATGAATATAACTTGCATATGTACATAGACTTATTTGATGTGGGCTCCTATTGGTACATACCATAGGTAGCCATGGATTGATAGGTGTATCTTGCATTAGTGACATGCACCATCTTGCATTATTGTATGATTGGCGATCATCGGCTCCTCGGTAGGAGGTCATACTACTTGGTAGTTGAGCCCATCGTCAGTCACATTATCTACTCAAACAACCACTCGTGGGTTAGTGGTATTTTAGGTGTGTGTGTAGTTGCTCTGTCAGGGCTCCACGGTGGTCGCTCATGTGATTTGTATTGCGACGTGGTAGCAGACAATGATTCCTCCTTTGTCGTGAGACGAGGAGATTAGACGAGGTTATGTCCCCCATATACATACATGGGGTAGGAGGGTGATACTCTGCTAACATCCTATCCATTCGGTCATATAGATGTAGTGATGGAAGAGTGTACAGTTGTCATAGTTATACCCACTCGGTCGGCACACATGACATGTCGGTGGCTTGACTGGCGTCAAGGGTGACACAGGTGATTGCATCATGTGCATGCGTTTTTACTATATGAATTGATTGTTGCACTTTTGGTTGTTGCATATGATTGTCATGCACATACAGGAGGTAGTTTGTAGCTTGTTTTGGTGATTCTATATATGCTTGTGTGGACGTATTTTATATCAGTTTAGGTGATTCTGCTATGTATAGTTTCAGGTATGTTTTTGTTTTTTTGTTTATTGTCGATAGACTGTACCAGCATGATTGTTATTGCTACTTATAAGTTTACTATGCATGACTGTTAGATATCCGCTGAGTTTTACTCACTCCGTTGATATCTCTTTTATTTCAGGATAAAGCCTTCCGGAGGGTCCAGTTGCCAGTCCCCTGATCTTAAGACCCCGTAATTTGGTTTTTAGGCTTCCGCATCTTTATTTCCAGTATTCTATGTTTCAAACTTGTAATAGTTTATTCTCGTGGTTGTTTTGGTGGTACTTGGTTATGTTTTTGTATGGTCTCTTTGTTCGATTGGTTTTAGTTATGTGTGTATGGTTGGGTATTCCTACTCAGATGGCAGAAGCGGTAAGTCTAGAAGTTTTAGACTTAGTATGTACTTTGGTAGTGGGCCTGAGGCCCTTATGTTATGTCACGCCCGCCCTTTCCAAGGGTTGGAAGGGCGGCACGACGTGATCATACATACATGCATTTACAGCGGAAGACTACATACTTCTTACAGCGGAAGACTTTAAACTTTTTTTTTTCTTTCTTTTAGACATAACGTATGCATCATCATTTCATAAGTACTTAGTTCAAGTTCATGACATTCAACTTAAAGGAAAACATGTAGCGACCATTCATCATCAAGTAGAGTTCGACTCTTAACAACTAACATGCAAAACTTAAAGGAAAACATGCATAAGTATGGGAAACATAAACAGATCTCCTCCACCATGCCACTACCACACACACTTTGCTCCCTCCTGCTGCTCCCTTTAGTTTAGCCATTCTTTACCCTTATCTGCAGTACAAGGGAACATAAAACTATAAGCTTAGTAAGATCCTTTCCTACTCACAAAAGTCATACATCGAGAATTAGACATAGAGTAGTGACATGATCATTAAAGAACATATAAGCATAGCATGCATATAAACATACAAGAACATATAAACATACAAGAACATATAAGCATAGCATGCAGATAAACATACAAGAACATATAAGCATAGCATTCATATAAACATACAAGAACATATAAGCATAGCATGCATAAGAGAAATGACATGAGCATTTAGGAACATATAAGCATAACAATCATATAAACATCATAATCACCTAGACATGAAATAAGGGTATATGCAAGATGCTCTTTGAAAACATATATCTTATTGGTACTTAAACATAATCTCAACATATTGGGCCCGACATTGTACCACATACATCATCATCATAGCGCGCATCCCTAATAGACCCGAGGTAGCTAATCCCGAACATACTAGAGTACTACGCCCATACTATGTCCGTCGGCCTAGGGGCAACATAACATAGAAGTCCATCCTAAGCCCGTACTTATGACCATCGACCTAGGGCAACTAGGAGCCCATCCCGTACTGGGTCCGTACTACGACTGTCGACCTAGGGGTACGTAGGAGCCCATCCCTTGGACCTTATTAGAATCCGGTACAAGCCATACAAGCCATGAAAAAAGTAAAATAGCATATCATGTTCCTTATCATAACATATCATATTTCTTTTCATAGACATATCATGTTGTTTATCATGGCATATAACATTTCTTTTCTTATACATATCATGTTCCTTATCATGGCATATCATGTTTCTTCTTCATAGCATATAATGTTCCTTCTTCATAGCATATCATATTTCTTTTCATAACATATCATGTTCCTTATTTATAACATATCATATTTCTTTACATAACATATCATGTTCCTTCTTTATGACATATCATACATTTATACAATTAGCATGACAATGAGCAGAACATAATCATACATTCATACATTTAACATGAACATAAGGTAGTGACATAAACCAATCATGCTATCATAAAATCTAACTAACATCATATTTGCATTTTTTTCTACATGTAGCATGGCATGGAGGACTTAGTAGAGGGCATGTACATGGGCTGGCCGAAACCCTAAGGGAGGGTTCTTAGGAGTTTACATGCTAAACACTTGTGCAAGGTCTACTTAACATAATACTAACATCACACACATATAGAGTATGGCATAAACTATTGGTGCAGGGGCACTAGATAATCGAACCTGTGTTTTGATTATGGCAAAGATACAAAGTTAAGTTTATATCGTTATCTCACGAGCTAAGTCGAGTGTGCAGAAAAGTACTAAAGCTGGAGCTGAAGGCTAGCGACACCCGGAGGAAGCCACGGTGGTCGGGCGACACTCGAGTGACTTCGGAGGGAGCTGAAGGAATCGAGTGGAAGGCCAGAAGCGAGAGCCACAAGGTAAGTATCGAGGAAAGCTCGTGTGAGTGAGAGATTGTAAGGTCATGTCCTCTTTATGGGGATGACCGTAGGCGGCGATCCGACTAAGACTTCCTGTGGAAGGTCTAGGTCGAGATCGGACGGTTAGAAACTGTCGTATTTATCATTTTCCGAGCTAACCTCTTACTGCAGGGAAGTGGCTAGGCTGGCAGTCGACTGTTGGACGTTGGACAGTCGACTGATGCTCATCCGTTGACTGATGGGAGTCATCAGTCCACTGATGGCGACGAATCAGCCTTTGCGCTAGGTCAAAACGGATAAGGTTTGACGCGGCCACTTCGCGATAAAAATTATACAACTTCGTGATCTGTTCTAAAAAAAAGGAGACAAATTCAGAGGACAAAATCTATAAAAGGAGGGGAGGATTTCTACTCCAAAGATCATCAAGTTTATTCATCAAGTGCTCCTACAACGCCAATGCTCCAACACCGTCATAACGCCGACGCGACAACAAGCTCAGATCTTCTTCGTCGACAGCAGCATCTAGTAATATATTTTAATATTGTATTCGTTATTTTTATTCATAACGAGGTGAGGTAGGCTTGTTGCCTCATCCTCGTACTTCCAGATTTTGTGATCGTTGTCTCCTACCTCCAACGAGGAGGAGACGTTATAGTGCTTTGCCCTCCGTACGCGGTCTAGGACCGATAGGGCCTTGGAGTAGCAACCGCTGGGTTGTGAACCAAGTAAAATAAACGTGTCACTTTATTTTCCGCTGTGCTTACTTGTTTACTTGTGTCTCAACGAACGAATTCGAACGAAAGATTTACGATCGCTATTCACCCCCCCCTCTAGCGTCGCTTCTCGATCCAACAATTGGTATCATAGCGGGGGCGCTAAGATTTGGTGAAACCACCGATCTAGCACGTTTTGGTTTTTTGTTCATATTTTTCGATTCGTATTTTTTTTGGTCTTTTTCCTCCCTCACTACTAATCCAAGACGAAGTCTTGGTATGTTTCTTTTGGTTGTGTGCTTGCAAGTTTTCTCTCTTGGAGTAGCCGACGGTAAAACGGCCATAACTTTTCGTACAAGTGGAGTCACATAATGATCTACCTACCAAATCGAAGCTCTCTGAGAGATCTACATTTCTTACGAGGGTTTACCCTCGTAACAAGCTGTTTCCAGACCCAAAATCCAACGTCTAGTACCCTTTCAGGGACATCAAAGGTCGTCAGTTGTTAGTTTTTGTTAGTTTCTTATTTTTCTCATTTAATTCTGTTTATTTCCTATTTATTTCCCGCATTACTAATCCAAGACCAAGTCTTGGAATTCCCTTTGGTTTTTATTCGTGTTTTGCAAGATACTTAATGGCTCACATTGAGGGGTATAGCACCACCCGACCTCCGTTCTTTAACGGAGATGATTTCCGTTATTGGAAAGGTCGGATAGAGTGTTTCTTGAAAACACAAGTCGAGACTTGGATAATAATCCAAACCGGCTTTGCTCTACCCACCAATGATCAAGGAGAGCCATTGGATTTTAACAAGTGGACTAACGCAACCAAGAGGCAAATTGAAGCCAATGCAAGAGCAACTCAAATATTGCAATGCGGGTTGTCCAAGGAGGAACTCAACCGCATCGGACCATTCATTAGCGCCAAGGACCTATGGAACAAATTAATCGAGCTACACGAAGGAACATCCGATGCTAAGGTATGTAAATGTGACCTCCTTTTCAATAAGTTGTATAACCTTAAGATGCAGGAACACGAGACGGCGACGCAACTACACGCCCGTGTCCAGGACATTGTCAATGGCCTGCACACCATCGGACACAAGGTCGAAAACCGCGACCTACTAAGGTACGTTCTTAACTCATTTCCTAGGACTACCTTGTGGGCATCCATGGTCGATGCCTACAAGGTCTCTAAGGACCTTTCGAAGCTTAGGTTAGACGAATTATTTTCCGAGTTTGAACTTCACGAGCAAACTAACGTGTTCCGGGCCGAGAGAGGTATTGCTCTACTTGCAGAACAAAGAAGCAAGCCACCTACCAGGCAAGAAGATGGACTCGAACCCGATGATGAATTAGAGTCCGAATCCGAAAAGGTGGAAGCAATAGTGAACGTAGTGCGGAAGATCGTTCAGAGGGAAAGGAGGCTACTAAAGAATCAAAAGAGGGCACAATTCAAATCAAATCAAAAGAAGGCTTTTCATGCAACATGGGACAACGAAGAAGGCGGCGGCATAACATGCATGGCAAGACCCGAAGAGTCCGAGTCCGAATCCGAATCCAATTACAACACCGACTCTGAACTCGAGGACTACTTCGAGAAGCAACTCAAAGCCGGACCAAAAGAGAAAATTAAGGTTAGCCGCTCACTAATTCATACTCTTTACAATACAATTAAAATGCTTAATAGGAAATTAACTAAGTCCGAGTCTAGGGTTGAGTCGTTACTTGAGGAGGTTGAAACCCTCAAGCAAGAGGCTACTCTAACCTCTTCAACTAGTCAAGTTCAAGAGGGAAACTCAACCCAAATTCAAAAACTTGAGGAGGAGAATTCTCTCTTGAAAGGCCGAGTTCAAGAGGTTGAGGCTAGGTTGGAAAAGTTCACGTTGGGATCTATGAACCTTAATCGACTACTTGGAACCCAAACAGTCGTCTACAACAAAGCCGGACTCGGATTTAAGTCAAAGACTACGAATAGGTCTTATATGTCTATCGTAAATCGTAGTTATCAAAGAGTCCAAGCATGGGTCCCAAAGGTTTTATTGAATTCACATATAAGGACTAATAAGTTTTGGATTCTCCAGGATCAAATTCATTATTTGAATAGACCATATTGGTTCAATGGTCTAGGGGGAACTAACACTAAAATAGTATACCCGCTTACTTAGCAAAACCATTGAATATTTTACTTTAATTTGTAGAACGGCGAGATAGGGAAAATAGTTAGTCAACTCTTGACAACATAGTATCAGGACGCGGCAAGATGATAGTACGTTAGGGAAACAAAGTCTCGTGTGTTCGAGCTAGATAAGGCGTATCTAGCTTGGTGCACTTAACTGAGTGGAACTAGCTGAAGGTACCTCGACGTATCCTAAACTAGTTAGACCAGGAAGTAACCCTAAGTAACTTAAGTGATATTTTCTTGAATTTGACTTTGTCTAAGAAAGTGGTCGTTGTTCCGATCAAAGAAGGCCCCTGTGCCTCGCCACGACCTGGAAGCCAGTTTCTCGAAAAGTTACTTAACGATCTAAAGGTTAAATCTGAATCTAACCCAAGGTTGACTATCTTTAATCAATTTAAAATCATCTCACAAAACATATAAGGTGAACAAATTATGAGACACATAGAATGGGTGAGATGTTAAGGATAATTGAAATATACTTAAAACAATCTCTTCAAGATACTACTTATTTTCTCAACTGTTGTACTTAACAACTCTTAGGCCAAAGTTTAGCGCCCCATACATCTCTTATACTTCATATATTTGACTAAGGGGGAGAAAAAACTAACCTTAAGGGTTATATTATAAACCTTTAGATTATTGGTGCAGAGGGACACACCTCGAACCAATCTATCTAACTACTGCTAGATGCATTCTTGGACTCATATTTAATTTATCTAGATGCATGCATATATGACATTGTTTTTTAAAGAAACCCCTATTTTATACAAAAAACCCAAATTTTTTTTTATTTATGGCAAAAGGGGGAGAAGAGAGCGAAAGTTAAGGGGGAGTAACACAAAATTTAATTTTGGAAACTAAAGTATCTCTTTCAAAACTCACCTAGAAAACTAAAGTATCTCTTTCAAAACTCACCTAGGAAACTAAAGTATCTCTTTCAAAACTCACCTAGGGTTAAGGGGGAGTTTTTGTTAAGGGGGAGCTTTTGGGAATGACATTCATCATCTACTATACTTGTTTTATGCTTTAATTTCCTTAACTT
This sequence comes from Wurfbainia villosa, assembly GCA_025175895.1. Lineage (NCBI taxonomy): Eukaryota > Viridiplantae > Streptophyta > Magnoliopsida > Zingiberales > Zingiberaceae > Wurfbainia > Wurfbainia villosa. Next base: position 122,264,534 of record CM045990.1, read on the forward strand.
TGTGTTTGTTTGCCACAGATCAAAAAGGGGGAGATTGTTGGTGCAGGGGCACTAGATAATCGAACCTGTGTTTTGATTATGGCAAAGACACAAAGTTAAGTTTACATCATTATCTCACGAGCTAAGTTGAGTGTGCAGAAAAGTACTAAAGTTGGAGCTGAAGGCTAGCGACACCCGGAGGAAGCCGCGGTGGTCGGGCGACACTCGAGTGACTTTGGAGGGAGCCGAAGGAATCGAGTGGAAGGCCAGAAGTGAGAGCTACAAGGTAAGTATCGAGGAAATCTCGTGTGAGTGAGAGATTGTAAGGTCGTGTCTTCTTTACGGGGATGACCGTAGGCGGCGATCCGACTAAGACTTCCTGTGGAAGGTCTAGGTCGAGATCGGATGGTTAGAAACCATCGTATTTATCATTTTTCGAGCTAATCTCTTACTGCAGGAAGTGGCGAGATGGCGATCAGCTGCTGGGCGTTAAGGCCGATCGATGCTCATCGATCGATGGGAGTCATCGATCCCATCGATGGTGACGAATCAGCATTTGTGATAGGTCAAAACGGATAAGGTTTGACGCGGCCACTTCGCGATAAAAATTATACAACTTCGTGATCTATTCAAAAAAAAAAAAGGAGACAAATTCAGAGGCCAAAATCTATAAAAGGAGGGGAGGATTCCAACTCCAAAGATCATCAAGTTTATTCATCAAGTGCTCCTACAACGCCAACGCTTCAACACTGTCATAACGCCGACGCGACAACAAGCTCAAATCTTCTTCGTCGGCAGCAACATCTAGTAATATATTTTAATATTGTATTTGTTGTTTTTATTCATAACGAGGTGAGGTAGGCTTGTTGCCTCATCCTCGTACTTCTGGATTTTGTGATCGTTGTCTCCTACCTCCAACGAGGAGGAGACATTATAGTGCTTTGCCCTCCGTACGCGGTCTAGGACCGATAGGGCCTTGGAGTAGCAACCGTTGGGTTGTGAACCAAGTAAAATAAACGTGTCACTTTATTTTCCGCTGTGCTTACTCGTTTACTTGTGTCTCAACGAACGAATTCGAATGAAAGATTTACGATCGCTATTCACCCCCCCCTCTAGCGACACTTCTCGATCCAACATAAACATCATGAACAAGCATAACATGGTGTGGTCTAAACTACATGGGGTTCTAACAAAATTTTAAACCCTAAACAACTTGTACAATATCTAAATAACCACATGTTAATCTCCATCACAAATAGATCATGGCATGGAAGGCCCTTAGGGGCCTAAATAGGTCTTGGTCGAGAGTTTCAAGAGGCTTAAAGATCCAACACTTAAATCTAGCTTAGCTATCAACATATTATCTTCATCTACATTCAAAACATAATATGACTACATATAGATCATAGCATGGAAGTCCATTAGGAGCCTAAATAGGTATTGGCCGAAAGTTTCATGGAGCTTGAAGATCAAACACCTAAACCAAGCCTATCTAGAAACATGTTATCATCATATTCATACAAAACATAGCATGGACAATCATGGGAAGCATGTAGAGGGTCTTGGCCGAAAGTTTCATGAAGCTTGAAGATCAAACACTTAAACCAAGCCTATCTAGAAACATGTTATCATCATATTCATAAAAAACATAGCATGGACAATCATGGGAAGCTTGAAGAGGGTCTTGGCCGAAAGTTTCATGAAGCTTGAAGATCAAACACTTAAACCAAGCCTATCTAGAAACATGTTATCATCATATTCATACAAAACATAGCATGGAAAATCATGGGAAGCATGAAGAGGGTCTTGGCCGAAAGTTTCATGAAGCTTGAAGATCAAACACTTAAACCAAGCCTCTCTAGAAACATGTTATCATCATATTCATACAAAACATAGCATGGACAATCATGGGAAACATGAAAAAGGTCTTGGCCGAAAGTTTTATAAGGATTTTCTTATCAACCATCATCCGAAGCAACTTGTACTGTAGGTGAGGGGATACTTACCTATAAATCTAAACACACCTATATAATCTTATCAAAACATATTCTTTATCATTTATCAAACATTTAACATGATCATACTCCCAAAACTCATATAGGAAGCCTTTCAAGACATGCAATCATGCTCTTTGTCCCCAAAACTTATAGGGGAAGCATCTTTGCGATCTTATGTCTTTCTTCAACATGAAATATACTTAAAGTACCTAAAAATCTAAACAAACATAATCTGGACAGAACATATAAATTCGAATAAAACATGGTGATAGAAGTTGAATGGGCATATCAAAGAGTTACTTATGCTATAGGTGAAAGATAGCATCTTTATGATCTTAGATCTTGCTTAAAAGGACATATACCTTAACTGTAAATCTGATCACACACATATATCATCTGATCCAAACATATAATCTTCAAAATATAGAAAAATAAGCTATATAAAACAATCGAAGAGCTACTTGTACTGCAGGTGAGAGATACTTACATCCTCTCGCTATCGTACTAGTATACCGCTAGGGTTTTTAGGAGATGAAGACATTCCCTTGTTCCATAGCCTTAGGAGTGATCCTCTAGCATATAGTAAGCCTTTGTATCCCCTTGAAACCCTCTCAAAAACACCAAACAAGGGCATTAGGGTCTCGGTGAAGGAGGAAGGAGGAGGGAACATTTCGGTGGAGTTGGATCTTCTAGCAATACTAAGACTTGTGGGAACTCCTCTTGGAAAACCCCTCTTGAGAATCCCTACACAAGAAGCTCTAGAGCTTGGGATGAAAAGGGGAGGAAGAAGAATGAGAAATTTGGCCAAGGATGAGGTAGAAGGAGAATGAAGAAGGAAAGTGGGGGTTTTCTTCCTCTCTTGTCTTAATTCTTCTCTTTAATACCTAGGGAATGAACACTCTTCATCCTTTCATGGGGGGATGAACCAACTCCTCATCTTCCCATCTATATTCTTTGTATATTCTTTATATATTTTATCCAAGAATTATCCTATGGTCTAGTGGTATCAAGGCTATCTCACAATTAGGAGGTTCATGGTTCAAATCCTACCTATACCCATCTTTTATTTTATTTTATTTTAAACCTTTTATGGGCGTTAAAACCCATATAACTACTTTGAATGGTTTAGAATTTTACGGGTGTTACATGTTATATGTATTATGGTGTTTGATATTCCAGCCATGTTGGCCAATGTATAGTGGCTCGTGTGGGCCTTGTATACAGGTTTCAATTGTCCGCAGTACAGGGGAGGGCCTATCCGATTTTCATCGGACAAGTACCCCCCTTGGGGCGTGACAATTTATTTGGTATCAGAGCCTAGGTTTCGAGTTTCTCAAGGTTTTTTGGGTTTTCGGAGTTCGCCACGTTTGGAAGATTAATCTGTGCATTAGTAGATTTTTTACGTATTTTCGTGGATTTGGCGTTTTAGATATTTTAGAGTCATAATTCGACAAGATCGTATTGGGGACTTGGCACCGACATGACATCTCCAGATGGCTAATAGATGAAATTTTGATTTTCTATCTATAGTGATACTTGAGTAATAATTTAGCAGATAGGAAACGAGGTGGGCGTGTTCTCGCGCTGAGGCATGGTGCAGGGTAGCCATGCAAGAGGACATTGAGATCTCTGGCGATGGAGTTGCCAGAAAGGTCTACGGAGAATGAGCCTGTCGATCAGGGTTAGACTTCACATAGTGTCGTGGGGTAGTTGGTTATCACATTCATTTATCTCTCGGGCATTCCTGAGAGAGAATGGTAGACTACCCACCCTTAGGACACAAAAATTGATGGTATCCCTGCCCTCTGGGGGATAAATTAGATGTCACTAAGGAGGTTATGTTGGATCGAGAAGCGTCGCTAGAGGGGGTGAATAGCGATCGTAAATATTTCATTCGAATTTGTTCGTTGATACACAAGTAAACGAGTAAGCACAGCGGAAAATAAATGAACACGTTTATTTTACTTGGTTCACAACCCAGTGGTTGCTACTCCAAGGCCCTATCGGTCCCAGACCGCATACAGAGGGCAAAGCACTATAACGTCTCCTCCTCGTTGGAGGTAGGAGACAACAATCACAAAACCGAATATACAAGGATGAGGCAACAAGCCTACCTCACCTCGTTATGAAGAAAAACAAAGAATACAATATAAAAAATATTACTTGATTCTGCTGCCGACGAAGAAGATCAGAACTTGGGATCGCATCGGCGTTATGACGATGTTGGACCGTTGGCGTTGTAGGAGCACTTGATGAATAAACTTGATGTAATGTGGAGATGGAATCCTCCCCTCCTTTTATAGATTTTAGCCTCTGAATTTGTCTCCTCATCTTTAGGAATGGATTACGAAATTGTCCAAAATTTATCGCGAAGTGGCCACGTCAAATGTTATCCGTTTTGACCTAGCGCAAAGGTTGATTCGTCGCCATCACCGATCGATGACTCATCATCGATCGATGAGCATCACCGATCACACCGCCACTTCCCTGCAGTAAGAGGTTAGCTCAGAAAATGATAAATACGACGGTTTCTAATCGTCTGATCTCGACCTAGACCTTCCACAGGAAGTCTTAGTCGGATCGCCGCCTACGGTCGTCCTCGTAAAGAGGACACGACCTTACAATCTCTCACTCACACGAGCTTACCTCGATAGTAGCTCTCGCTTCCGGCCTTTCACTCGATTCCTTCGGCTCCCACCGAAGTCACTCAAGTGTCGCCCGACCACCGCGGCTTCCTCCGGGTGTCGGTAGCCTTCAAGTCCAACTTTAGCACTTTTCTGCACACTTGATTTAGCTCGTGAGATAATGATGTAAACTTAACTTTGTGTCTTTGCCATAATCAAAACACAGGTTCGATTATCTAGTGCCCTTGCACCAACAATCTCCCCCTTTTTGATCTATGGCAAACCAACACAAAGTTAAGGGAAATTAAAGCATAAAACAGGTATAGTAGAAGATGAATGTTATTTTTAAAAACTCCCCCTTAACCAAAACTCCCCCTTAACCCTAGGTGAGTTTTGAAAGAGATACTTTAGTTCAAAAATAAATTTTGTTTTACTCCCGCTTAACTTTCGCTCTTCTCCCCCTTTTGCCATAAATCAAAACAAATGTTGGGGTTTGTTATGTAAAATAGGGGTTTAAAGACAATATGGTATATGCATGCATCAAGATAAATCAACTATGAGTCCAAACATGCGTCTAGCAATAGTTAGATAGATTGGTTCGAGGTGTGTCCCTCTGCACCAATAATCTAAAGGTTTATAATATAACCCTTAGGGTTAGTTTGCTTTCCCCCTTAGTCAAATATATGAAGTATAAGAGATGTAGGGGGCGCTAAACTTTGGCCTATAGAGTCATTAAGTACAATAGTTGAGAAAATAAGTAGTATTTTGAAGATTGTTTTAAGTATATTTCAATTATCCTTAACATCTCACCCATTCTATGTGTCTCAGAATTTGTTCACTTTATATGTTTTGTGAGATGATTTTAAATTGATTAAAGATAGTCAACCTTGGGTTAGATTCAGATTTAACCTTTAGATCGTTAAGTAACTTTTCGAGAAACTGGCTTCCAGGTCGTGGCGAGGCACAGGGGACTTCTTTGATCGGAACAACGACCACTTCCTTAGACAAAGCCAAATTCAAGAAAATATCACTTAAGTCACTTAGGGTTACTTCCTGGTCTAACTAGTTTAGGATACGGCGAGGTAGCTTCAGCTAGTTCCACTCGGTCAAGTGCACCAAGCTAGATACGCCTTATCTAGCTCGAATACACGAGACTTTGTTTCCCTAACGTACTATCATCTCGCCGCGTCCTAATACTATGTTGTCAAGAGTTGACTAACCATTTACCCTATCTAGCCATTCTAAAAATTAAGTAAAATATGCAATGGTTTTGCTAAGTAAGCGGGTATACTATTTTAGTGTTAGCTCCCCCTGGACCATTGAACCAATATGGTCTATTCAAATAATGAACTTGATCCTGGGGAATCCAAACATTATTAGTCCTTATGTGTGAGTTTAGTAAAACCTTTGGGACCCATGCTTGGACTCTTTGATGACTACGATTTACGATAGACATATAAGACCTATTCGTTGTCTTTGACTTAAATCCGAGTCCGGCTTTGTTGTAGACGGCTCTTTGGGTTCCAAGTAGTCGATTAAGGTTCTTAGATCCCAACGTGAACTTTTCCAACCTAGCCTCAACCTCTTGAACTCGGTCTTTCAAGAGAGAATTCTCCTCCTTAAGTTTTTCAATTTGGGTTGAGTTTCCCTCTTGAACTTGACTAGTTGAAGAGGTTAGGGTAGCCTCTTGCTTGAGGGTTTCAACCTCCTCAAGTAACGACTCAACCCTAGACTCGGACTTAGTTAATTTCCTATTAAGCATTTTAATTGTATTGTAAAGCGTATAAATTAGTGAGCGGCTAACCTTAATTTTCTCTTTTGGTCCGGCTTTGAGTTGCTTCTCAAAGTAGTCCTCGAGTTCGGAGTCGGTGTTATAGTTGGACTCGGCTTCGGATTCTAACTCGGACTCCTCCGGTCTTGCCATGTAAGCTATGTCTTCTTTGTTGTCCCAAGTTGCATGGAAGGCTTTCCTTGCTCCCTTTTTCTTTTGATTCTCGTACTTCAATTTCCTTCTTTCTTTTCGAACTATTCTCCGCACAACGTTTACTATTGCTTCCACCTCTTCTGATTCGGACTTTGATTCATCTTCAGGTTCGAGTTCATCTACTTGCCTAGTAGGTGGCTTGCTTCTTTGTCCTGCAAGTAGAGCAATACCTCTCTCGGCCCGGACCACGTTAGTTTGCTCATGAAGTTCAAACTCAGAAAATAATTCATCTAACCTAAGCTTCTAAAGGTCCTTAGAGACCTTGTAGGCATCGACCATGGATGCCCACAAGGTAGTCCTAGGAAATGAATTAAGAACGTACCTTAGTAGGTCACGGTTTTTGACCTTGTGTCCGATGGTGTGTAGGCTGTTGACAATGTCCTGGACGCGGGCGTGTAGTTGCGTCGCCGTCTCGTGTTCCTGCATCTTAAGGTTATACAACTTATTGAAAAGAAGGTCACATTTACATACCTTAGCATCGGACGTTCCTTTGTGTAGCTCGATTAATTTGTTCCATAGGTCCTTGGCGCTAATGAATGGTCTGATGCGGTTGAGTTCCTCCTTGGACAAGCCGCATTGCAATATTTGGGTTGCTCTTGCATCGGCTTCGATTTGCCTCTTGGTTGCATTTGTCCACTTGTTGAAATCCAAGGGCTCTCCTTGATCATTGGTGGGTAGAGCAAAGCCGGTTTGGATTATTATCCAAGTCTCGACTTGTGTTTTCAAGAAACACTCCATCCGACCTTTCCAATAACGGAAATCATCTCCGTTAAAGAACGGAGGTCGGGTGGTGCTATACCCCTCAATGTGAGCCATTAAGTATCTTGCAAAACACGAATAAAAACCTAAGGAAATTCCAAGACTTGGTCTTGGATTAGTAATGTGGGAAATAAATAGGAAATAAACAGAATTAAATGAGAAAAAGAAGAAACTAACAAAAACTAACAACTTACGACCTTCGATGTCCCCGAAAGGGTACTAGACGTCGGATTTTGGGGCTGGAAATAGCTTGTTACAAGGGTAAACCCTCATAAGAAATGTAGATCTCTCAGAGAGCTTCGATTTGGTATGTAGATCGTTATGTGAGTCCACTTGTGCGAAAAGTTATGGCCCTTTTACCGTCGGCTACTCCAAGAGAGAAAACTTGCAAGCACACAACCAAAAGAAACGTACCAAGACTTCGTCTTGGATTAGTAGTGCGGGAGGAAAAAAACCCAAAAAAAATATGAATCGAAAAATACGAATAGAAAACCAAAACGTGCTAGATCGGTGGTTTCACCAAATCTTAGCGCCCCCGCTCTGATACCAATTGTTGGATCGAGAAGCGTCGCTAGAGGGGGGTGAATAGCGATCGTAAATCTTTCGTTCGAATTCGTTCGTTGATACAAAACTAAATGAGTAAGCACAGCGGAAAATAAATGAACACGTTTATTTTACTTGGTTCACAACCCAGCGGTTGCTACTCCAAGGCCCTATCGGTCCTAGACCGCGTACGGAGGGCAAAGCACTATAACTTCTCCTCCTCGTTGGAGGTAGGAGACAACGATCACAAAACCGAATATACAAGGATGAGGAAACAAGCCTACCTCACCTTGTTATGAATAAAAACAAAGAATACAATATCAAAAATATTACTTGATTCTGCTGCCGACGAAGAAGATCGGAACTTGGCGTCGCGTCGGCGTTATGACGATGTTGAAGCGTTGGCGTTGTAGGAGCACTTGATGAATAAACTTGATGTAATGTGGAGTTGGAATCCTCCCCTCCTTTTATAGATTTTGGCCTCTGAATTTGTCTCCTCATCTTTAGGAACGGATTACGAAATTGTCCAAAATTTATCGCGAAGTGACCGCGTCAAACGTTATCTGTTTTGACCTAGCGCAAAGGTTGATTCGTCGCCATCAGTCGACTGATGAGCATCAGTCGACTGATGAGCATCAGTCGACTGCTCAACATCCAACAGTCGACTACCAGCCTGGCCACTTCCCTGCAGTAAGAGGTTAGCTCAGAAAATGATAAATACGACGGTTTCTAACCGTCTTATCTCGACTTAGACCTTCCACAGGAAGTCTTAGTCGGATCGCCACCTACGGTCGTCCTCGTAAAGAGGACACGACCTTACAATCTCTCACTCACACGAGCTTACCTTGATAGTAGCTCTCGCTTCTGGCCTTCCACTCGATTCCTTCGGCTCCCTCCGAAGTCACTCGAGTGTCGCCCGACCACCGCGGCTTCCTCCGGGTGTCGCTAGCCTTCAGCTCCAGCTTTAGCACTTTTCTGGACACTTGATTTAGCTCATGAGATAACAATGTAAACTTAACTTTGTGTCTTTGCCATAATCAAAACACAGGTTCGATTATCTAGTGCCCCTACACCAACAGGTTAGAGGATGTCCATTAGATTTCGATAGCGTTATACTCCCGATAGATTTATTGGTGCTCGACATGATCGAATTCGACATCATACTTGGCATGCACTGGCTAACAATATATCATGCCACTATGGATTACCAGATGAGGATGGTTATGTTCCATCCTCCTGACCAACCCTTGTGGGATTTCACTAGCACCAAAAACGATGGTATATCGACCGTTTTTGCAAATCAGTCTCGAAAGGTTTTATCACACGGCTATCAGTGTTTTCTGATATCATTGATCAATGCCGAGGACAGTGGTGATTGTCAAATCTCGGACATTCCTATCATCCAGGAGTATCCGGATGTCTTTCCAGAGAAGTTACCGGGTCTGCCTCCCAGAAGGCAAGTGGAGTTCACAATTGAGTTAATTTCGGGGACGACGCTGGCATCGAAAGCTCCTTATCGTATGGCCCCGAAAGAGTTGGACGAGCTAAGAGTCCAACTTCAGGAGATTTTGGACAGGGGTTTTCCACCCTAGCGTATCTCCCTGGGGTTCTCCGGTTCTTTTTGTAAAGAAGAAAGACTGTTCGATGAGATTAAGCATCGACTACAGGCAGTTGAACGCTGTCACCATCGAGAATAAATATCCCCTGCCACGTATCGAGGACTTGTTTGATCATCTCAGAGGTACATCAGTGTATTCTAAGATTGATCTATGGTCCGGATATTATTAGCTAAGGTTCAGAGATTCAGATGTTCTAAAGACAATGTTTCGTACCGGATATGAACACTATGAGTTTTTGGTAATGCCATTTGGGCTTACCAATGCTTCGGAAGTATTCATGGATTGGATGAACCATGAATTTATGGATTTCCTAGATCGGTTCATCATTGTCTTTATTGACAACATTCTGGTCTATTCTCATTCCGAAGAGGAACATGTGCAGCATCTTCGCCTTGTCCAAGATAGGCTTCGACAAAATCAACTATATGCTAAGTTCAATAAATACGCATTCTAGTTACCCTCAGTTGGTTTTCTAGGACACGTGGTTTCTAGCAAAGGCATTTTAGTTGACCCCCAGAAGATCGAGGTTGTTACCAGTTGGGAGCAGCCGAAATCGGTTCAGGAGGTTCGTTGATTCTGGGGCTTAGTTGGATACTACAGATGGTTCATTGAGGGTTTCTCGAGCATTGCTAGGTTGTTGAAACGCCTTACCAGGAAGGGCGTGAAGTTCATGTTGGAATGTATACTGAAAGCCTAGCTCTTTTTGTATGAACATTTTATTTTGAAATAAGAATCACATGATCATTATTTGCATTTTATATATTCATTATATATGTGTGCATATTGTCTAATATTTTACATTGTAGATAACATGGTGCTTGGTGTGGCACAGAAGATCATGTTATCAGTACCTTGTAAAATATAAGTAGAGGCTCACAACCAAGATGGTTTAGGACAAACCATTGGCATGGTTGTAGTGTAGCTTGGTATTGTTTTATCTTGAACATAGAGTTACACTAGTACACTTAGGTGTATTGAGTAGGACCGACATAGAGGTGATTCAATTTAGTACTGACTATATAATTGAATCGGACCTCGGATATTATGTTGTACATGCTCTTAATCCCGATATAATAACGGGCACATGTACTTAGTGTTTATTTCTTTGATTTACCAGTGGGTGAGATTTAGATGGATTAAATCAATATGCCCGGTAAGTTGGGAAATAATATTATTTACATGGTGTGCCGTTGATTATAGGAGGAAACCGTGTCCTATATATTAGGTTGATGATGTCCCCTTGAGGAGCCAATAAGGTTCATCATGTAAACCCAGCTGGTTGACTTAGTCAACATGATGATAAGGTTGAGTGGTACTACTCGAGGAATTAGATGTTAATTAATTGATGGTCAGTAAATCAATTAATTGACGGACATTCGATATCTTAAACACGGGGAGATTAATGTACAAATAATATATGGAGCCCATATTGATTTATGGGGGTTGGTGAGGTAGTTCAATGATGATCCTCTAGTGGAATGGAACATCATTGATGGATCAAGTTTGTGTGGTTCGGATCCATCGGGTGGCCAAGACCCAACTCCTCCTTATGGTCCCTATCGTAGCCTAATATAATCCTTGTGAAGTCTAGATCCAAGAATGTAAAACAAAACCTAGAACCAACGGTTGGGATTAAATCCCTAGATCCGATGGTTGGATGAAACCCTAGAACCAACGGTTGGGATTAAATCCCTAGATCCGATGGTTAGGATGAAATCCTAGACTCGACGGTAGGAATTAAATCCCTAGATCCGACGGTTGGGATAAAACCCTAGATCCGACGGTTGGGATGAAACCTTAGATCCGACGGTTGGGATGAAATCCTAGATCTGACGGTTGGGATTAAACCCTAGATACGACGGTTGGGATAAAACCCTAGATCCGACGGTGGAGATTAAATCCCTAGATCCGACGGTGGAGATTAAAGGAGGCTTAAGCCTAATTATATAAATAGAGGCTTAGGTTGGGCGGCAAGGGTGATTGAAAGATTTAGGGTTTGGCTTTTGGAGGTGGGCGGCTAGGGTTTGGAGCTAGGGTTGGGCGGCAACTATCTTCTTCTTTCTAGTTGTTGCCGGCGCCCAACGTGCACCATCAATACTTGGCCGGCACCCAACCTTAAGGTCTTTCCCTTCTTCCTTGGCTGGCGGTTCTCCTCCCATTGGTGGCCGGTTCTCTTCCTCCTCCCTATTCTCCAAAGTGGCCGGCGGCAACTCTTCTTGAAGTTGGCCGGCGCATCATCCATTGCTCCTTGGCCGGCGGTTGCACCAAATTCCCTAATTTGGTGGCCGGTTCTAGATAGGAAAGGTATTTGCGTGTTCTTCTCTTTGTTCGCAGCGGACAAGGTAGAGAAGAAAGCGATCTAGAAGGCTTCTACTCGTGGAGGAACTTCGTCCACACATCGTCCACGAGAAGGATAGGACATACGGTAGAAGATCGTGAGGTATAAAGTTATTTTAACTTTATGTACAGATCTGAGCATGTTCTTATTTGTTTTGATTATGCATGTGTGTGTATGAATATATATTGTATAATCATGGACCCCGAAGACAAACACAAAAACCGGCGATCCATCCGTCGTCTCTTCCGCGGCTAACCAACTAGAAGAGTTGTGTTGCTTGAACAACTAGTTTGTTCAAGCGACCACTCAAGTTGTTAGCACGACGACGAAATGGTGTTGTTAAGGAAGCTCATCCCATCCGGATTAATCCTTTCATTAGTGAAAATTTTAATCCGGGGACATGGGAGCCAATGAGCCTCCGAAGCATCCACCCTACAAATGGTATCACAGCAATCGGTTTCCGGTTTTGTGTGTTTAGGATTCGGTTAATTTTTTATGCATTTTTCATATATTATATGTGCCGGATAATAGTAGGATATGCGTAGTTTAACTCTTTGGTTGCAGGCATAAGATCCGACTATTATGGCCATGTGTGTGTATGTGAATGGATGTGTGTAAAAATTTATTATTTGAATCTTCGGGGTTGACGAGGCTAGATTAGTATTTAATTTTTGTAATTAAATACGGCATTGTTTAGCCGATCATTTTAGTTTACTTTCGATCTAGATTATTTGTACACTCCTTCGTGGAGTATAGGATCGATGGATGTAAATAAAATGATTTATCTCGGCTCGGATATCTTTGGTGACTTGTGCACGGGAAAAGGTGGAGCGGACGAGGTGGCGACACGACGGGATGCATATTGGAGGACAATGCCATAATAGTTGTAAAAAATTCTGTTTTTCCATATTTATTGCTTATTTGTTTTATATACATGTTGTGTATGTTTAAAATTCCTCTATCTCAATTTACTAAGTGGGAGAGGGATATTTTAATTAATTCCCGTGGCCTCCATTACAATTTGACATGTGATGCAACAAACTTGCGCGTTGGCTTTAAGTGCATTCCTCTCCATCGGATGGGTTTGTTTGCGGATCACTAGGTCAAATAATGGTTATAGGAAATTATTTAGGAGCGTGAGTACTTCCCCATCGGTAAGGCACATAATCCGAAATAATTCCCTTAGTATCGTGTAATGGTGCACACTTAGATACAAATAAAGGTATCCTCCCCATCGGAGTCACTGCTTTTATTTATAGGGCTAAAGAGGAACCAACTATTAATTTTATTTGTCAAAAAGTAAGGTTGACAAGATAATAAAATTAATGGGTAAAACCTCCTCTTACAAATGAAGAATTCGTATACGTCCACACTATCGTGGCATGCGATATTCTCGGTGTTTTGAGGTGTTGGTTGATTTCAGGATTTTATTGTTTTGAGGAATCAATAATATTTGAAATCTAATATTTTGATCATTGTGATTTTTAGGATTTTCAAATGGCTTTCAACCCACTTGCTGTGATTTTAAAAGAAAACAAACTTACTGGTCCAAACTACATTGATTGGAAAAGAAACCTGGATATTGTCCTAACTGCGGAGGAGTACAAATTTGTACTCTTCGAGGTCTGTCCTCCTAAGCCCTCCGATGACTCTGATGAAAAAGAGAAAGAACATTATAAGAAATGGGTTAAGGCAGATGAGATGGCGCGGTGTTACATTTTGGCATCTATGTCAAATGTGCTGCAACATCAGCATCAGGCCATAGCCACTGCTTATGACATGATGTTCAATCTCAAGGAACTTTTCGGACATCAGAGTAGGGCGGCTAGGCAGGAGGCAATGAGAAACTTGATGACGACCACCATGGTCGAGGGAACACCCGTTAGGGATCATGTTCTCAAGATGATGGCTCATCTTAATGAGATGGAAGTCCTCGGAGCTGAGATCGATGGGGAAACCTAGGTCGATATCATTCTCCAGTCTCTGCCTAGGAGTTTTGAGCAGTTCCGCCTCAACTACAACATGAACAAGAGGTTGTATTCGTTGGCGGAGCTTCTGACAGAACTCCAGGCGACAGAGGGGCTTTTTCGTCAGAGTTCTCAAGCCATGGTCGCTCAGAAGGTTTCTTCCTCCAAACCGAAAGGTAAGAAGATGAAGAAGCAAGGTGGAGCGAAGAAGGTGGCAGTGGGGACTCAAGCAGGAGTGAAGAAGCCGAAAGGCAAGTGCTTCACTTGCAAGCAGACTGGACATTGGAAGGCGGACTGTCCTCTCCGAAAGAACAAAGGTATATCTTCTTGTTTAGTTGTTGAAACATGTTTAGCGGTGTTATCTACCAGTGCCTGGTGTGTAGATACAGGAGCCACTGATCATGTCTGCAATACTTTGCAGGGGTTCCAGGAAACCCGACGATTAGCTGAGGGAGAGATTACTGTCTGCATGGGCAATGCTTCAAAGGTGGCAGATCTTTGGGTTCATTAGTGGTGGAGGATCTCCCAACCTGCGAATCTTGCTTGGAAGGTAAAATGACCAAGAGGCCTTTTAAGGCCAAGGGGTATAGAGCCAAAGATGTGTTAGAATTGGTTCATTCTGATTTGTGCGGTCCTATGTCTATCCAGGCAAGAGGTGACTTTCAATACTTCATCTCATTTATAGACGATTCAAGGTATGGATACATTTACTTGATGCGCCGCAAGTCTGAATGCTTTGACAAGTTCAAAGAATTCAAGGCTGATGTAGAGAACCGTCAAGGTAAAAGTATCAAGACATTACGATCTGATCGTGGTGGCGAGTACCTCTTGGGAGAGTTAAGGAGTTACTTATCAGAGGCTGGGATTCAATCCCAATTGTCTGCACCTGGCACACCCCAGCAGAATGGTGTAGCGAAGCGAAGGAACAGGACTCTTATGGAGATGGTCAGATCTATGATGAGTTATTCTGAGTTACCTGATTCGTTCTGGGGGTTTGCTCTGGAAACAGCAGCACACATTCTGAACTTGGTTCCATCTAAGTCAGTACCCTCTACTCCCACAGAGTTGTGGACTGGGCGAAAGCCTAGTCTAAGACATATTCGGATTTGGGGTAGTCTAGCACATGTGCTGAAGGGAGATGCTGGTAAGTTGGAATCTCGTACAGAAGTGCGCTTGTTTGTTGGCTACCCTAAGGGAACGAAGGGTGGTTTATTCTATAGTCCTAGAGATCAGAAGGTGATCGTGAGTACGAATGCCAGATTTCTAGAGGAAGACTATGTGATGAACCACAAGCCCACGAGTAGGATTGTTCTTGAGGAGATGACAGGGGAAGTCCCGACTTCAGTACCACCGGTACAAGAGGAGACACCACAAGTCACTGCACCGCGTGTCACTGAGCATACACAGGAGGCACCTCGTCATAGTGGGAGGGTTGTTAGACAACCGGGAGATTCATGTTTTTGGGAGAGTCTTTGGACTTAGTCCCTGGTGAACATGAACCTGATCCCTGGACATATGACGAGGCAATCCAAGATAGAGATGCAGTATCTTGGCAAAGAGCGATGAATTCAGAGATAGAATCTATGGATTCTAATCAGGTCTGGGAGCTAGTAGAGCCACCCGATGGTGTAAAAACCATTGGATGCAAGTGGATCTACAAGAGAAAGAGAGGAGTAGACGGGAAGGTTGAAACCTTCAAAGCTAGGCTTGTTGCGAAAGGGTATACTCAGAAAGAGGGTATCGATTATGAGGAGACCTTTTCGCCGGTAGCTATGCTTAAGTCTATCCGGATTCTCTTATCTATAACTGCTCATATGGATTATGAGATTTGGCAGATGGATGTCAAGACAGCTTTCCTTAACGGAAGTCTTGAGGAAAACATCTATATGCGGCAACCAGAGGGATTCATTGCTAAAGGCAAAGAGCATCTTGTATGTAAGCTTAATCGGTCCATTTATGGATTGAAGCAAGCTTCTAGATCTTGGAACATCCGCTTTGATGAGGTAATCCAGTCGTATGGATTTATTCAAAGTCCGGATGAGCCTTGTGTATACAAGAGATGTGACGGAAACGTAGTGGTGTTTCTTGTACTATACGTAGATGACATTTTGTTAGTTGGCAACAATATCAAAGTGTTATCAGACGTAAGGGTATGGTTGTCCAAACAGTTTGATATGAAGGACTTGGGAGAAGTAGGACACATCCTTGGGATCAAAGTTATAAGGGATCGCAAGAAAAGGATGTTGTGCTTATCTCAAGCTTCATACATTGACACTATCCTTGCTCGTTTTAGCATGCAGAACTCCAAGAAAGGTTTCCTACCTTTCAGGCATGGAGTTCCTTTATCTAAAGAGATGTGTCCCAAAACATCAAGAGAGATAGAGGACATGAAGGCGGTTCCTTATGCTTCGGCAGTAGGAAGCCTTATGTATGCTATGCTATGTACGAGACCAGATATCTGCTTTGTCGTGGGCATGGTTAGCAGATATCAGAGTAATCCTGGACAGGGACATTGAACTGCGGTAAAGCATATATTGAAGTACCTGAGAAGGACTAGGGATTATATGCTGGTTTACCGGGCAGATCAATTAGTCCCTGTGGGTTACACGGATTCGGATTTCCAATCAGATAGGGACAAGAGTAAGTCTACCTCGGGGTTTGTGTTTACTTTTGGAGGTGGAGCCATAGCATGGAGGAGTGTCAAGCAGAAATGCGTGGCGGACTCTACCATGGAAGCTGAGTATGTGGCAGCCTCTGAGGCAGCCAAGGAAGCTGTATGGCTCAGGAACTTCTTGATGGACTTGGATGTGATTCCTGGTTTGCCCAGAACTATCACAATTTATTGTGATAACAGTGGTGCAGTTGCAAACTCGAAGGAACCACGAGCCCATAAGGCGAGTAAACACATAGAGCGCAAGTACCACCTCATACGAGAGATCGTAAAGCGAGGAGAAGTTGCTGTCGCCAAGAATGCATCAGAGGATAACCTGGCGGATCCATTCACTAAGGCCTTTCCAGCGAAAGCGTTTGATAGGCATGTGGAGGACATGGGGATCAGATGTATGGCAGAGTGATGACGACATAGTCTTTTAGTATAAGTGGGAGATTGTTGGAATGTATACTGAAAGCCTAGCTCTTTTTGTATGAACATTTTATTTTGAAATAAGAATCACATGATCATTATTTGCATTTTATATATTCATTATATATGTGTGCATATTGTCTAATATTTTACATTGTAGATAACATGGTGCTTGGTGTGGCACAGAAGATCATGTTATCAGTACCTTGTAAAATATAAGTAAAGGCTCACAACCAAGATGGTTTAGGACAAACCATTGGCATGGTTGTAGTGTAGCTTGGTATTGTTGTATCTTGAACATAGAGTTACACTAGTACACTTAGGTGTATTGAGTAGGACCGACATAAAGGTGATTCAATTTAGTACTGACTACATAATTGAATCGGACCTCGGATATTATGTTGTACATGCTCTTAATCCCGATATAATAACGGGCACATGTACTTAGTATTTATTTCTTTGATTTACCATTGTGTGAGATTTAGATGGATTAAATCAATATGCCCGGTAAGTTGGGAAATAATATTATTTACATGGTGTGCCGTTGATTATAGGAGGAAACCGTGTCCTATATATTAGGTTGATGATGTCCCCTTGAGGAGCTCATAAGGTTCATCATGTAATCCCAGCTGGTTGACTTAGTCAACATGATGATAAGGTTGAGTGGTACTACTCGAGGAATTAGATGTTAATTAATTGATGGTCAGTAAATCAATTAATTGACGGACATTCGATATCTTAAACACGGGGAGATTAATGTACAAATAATATATGGAGCCCCTATTAATTTATGGGGGTTGGTGAGGTAGTTCAATGATGATCCTCTAGTGGAATGGAACATCATTGATGGATCAAGTTTGTGTGGTTCCGATCCATCGGGTGGCCAAGACCCAACTCCTCCTTATGGTCCCTATCGTAGCCTAATATAATCCTTGTGAAGTCTAGATCCAAGAATGTAAAACAAAACCTAGAACCAACGGTTGGGATTAAATCCCTAGATCCGATGGTTGGATGAAACCCTAGAACCAACGGTTGGGATTAAATCCCTAGATCCGATGGTTAGGATGAAATCCTAGAATCGACGGTAGGAATTAAATCCCTAGATCCGACGGTTGGGATAAAACCCTAGATCCGACGGTTGGAATGAAACCTTAGATCCGACGGTTGGGATGAAATCCTAGATCCGACGGTTGGGATTAAACCCTAGATCCGACGGTTGGGATAAAACCCTAGATCCGACGGTGGAGATTAAATCCCTAGATCCGACGGTGGAGATTAAAGGAGGCTTAAGCCTAATTATATAAATAGAGGATTAGGTTGGGCGGCAAGGGTGATTGAAAGATTTAGGGTTTGGCTTTTGGAGGTGGGCGGCTAGGGTTTGGAGCTAGGGTTGGGCGGCAACTATCTTCTTCCTTCTAGTTGTTGCTGGCGCCTAACTTGCACCATCAATACTTGGCCGGCGCCCAACCTTAAGGTCTTTCCCTTCTTCCTTGGCCGGCGGTTCTCCTCCCATTGGTGGCCGGTTCTCTTCCTCCTCCCTATTCTCCAAAGTGGCCGGCGGCAACTCTTCTTGAAGTTGGCCGGCGCATCATCCATTGCTCCTTGGCCGGCGGTTGCACCAAATTCCCTAATTTGGTGGCCGGTTCTAGATAGGAAAGGTATTTGCGAGTTCTTCTCTTTGTTCGCAGCGGACAAGGTAGAGAAGAAAGCAATCTAGAAGGCTTCTACTCGTGGAGGAACTTCGTCCACACGTCGTCCACGAGAAGGATAGGACATACGGTAGAAGATCGTGAGGTATAAAGTTATTTTAACTTTATGTACAGATCTGAGCATGTTCTTATTTGTTTTGATTATGCATGTGTGTGTATGAATATATATTGTATAATCATGGACCCCGAAGACAAACACAAAAACCGGCGATCCATCCGTCGTCTCTTCCGCGGCTAACCAACTAGAAGAGTTGTGTTGCTTGAACAACTAGTTTGTTCAAGCGACCACTCAAGTTGTTAGCACGATGACGAAATGGTTTTGTTAAGGAAGCTCATCCCATCCGGATTAATCCTTTCATTAGTGAAAATTTTAATCCGGGGACATGGGAGCCAATGAGCCTTCGAAGCATCCACCCTACAAATGGTATCAGAGCAATCGGTTTCCGGTTTTGTGTGTTTAGGATTCGGTTAATTTTTTATGCATTTTTCATATATTATATGTGCCGGATAATAGTAGGATATGCGTAGTTTAACTCTTTGGTTGCAGGCATAAGATCCGACTATTATGGCCATGTGTGTGTATGTGAATGGATGTGTGTAAAAATTTATTATTTGAATCCTCGGGGTTGACGAGGCTAGATTAGTATTTAATTTTTGTAATTAAATACGACATTGTTTAGCCGATCATTTTAGTTTACTTTCGATCTAGATTATTTGTACACTCCTTCGTGGAGTATAGGATCGATGGATGTAAATAAAATGATTTATCTCGGCTCGGATATCTTTGGTGACTTGCGCACGGGAAAAGGTGGAGCGGACGAGGTGGCGACACGACGGGATGCATATTGGAGGACAATGCCATAATAGTTGGAAAAAATTCTGTTTTTCTATATTTATTACTTATTTGTTTTATATGCATGTTGTGTATGTTTAAAATTCCTCGATCTCAATTTACTAAGTGGGAGAGGTATATTTTAATTAATTCCCGTGGCCTCCATTACAATTTGACTTGTGATGCAACAAACTTGCGCGTTGGCTTTGAGTGCCTTCCTCCCCATCGGATGGGTTTGTTTGCGGATCACTAGGTCAAATAATGGTTATAGGAAATTATTTAGGAGCGTGTGTACTTCCCCATCGGTAAGGCACATAATCCGAAATAATTCCCTTAGTATCGTGTAATGGTGCACACTTAGATACAAATAAAGGTATCCTCCCCATCGGAGTCACTGCTTTTATTTGTAGGGCTAAAGAGGAACCAACTATTAATTTTATTTGTCAAAAAGTAAGGTTGACAAGATAATAAAATTAAAGGGTAAAACCTCCTCTTACAAATGAAGAATTCGTATACGTCCACACAATCGTGGCATGCGATATTCTCGGTGTTTTGAGGTGTTGGTTGATTTCAGGATTTTATTGTTTTGAGGAATCAATAATATTTGAAATCTAATATTTTGATCATTGTGATTTTTAGGATTTTCAAATGGCTTTCAACCCACTTGCTGTGATTTTAAAAGAAAACAAACTTACTGGTCCAAACTACATTGATTGGAAAAGAAACCTGGATATTGTCCTAACTGCGGAGGAGTACAAATTTGTACTCTTCGAGGTCTGTCCTCCTAAGCCCTCCGATGACTCTGATGAAAAGGAGAAAGAACATTATAAGAAATGGGTTAAGGCAGATGAGATGGCGCGGTGTTACATTTTGGCATCTATGTCAAATGTGCTGCAACATCAGCATCAGGCCATAGCCACTGCTTATGACATGATGTTCAATCTCAAGGAACTTTTCGGACATCAGAGTAGGGCGGCTAGGCAGGAGGCAATGAGAAACTTGATGACGACCACCATGGTCAAGGGAACACCCGTTAGGGATCATGTTCTCAAGATGATGGCTCATCTTATTGAGATGGAAGTCCTCGGAGCTGAGATCGATGGGGAAACCCAGGTCGATATCATTCTCCAGTCTCTGCCTAGGAGTTTTGAGCAGTTCCGCCTCAACTACAACATGAACAAGAGGTTGTATTCGTTGGCGGAGCTTCTGACAGAACTCCAGGCGGCAGAGGGGCTTTTTCGTCAGAGTTCTCAAGCCATGGTCGCTCAGAAGGTTTCTTCCTCCAAGCCGAAAGGTAAGAAGAAGAAGAAGCAAGGTGGAGAGAAGAAGGTGGCAGTGGGGCCTCAAGCAGGAGTGAAGAAGCCGAAAGGCAAGTGCTTCACTTGCAAGCAGACTGGACATTGGAAGGCGGACTGTCCTCGCCAAAAGAACAAAGGTATATCTTCTTGTTTAGTTGTTGAAACATGTTTAGCGGTGTTATCTACCAGTGCCTGGTGTGTAGATACAGGAGCCACTGATCATGTCTGCAATACTTTGCAGGGGTTCCAGGAAACCCGACGACTAGCTGAGGGAGAGATTACTGTCTTCATGGGCAATGCTTCAAAGGTGGCGGATCTTTGGGTTCATTAGTGGTGGAGGATCTCCCAACCTGCAAATCTTGCTTGGAAGGTAAAATGACCAAGAGGCCTTTTAAGGCCAAGGGGTATAGAGCCAAAGATGTGTTAGAATTGGTTCATTCTGATTTGTGCGGTCCTATGTCTATCCAGGCAAGAGGTGGCTTTGAATACTTCGTCTCATTTATAGACGATTATTCAAGGTATGGATACATTTACTTGATGCGCCGCAAGTCTGAATGCTTTGACAAGTTCAAAGGATTCAAGGCTGATGTGGAGAACCGTCAAGGTAAAAGTATCAAGACATTACGATCTGATCGTGGTGGCGAGTACCTCTTGGGAGAGTTTAGGAGTTACTTATCAGAGGCTGGGATTCAATCCCAATTGTCTGCACCTGGCACACCCCAGCAGAATGGTGTAGCGGAGCGAAGGAACAGGACTCTTATGGAGATGGTCAGATCTATGATGAGTTATTCTGAGTTACCTGATTTGTTCTGGGGGTTTGCTCTGGAAACAGCAGCACACATTCTGAACTTGGTTCCATCTAAGTCAGTACCCTCTACTCCCACAGAGTTGTGGACTGGGCGAAAGCCTAGTCTAAGACATATTCGGATTTGGGTTAATCCAGCACATGTGCTGAAGGGAGATGCTGGTAAGTTGGAATCTCGTACAGAAGTGCGCTTGTTTGTTGGCTACCCTAAGGGAACGAAGGGTGGTTTATTCTATAGTCCTAGAGATCAGAAGGTGATCGTGAGTACGAATGCTAGATTTCTAGAGGAAGACTATGTGATGAACCACAAGCCCACGAGTAGGATTGTTCTTGAGGAGATGACAGGGGAAGTCCCGACTTCAGTACCACCGGTACAAGAGGAGACACCACAAGTCACTGCACCGCGTGTCACAGAGCATACACAGGAGGCACCTCGTCGTAGTGGGAGGGTTGTTGGACAACCCGATAGATTCATGTTTTTGGGAGAGTCTTCAGACTTAGTCACAGTGAACATGAACTGATCCTGGACATATGATGAGGCAATCCAAGATAGAGATGCGATCTTGGCAAAGAGCGATGAATTCAGAGATAGAATCTATGGATTCTAATCAGGTCCTGGGAGCTAGTAGAGCCACCCGATGGTGTAAAACCATTGGATGCAAGTGGATCTACAAGAGAAAGAGAGGAGTAGGACGGAAGGTTGAAACCTTCAAAGCTAGGCTTGTTGCGAAAGGGTATACTCAAAGAGGGTATCGATTATGAGGAGACCTTTTCACGGTAATATGCTTAAGTCTATCCGATTCTCTTATCTATAGCTGCTCATATGGATTATGAGATTTGGTAGATGGATGTCAAGACACTTTCCTTAACTAAGACTTGAGGAAAACATCTATATCACGGCAACGGAGGATTCATTGCTAAAGGCAAAGAGCATCTTGTATGTAAGCTTAATCGGTCCATTTATGGATTGAAGCAAGCTTCTAGATCTTGGAACATCCGCTTTGATGAGGTAATCCAGTCGTATGGATTTATTCAAAGTCCGGATGAGCCTTGTGTATACAAGAGATGTGACGGAAACGTAGTGGTGTTTCTTGTACTATACGTAGATGACATTTTGTTAGTTGGCAACAATATCAAAGTGTTATCAGACGTAAGGGTATGGTTGTCCAAACAGTTTGATATGAAGGACTTGGGAGAAGTAGGACACATCCTTGGGATCAAAGTTATAAGGGATCGCAAGAAAAGGATGTTGTGCTTATCTCAAGCTTCATACATTGACACTATCCTTGCTCGTTTTAGCATGCAGAACTCCAAGAAAGGTTTCTACCTTTAGCATGGAGTTCCTTTATCTAAAGAGATGTGTCCCAAAACATCAAGAGATAGAGGACATGAAGGCGGTTCCTTACGCTTCCGGTGAGGAAGCCTTATGTATGCTATGCTATGTATGCGAGGACCGATATCTGCTTTGCCGGTGGGCATGGTTAGCGAGATATCGAGTAATCTGACAGGACATTGGCGGTAAAGCATATATTGAAGTACACGAGAAGGACTAGGGATTATATCTTTGGTTTCAAGGCAGATCAATTAGTCCCCTGGGTTACTGATTGATTTCCAATCGGATAGGGACAAGAGTAAGTCTACCTCGGGGTTTGTGTTTACTTTTGGAGGTGGAGCCATAGCATGGAGGAGTGTCAAGCAAATGCGTGGCGGACTCTACCATGGAAGTTTGAGTATGTGGCGACCTTTGAGGCGCAAGGAAGTCACTTCTTGATGGACTTGGATGTGATTCTGGTTTGCCCGAACTATCACAATTTATTGTGATAACTGATGTGCAAGGAACCACGAGCCCATAAGGCGTAAACACATAGAGCGCAAGTACCACCTCATACGAGAGATCGTAAAGCGAGGAGAAGTTCTTTGCCGCCAAGATTGCATCGAGAGGATAACTGGTGGATCCATTCACTAAGGCCCTTCCAGCATTTGATAGGCATGTGGAAGACATGGGGATCGGATGTATGGCGAGTGATGACATGCATAGTCTTTTAGTATAAGTGGGAGATTGTTGGAATGTATCGAAAGCCTAGCTCTTTTGTATGAACATTTTATTTTGAAATAAGAATCACATGATCATTATTTGCATTTTATATATTCATTATATATGTGTGCATATTGTCTAATATTTTACATTGTAGATAACATGGTGCTTAGTGTGGCACAGAAGATCATGTTATCAGTACCTTGTAAAATATAAGTAGAGGCTCACAACCAAGATGGTTTAGGACAAACCATTGGCATGGTTGTAGTGTAGCTTGGTATTGTTTTATCTTGAACATAGAGTTACACTAGTACACTTAGGTGTATTGAGTAGGACCGACATAGAGGTGATTGATTTAGTAATCGACTACATAATTGAATCGGACCTCGGATATTATGTTGTACATGCTCTTAATCCCGATATAATAACTGGGCACATGTACTTAGTATTTATTTCTTTGATTTACCGGTGGGTGAGATTTAGATGGATTAAATCAATATGCCCGGTAAGTTGGGAAATAATATTATTTACATGGTGTGCCGTTGATTATAGGAGGAAACCGTGTCCTATATATTAGGTTGATGATGTCCCCTTGAGGAGCTCATAAGGTTCATCATGTAAACCCAATTTGGTTGACTTAGTCAACATGATGATAAGGTTGAGTGGTACTACTCGAGAATTAGATGTTAATTAATTGATGGTCAAGAATCAATTAATTGACGGACATTCGATATCTTAAACACGGGGAGATTAATGTACAAATAATATATGGAGCCCATATTGATTTATGGGGGTTGGTGAGGTAGTTCAATGATGATCCTCTAGTGGAATGGAACATCATTGATGGATCAAGTTTGTGTGGTTCAGATCCATCGGGTGGCCAAGACCCAACTCCTCCTTATGGTCCCTATCGTAGCCTAATATAATCCTTGTGAAGTCTAGATCCAAGAATGTAAAACAAAACCTAGAACCAACGGTTGGGATTAAATCCCTAGATCCAATGGTTGGATGAAACCCTAGAACCAACGGTTGGGATTAAATCCCTAGATCCAATGGTTGGATGAAACCCTAGAACCAACGGTTGGGATTAAATCCCTAGATCCGATGGTTAGGATGAAATCCTAGAATCGACGGTAAGAATTAAATCCCTAGATCCGACGGTTGGGATAAAACCCTAGATCCGACGGTTGGGATGAAACCTTAGATCCGACGGTTGGGATGAAATCCTAGATCCGACGGTTGGGATTAAACCCTAGATCCGACGGTTGGGATAAAACCCTAGATCCGACGGTGGAGATTAAATCCCTAGATCCGACGGTGGAGATTAAAGGAGGCTTAAGCCTAATTATATAAATAGAGGCTTAGGTTGGGCGGCAAGGGTGATTGAAAGATTTAGGGTTTGGCTTTTGGAGGTGGGCGGCTAGGGTTTGGAGCTAGGGTTGGGCGGCAACTATCTTCTTCCTTCTAGTTGTTGCCGGCGCCCAACTTGCACCATCAATACTTGGTCGGCGCCCAACCTTAAGGTCTTTCCCTTCTTCCTTGGCCGGCGGTTCTCCTCCCATTGGTGGCCGATTCTCTTCCTCCTCCCTATTCTCCAAAGTGGCCGGCGGCAACTCTTCTTGAAGTTGGCCGGCACATCATCCATTGCTCCTTGGCCGGCGGTTGCACCAAATTCCCTAATTTGGTGGCCGGTTCTAGATAGGAAAGGTATTTGCGAGTTCTTCTCTTTGTTCGCAGTGGACAAGGTAGAGAAGAAAGCGATCTAGAAGGCTTCTACTCGTGGAGGAACTTCGTCCACACGTCGTCCACGAGAAGGATAGGACATACGGTAGAAGATCGTGAGGTATAAAGTTATTTTAACTTTATGTACAGATCTGAGCATGTTCTTATTTGTTTTGATTATGCATGTGTGTGTATGAATATATATTGTATAATCATGGACCCCGAAGACAAACACAAAAACCGGCGATCCATCCGTCGTCTCTTCCGCGGCTAACCAACTAGAAGAGTTGTGTTGCTTGAACAACTAGTTTGTTCAAGCGACCACTCAAGTTGTTAGCACGACGACGAAATGGTGTTGTTAAGGAAGCTCATCCCATCCGGATTAATCCTTTCATTAGTGAAAATTTTAATCCAGGGACATGGGAGCCAATGAGCCTCCGAAGCATCCACCCTACAGTTCATTTGGTCAGAGGCCTGTGAGACCTGCTTTCAGGAGTTGAAGGAGAAACTAGTGTCAGCACCGATTCTGGTATTGGCATCAGGGGACGATGGTTTCATCCTTTATACCGATGTGTTTCTCTAGGGTTTAGGCACAGTACTGATGCAGCACGGTAGGGTAGTCTCTTATGCTACTCGCCAGTTGAAGGAGCATCAGATAAACTACCCAGTACATGATCTAGAGTTAGCTGCTATTATCTTTGCCTTGATGATTTGGAGGCATCATCTGTATGGTGTTACGTTTGAGATTCTCCCTAATCATAAGAGTCTAAAATATTTATTTATGCAGAAGGAACTCAATCTCCGACAGGGGAGATGGATAGAGTTCCTGAAGGATTAGGACTGTACCATTAGCTACCACCGAAGGGAACCTAGATTATTGAGATAAATGCTTAGAAGGTATATATTGCTTCTTTGACTCTAGATTTTAGTGCATGGTGATATGATTACGTTGCTTACGTGGTTTATAGTGTATTTGCACTTGATGCTCTATTTAGTATTGTCTTGACTTCGTACTGGCATGACCCCTGTAGTTATACCATAATTAATTTTCAGTCATTGATTTCTATTAGCATGATTTTGCTGTTATTATTTGACATCATGGTTAAATGCTTATTTGGTTATGTATTGTCGCGGTTGATACCACGTTTAAGACTAGTAGATAATATATTTTAGACGAGGTCATGCGTAGGAGCAGATCTCAGGAATGAAACAACATTAGTAGAATCCTAGGTGTTGGAACTCTAGGCATAAAAACCTCGACATACTTATTGGTAGATCGATGATCTTTATTGACTTTGATAGACGTTCTATGCTAGATGTATTGGATAATCCTAGGCTTAACTCTTTAGGATAATCGACTGCCCACGAGACCAGTTCGTGGTAGCATCTTGTTGTGTGTAGTCGATAACTAGATAGTTATAAACTCAGACTGCCCACGAGACCTGTTCGTGGTAGCATATTGCTGCATGCAGTCGATAACTAGATAGTTATACACTCAGACTGCCCACAAGACCTGTTCATGGTAGCATGTTGTAGCATGCATGATTGAATTGGTAGAAATGATATAATTTAGACTTAACCGTCTCGAGGTGTTTATGAGTAGATTTATGATCTTATCGACCTTGATAAGCGTTCATGTTAGAAGGGTTGGAACCCTAGGCTTAACCACCCGGGGAAAGCCAATGTGGTTGCCGATGCACTTAGTCGGAAGTCCCGAGGGACTTTAGCTTGCTATCGGGTTTGAGTCACGTATTGTGATTCAGGGTTTCTCCTAGTTGGGCCTTGAGGAGCAAGGATCGACAGAGCAGGGCATTCTTGTTACCTCGGTGGCTCAGTCATCTATTAGGATGAGAGTCCGAGAGGCTCAGGCTGGTGGTCAACACTTATAGTTCATTGGCAGCCAGATAACCTCTGGATAGCAGACTGGGTTCACCCGAGATGATGAGGGTATTATTTTTTTCTAGGGCAAACTATGCGTACCTCAGTCTCACCCGGTAATGGATGAGTTACACCAAGAGGCTCATCGCTCTCGATTTGCAATCCACCGAGGCAGAACCCGCATGTATCGAGATTTAAGGCGTTTGTATTGGTGGAACGACATGAAGAAAGACATCGCAGATTTTGTAGCTAGAGGTCTAGTTTGTCAATAGGTGAAGGCTGAGCACTAGAGAACAGTCGGACTACTTTAGAGGATTCCTATTCACGAGTGGAAGTGGGATCACATTACAATGGATTTTGTGGTGGGTCTTCCTAGGACACGACAAGACCATGACATAATTTGGGTAGTTGTTGACCGACTAACAAAATCCACACACTTCTTAGCTATTCGAAAGACTGACTCTCTTGAACCTATGACAGAGTTATATTATCGGGAGATCATTAGATTGCATGGTGTCCCTTTGAACATTATATTAGGTAGAGATTTTTGGTTCACATCCCGGTTCTGAAAGAGTCTACAGCAGGCCTTAGGCACATAATTCCGTTTTAGTACAACATTCCATTCGCAGACAGATGGACAGTCTGAGCGGACCATTCAGACACTAGAGGACTTGCTGAGGTCCTGTGTTATGGATTTTGGGGGCAACTGGGAGGACCACTTACTATTAGTGGAATTTGCCTACAACAACTGCTATCATTCGGCTACCCAAATGGCACCGTTTGAAGCATTATATGGTAGACAGTGTCGGACACCCACCCTCTAGGAGGAGGTTAGGGAGGCCCAGTGCTAGGATTCCATAGAGCTCAGCATGCGACAGAGTTGGTCCGTACTATCAAACGAAAGATGGCAGAGGCGTAGGATATTCAGAAGAGTTATGCCGATCGAAGACGGAGACCTCAGGAGTTCTCTATTAGTGACCATGTATTCTTTTGAGTCTCACCCATGAAAGGGGTGAAGTGATTTGGCCTCCATGGTAAGCTAGCTCCAAGGTACATTGGTCCTTTCGAGATTTTGGGGAGGATCGACACAGTCTCTTATCGCCTAGTGCTACCACCGTCCTTGGCTAGTATTCATGATGTGTTTCATGTGTCCAAGCTCAGGAAGTATGTGTTAGACCCTACACATATTCTTCCAGATGTGTCAAGTTCAATTCAACCTGATGCTACTTATGAAGAGGTTCCGGTACGAATTCTGGATCACAAAGAATGACAGTTGCGGAACAAGATTGTGCGACTTGTTAAAGTCAGGTGAAGTCACCACATCGATGAGGAGGCTACTTGGGAGCTTGAGGAAAAGATTAGAGGTCAATACCCCCACCTGTTTACTTAAGGTACGTGAAATATACTTTCGGTACTTGTGGTATTTGAGTGTGCTATCTCTTACTCATACATTTGAGTAGGAAATTTGAGAACCAAATTTTTATTAGTGGGGGAGAATGTTAAATACAGAAATTTAAAATACTAAATTTAAATAACCAAATTTAGGAAAACAATGCTAGGAATTGTTTTCGGGAATTTTTGGAGAATTTTAGAAAAATTTTAGAATTTTTCTGGAATTAAACGGGGCTTGTATGAGATATTTACGGGGATAAGAAAAATAGGCTTTTAAAGGGCCTGTTTAGATTATTTAATAGGTTTAAATTAACCTAAGTTATAAACATAGGGTTACTATTCCTATTTCTCCCGAGGTTTTTGCAGCCGCGACCAACTTCTTCTTTTTCTCGTGATTTCCCCACCCCGACCCCATCGTTGTCTCCACCTCTCCACTCACGAGCCCCCATTGTCGTCGCCTTCTCCTCTGCACCGTCGCCGCTCGAGCGTCGACCGCTTCTTCTCTTCTTCCGACTGTGCACCTCATCCCATCGTCGTCGCCAAATTGGTCGCCGCTGCAGTTGATCTGCGATCGCCAACCACATAGTGTGGCCCCCTCCTTGCCGCGCTTCATCACCAAGGTTCTCCATTCAAGCCGCATCACAGGCTGCTTGTCGCCCAGTTACTACCACAAGAGACGACCCTGAAGTTGCCTTCCGTTTCTTCATTGGGCATCGTCGGTGCAGCTTGGGGATCACTGTTTCTCTACACGATGATCGTGGAAAGCCTCACTGCTTCCTACTATCGCTAGTTGAGGCAAGTGGTGATCTTGATGCCAACAACTTGTTTTTAGCGTTGTGATTCCCATGTATTTGTTGCTTAGCACTTGGATTGGGAGAGATGGTCGGTTGTTCGACATCCGACGAGCAAATCTATGGTTCTAGATTGTGCCGGAAAAGAAGGTAAGGTTTGAATTGAGATTTTAGGTAAATGTTTGGGTTAGAGATTTAATTGGAAGAAATGGATTTCTTACCGGGACAGGAAATTGAGGGTGATAGCTGTGAACCCTGTGATTGCTACAAGAGGAAGGTGATCTATGTAGGGATTTAATCCAAACTAATTGGGTTGATCCAGACTGGATGCCTAGGTTGGGATTAAAGAATTGTGGTTTAAATTTGATATTGCGATGTTGGATTCAGATCTGGTTTAATCGTTGTCATGTGTGCTAGAATTTAATGGTAATTATGTTATATGCAGGTTTCGGTCACGAGACAGGTCCACGGGCGTAAAGACGGTTGGTATTCTTCATAGTAGGCGGGTATATATGACTTATCTTCTTTTAGATATTATCATTTATCGTGCATTGTTTACTATAGCTAGTAGTAGTTTTTCTCTGCTTGTTAACTGCTATGTTATGTCACTACCTAGTACGTATTGTAGTCTTTTCATATGCTTACTATATTATGCTCTATCACTTTGATACTTATCATTTTGTTTATCTAGCACTAGAGTAGTGACATACTTTACATACTGGGCATTGAATGAATAATGAATATAACTTGCATATGTACATAGACTTATGTACTTAGGTTATTTGATGTGGGCTCCTATTGGTACATACCATAGGTAGCCATGGATTGATAGGTGTATCGTGCATTAGTGACATGCACCATCTTACATTATTGCATGACTGGCGATCATCGGCTCCTCGGTAGGAGGTGATACTGCTTAGTAGTTGAGCCCATCGTCAGTTACATTATTTACTCAAAAAACCACTCATGGGTTAGTGGTATTTCAAGTGTGTGTGTAGTTACTCTGTCAGGGCTCCATGGTGGTCGCTCAGGTGATTTGTATTGCGACGTGGTAGCAGACAGGGATCCCTCCTTTGTCGTGAGACGAGGAGATGAGACGAGGTGATGTCCCCCTTATACATACATGGGGTAGGAGAGTGATACTCTGCTAGCATCCTATGCATTCGGTCACATAGGTGTAGTGATGGCAGTGTGTACAGTTGTCATAGTCCTACCCACTCGATCGACACACATGATATGTCGGTGGCTTGACTGGCGTCAGGGGTGACATAGGTAATTGCATCATGTGCATGCATTTTTAATATATGCATTGATTGTTGCACTTTTGGTTGTTGCATATAATTGTCATGCACATACAGGAGGTATTTTGTAGCTTGTTTTGGTGATTCTACATATGCTTGTGTGGACGTATTTTATATAAGCTTAGGTGATTCTGCTATGTACAGTTTCAGATATGTTTTTGTTTTTGTTTTTATTGTCGATATACTGTACCAACATGATTATTATTGCTACTTATAGTTTACTATGCATGACTGTTAGATATCCGCTGATTTTTACTCACTCCGTTTATATCTCTTTTATTTCAGGATAAAGCCTTCCGGAGGGTCCAGTTGTCAGTCCCCTGATCTGAAGATCCCCTGATTTGGTTTTCAGGCTTCCGCATCTTTATTTCTAGTTTCTATGTTTCAAACTTGTAATAATTTATTCTCGTGGTTGTTTTGGTGGTACTTGGTTATGTTTTTGTATGGTCTCTTTGTTTGATTGGTTTTGGTTATGTGTGTATGGTTGGGTATTCCTGCTCAGATGACAGATGGGGTAAGTCTAGAAGTTTTAAACTTAGTATTGACTATGGTCGTGGGCCTGAGGCCCTTATGTTATATGTATTGTGGTGTTTGATATTCAGGCCATGTTGGCCGATGTATAGTGCGTCGTGTGGGCCTTGTATACTGGTTTCAATTGTCCGCAGTACAGGGGAGGTGTTGTCCGATTTTCATCGGACAAGTACCCCTCTCAGGGCGTGACAATTTATTTGGTATTAGAGCTTAGGTTCCGAGTTCCTAAGGGTTTTTGGGTTTTCGGAGTTCGCCATGTTTGACAGATTAATCTGTGTATTTTTGGATTTTTTATGGATTTCTGTGGATTTGGCATTTCGGATATTTTAGAGTCATAATTCGACAAGATCGTATTGGGGACTTTGCAGTGACATGACATCTCCAGATGGCTAACAGGTGAAATTTTGATTTTCTATCTATAGTGATACTTGAGTAATAATTTAGCAGATAGGAAACGAGGTGGGCGTGTTCTCGCACCGAGGCGTGGTGCAGGGCAACCATGCAAGAGGACATTGAGATCTCTGGCGATGGAGTTGTTGGTGTTGTAGGCACCTAAGTCGAACCTGAGTTTTCATTATAGCGAACGATACAAAGTTAAGCTCATATTGTTATCTCACAAGCTAAATCAAGTGTGCAGAAAAGTCCCAACGCTAGAGTTTAAGGCTAGCGACACCCGGAGGAAGCCGCGGTGGTTGGGCGACACTCGAGTGATTTCGGAGGAAGCCGAAGGAATCGAGTGGAATGCCGGAAGTGAAAGTGACACAGTAAGTATCGAGGTAAGCTTGTGTGTGTGTGAGCATAAGAGAGGTTGTATCCTCCTTACGGGGATGGTCTTAAGCGTAGATCCGACCTAAGACATCCCATGGATGGTCTAGGTCAAGATCGGACAGTCGGAGGGCGTCGAAAGAATGTTTTTGTTTAGCTATCTTTTGATTTCAGCTAGCATTAGTCGACTGCCAGCTTGGAGGACTCGACTATTGTCCATCAGTCGACTACCTACGGTCAGCATTCGACTGATGCTGCCATCAGTCGACTGATGATGGCCATCAGTCGACTAATGGTCAAGGATCAGCTTCGAGGAGTAAAGGCTTATCACCTCATTTCAAGGAGAGATTGCGTGCCCAATTGTGATTGGCTAGGTTCTCTCAAAAGGGGCTCAGCCTATAAAAAGGAGGGCCTAACCTAGGTTTTTCATCAATTTAAGCTTCCAAAGCCTCCGAAAGCTACTCCTCAACGCAAGCTTCTTCTCCGACGCCCAGGTTTCATTTCTCTTTATTTTGTACGCTTGTTTAGTTTTAGATTCATATTTATGTTCTTTATATTATTGTCTCGAAGTTTTTATCGTAACGAGGAGAGTGGGAGTGTCCCTCTACCTCAAGCTTTGTGATTTCTTGTATTCAATCAACTCCTACCTCCAACTAGGAGGAGTTCGTTTAGTGTTTTGCCCTCCCTGCATGGTCAAGGACCACTAGGGCCTTGGAGTAGTAGCCGAAGGCTATGAACCAAGTAAAAAATCCACTTGTCTCTTTTATTTGTCATTTATCTTTCCGCCGCGTTTAATTGTCTACTCGAACGAATTTGTATGAAAAGTTTTATCACTATTCACCCCCCCTCTAGCGATCCGCTCGATCCAACAATTGGTATCAGAGCCTGGGGTGCTAAGATTTGGTGAAACCATCAATCTATCTTTCTACGATTATTTTTTTCGATTTATATTCTGTTTATTTTGAATTTTTATTCTTTCTTTTTCATTCGTGTAGTTTTTCTTCCCCCGCACTACTAATCCAAGACGCGAGTCTTGGGACATTTCCATCGTTTGTGTTTTTAGGCTTCTTCCGCTTCATCCTCTTGTCTTTTTTGTTTCAATGGCCCATCTCGAGGGTTTTAGCACCGTCCGACCTCCATTTTACAATGGAGATGACTTCCGTCATTGGAAGGGGCGAATGGAATGCTTTCTTAAAACCCAAATCGAGATGTGGATCATAATCCAAACGGGATTCACACTTCTGACTAACGAAGTGGGTGAATCCTTGGATTATGACCAATGGACCAATGTGACAAAAAGACAAGTTGAAGCCGATGTCAAGGCAACTCAAATCCTCCAATGCGACTTGTCCAAGGAGGAGCTTAATCGCATCGGCCCCTTCATCAACACAAAGGACCTTTGTACAAAACTAGTGGAGCTACACGAAGGGATCGATGAAGCCAAGGTATGTAAGCATGATCTTTTATTCAATAAGTTATATAATCTAAAAATGTAGGAACGCGAGACGACAACGCAACTTCATGCTCATGTTCAAGACATAGTCAAAAACCTACACGCGATTGGACAAAAGGTTGAAAACCGCGACCTTAGTAGGTATGTTCTTAACTCATTTCCTAGGACTACCTTGTGGGCATCCATGGTAGATGCCTACAAGGTCTCCAAGGATCTTTCAAAACTTAGATTAGATGAGTTATTTTCTGATTTTGAACTTCATGAGCAGTC
Organism: Wurfbainia villosa; assembly: GCA_025175895.1. Classification (NCBI taxonomy): domain Eukaryota; kingdom Viridiplantae; phylum Streptophyta; class Magnoliopsida; order Zingiberales; family Zingiberaceae; genus Wurfbainia; species Wurfbainia villosa. The sequence goes on from CM045990.1 coordinate 122,298,208, forward strand.
TAACTCGGAACCCGAGAAGGGTATAGCACTTTTTGCAGGTTCGAGGAAGAAAACCGCGAGCAAGCCCCTCGAAGGAAGAAAAAGATGAGTCCGATTCGGAGGTCGACCCGAAAATGGAGGCCGAACTAGTCAACCTAGTTCGGAGGATAGTCAAGGGCTGAAAGCGAACCGTCACTCGACCCAACGAAGGTAAGCCTAAAAGTTCTAACATTAGGTGTTACAAATGCAACAGGTTTGGACACATCAAGTTTGAATGTCCGAAGCTCAAGAGCAAAGCACCGAAACACAAAAAGGCACTCAACGCTACGTGGGAAGAAGCGTCCGAGGAAGAAGATGATGATCACGTCCTCATGGCTAAACCGGTTGAATTGGAGACGGAGTTAGAACCAGAACACGGATCTAAAATCGAAGATGAATCGGACTGCGAAGCACTATTCAAGTCAAGTCACGGATACACATCCAGTTCAAAAGATACACTCAAGGTAAGTCGATCCCTTATTAGTACGCTTTATAGTGCAATTAAATTCTTAACTAGGAAATTAGCTAAGTCCGAGTCTAAGGTCGAGACCCTGGTTGAGGAAGTTAAAATCCTCAAACACGAGGTCTCCCTAAACTCTTCGACTAGTCGAGTTCGAGAGGAGGACTCAACTCGGGTTGAAAAGCTCGAAGTTGAGAACTCACTCTTGAAGAGTCAAGTCGAAGATCTTAGGAACACGTTGGAAAGGTTTACTTTGGGATCCAAAGGACTTGACCTCCTACTTGGATTGCAAAGGGTCGTGTACAACAAGGCGAGACTAGGGTTTAACTCAAATACGACCAACAAGTCGTATATGTTGATTGTAAGTCGACATAAAAAAATGTGTCCAAGCATGGATCCCTAAGACCACTTTGATTTCAAACTTAGGATCGAACAAGTACTGGGTTCCCAAGGACCAAATCCACTATGTGGAGAGACCGAATCGATTCAACGTCCAGGGGGATCCAATACAAAACTTGTTTGTGTTTTAACTTAGAAATTGCATGCTTAGGCTAGTTATTTATTTTGATTTTTCTTTTTAGAATGGTTAGATAGGACTATAACTTGTCAATACTTGGTAACATAGTACCAGAATGCAGTGATATGATAGTACGCTAGGAAAGCGGAGTCTTGTGTATTCGGGCTAGATAAGGCATATTTGTTTGGTGCACTTGACCGAGCGGAACTAGCTGAAGCTACCTTGTCGTATGCTAGACTAGTTAGACTAGGAAGTTGTCTTAGGTAAGTCAAGTCTCTATTTTCTTGAAAATGGCTTTGTCTAAGGAAGTGGTCATTTTTCTGATCAAAGAAGGCCTCTGTGCCTCGCCACGACCTAGAAGCCATGATCTTGAAAAGGTGACTTGATGAGCCTAAGGTCAAATCTGAATCTAACGCAAGGTTGACAAGTGTTCAAATCATTAAATTTAAATCAAGTAAAATTACAAGCCATCTCACAAGAACATATAGGGTTAACATGCTTGATCATGTAGACATGGGTGAGATGATTTAGGTTAATAATTTTCAACCAATCTTTAATAAATCAAATATCCGATCCAACTACCTTGCGTGTAGGATCAATGGATGTTAGATAGTGGTTGCTCTCGACACATGACCGGGGATCAACTAAAGTTTTCGAAGCTTCGATTCAAACGACAAGGATCGGTAGCGTTCGGAAACAACGGTAAGCTCAAAATCATCGGATCAGGTGATATTGAGCTCGACTCTAACTTTACTATTCAAAATGTCTTATTGGTAGAAAATTTTCAATATAATTTACTTAGTGTAAGCCAATTGTGTGATAATAACTATAAGGTCATATTTCTAGAAAATGAATGCGTAATTAATATAAATGAAACTTCTAAAACAATCCTTAAGGGAACCAGAAATAACAATATTTATACTATTAATTTAACTAACTCCTCAACCAAGTGTCTTATGATACGGCAAGAGGAATCATGGTTGTGACACCGACGACTCGGTCACTCACACCCAAGACTCATCCACAAGATGAGTCAGAGTGACTTAGTCAGAGGTCTGCCTAACCTCAATAACTTGGATAATAAAATATGTAATGCTTGTCAACAAGGTAAACAATCTAGGACACAACATCAACTAACTAATCAAGAATGAACCAAAAGTGTTCTTGAGCTCATACACATGGATCTATTTGATTCACACGGAGCTAAGCCACTTAATGGGAGTAAATTCTGCTTAGTCATAATTGACGACTATTCTAGATTTACTTGGGTTAAGTTCATCAAAACACAAAAGTGATACCCTAGATCAATTAATCAACCTATTTAAACTAATAGAAAAACAACAAAACCTTAAAATCAAAAGATTTAGGATTGATCATGGTGGTGAATTCGAGAACCACAGGTTTACAAAATTCTGTAACCTAAATGGATACCACCATGAGTTCTCTTGCCCTAGAACACCACAACAGAATGGCCTAGTAGAACGTAAAAATAAAACCCTACAAGAAGCCGCTAGGACAATGTTAAATGAGTATAACCTACCCGATAGGTTTTGGGCGAAAGCCGTGAGTACGACATGCTATGTCCAAAATAGGATCCTTATGGTAAAGAGGCACATTAAGACCTCATACGAGATTTATCACGATAAAATACCTAACATCAAGTACTTTAGGGTATTTGAGTGCAAGGTACATATCCTAAACACTAAGGATTACCTAGGGAAATTTACATCCAAAACCTCGACTGAAATCTTTCTAGGATACTTGTCTACAAGTAGAGCTTATAGAGTATATAACCATGACACCCTTAGAGTCGAGGAGACTATCAATGTAGTGTTTGATGAAGGACACGAACCTACAAAACCCCCGACAACCCTAATTAGCGAGCCGATTCATACCAGACTCAACTCCGATCCAGAGATCAAGTATAGTATTAATCCTAACCTAAGTCAACCAAGTCATTCTATTGACCAAGTGGTAGATGACTCTAACCAAACTAGGACTCAAACGAGTCATCCTATTGACCAAGTGGTAGATGACTCAAACCCAAATCAAACTAGGACTCAAACAAATCATCCTATTGACCAAGTGATAGGTGATCCACGCCTGGGAGTTCGAACTAGAGCCTCATACAGAAACCTTAGTCAAATCTCCTTGATTTCCAAAATTGAACCCAAAACTATTGACCAAGCTCTTCTTGATCCCGATTGGATTATTGCAATGCAAGAAGAGCTGGCTCAATTCACTAGGAACGAAGTATGGGAATTAGTACCACCACCTAAAGATAAAACAATCATTGGAACAAGGTGGGTGTTTAGAAATAAACTTGATGATAAAGGTGAAGTAGTTAGAAATAAAACTAGATTAGTCGCTAAAGGGTTTAGTCAAGTCGAAGGTTTAGATTACGACGAGACCTATGCCCTAGTAGCTAGATTAGAGTCCATTCGAATGTTATTAGCATATGTTGCACATCGAGGATTTAAGTTGTTTCAAATGGATGTGAAGTTAGTATTCTTGAATCGATATATTAAAGAGGAGGTTTATGTTAGTCAACCCCCCGGTTTCGAAAGCCTAGATAAACCCGACCATGTCCTTCGGTTAAAGAAAGCTCTCTATGGACTTAAACAAGCTCCTCGAGCTTGGTATGAGAGGCTTTCCATTTATCTTAAGTCCAAAGGATTTAATCAAGGTGTAGTTGACCCAACCCTTTTTTGTAAAAACCGCAAGTAAAGACATTCATAGCCCAAATCTACGTAGATGATATCATCTTCGGAACCACCAACTCAATCCTACTAAATGAATTCATTTCACTTATGGAAAGTGAATTTGAAATGAATTTAGTAGGTGAGTTGAGTTTCTTCTTAGGTCTACAAATTAAACAAACTAAAGATGGAATATACCTACATCAACGCAAATATACTAGGGAATTAATTAAAATCTTTGGAATGCAAGACGCTAAAATTATTAATACCCCAATGGCAACGAATGTGAATAAAGAAGAAGATAGAATCGGAAATTCAATTGATTTAAAATACTATAGGAGCGTAATAGGGAGTCTCCTTTACTTAACTACGAGCCGACCTGATATCTTATTTGCAATAAGTATGTGCGCAAGATTCCAAACCTATGCCAAGGAGTCTCACCTAACTCTAGTCAAGCGTATCCATAGATATCTAAAGGGTACACTTAATGTCGGTATTTGGTACCCTAGATCTACCAAGTTCGAACTAACCGGCTACTCCGACTCGGACTATGCCAGTAGTAAGCTCGATAGAAAGAGTACGAGTGGTTGTTGTCAACTTCTCGGCTCGAGTATAGTGAGTTGGTGCAGTAGAAAGCAACATTGTGTTGCCTTATATACCACCGAAGTCGAATACATCGCGATGGGTGAGTGTGTCACTCAGCTTCTTTGGATGAAGCATACTCTCCGAGACTTTAAGTTAGACTTTATGAACACTAAACTCCACGTAGATAACATTAGCTCAATTGACCTAACTAAGAATCCGATATGTCATTCTAGGACCAAACATATAGAGGTCAAACACCATTTAATTCGAGAACATGTGGCCAACAGAGCCATATAACTCGAATACATCGAATCGAAGTCCAACTTGGCAGACCTATTTACTAAACCCCTACCCGAAGCCGAATTCAGTCTATTAAGACAAAAATTGGGCATGTGCATAGTAGAATAGGAACTTACAAATTATATTTTCTTATTACTATTTCTTACTTTTCATTTTCATGGAACTAGCATAGGACATACCTTAGATATCATGCACCTATGGATTTAAGGAGCCAATACATCTCACAACACATAGGACTAATGTGTTTGTGTACTTAGCCACGTAGATGGGCGTGAGATGTTAGGACCTTACTCCTGGTTCCATATGTAGAGCTAGTGCATCGCCATGAACCATGGAGTATAATCATATATATTAACCGACTCTGACTAGGACTTGTTGATCTTTCATATCAATCAAGTCAAATAAGAGTCGAATATTTTATAGATGAGCTTATTTTCAGTATATTATTTTCAAAATAATGTGGAACATGTTTGGACTTTAAATTTAATACCTATATTTTTTCAAACACCCCCACTCTTTTCGATATATGGCAAAAGGGAGAGAAAAAGGCCAAAGTTAAGGGATCAAAGTTTTGATAACTTAACTCACTTTATACTTATTCACATGGCCAGAAGTTAAGTAAATGTTTATTTAACTTTAAGTTTTGAAAATTTACTTAACTTTAATTTGTGCATCTTAACTTGTTTGAGTTAACAAAAAGCAATAAAAGCCAAGTTAAGAGAATTCTTAACTTATTTTTAATACTATGGCAAAACGTTAATGCTTTACTTAAGAAAGGGGGAGAAAGGGCCAAGTTAAGAAGTCCTCTTAACTTAACTAACTTAAATGTTTTACTAAGGCCAACTTTAAGTAATGATAATTACTTAAACTCTTCCTAAATAGCAACCATCAAGGGGGAGGATTAAGGTCTTCTTTCAAGACTCACCCTCGGTCAAGGGGGAGGTTTCCTCAAGGGGGAGTACTTGAAGAAAATCCTTACTACTCCTACTTAATCTATATTATTCCAGTTTCTCATGCATATTGTTTTCTTCATGCATATTATTTTCTTAACTTTGTATGTGGGTTTGCCATAGATCAAAAAGGGGGAGATTATTGGTGCAGTAGGCACCTAAGTCGAACCTGAGTTTTGATTATAGCAAACGATACAAAGTTAAGCTCATATTGTTATCTCACGAGTTAAATAAAGTGTGCAGAAAAGTGCCAATGCTGGAGCTGAAGGCTAGTGACACCCGGAGGAAGCCACGGTGGTCGGGCGACACTCGAGTGATTTCGGAGGAAGCCGAAGGAATCGAGTGGAAGACCGGAAGTGAAAGCGACACAGTAAGTATCGAGGTAAGCTCGTGTGTGTGAGAGCGTAAGAGAGGTCGTATCCTCCTTACGGGGATGGTCTTAAGCGTAGATCTGACCCAAGACATCTCATGGATGGTCTAGGTCGAGATCGGACGGTTGGAGGCCGTCGAAAGAATGTTTTTATTTAGCTAACTTTTGATTTCAGCTAGCATCAGTCTACTACCAGCTTGGAGGACTCGACTGCCGTCCATCAGTCGACTACCTGTAGTCAGCATTCAACTGATGCTACCATTAGTCGACTGATGATGGCCATCAATCGACTGATGATCAAGGATCAGCTTCGAGGAGTAAAGGCTTATCACCTCATTTCAAGAGGATTTGTGCTCAAATCTCATTGGCTGAAGTTCCTCTCGAGAAGGGGCTCAAAGGCTATAAAAGGAGGGCCTCTCCTAGGGTTTTCTCATCAATTCTATGTTTCCAAAAGCCTTCGCAACATTGCAACTCTCTGACAACGAAGTGCTACTTCTCCGACGCTCTAGGTTTAAGTGTTTATTTTTTTTCATCGGTATAAGCTTCAATTCATTTTATCTTCTTTATATTATTGTCTCGAAGTTTTTATCGTAACGAGGAGAGGGGGAGTGTCCCTCTACCTCAAGCTTTGTGATTTCTTGTATTCGATCAACTCCTACCTCCAACGAGGAGGAGTTCGTTTAGTGTTTTTCCCTCCGTGTATGGTAAAGGACCACTAGGGCCTTGGAGTAGTAGCCAAAGGCTACGAACCAAGTAAAAAAACCACTTCTCTCTTTTATTTATCATTTATGTTTCTGCTGCATTTAATTGTCTACTCGAATGAATTCGTACGAAAAGTTTTATCGCTATTAACCCCCCCCTCTAGCGATCCGCTCGATCCAACAGGAGTTGCCAGAAAGGTCTACGGAGAATGAGCCTGTCGATCAGGGTTAAACTTCACATAGTGTCGTGGGGTAGTTGGTTATCACATTCATTTATTTCTCGAGCATTCCTGAGAGAGATTGGTAGACTACCCACCCTTAGGTCACAAAGATTGATGGTATCCTTGCCCTCTGGGGGATAAATTAGATGTCACCAAGGAGGTTAGAGGATGTCCATTAGATTTCGACAGCGTTATACTCCTGATAGATTTGTTGGTGCTCGACATGATCGAATTTGACATCATACTTGGCATGCACTGGCTAACAACGTATCATGCCACTATGGATTGCCAGATAAGGGTGGTTATGTTTCATCCTCCTGACCAACCCTTGTGGGATTTCACTGGCACCAGAAACGATGGTATATCGACCATTTTTATGAATCAGTCTCGGAAGGTTTTATCACACGGCTGTCAGGGTTTTCTGATATCATTAATCATCGGCGAGGACAATGGTGACTGTCAAATCTTGGACATTCCTATCGTCCAAGAGTATCCGGATGTCTTTCCAGAGAAGTTACCGGGCCTGCCTCCCAAAAGACAAGTGGAGTTCACAATTGAGTTAATTTCGGGGACGACGCCGGCATCGAAAGCTCCTTATCATATGACTCCGAAAGAGTTGGACGAGCTAAGAGTCCAGCTTTAGGAGCTTTTGGATAGGGATTTTATCCGCCCTAGCGTATCTCCCTGGGGTTCTCCAATTTTCTTAAAGAAGAAAGACGGTTCGATGAGATTATGCATCGACTATAGGCAGTTGAACGTCATCACCATCGAGAATAAATATCCCCTGCCACATATCGAGGACTTGTTTGATCAGCTCAAAGGTACGTCAGTGTATTCTAAGATTGATCTATGGTTCAGATATTATCAGGTAAGGTTCAGAGATTCGGACGTTCTAAAGACAATGTTTCATACCAGATATGGACACTATGAGTTTTTGGTAATGTCATTTGGGCTTACCAATGCTTCGAAAGTATTCATGGACTGAATGAACCATGAATTTATGGATTTCCTAGATCGGTTCATCATTGTCTTTATTGATGACATTCTGGTCTATTCTCATTCCGAAGAGGAACACACGCAGCATCTTCGCCTTGTCCTAGATAGGCTTAGACAGAATCAACTATTGCGAAGTTCAATAAATGCGGATTCTGGTTACCCTTAGTTAGTTTTCTGACACACGTGGTTTCTAGCAAAGGCATTTCAGTTGACCCCCAGAAGATCGAGGCTATTACCAGTTGGGAGCAGCAGAAATCGGTTCAAGAGGTTCGCTGATTTTGGGGCTTAGCTGGATACTACAGACGGTTCATTGAGGATTTCTCGAGTATTGCTAAATTGTTGACACACCTTACCAGGAAGGGTGTGAAGTTCACGTGGTCAGAGGCCTGTGAGACTTGCTTTCAGGAGTTGAAGGAGAAATTGGTGTCAGCACCGATTCTGGTATTGCCATCAGGGGATGATGGTTTCGTCCTTTATATCGATGCATTTCTCTAGGGTTTAGGTGCAGTACTGATGCATCACGGCAGGGTGGTCTCTTATGCTACTTGCCAGTTGAAGGAGCATCAGAAAAACTATCCAGTATATGATCTAGAGTTAGCTTCTATTATCTTTGCCTTGAAGATTTGGAGGCATCATATGTATGGTGTTACGTTTGAGATTGTCCCTAATCATAAGAGTCTCAAATCTTTATTTACGCAGAAGGAACTCAATCTCCGACAGGGGAGATGGATAGAGTTCCTGAAGGATTAGGATTGTACCATTAGCTACCACCGAAGGGAACCTAGATTATTGAGATAAATGCTTAGAAGGTATATATTGGTTCGTTGACTCTAGATTTTAGTGCATGGTGATATGATTACGTTGTTTACGTGGTTTATAGTGTATTTGCACTTGATGCTCTATTTAGTATTGTCTTGACTTCGTACTGCATGACCCCTATAGTTATATGATAGATGGTCATTATGTCATGGTACCATTACAAATTATTTACTGAACCCCATAACTACACTAATGCAGTATAGGACTGACTTGGATCGTCTCCCAATAAACCTAATGGCTCGACATTTATTTTTAAACAGAAGTAAATGAAGGTAGGAAACTTCGCTTCCCACTTCATCTCGGTTGCTTGTTCATGGCGATCCCTTCTACGTCCTTGGATAAAAAAAATTTATCCTTGACAAGGAGGGATTACCCAAGCTACCGTTTCATCGTCGTACTATTCAATTAGAGTGGTCACTTGAACAAACTTGTTGTTCAAGCAACCAACCTCTATTCTACGATTAGCCACGGAATAGACGATGTACGGATCATCGACTTTTGTGTTTGTATTCGGGGTCCAAGTTAATTTAGCCACAAAACAAAACATATAACATGCATATAATTGAAAAACAATTATAGACATAATAAAAAAGAATATAAACAAGCGTTATACCTCTCGATCTTCTATTGTATGTCCTTCCTCCTTTTGGACGTCGTGTGGGTGACGATCTTCCAAAAGTCGAAGCCTCCTAGATCACCAATCTTCCTTTCTTTTCTCGCTCCGAACAAAAGGAAGAATATGAAACAAAACTCTTCTCCTTCCTTTAACCGACCACCAAGCTCTAAGCTTGGTGCTTGCCGTCGGCCAAGGAGAAGAACATGGAGATGTGGGTGCCGGCCAAGAGCTCCAAGGAACAACCCTAGCCCTTGTTTCCACTGGCCAAGGAGAAGAAGAGGAATAGGTTGAGCACCGGCCAAGGTGGAGAAGAGAAGGAAGGGCGTCGGCAACACCTAAGGAAGAAGAAAACCATCCTTAATTGTGGCCGCCCAACACACCTCCAAAACCCTAGCCGCCCACTTCTTCCTTTCTGCCCAAGCCAAGGAAAAAAACCCTAACCTCTCTAATTCATCTACACGCCCAAGCCTTAAGCCCATATTTATAGAGTTAGGCTTAAGCATCCTTTTAATCTCCACTGTCGGTTCTAGGAATTTAATCTCAACCGTTGGATCTAGAGATTTAATCTCAACCGTCGGATCTAGAGATTTAATCTCCACCGTCGGATCTAGAGTTTTGTTTTTCATCATTGGATCTAGGCTCCATGAGGTTTTAATAGGCTACAATAGGGACCATGAGGAGGAGTTGGATCTTGGCCACCCAATGGATCAAACCCACATAAAGTCCGATCCATTAATGATAATTCATTCCACTAGAGGATTATCATTGATCTACCTCACCAACCCCCATAAGTTAATATGGGCTCCATATATTATTTGTACATTTATCTCCCCGTGTTTAAGATCTCGAATGTCCGTCGATTAATTAATTTACTGACAATTAATTAATCAATATCTAACTCCATGAGTAGTACCACTCAACCTTATCATCATGCCGGACCAAGTCCACCTGTAGGGTTTACATGATGAACCTTATGATCTCCTCAAGGGGACATCATCATCCTAATATATAGGACACAGTTTCCTCCTATAATCAATGACACACCATATAAATAATATCATTTCTTAACTTACCGAGCCTATCGATTTACTCTATAAATATCGTCCATTGGTAAATCAAAGAAATGAATACTAAGTATATGTGCCCGTTATTATATCGGGATTAAGAGCATGTACAACATAATATCTGAGGTCCGATTCGATTATGTAGTCAGCAATAAATCGAATCACCTTTAAGTCGGTCCTGCTCAATACACACAAAGTGTACTAGTGTGATTCTATGGTCAAGACAAACCAATACCAAATCACACTACAACCATACCAATGGTTTGTCCAAAGCCATCTCGGTTGTGAGCCTTTACTTATACTCTACAAGGAGCTGATAACATGATCTACTGTGTGACACTACACACCATGTTATCTATAATGTAATGTATTAGACAATATGCATAACCATAAATATGCAAACAATGATCATGTGATTCTTATTTCAAAATAAAGATGTTCATACAAAAGATAGACTTTTCAATATACATCCCAGCAATCTCCCACTTATACTAAAAGACTATGCTGTCCTCAAACTACCATACATCTGATTCCCATTCCCTCCACATGCCTATCAAAAGCTCTCGCCGGAAGGGCCTTAGTGAAAGGATCTGCCAGGTTATCCTCCGATGCAATATTGGCCACAACAACTTCTCCTCTCTTTACGATTTCTCGTATCAGGTGGTACTTGCGCTCTGTGTTTACTTGCCTTATGGTCTCGTGGTTCCTTCAAGTTTACAACCGCACCACTATTATCACAATAAATTATGATAGTTCTGGGAAAATGAGGAATCACATCCAAGTCTATTAAGAAGTTCCTGAGCAATACAGCTTCTTTGGCCTCCTCAGAGGCTGCCACATACTCAGCTTCCATGGTAGAGTCTGCCATGCATTTCTGCTTGACACTCCTCCATACAATGGTTCCACCTCCCAAAGTAAACACAAAACCTGAGGTAGACTTACTGTTGTCCCTATCTGATTGGAAGTCAGAATCTGTGTATCCTATAGGGAGTAATTGGTCCGCCTAGTAAACTAGCATATAATCTCTAGTCCTTCTTAGGTACTTCAATATATGCTTTACTGCAGTCTAATGTCTCTGTCCTGGATTACTCTGATATCTGCTAACCATGCTGATGGCAAAGCAGATATCCGATCTTGTACACAACATAGCATACATGAGGCTTCCTAATATCGAAACATAAGGAACTGCCTTCATCTCCTCTATCTCCTCAGATGTTCTAGGACACATCTCCTTAGATAAAGGAACTCCATGCCTGAAAGGTAGAAAACCTTTCTTGACGTTCTGCATGCTAAAAATGTTAGTGAAAGCCCTAGAGCCAATCATGTGATGATTGTTGTATGGACTTTATTGTATCATATTCCTATTCATAAAGGCATGGTTATTATATTTACTTGTATTGGTGCCAAATAACTAAGTATAATAACGTCCTTGAATAGTAGGTTCTTATCTATATCAATCGATTGGATGAATCGATAATGAGATGATATAGAGAACTCTACTCTTAATCATTCCTAGTCAAGTATTAACATTCAGGGACAATGTTAATGCGTAGAGACTAGCATGTAGGTCAACACGATGACTTGATCTCACAAGTCATGGATATGAGATATCAAGTTGACACATGGGTATGCATTGGAGAATATATACTGAATGACCCACCATGAGAAAGTATCATGAATCGTTATATAAGTGTCATAAACTTTCTCATGTGGCTATTAGTATGACTATTAGTCCTTAGACATGAAGTCACCATGGTTCCCTACATAAGGAGTTGCATACTTTGGCTTCGTCAAACGTCACCCATAAATGGGTGGACTATAAAGGTGATTACTGGGTATGTGACAAATTATGCGGAGGGATGTGAGTGATGTAGATGGAATCTATCCCTCCTATATGACGGGAGAGACATCGTTATTCTTGATAGAGTGAGACCACAAAGTGCATGGTCATGCCCAAATGAGTCAATATGAGATATTGAGCTCATTTGATTAGATGAGTCTACTTAGAGTTCAAGATATAGATTGTACCGAGGATGACACGGTCTATGCCTTAATTGGTCAATCTAGATGTCAAGAATAGAGGGACATTGTCACATATTGTGAGAGTCACAATTGGTAGTTACAAAGGTGATGTTGGAGCTCAACATTCTTGTAACTTGGGTAGCAATGATGTGTTGCTAGATACCGCTCATTGCTTATGTTCCTAAATCAGTTTAGGGACATTGCCAATCTTACAAGAACCTATAGGGTCACACACAAAGGGCAATTAGATGGAGATTAGGTTCATATGATGAACCTGATGGTTTTGCCCGGAAGCTCTGATACCAATTGAAGGGATTTCCCTTGTCGAGTCCGTGAGGGGAAACTTCGCTTCCCCTTCACCTCGGTTGCTTGACCATGGTGATCCCTTCGATGTCCCCGGATTAAAAAATTTAATCCTGGACAAAAGGGATTCCCAAAGCAACCAAGTCATCATCGTGCTATTCGTTTAGAGAGGTCACTTGAAGAAACTAGTTGTTCAAGCGACCATCCTCTATTCAACGAGTAGCCACGGAATAGACGATGTCCGGATCGTCGGTTTTTGTGTTTATACTCGGGATCCCAGTATTATTTAGCCTCTTGGTCTTCTAATGTATGACCCTCCTCCTTTTGGACGTCGTGTGGGCGACGATCCACCAAAAGTCAAAGCTCCTAGATCGCAAAACTTCTTTCCTTGCTTTTCCCAAGCAAGAGGAAGAAGAGAAACAATGTTTTTCTCCTTCAAAAACTCAACCAACAAAGAAATATAGAAGTTCTTGCCGCCGGCCAACTAGAAGGAGAAGAAGATGATGGAAAACTTCCAAGACACCAAGGGAAACCCTATATCTTGTTTCCACCACCTAAGGAGAAGAGAGGGGAGTGTTTTGGGCGCCGGACAAGGGCTAGGAAGGGCTGGAATAGCTGCTGGACGTTGGCCACAAGGCAAGGAAGAAGAAGGAAAACTTGCCTTATTTGGTGCCACCCTTGCTTCCAAACCCTAACCCTAATTCCAATCCTATCTCAACTAGGATTGCCCTATTCTTGCCGCCCAAGCCTTGCTCCCTCTCTATCATCTTCTTCACACCAACCCCATGCCACCTTTTATAGAGTTTAGGGATAAGCCATGAATTAATCTCCACCATTGGTTCTAGGGATTTAATCTCAACCGTCGGATCTAGAGATTTAATCTCAACCGTCGGATCTTAGAGATTTAATCTCTACCAATGGATCTTAGTGTTTTGTTTCTATCCATTGGATCTAAACATCTTGAGGTGTTAATGGGATACATTAGGGACCATGAGGAGGAGTTGGGTCTTGGCCACCCATGGATCAAGCCCACATAAAGTCTGATCCACTAATGATGATTCAATCCACTAAGGGTCCATCATTGATCTACCTCACCAACCCCCATATGACAATATGGGCTCCATATATTATTTGTACATTTTCTCCCCGTGTTTAAGACCTCGAATGTCCGTCGATTAATTAATTTACTAACCATTAATTAATCAACATCTAACTCCTTGAGTAGTACCACTCAACCTTTTCATCATGCCGGACCTAGTCCACCTGCAGGGTTTACATGATGAACCTTATGAGCTCCTCAAGGGGACATCATCATCCTAATATATAGGACACGGTTTCCTCCTATAATCAATGACACACCATATAAATAATATCATCTCCCAACTTACCGAGTCTATCGATTTAATCTATAAATCTCGCCCATTGGTAAATCAAAGAGATGAGTACCAAGTATATGTGCCCGTTATTATATCGGGATTAAGAGCATGTACTAAATAATATCTGAGGTCCGATTCGATTATGTAGTCAGCAATAAATCAAATCACCTCTGTGTCGGTCCTGCTCAATACACACAAAGTGCACTAGTGTGATTCTATGGTCAAGACAAACCAATACCAAATCACACTACAACCATTCCGATGGTTTGTCCAAAGCAATCTCGGTTGTGAGCCTTTACTTATACTTTACAAGGAGCCGATAACATGATCTCCCGTGTGACACCACACACCATGTTATCTACAATGTAACGTATTAGACAATATGCATAAATATATGCAAACAATGATCATGTGATTCTTATTTCAAAAATAAAGATGTTTATAGAAAAGATAGACTTTTCAGTATACATCCCTACAATCTCCCACTTATACTAAAAGACTATGTTGTGCTCTTACTGCCATACATCTGATTCCCCTTCCCTCCACATGCCTATCAAAGCTCTCGCTAGAAGGGCCATAGTGAAAGGGTCTACCAGGTCATCCTCTGATGCAATCTAGGCGACAATAACTTCTACCTCCTTTACGATTTCTCGTATCAGGTGGTACTTGCGCTCTATGTGTTTACTAGCCTTATGGGCTCGTGGTTCCTTCGAGTTTTCAATTGCACCATTATTATCACAATAAATTGTGATAGTTATGGGCAAACCAGGAATCACATCCAAGTCCATCAGGAAGTTCCTGAGCCATATAGCTTCTTTGGCCGCCTCAGAGGCCACCACATACTCAGCTTCCATGGTGGAGTCCGCCATGCACTTTTGCTTGACACTCCTCCATACAATGGCTACACCTCCCAAAGTAAACACAAAACCTGAGGTAGACTTACTATTATCCCTATCAGATTGGAAGTCGGAATCCGTGTAACCCACAGGGAGTAATTGGTCTGCCCGGTAAACCAGCATATAATCCCTAGTCCTTCTCAGGTACTTCAATATATGCTTTACCGTAGTCAATGTCCCTGTCCTGGATTACTCTGATATCTACTGACCATGCCCACAGCAAAGCAGATATCGGGTCTCGTACATAGCATCGCATACATGAGGCTTCTTACTGCCGAAGCATAAGGAACCGCCTTCATCTCCTCTATCTCCTCAGATGATCTAGGACACATCTCCTTAGATAAAGGAACTCCATGCCCGAAAGGTTGAAAACCCTTCTTGGAGTTCTGCATGCTAAAACGATCCAAAATTGTTTCTATGTATGAAGCTTGGGATAAGCACAACATCCTTTTCCTACGATCCCTTAAACCTTGATCCCAAGGATGTGTCCCGCTTCTCCCAAGTCCTTCATATCAAACTGGTTGGACAACCATACCCTTACGTCTGATAACACTCTGATATTGTTGCCAACTACAAAAATATTATCTACGTATAGTACAAGAAATACCACTACGTTTTCGTCACATCTCTTGTATACAAAAGACTCATCCGGACTTTGAATAAATCCATAAGTCTGGATTTACCCCATCAAAGCGGATGTTCCAAGACCTCGAAGCTTGTTTCAATCCATAAATGGACCGATTAAGCTTACATACAAGATGCTCTTTGCCCTTAGCAATGAATCTCTGGTTGCTTCATATAGATGTTCTCCTCAAGACTTCCATTAAGGAAAGCTGTCTTGACATCCATCTGCCACACCTCATAATCCATATGAGCTGCTATGCATAAGAGCTCCCAGTCCTGATTTGAATCCATAGATTCAATCTCAGTATTCATTGCACTTTGCAAAGATGCTGCATCTTTATCTTGGATTGCTTCGTCATATGTCCAGGGATCAGGTTCATGTTCGCCAGGGACCAAATTGAAAGATTCTCCCAAGAACATGAATCTATCAGGCTGTCTCACAACCCTCCCACTACAACGAGGTATCATCTGTGTATCCTCTGTGACACGCGGTGCAGTGACATGTGGTACATCCTCTTGTACCGATGGTACTAAAGAAGTGACTTCCCCTTTTAACTACTCCAGAACAATTTTACTCTTGGGCTTGTGGCTCATCACATAGTCTTCCTCTAGAAATCTGGTGTTCGTGCTAACGATCACCCTCTGATCTCTAGTACTATAAAACAATCCACCCTTCGTTCCTCTATGATAGCCAACGAATAAGCGCACTTCTGTATGAGGTTCCAACTTACCATCATCTGCCTTCAGCACATGTGCTGGACTCCCCATACCCGAATATGTCTTAGACTAGGCTTTCGCCCAGTCCACAACTCTGTGGGAGTAGAAGGCACTGATTTTGATGGACCAAGTTCAGAATGTACACCCCCGTATCTAGAGCATATCCCTAGAACGAATCTGGCAAGTCAGAATAACTCATCATCGATCTAACCATCTCCATAAGAGTCCTATTCCTTCGCTCTGCTACACCGTTCTGCTGGGGTGTGCCAGGTGCAGTCAATTGGGATTGAATCCCAATCTCTGATAAGTAGTTCCTAAACTCTCCCAAGAGGTTGTCACCACCATGATCAGATCGTAGTGTCATCCACATCTTGAATAATCATCTACAAAAGAGACGAAATATTCAAGATTACCTCTTGCCTAGATAGCCATAGGACCACACAAATCAGAATGAACCATTTCTAACACATCTTTGGCTCTATACCCCTTGGCCTTAAAAAGGCCTCTTGGTCATCTTACCCTCCAAGCAAGATTCGTAGGTTGGGAGATCCTCCACCACTAATGAACCCAAAGGTCCATCAGCTATCAACCTTTGAATTCTGCTTAGGTTAATGTGACCAAGCCTAAGAAGACAAAGATATATTTGGTTCATCTTCGAAGGTTCTTTTCTCTTATTGGAATTAGAAGATGAGTTATTAACTTCAATTTGCATCGTGGGAGATTTTGGTTCAAATTTCCTTTCAATGTACCTGAATAGATATTCTCCCTATTCCTTTTTATAACAACTCTGTCATTAAAAGAAATAGAATATCCATCCATAATAATTTAGAAACTGAAACTAAATTCTTTCTAAATAAAGGTACATAAAGGGAATTTTCCAGAACCAAAGTTTTATTATTTTCAAGAGATAAATAAAACTTCTCCCACTGCAATAGCCGCCACCATCATGGCATTGCCCAAGTAAATGGTAATCTCCCCTTCAACTAGTCATCGGGTTTCCTGGAACCCCTGCAAATTGTTGCAGACATGATTAGTGACTCCCGTATCTACTCACCAGGTGCTGGTAGATATCACCGCTAATCATGTTTCAATGACTAGTCCAAAAGATATACCTATGTTCTGTTTTGGATTGGGACAGTCCTTCTTCCAATGTCCATCCTGCTTGCAAGTGAAGTACTTGCCTTTCAGCTTCTTCACTCTTCCCTGAGATCCTCCCACCATCTTTGCTTCACCTTGTTTCTTCTTCTTCTTGCCTTTCGGCTTAGAAGTAGAAACTCTTTTGAGCAATGATGGCTTGAGGACACTCTTCGAAGAGTGCATACTAGCAGATAAGACAATATCTAGATTCTTTTCCAATCAACATTATTTGGGTACAGTAAGTTCATTTCTTTTTGTATCATAGTAAGTGGACTGAAAGTCATTTTTGAAAATCCTAAGAATCACATAGATCATTACTTTAGATTTCAAAAAATTATTGATTCCTCAAACAATAAAATTTCGAAATCAACCAACACCTCAAATCACCGAGAATATCGCATGCCACGATAGTGTGGACGTATACGAATTCTACATTTGTAAGAGGAGGTTTTACCCATTAATTTTATTATCTTGTCAACCTTACTTTTTGACAAATAAAATTAATAGTTGGTTCCTCTTTGGCCCTACAAATAAAAGCAGTGACTCCGATGGGGAGGATACTTTTTATTTGCATCTAAGTGTGCACCATTACACGGTACTAAGGGAATTATTTCGGATTATGTGCCTTACCGATGGGGAAGTACACACGCTCCTAAATAATTTCCTATAACCATTATTTGACCTAGTGATCCGCAAACAAACTCATCCGATGGGAGGAAGGCACTTTCGAGCCGAGCATGCAAGTTTGTTGCATCACATGTCAAATTGTAATGGAGGCCGCGGGAATTAATTAAAATATCCCTCTCCCACTTAGTAAATTGAAAATGAGGAATTTTCAAGCACACACAACATGCTTATTATTACTGTAGATTTCAATAAAAATTATTGATTCCTCAAACAATAAAATTTTGAAATCAACCAACACCTCAAACACCGAGAATATCGCATGCCACGATAGTGTGGACGTATACGAATTCTACATTTGTAAGAGGAGGTTTAACCCATTAATTTTATTATCTTGTCAACCTAACTTTTGACAAGTAAAATTAATAGTTGGTTTCTCTTCGACCCTACAAATAAAAGCAGTGACTCCGATGGGGAGGATACTTATATTTGTATCTAAGTGTTCACCATTACTCGGTACCAAGGTAATTATCTCGGGTTATGTGCCTTGCGATGGGCAAGTACACACGCTCCTTGATAATTTCCTATAACCATATTCGACCTTGTGATCCGCAAACAAACTCATCCGATGGGGAGGAAGGCACTCAGAGCCGACGCGCAAGTTTGTTTGCATCACTTGTCAAATCGTAATGGAGGCCGTGGGAATTTATAAAAATATCCCTCTCCCACTTAGTAATTTGAAATTGAGGAATTTTCCTAGCCTACGACATGCATATCAAACAAAAAGCAATAAATATGAAAAATAAATTATTTTCCAACTATTATGGCTTTTGTCTTCAATATGACTCCTGTCGCATCGCCATCTCGTCCGCTCCTCCTACGCCATGTACGAGCCATCCGGAGATCCGAGCCGTGACTAAATCCTATTTTAATTTACATCCATCGATCCTATACTCCACGAGGGAGTGTACATGAAATCTAGATCGAAAGTAAAATAAAATAAAGAGCGGCTAAACAATGTCGTATTTAATTTACAAAAACTAAATACTAGCCTCGTCAACCCCGAGGATTCAACAAAATAAACATTTACACACATACAATCACATACACACACATGCCATAATAGTCGAATCTTATGCCTGCAACCAAAGAGTTAAACTACGCATATCCTACTATTATCCGGCACATATAATATATGAAAAAGTGCATAAAAATTAACCGAATCCTAAACACATAAAATCAGAAACCTTGGCTCTGATACCAATTGATGGTTTTGCCCGGAAGCTCTGATACCAATTGAAGGGATTTCCCTTGTCGAGTCCGTGAGGGGAAACTTCGCTTCCCCTTCACCTCGGTTGCTTGACCATGGTGATCCCTTCGATGTCCCCGGATTAAAAAATTTAATCCTAGACAAAAGGGATTCCCAAAGCAACCAAGTCATCATCGTGCTTTTCGTTTAGAGAGGTCACTTGAAGAAACTAGTTGTTCAAGCGACCATCCTCTATTCAACGAGTAGCCACGGAATAGACGATGTCCGGATCGCCGGTTTTTATGTTTATACTCGGGATCCCAGTATTATTTAGCCTCTTGGTCTTCTAATGTATGACCCTCCTCCTTTTGGACGTCGTGTGGGCGACGATCCACCAAAAGTCAAAGCTCCTAGATCGCAAAACTTCTTTCCTTGCTTTTCCCAAGCAAGAGGAAGAAGAGAAACAATGTTTTTCTCCTTCAAAAACTCAACCAACAAAGAACTATAGAAGTTCTTGCCACCGGCCAACTAGAAGGAGAAGAAGATGATGGAAAACTTCCAAGACACCAAGGGAAACCCTATATCATGTTTCCACCACCTAAGGAGAAGAGAGGGGAGTGTTTTGGGTGCCGGCCAAGGGCTAGGAAGGGCTGGAATAGCTGCTGGACGTTGGCCACAAGGCAAGGAAGAAGAAGGAAAACTTGCCTTATTTGGTGCCACCCTTGCTTCCAAACCCTAACCCTAATTCCAATCCTATCTCAACTAGGATTGCCCTATTCTTGCCGCCCAAGCCTTTCTCCCTCTCTATCATCTTCTTCACGCCAACCCCATGCCACCTTTTATAGAGTTTAGGGATAAGCCATGAATTAATCTCCTCCATTGGTTCTAGGGATTTAATCTCAACCGTCGGATCTAGAGATTTAATCTCAACCGTCGGATCTTAGAGATTTAATCTCTACCAATGGATCTTAGTGTTTTGTTTCTATCCATTGGATCTAAGCATCTTGAGGTGTTAATTGGATACATTAGGGACCATGAGGAGGAGTTGGGTCTTGGCCACCCATAGATCAAGCCCACATAAAGTCTGATCCACTAATGATGATCCAATCCACTAAAGGTCCATCATTGATCTACCTCACCAACCCCCATATGACAATATGGGCTCCATATATTATTTGTACATTTTCTCCCCGTGTTTAAGATCTCGAATGTCCGTCGATTAATTAATTTACTAACCATTAATTAATCAACATCTAACTCCTTGAGTAGTACCACTCAACCTTTTTATCATGCCGGACCTAGTCCACCTGCAGGGTTTACATGATGAACCTTATGAGCTCCTCAAGGGGACATCATCATCCTAATATATAGGACACGGTTTCCTCCTATAATCAATGACACACCATATAAATAATATCATCTCCCAACTTACTGAGTCTATCGATTTAATCTATAAATCTCGCCCATTGGTAAATCAAAGAGATGAGTACCAAGTATATGTGCCCGTTATTATATCGGGATTAAGAGCATGTACTAAATAATATCTGAGGTCCGTTCGATTATGTAGTCAGCAATAAATCAAATCACCTCTGTGTCGGTCCTGCTCAATACACACAAAGTGCACTAGTGTGATTCTATGGTCAAGACAAACCAATACCAAATCACACTACAACCATTCCGATGGTTTGTCCAAAGCAATCTCGGTTGTGAGCCTTTACTTATACTTTACAAGGAGCCGATAACATGATCTCCCGTGTGACACCACACACCATGTTATCTACAATGTAACGTATTAGACAATATGCATAAATATATGCAAACAATGATCATGTGATTCTTATTTCAAAAATAAAGATGTTTATAGAAAAGATAGACTTTTCAGTATACATCCCTACAGAACCATGAGGATTAGGTTCATGGGATGGACCAAATTGGATTAAGAGTAATCCAAATTAGACTAATTGAGTTAGACTCAAGTTGATTCAAGTGTTGAATGAGTCTAATTTAGATTTGATTCATCAAATCAATTTAAATTAATGAATAGAGATTCATTAAATTAAATTGACTTTAATCAAATGGTTGGATTTGATCAACCATGGGAGATAAGAGGTCAAGTTTGACTTGACTTGAGAGGGAAGATGAAAGGTCAAGTTTGACTTGACCAAATGTCATGTCATGATGATGACTTGGCATGACTGGCCAATGATGATACTCCACATCATCATGGACCTATCATGTGGTGCCACCTCATGAGGGAGACCAAGAGCCATTGCCTCTCGGAGTTACATGCATGCATTTAACCCAACCCCCCCCCCCCTCCCAAAAATGTAGTGGCCGACCACTTGATTTGAATTAGATGCGAATTCATTTTTTGGTGTAACTCCATCTTCTTCCTCCTTGGATCACCCTCTCAAGCTCTCCCAAGCCTCATCTTGGACGAAATTCCTAAAGGGTGCTAGCACACTCTAAGGTATTTTTCTCCACCATTTGTCCGTGTGGATACCAATAGAGGAGTGTTCACTTGACACTCTTGAGTTCCGGCGAAACGTTTGGATGAGCGGGATAAGCGAAGGGCATCGCTACGAGGGTAATACTCTCACTTTCTAGATCTAAGGTAGATCTAGGTTTACTTAGCACATACATGTTTTCATTTTAATATATCTTCACACGGATCGGTGGCCGGACTTCCGGGGTTTCTACAACGCAAAAAGCGGTTTTTGTGGCTTGGAAAGTCCAATAGTGGTATTAGAGCCATGTGCGAAGTGTTAGGGCAATCTCTTGCCATGATTAGGTTTTGATGTGTGTGGCAAAGGGTTTAAGTTAGTTTGTTATGTTGATTTGATATGTGCGTTGAAGTCGTGCAAGACTTAGTAATTCGCACATGGAGCCATGGCGAGTTTCACATCTCATTACTCGGTCCTTGAGTCGGTGAAGGATTGCTTTGTGGAAGCCGTGCGCTTGGAGCATCCGAGGGACCACCGGACGAGGAGCTTGGAGTGAAGCCGGAGGAAGTAGACTTCGAGGCAAGAGACGCGAAGGAGCATTGCATAGTCGTGCGCCTGATGCTGCCGAGGGACGTGGCCACGAACGAAGAGAACTTCGAAGGCGAGGGACTCCAAGGGATGAGAGTGAACGAATGTAACCCGGGAAGGGGTAGTAGCTCGTAGGTGAAACTTGGCCATTTGGCTAAGTGTCGGATGGGATTTCCCGACACCAGTCGACTGCCATGGAAACGGTCAGTTGGCTGCTCTGAGTCGATGGTTCGATCGACTGGTCTAATATAGTCGACTGCCGGAAATGGTCAGTCGACTGATGGCTTGATCAGTCGACTGCCAAGGGATGGCAGTCGACTAATGGCACTGTGCACGAGCACAGAATGGAGTCGACCTCGTTAAGGACTCGACTGATCGAGCACCAGTCGACTGATGCCAATACCATTGGATGGAATCCAACATGGAAAGCGGTCGTTATTAGGCAACGGCTACGGGATCAGTCGACTGATCGAGGGCATCAGTCGACTGATCCTTATTGGAATGTATACTGAAAGTCTAGCTCTTTTTGTATGAACATTTTATTTTGGAATAAGAATCACATGATCATTGTTTGCACTTTATATATTTACTATATATGTGTGCAAATTGTCTAATATTTTACATTGTAGATAACATGGTGCTTGGTGTGGCACAGAAGATCATGTTATCAGTCCCTTATAAAATATAAGTAGAGGCTCACGACCAAGATGGTTTTGGACAAACCATTGGCATGGTTGTAGTGTAGCTTGGTATTGTTTTGTCTTGAACATAAAGTTACACTAGTACACTTAGGTGTATTGAGCAGGACCGACATAGAGATGATTCAATTTAGTACTGACTACATAATTGAATCAGACCTCGGATATTATGTTGTACATGATCTTAATCCTAATATAATAACGGGCACATGTACTTAGTATTTATTTCTTTGATTTACCAGAGGGTGAGATTTAGATGGATTAAATCAATATGCCCGGTAAGTTGGGAAATGATATTATTTACATAGTTTGCCATTGATTATAGGAGGAAACCGTGTCCTATATATTAGGTTGATGATGTCCCCTTGAGGAGCTCATAAAGTTCATCATGTAAACCCAGCTGGTTGACTTAGGCAACATGATGATAAGGTTGAGTGGTACTACTCGAGGAATTAGATGTTAATTAATTGATGGTCAGTAAATCAATTAATTGACAGACATTCGATATCTTAAACACGGGGAGATTAATGTACGAATAATATATGGAGCCCATATTAATTTATGGGGGTTGGTGAGGTAGTTCAATGATGATCCTCTAGTGGAATGGAACATCATTGATGGATCAAGTTTGTGTGGTTCCAATCCATCGGGTGGCCAAGATCCAACTCCTCCTTATGGTCCCTGTCGTAGCCTAATATAATCCTTGTGAAGTCTAGATCCAAGAATGTAAAACAAAACCTAGAACCAACGGTTGGGATTAAATCCCTAGATCCGATGGTTAGGATGAAACCCTAGAACCAACGGTTGGGATTAAAATAACTAGATCTGATGGTTAGGATGAATCCCTAGAATCGACGGTTGGGATTAAATTCCTAGATCCGACGGTTGGGATAAAACCCTAGATCCGACGGTTGGAATGAAACCCTAGATCCGACGGTTGGGATGAAATCCTAGATCCTACGGTTGGGATGAAACCCTAGATCCGACGGTTGGGATAAAACCCTAGATCCAACTGTGGAGATTAAATCCCTAGATCCGACGGTAGATATTAAAGGAGTCTTAAGCCCAATTCTATAAATAGGGGGCTTAGGCTTGGGCGGCAAGAGATAATTGGATTGGAATTAGGGTTTGGCTCTTCTCAAAGTGGGCGGCTAGGGTTTGGAGCAAAAGTGGGCGGCAACCATCTTCCTTCTCCTTGTTGCCGGCGCCCATCTTCCTCCATCAAGACTTGGCCGGCGCCCATTCTCAAGGCCTCTCTCTTATTCCTTGGCCGGCGGTTCTCCTTCCATTGGTGGCCAGTGCTCTTACTCCTCCCTTTCTCCTTGGTGGCCGGCGGCAACCCCTCTTCAAGTTGGCCGGCGATTCATCCACTTGCTCCTTGGCCGGTGGTTGCACCAAATTCCCTAATTTGGTGGCCGGTTCTAGAAAGGATAGGTATTTGTTGGTTCTTCTCTTTGTTCACAGCGGACAAGGAAGGGAAGAACGCGATCTAGAAGGCTTCTACTCGTGGAGGATCTTCGTCCACACGTTGTCCACGAGAAGGATAGGACATACGGTAGAAGATCGTAAGGTATAAAGTTTTTTTTAACTTTATTTACAGATCTGATCATGCTCTTTTATGTTTTGATTATACATGTATGCGTATGAATATATATTGTATAATCATGGACCCCGAAGACAAACACAAAAATCGGCGATCCGTCCGTCGTCTCTTCCGCGGCTAACCAACTAGAAGAGTTTATGTTGCTTGAACAACTAGTTTGTTCAAGCGACCACTCAAGTTATTAGCACGACGATGAAATGGTTGTGCTAAGGAAGCTCATCTCATCCGGATTAATTCTTTCATTAGTGAAAATTTTAATCCGGGGACATGGGAGCCAATGAGCCTCTGGAGCAACGACCTACAATTGGTATCAGAGCCACGGTTTCCGGTTTTGTGTGTTTAGGATTCGGTTAATTTTTATGCACTTATTCATATATTATATGTGCCGGATAATAGTAGGATATGCGTAGTTTAACTCTTTTGTTGCAGGCATAAGATCCGACTATTATGGCCATATGTGTGTATGTGATTGGATGTGTGTAAATATTTATTATTTGAATCCTCGGGGTTGACGAGGCTAGATTAGTATTTAATTTTTGTAATTAAATACGACATTGTTTAGCCGCTCATTTTAGTTTACTTTCGATCTAGATTATTTGTACACTTCTTCGTGGAGTATA
Source organism: Wurfbainia villosa (assembly GCA_025175895.1). Lineage (NCBI taxonomy): Eukaryota > Viridiplantae > Streptophyta > Magnoliopsida > Zingiberales > Zingiberaceae > Wurfbainia > Wurfbainia villosa. The sequence continues at coordinate 122,323,425 of CM045990.1, forward strand.
GGATCGATGGATGTAAATTAAAATAGTTTTATCTCGGCTCGGATCTCTTTGGTGACTTGCGCACGGGAAAAGATGGAGCGGACGAGGTGGCGACACGACGGGATGCGTATTGGAGGACAATGCCATAATAGTTGGAAAAATTCTGTTTTTTCCATATTTATTGCTTATTTGTTTTATATGCATGTTGTGTATGCTTTAAAATTCCTCAATTTCAATTTACTAAGTGGGAGAGGGAAATTTTAATTAATTCCCGCAGCCTCCATTACAATTTGACGTGTGATGCAAACAAACTTGTGTGTTGGCTCTGAGTGCCTTCCTCCCTGCGGACGGGTTTGTTTGCGGATCACTAGGTCAAATAATGGTTATAGGAAATTATCTAGGAGCATGTGTACTTCCACAGCGGTAAGGCACATAATCCAAAATAATTCCCTTAGTATCGTATAATGGTGCACACTTAGATGCAAATAAAAGTATCCTCCCCATCGGAGTTACTGCTTTTATTTGTAGGGCCAAAGAGGAACCAACTATTAATTTTATTTGTCAAAAAATAAGGTTGACAAGACAATAAAATTAATGGGTAAAACCTCCTCTTACAAATGTAGAATTCGTATACGTCCACACAGCGTGGCATGCGATATTCTCGGTGATTTGAGGTGTTGGTTGATTTCGGGATTTTATTGTTTTGAGGAATCAATAATATTTGAAATCTAATATTTTGATCATTGTGATTTTTAGGATTTTCAAATGGCTTTCAACCCACTTGCTGTGATTTTAAAAGAAAATAAGCTTACTGGACCAAACTACATTGATTGAAAAAGAAATCTGGATATTGTCTTAACTGCGGAGGAGTACAAATTTGTACTCTTCGAGGTCTGTCCTCCTAAGCCCTCCGATGACTCTAATGAAAAGGAGAAAGAACGTTATAAGAAATGGGTCAAGGCAGATGAGATGGCGCGGTGTTACATTTTGACATCTATGTCAAATGTGCTGCAACATCAGCATCAGGCCATAGCCACACCTTATGACATGATGTTCAATCTCAATGAACTTTTCGGAAATCAGAGTAGGGAGGCTAGACAGGAGGCAATGAGAAACTTGATGACGACCACCATGATCGAGGGAACACCCGTTAGGGATCATGTTCTCAAGATGATGGCTCATCTTAATGAGATGGAAGTCCTCGGAGCTGAGATCGATGGGGAAACCCAATTCGATATCATTCTCCAGTCTCTGCCTAGAAGTTTTGAGCAGTTTCACCTCAATTACAACATGAACAAAAGGTTATATTCGTTGGCGGAGCTTCTGACAGAACTCCAGGCGACAGAGGGGCTTTTTCATCAGAGTGCTCAAGCCATGGTCGCTCAGAAGGTTTCTTCCTCTAAACCGAAAGGTAAGAAGAAGAAGAAGCAAGGTGGGGCAAAGAAGGTGGCAGTGGGACCTCAGGCAGGAGTGAAGAAGTCGAAAGGCAAGTGCTTCACTTGCAAGCAGACTGGACATTGGAAGGCGGACTATCCTCGCCGAAAGAACAAAGGTATATCTTCTTGTTTAGTTGTTGAAACATGTTTAGCGGTGTTATCTACCAGTTCCTGGTGTGTAGATACAGGAGCCACTGATCATGTCTGCAATACTTTGCAGGGGTTCCAGGAAACCCGACGACTAGCTGAGGGAGAGATTACCGTCTTCATGGGCAATGCTTCAAAGGTGGCGGCTATTGCAGTGGGAGATGTTTATTTATCTTTTGATAGGAATAAAGTTTTGGTTTTGAGAAATTGTCTTTATGTACCTACTTTTAGAAAGAATTTAATTTCAGTTTTTAAATTGTTTATGGATGGATATTCTATTTCTTTCAATGACAAAGTGGTTATAAAAAGGAATAGGGAGATTATCTGTTCTGGTACATTGGTTGGCAATTTATATACTCTTGAACCGAAAAATCCCACGATGCATATAGAAGTAAATAACTCATCTTCTAAATCTAATAAGAGAAAACAACCTTCGTAAATGAACCAAACATATCTTTAGCATCTAAGGCTTGGTCATATTAACCTAAGTAGAATTCAAAGGTTGATAGCTGATGGACCTTTGGGTTCATTAGTGGTGGAGGATCTCCCAACCTGTGAATCTTGCTTGGAAGGTAAAATGACCAAGAGGCATTTCAAGGCCAAGGGGTATAGAGCCAAAGATGTGTTAGAATTGGTTCATTCTGATTTGTGCGGTCCTATGTCTATCTAGGCAAGAGGTGATTTTGAATATTTCGTCTCTTTTATAGACGATTATTCAAGATATAGATACATTTACTTGATGCGCCAAGAAGTCCAATGCTTTGACAAGTTCAAAGAATTCAAGGTCATGTGGAGAACCGCCAAGGTAAAAGTATCAAGACATTACGATCCGATCGTGGTGGCGAGTACCTCTTGGGAGAGTTTAGGAGTTACTTATCGAGGTCCGGGATTCAATCCTAATTGTTCGCACCGCACACCCTAGCAGTAATGGTGTAGCGGAGCGAAGGAATAGGACTCTTATGGAGATGGTCGATCGATGATGAGTTATTCGAAAGTTACCCGCTTTGTTCTCGGGGTATGCTCGGATACACAATGTACACATTCTCGAACTTGGTTCCATCTAAATCGCACCTTCTACCTCAGAGAATTGTGGATCGAAAGCCTAGTCTAAGACATATTCGGATATGGGGAGAGTCCAAAGACATGTGTCAAGGTCGATGTCTAAGTTGGAACCTCGCATGTAAGTGTGCATGTTTGTTGGCTACCCTAAGGGAACGAAGGTGGTTTGTTTTATAATCCTAGAGATCAGGTGATCGTGTACGAACGCCGATTTCTAGAGGAGGATTATGTGAATGAACCACAAGCCCAAGAGTAGGATTGTTCTTGAGGAGTCAGTGGAAGTCCCGACTTCAGCATCACCAGACAAGAGGAGACACCACAAGTCATCGCACCGCTGTCACAGAGCATACACAGAGGCACCTCGTCAGAGTGGGAGGGTTGTTAGACAACCCAAGAGATTCATGTTTTTGGGAGAGTCTTCGACTTAGTCCCCGTGAACATGAACCCGATCCTCGACATATGATTTAGGCACTCCAAGATAGAGATGCGATCTTGGCAAAGTGCGATGAATTCAGAGATAGAATCTATGGATTCTAATCAGTCCGAGCTAGTAGAGCCACCCGATGGTGTAAAAACCATTGGATGCAAGTGGATCTACAAGAGAAAGAGAGGAGTAGACGGGAAGGTTGAGACCTTCAAAGCTAGGCTTGTTGCGAAAGGGTATACTCAGAAAGAGGGTATCGATTATGAGGAGACCTTTTCGCCGATAGCTATGCTTAAGTCTATCCGAATTCTTTTATCTATAGCTGCTCATATGGATTATGAGATTTGGCAGATGGATGTCAAGACAGCTTTCCTTAACGGAAGTCTTGAGGAGAACATCTATATGCGGCAACCAGAGGGATTCATTGCTAAAGGCAAAGAGCATCTTGTATGTAAGCTTAATCGGTCCATTTATGGATTGAAGCAAGCTTCTAGATCTTAGAACATCCGCTTTGATGAGGTAATCCAGTCATATGGATTTATTCAAAGTATAGATGAGCCTTGTGTATACAAGAGATGTGACGGAAACGTAGTGGTGTTTCTTGTACTATACGTAGATGACATTTTGTTAGTTGGCAACAATATCAAAGTGTTATCAGACGTAAGGGTATGGTTGTCAAAACAGTTTGATATGAAGGACTTGGGAGAAGTGGAACACATCCTTGGGATCAAAGTTATAAGGGATCGCAAGAAAAGGATGTTGTGCTTGTCTCAAGCTTCATACATTGACACTATCCTTGCTCGTTTTAGCATGCAGAACTCCAAGAAAGGTTTTCTACCTTTTAGGCATGGAGTCCCTTTATCTAAAGAGATGTGTTCCAAAACATCAAAGGAGATAGAGGACATGAAGGTGGTTCCTTATGCTTCGGTAGTAGGAAGCCTTATGTATGCTATGCTATGTACGAGAGCGGATATCCGCTACGCGGGCATGGTTAGCGACATATCGAGTAATCGACAGGACATTGACCGCAGTAAAGCATATATTGAAGTACCGAGAAGGACTAGGATTATATGGTTTACGGGCAGATCAATTAGTCCTCGTGGGTTACACGGATTCGATTTCCAATCGATAGGGACAAGAGTAAGTCTACCTCTGGGGTTTGTGTTTACTTTGGAGGTGGAGCCATAGTATGGAGGAGTGTCAAGGTAAATGCGTGGCGGACTCTACCATGGAAGTCGAGTATGTGGAAGCCTCGAGGCGCCTAAGGAAGTCAGATGGCTCAGAAGAACTTGATGGACTTGGATGTGATTCCCGGTTTGCCCGTAACTATCACAATTTATTGTGATAACAAGTGGTGCAAATGGTAAACTCAAGGAACCACGAGCCCATAAGGCAGTAAACACATAGAGCGCAAGTACCACCTTATACGAGAGATCGTAAAGCGAGGAGAAGTTGTCGCCGCCAAGATTGCATCGAGGATAACCCGCGGATCCATTCACTAAGGCCCTTCCAAAAAAGCGTTTGATAGGCATGGGGAGGACATGGGGATCAGATGTATGGCAGAGTGATGATGGCATAGTCTTTTAGTATAAGTGGGAGATTGTTGGAATGTATACTGAAAGCCTAGCTCTTTTTGTATGAACATTTTATTTTGAAATAAGAATCACATGATCATAGTTTGCACTTTATATATTTATTATATGTGTGCATATTGTCTAATACTTAACAATGTAGATAACATGGTGCTTGTGTGGCATGTAAAGATCATGTTATCAGTCCCTTGTAAAATATAAGTAGAGGCTCACAACCAAGATGGTTTTGGACAAACCATTGGCATGGTTGTAGTGTAGCTTGGTATTGTTTTGTCTTGAACATAGAGTTACACTAGTACACTTAGGTGTATTGAGCAGGACTGACATAGAGGTGATTCAATTTAGTACTGACTACATAATTGAATCGGACCTCGGATATTATGTTGTACATGCTCTTAATCCCGATATAATAACGAGCACATATACTTAGTATTTATTTCTTTGATTTACCAGAGGGTGAGATTTAGATGGATTAAATCAATATGCCCTTGAAGTTGGGAAATGATATTATTTACATGGTGTGCTGATTATAGGAGGAAACCGTGTCCTATATATTAGGTTGATGATGTCCCCTTGAGGAGCTCATAAAGTTCATCATGTAAACCCAGCTGGTTTACTTAGTCAACATGATGATATGGTTGAGTGGTACTACTCGAGGAATTAGATGTTAATTAATTGATGGTCAGTAAATCAATTAATTGACGGACATTCGATATCTTAAACACGGGGAGATTAATGTACGAATAATATATGGAGCCCATATTAATTTATGGGGTTGGTGAGGTAGTTCAATGATGATCCTCTAGTGGAATGGAACATCATTGATGGATCAAGTTTGTGTGGTTCCGATCCATCAGGTGGCCAAGATCCAACTCCTCCTTATGGTCCCTATCGTAGCCTAATATAATCCTTGTGAAGTCTAGATCCAAGAATGTAAAACAAAACCTAGAACCAACGGTTGGGATTAAATCCCTAGATCCGATGGTTAGGATGAAACCCTAGAACCAACGGTTGGGATTAAAATCCCTAGATTCGATGGTTAGGATGAATCCCTAGAATCGACGGTTGGGATTAAATCCCTAGATCCGATGGTTGGGATAAAACCCTAGATCCAATGGTTGGGATGAAAGCCTAGATCCGACGGTTGGGATGAAATCCTAGATCCGACGGTTGGGATGAAACCCTAGATCCGACGGTTGGAATAAAACCCTAGATCCAACGGTGGAGATTAAATCCCTAGATCCGACGGTAGATATTAAAGGAGGCTTAAGCCCAATTCTATAAATAGGGGGCTTAGGCTTGGGCGGCAAGAGATAATTGGATTGGAATTAGGGTTTGGCTCTTCTCAAAGTGGGCGGCTAGGGTTTGGAGCAAAAGTGGGCGGCAACCATCTTCCTTCTCCTTGTTGCCGGCGCCCATCTTCCTCCATCAAGACTTGGCCGGCGCCCATTCTCAAGGCCTCTCTCTTATTCCTTGGCCGGCGGTTCTCCTTCCATTGGTGGCCGGTGCTCTTCCTCCTCCCTTTCTCCTTGGTGGCCGGCGGCAACCCCTCTTCAAGTTGGCCGGCGCTTCATCCACTTGCTCCTTGGCCGGCGGTTGCACCAAATTCCCTAATTTGGTGGCCGGTTCTAGAAAGGATAGGTATTTGTTGGTTCTTCTCTTTGTTCGCAGCGGACAAGGAAGGGAAGAACGCGATCTAGAAGGCTTCTACTCGTGGAGGATCTTCGTCCACACGTCGTCCACGAGAAGGATAGGACATACGGTAGAAGATCGTAAGGTATAAAGTTTTTTTTAACTTTATTTACAGATCTGATCATGTTCTTTTATGTTTTGATTATACATGTATGCGTATGAATATATATTGTATAATCATGGACCCCGAAGACAAACACAAAAACCGGCGATCTGTCCGTCGTCTCTTCCGCGGCTAACCAACTAGAAGAGTTGTGTTGCTTGAACAACTAGTTTGTTCAAGCGACCACTCAAGTTGTTAGCACGACGACGAAATGGTTGTGCTAAGGAAGCTCATCCCATCCGGATTAATTCTTTCATTAGTGAAAATTTTAATCCGGGGACATGGGAGACAATGAGCCTCTGAAGCAACGACCTACAATCCTGTGTCAACGGGAAGAAACCCTCTTCCTCTATAAAACGAAAGGGGATGGAGCTTTGGGAGGCTAATGCTTATGCTCTAATACTCTCCCAAAGTTCCCTAAAGCTTTCCATCCTCTTACTTGAGATTATTTCCATTATATTTGTAAGAGGAGTGTTTTTGTAAAGAGGTTACCTCCACCTAGCTTTGTGCAAAGGAAAGATCTAGCAGATAGATTGTGGAGTGATTCACCGTGGACGAATCGGACCGTGGATTAGCGGCGTAGCCGTGAACCACGTTACATCTCGGTGTTTGTATTGTTTGTTTATCTTTTGCTTTGTCTTTATTTATATTTGCATATTCCGCTTGCGCTAATGTTTTGTAGACGAACAAATTATGACATCCAACAAACGAGGGCTATTCACCCCCCTCTAGCCGGCCGTTTCGATCCCCAACAAGTGGTATCATAGCCAAGGTCGCTCTTCAAGGACTAACCGCCGCGAGAGCACTACAAAAAGATGGCCGGCTCAAACATTCATCCACTGAAGTTCGAAGGGGAATTCGCTTGGTGGAAGAAGAGAATGGAGGTATTCTTCGAAACCGATTTTGAAATCCTTTTAATAATGGAAAACAGTTTCGAGTTGCCTAGGAACAAAGATGGGGAGCCATTGGAAAAATCGAGATGGAGCAAAAGACAAAGAGAGGAGTATTTGGCAAATTCAAAGGCCAAGCACCACCTATACAATGTACTCCCTCAACAAGAAGTCAACCGGATAGGAGAGTGTGCTAGCGCCAAGGAAATGTGGGAGAAATTATTAGAGTTCCATGAAGGCACATCCGAGGCAAAGCTAGAAAGGAGAGATGTCCTTCGCTCCCAATTGTCCAATATCAAACTTGAAAAGGGAGAGAAGGTAAAATCCCTACAATCTAGATTTAAGGAAATTCTAACCGGGTTGACAAGTGTAGGTGAAAAGCTCTCCAACCGGGATATGGTAATGAAGGTCATAGATGCCTTTCCCCGGTCCTCAAAGTGGAGCTCCATGGTGGACTCCTTCTATATCTCGAAGAATTTAGAAGTGAGCACCTTGGAGGAGTTCTTCTCAACAATGGAACTCCACGAAACGAGGCTTGAAGGAATACAAGAAGAGCCAAGAATCCAACCTTCAAGAGGAGTATCTTTGATAGCAAACAAGGGGAAGAAGAAGATAGAGATCCCCTCCTCCTCCGATGATGAAGCCTCTTCCTCCTCCTCCATGGATAGCACGGAAGAAGCGTATATGGTAAGGAGGGTAAGACGTGCTTTAAAAGGTTTTCATTTTAATAAATCTAATGATAGGAGGAGAAGAACAAGGGAGAAGGTCATATGCTACAATTGCCAAGGAGAGGGGCACATAAGGGACAATTGTCCTCTACTAAACAAGAGCAAAGAAGAGAGGAAGAAGAAAGAAGAAAAGAAAAATAAAAAGGGGAGTAAAAAGAAGGAAGAAGAAAAGAAGGTCAAGGAAAAAGGAAAGGCCATGGCTCTCAAAGCAAAGACATGGGATGACCTTGCTTCCTCTTCCTCATCCGATGAAGAAGAGCATGTCTACTCCAACCTTGCATTGATGGCTTTCGATGACTTGGATTGCTCCTCCACCGAAAATGAAGAATCAAGCTCAAGTGGAGAGAGATCAAGTGAAGGGGGAGCCTCTACATCCTCCTCATCCGAAGAAGAAGAAGAGGACATGGAAACTATGGTAACGAATCTAACTCCTAAGAAAATAGTTTCCATGGTTTCTAGCTTAACTAGGGATTTATTTAGAGCTAAGAAGAAGAACAAAAGCATGCTAGATCAAATTAAGGATTTAGAAAATAAGCTAGAAAAAGCATGCTTAAATGATAATATTTCTTCTAGCTTAAATGATGCATGCTCACATGATAACTATATGCCTTTTGATGTTAATGATGCATGCATAGAGGAAAATAGGGCTTTAAGAGAGAAAGTAGATTATTTAACCAAAGCCCTAGAAAAGTTTACAATTGGCTCAAACACCTTGAACATGATTATAGGGAGCCAAAGAGCTAGCTTCAACAAGAAAGGCCTAGGTTATAAAGAAAAGAAAAATGAAAAGGCCTATAAATGCCTAATTGCTAGAGGACAAGATAAGAAGAAAGTAATAGCTAGGAAATGGATTCTTAAGGAGTATCTAGTGAACCCCATAGGCAAGAACTTATTTTGGGTTCCAAAATCCATCCTTAAGGGTTAGAAAACCCCTAGGGTAGTCAACGATATGCAATTGACCTATATCATATTTTGGTTGACTTAGGATGGCGGGACAACATTTTGAAATAGTGTTAGGTGATGATAACGTGCCTATAAATAGTTAATAATGCTTAAATCATGATGATTAATGTAATTGCTATGTATGTTTGCAATCATGATTTATGATTTTGAAATTTGGCACATCATCATGAGAAATAGGGTTAAATCATGTTTTAGGTGATACTTTGTTTATTATCATGACATAATACCTAATGGATAATAACAATTCAATGAATACATGTGTTTCATGATCATAATGTGAAATTAGTTCATATATGTCATTATGATCATGTGGATTGTTAGGGTGATACTTAACCTTGATAGAATTGCATGAATATAATGGTTAAGTATATACAAATACCCTCTAGGATACATCTCACACTCACTATAGGCTACCATGATTGAAAACTTAGCATGAGTGAGATGTTAGGATGATACAAATGTCCACTAATGCCTATGGCATTTAGATGGTCATTTAAAGTATCAAAATAGCAATAATAGACCAATCATGGGGAAGGCTTATGTTTAATTCATAGACATATTGCCCAAAGATCATGGTTAGATATTTCATATGTTTTCAAAACAATTTCTTAATCTAAAATCTATGTATTCATGTTTTGAAACAATTGGAACCAAAACTAGGTGGTAAACTTGATACTCACATGATCAAAAATCTAGTGGTTTTTAAACCTTTTGGATTTTTGACAAATACATGAAAATATAATGATTTTTCATGAAAAACTACTTTTCATTGATAGATATACTTACAAGAAATATGTTCCCCAACTTTCATGATTTTTCGAATTTTTTGGAATTTTTAATGCATTTCTGAAATTCGATCCGAAAATCAGAAAGTTCTGAAATTCGCGTGCCAGTCGACTGGTAGTCTAAACCAGTCGACTAGTGGCTTGAAAATCAGACTAGTTAAGGCCGAATTCAGGTTTTAGACTAATTTTTGGTATTTTCCTTATATTATACTTGATGTCATGAGTTTATAACTTAGTGTTAATCTTTTTGATGGTGTCAAAGGGGGAGAAATGATTATGTTTAAGTAAATTATGATAGGGGGAGAGAGAGTTTCATGGATTAAGGGGGAGTTGCATGTTGCTATATCATATTTATGTTTACATGCTTTCTTACCTTAGAAATTTTTGTCAAATGTTTTTACCTAACTTAAACGGATTGCCACACATCAAAAAGGGGGAGATTGTTAGGGCAATCTCTTGCCATGATTAGGTTTTGATGTGTGTGGCAAAGGGTTTAAGTTAGTTTGTTATGTTGATTTGATATGTGCGTTGAAGTCGTGCAAGACTTAGTAATTCGCACATGGAGCCATGGCGAGTTTCACATCTCATGACTCGGTCCTTGAGTCGGTGAAGGATTGCTTTGCGGAAGCCGTGCGCTTGGAGCATCCGAGGGACCGCCGAACGAGGAGCATGGAGTGAAGTCGGAGGAAGTAGACTTCGAGGCAAGAGACGCGAAGGAGCATTGCAGAGCCATGCGCCTGATGCTGCCGAGGGACGTGGCCGCGAACGAAGAGAACTTCGAAGGCGAGGGACTCCGAGGGATGAGAGTGAGCGAATGTAACCCGGGAAGGGGTAGTAGCTCGTAGGTGAAACTTGGCTATTTGGCTAAGTGTCGGATGGGATTTCCCGACACCAGTCGACTGCCACAGAAACAGTCAGTCGACTGCTTTGAGTCGATGGTTCGATCGACTGGTCTAATATGGTTGGATCAAGTTGATCACCGACTACGAACGGTCACGATCGATGGCTTGATCGATCGCTACCAAGGACGATAGTCGATCGATGGCACCGCCGCACACTGTAATGGAGTCGACCTCATTGAGGACTCGATTGATCGAGCACCAGTCGACTAATGGTAATATCACCAATCGAATGCACATCTGGATGGAATCCAACGTGAAAGCGCCATTATTGGGCAGCGGCACGGATCACCGATCGATCGAGGCATCATCGACTGATCCTGTGTCAACGGGAAGAAACCCTCTTCCTCTATAAAAAGGAAGGGGATGGAGCTTTGGGAGGCTAATGCTTATGCTCTAATACTCTCCAAAAGTTCCCTAAAGCTTTCCATCCTCTTACTAGAGATTATTTCCATTATATTTGTAAGAGGAGTGTTTTTGTAAAGAGGTTACCTCCACCTAGCTTTGTGCAAAGGAGAGATCTAGCGGATAGATTACGGAGTGATTCACCGTGGACGAATCGGACCGTGGATTAGCGGCGTAGCCGTGAACCACGTTACATCTCGGTGTTTGTATTGTTTGTTTATCTTTTGCTTTGTCTTTATTTATATTTGCATATTCCGCTTGCGCTAACGTTTTGTAGACGAACGAATTACGACATCCAACAAACGAGGGCTATTCACCCCCCTCTAGCAGACCGTTTCGATCCCCAACACGAACCATGTATGTGTTTCATTTTTGTAGTTTTTATATTAGATATAAAAATTACAGATTTTTATGTTTCTGTAAATTTCCTATTTTTATCGAATTTTTTGGTATTTTTCTCGAAGAGTCGAAGCAACGAGTGTTGGGACACTTGTAGGCTTCAACCTTCGAGAAAAACTCTCCGAAACGGCGAGTTCTCGCTTTAGGTTTTTGGGACAGCGACTTAAGTTGTTGTAAGATCATAGTAGGGACACTCACAAAGTTTATTTTGCGAGTAGGGGCGTTGCCCCTATCCCCGAATGGGGCCTTGTCCCGCGATCGCGCCCGGAAACCTCTTAGCGGGACCGTTACGGAGAGGTGACTCATAAAATTGAAAAAGAAATAGGAAAAATTATAGAAATTTTCTGTAAAAATACATAATTTATAATTATGTATAATTATGTGATTGTCATGGCCCAAGAACCCCAATATGATTGGATGATTATGTGTTGTAATTCATAATACGGCCTGCATGCCTTTTTTGTGGTTGTGCATGTTGTATAGTGTATGCGACCTGCGCGTCGTACCTTTTCTTTTTAAATTCTAGTTGTAAATAGTTTTAGACTCGAATGTAACTCGAGTTTCATATTTGTAATGTACAAAATGGAGCAGTGGAAAGTCCACTTGTAGATGGAGTTACGAGAAGGGTGCCGACGACACATGGCGGTCAAAGGAAGCGCTTGGAGAAGCCGCTAGCCCTAGGTTGACCGTCAGATCTTCTCATAGGCTTGAGAAGATCTTAGTAGGGTCATGACCACATCACAGTTAATTTTATATATATATATATATATATATATATATTTGATTTTTCTTGTATGTATATGATGCATGCTAGGATATTTTTCTTGTATGTATATGATGCATGCTAGAATAATGCTTGTATGTATGTGATGCATGCTAGTATAGAATAATAAAGGCCTCAATGCGTATATGATACACATTACGATTAGATTAGATCTTAATCGAATCAACTCATAAATGCCTACCTAGTCCTTGATACCCATCACTACCTCGATCATTTGTAGTTGTTGAATCTGCCAAAGCAGAGCAATGCATATTATCTTGGTTGGGTGTGGAGGGACAATCTTGGTCCCGCCTATCACGGCTTGGGTTAGAGTAAGCTCAATTAGATTGAGTAAAACTAGTTAACTCAATTGGATCGAGTAGAACTATAGGCATATTCCAACCGTTGGAAAGATATGATAAGATCATATTTACACTAAATCTTGGGCGATTTAGCCAAAGCTAACTCAAGGTCTTTTGTAAATGTGGGTCTTGATCCTATAACAAGAGTTGCATAGAAATGTAATCGGTAATGTGTTGCCCACCGATTGTACTAAGTCTTGGGCGATTTAGCCAAAGCTAACTCAAGGCTTAGTATGATGTGCATGTTGTCCCGCAAGAATTATAGCTAGTTTGTATGAATCTAGTAATGTAGTTTGACCACATCCATAACTCGATTCTACAAAATTCCTATAATTCAATGGGAGCATCATTTGATTAAAGACCTAATTAAATGATAAAAGGAATATGATATTAATTCTCTGCATTGTATGTTGTAGATTACTATGTCAACAAACACGAACACTCTCTCTCTACGTTCTGTCCTTGAGAAGGACAAGCTAAATGGAGAAAATTTCCTAGACTGGTACAAGAACCTGAGAATCGTTCTCACCCAAGAAAGGAAATTGTACGTCATAGAGCAGCCCATTCCGGAGGCACCTTCTACCACTGCCTCGCGAGCTGACAAAGATGCTTACAAGAAGCATCAAGATGATGCATTAGATGTGTCATGTCTAATGCTCACGACCATGAACTCTGAGCTTCAGAAGCAACACGAGTTCATGAATGCTTATGATATGGTTGAACATCTTCCTCAACTATATCAAGGACAAGTAAGGCACGAGAGATATGAAGTCTCTAAGGCATTGTTTGGTTCCAAAATGCAAGATGGTACTCCCGTAGGTCCATATGTACTCAAGATGATTGGGTACGTAGAAAACCTACAAAGATTGGGATTCCCCCTTGTCCAAGAGCTGGCCACTGACTTGATCTTGCAGTCTTTGCCACAAAGCTACAATCAATTTGTCATGAATTACAACATGAATGAAATTGATAAGCCACTGCCTGAGATGCTCAGCATGTTGAGAACTGTTGAGCTCAACCTTAAGAAGGGAAAATCTGACGCCATTTTGATGGTGCAAAAGAAGAAAGGCAAGGGCAAGCCTAAAGGTAAGGGAAAGTCCCAAGCCAAGGGCAAAGGCAAGGAACTGAAACCCAAAGGAGGGGTGGTAAAGGAAGGGGCTTGCTTCCACTGCAAGGAAGTTGGACACTGGAAGCGTAACTGCAAAGCTTACCTGGAAGATCTTAAGAAGAAGAGAAGTGAGACTTCTACTTCCAGTATAAATGTTATAGAAGTCAATCTGTCTATTTCTTCATCATGGGTATTAGATACCGGATGTGCATCTCACATTTGTACCAATGTGTAGGCGCTGAGAAATAGCAGGGCATTGACGAAGGGCAAGGTGGACCTACAAGTAGGCAATGGAGCAAGAGTTGCTGCTGTTGCTGTAGGAACTTATGATCTATCTCTGCCCTCTAGGCTTGTACTAGAATTAGATGAATGTTGTTATGTGTCTGCCTTAACTAAGAACATAATTTTGGTTTCTTGTTTAGACAAGAAAGGATTTACATTTATAAAAAAGAACAAATGTTGTTCAGTTTATTTAAATAATATGTTCTATTGTAGTGCACCTCTAATGAACGGACTCTACTTTCTAGACATAGAGAGCCCTATCTATAACATAAGTACCAAAAGGTTCAAGTCAAATGAGTTGAACCAAACCTATCTCTGGCATTGTCGCTTAGGTCACATAAATGAGAGTCGCTTATCTCAGCTCCATAAGGATGTACTGCTAGACTCATTTGATTTTGAATCATATGAGACATGTGAGTCTTGCCTTTTAGGCAAGATGACCAAGACTCCCTTTAGTGGACACAGCGAAAGAGCAACAGACTTATTAGGACTTATACATAGTGATGTATGTGGCCCTTTCAATGTTGCTACTAGAGGTGGTTACAGGTACTTCATTACATTTACTGATGACTTCAGTAGATATGGTTATGTGTATCTTATGACACATAAATCAGAATCCTTTGAAAAGTTCAAAGAATTCAAGAATGAAGTACAAAACCAGCTTGGAAAGAGTATTAAGATACTTCGATCAGATCGAGGTGGTGAATACCTTAGCCATGAGTTTCATGACTATCTAGCTGAGTGCGGGATTCTATCCCAACTCACTCCTCCTGGAACACCACAGTGGAATGGTGTATCCAAAAGAAGGAATCGTACCCTATTAGATATGGTACGATCTATGATGAGTCACACAGATCTTCCTATATCCTTTTGGGGATATGCTCTAGACACAGCAGCCTTCACCCTTAACCGTGTACCATCTAAGGCTGTGATAAAGACACCATATACGATATGGACAGGGAGAAATCCCAAGATGTCTTTCATGAGGATTTGGGGTTGTGAGGCTTACGTTCGACGACAAGTCTCTGACAAACTGGGACCCAAATCCGATAGGTGCTATTTTGTTGGATATCCCAAGGACATAAAGGGATATTACTTCTACATTCCCAGTCAGCACAAAGTGTTTGTGGCAAAGACTGGGGTTTTTCTAGAAAGGGATTTTGTTTCTAGAAAAACTAGTGGGAGTACATTCGATCTTGAAGAAATTCAAGATAAGGACCATAGCACTGAGGCCTTGATGGAGGTTGAACAGGAACCACAAAGTGTTGTGGGTGATGAGATTGTTGCACAAAGAGTTGTGGAACAACCACCTGTTCATGTAGACCTACCTCTTCGCAGGTCTGATAGGGTACGTCGTCAGCCTGAGAGATATTCATTTCTCTTGTCTAACCATGATGATGTTATGCTCATTGAGAATGAGCCTACCTCCTATCAGGAAGCTGTGATGAGCCCAGATTCTGAGAAATGGCTAGAGGCCATGAGATCCGAGATGGAATCTATGTATACCAACCAAGTATGGACTTTGGTTGATCCACTTGAAGGGCCATTGGGTGTAAGTGGGTCTTTAGTGTTAGTAATATATGAGAGATGTCCTAAGGCAATCGCCTTATGTATGAACCATTTATATGATAAATGAAGATTCACTATTTGAGTATACATGTTTTATGTATTTGATTGGATCTTAAACTCATTTATCAATGTCCACGATATACGATTCACAAGATGAGAGAATTTGTGATTGGATCACAACTAGTGAGTATCTCTACATGTGTAATTGTGATGTATCTAATTATCCTAGTCGATGAATTGATGGATTTGGACACCATCAATCACGAGACTAGCACGAGGTATACTCCTTGGTGTATCCAAGCAAATGATTCTCACCGGGCCGGAGACATAGTGATGTCCGGAGTTAATCGTGGATGCTAGTTATGGTAACTAGTTCATTGGAGTGACCAGCCGTAAGACTTCATATGGTTCTCTGCATATATAGATATGTCAATGAAGTTCTTACTGTGGCTTAAGTGCGAGGTTCCTTTGACTTGCGGTATTCAAGTCATCTTGATCATAGAGACTTATGCTTTGACATCTTAAGCAAGCATCTCTAAGGAGATGTGGACCCGGGATGATTGGGTATAAGTCGAAGTGATCGAAGGTGTTTGAATAGCCTATAAAGGATTCACCACTCCTTGCGAGGAGATGTATACCCATGGCCTCTCGTCGGATTGTTACTAAAGTCTTTGGCCAAAGCAATACATGTTTAGAGTAAGGTACTCTTCGATACATGTGGAGTAACTAGAATCCGTAGGACGAGGAAATGATACTTGGGCTAGGTGTGACGTAGTCAGCCTAGTGGGGACTGACACAATAGACCATGTCCTGAACTAAGTGGGTATAAGATGAGTGAAGGGAATGGGGCACGAATCATTCGAGCTACTGAAGGGTTTCAGAAATAGTTCTGGATCAACCGTTGATCTTTTCGGTTAATTGGGGATCATGATGTAATACTAGGTGCCACTCATGATCGTTCTATAATTAATGGTTAATTATAGATGGCCAACATAAACCGAGAACCTATTTGGTCACACGCACAACGAGCGTAATCCAAAGGATTTAAAACGAGCTTGAGAATGGGATTCTCAGACCGAGAGAAACTAGGTTTGGTTGGACCAAACATAAAGCGAGCATGAAATCGTTTCAGTCGCAATGGAAGCGTGGATGGGCCGCGTCTTATGAAGACGTAATGGATGAACCAAAATGGTTTGGTTCTAATCCAATGGATGAGAATAAACCAAAGGGGTTTGGTTTATTTTAAACGAATGAACCAAAAGTTGGTTCGGTTCGTTTTAACTTAAAATAAACCATCATGGTTTGGTTTATTTTAACTTATCTTAATGGAGCGGGTTAACGGGCTTTATGGATATGATCCATTAACCATTAAGAGAATTAGTTCTCTATAAAAGAGGGCTTAAGGGATTGTTAAGCCCTAACCTAATCCAAAACCCTAGCCTCTTGAGTTGCCGCCCACCTCCACCCTTGGAGTTTTTCGGCGCCAACCAAAAGGCTGCCGCCGCCCAGCTTGTGTGCTGCCGTCCAAGTCCTTGCCGGCGTCCAAGCTTCAGTCGGTGATCCTCCGGAGACCCTCCGGTGATCTTCCTAGGCTTCGGTGAAAAGGTGAGCACTTGGCTTCCTTTGTTGGCCGGCGCCTATCTCCTCCACCAAGCTGTCCAGTTTTCTGGACAGCTTCTTCTCCTCTCGTCGGAGCGTCGTTTGGATGACGGTTAGAGCTCCGACAGCGGCTAACTTACCGGGGATTCGATCTCCGATAATCCTCTGAGGTGGAGGACGAAGGATTCGTCAATCGGTTGACGAATACCTCTCCGGAGAAGCGAGTTTTGAGGACTCGTCTTAGGATCCGAATTTGGATTCGGATCGTGATCATCTCTCGATCACGTCGTCTTCAACACGAGGCTAGTAACCCGTACGAAGACGAAGCTCGTGGATTAGCGAAGTCATCCCGAGGAACTCGGCGTGGATTCAGATAGAGACGATTCTAGCGAGAATCGTTCTGGTTGATGTCGTTCCCGCTACACATCATACGAAAGGTATAACGTAGTTAAATTTCCTTTTATTGCAAATTTAAATTTACGGTTATGTCTACACTTGTTGTAATATGCATACGTGTGTTGTGTGTGTTGTAATAAATAGGAGTATTTATTATTTTTATTGCTTCCGCTGTGCTCATGTTTACAAAACATGATCGAACACACACACACCGCGGTGCCGGAAACCCAACAGTGGTATCAGAGCCCAGGTTGTGTTTCGACATAATTGTAAAAATGGTTTTGCGATAGTCATAATGTATTTCTGGAAATTTGCTAATTTTAGAAATTTAGAAGTATTTATGGAAATTTTCTAATTTTGGAAATTTAGAAGTATTTATGGAAATTTTTCAATTTTGGAAAGTCTAGAAGTATTTATGGAAATCTTCCACTTTTGGAAAGTTGGAAGTATTTATGGAAATTGATATTTTCCATAAATAAAATATTTGATTAGATTCTGGAAATTTGTTTCCTAATTTAATCATGATTTGATTTGGGAAATCAAATCTTAAAATATTTTATTTCCATAAGTAGTTTTAATGATTTAGGAAATTGGTTTCCTAAATAGATTTTCCTTAATCAAATAATTCCATGAATAAAATATGTGATTAGATTTGGAAATTTGTTTCCTAATTTAATTATGATTTGATTTGGAGAATCAAATCTTAAACATATTTTATTTCCATAAATAGTTATGACATATAAGGAAATATATACATGACATAATTGTATGCCATGTAATTGCATTAGATGCATAACATTATGCCATGCGTGTCGTGACATGTAGATGTATGCCATGTATGCCATGCCATGTAGATGATAGTTATTTGCATGCAAAGAGGATGAGACATAAAAACCCTTAAACAATATTAAAGCCTACACCTTCCATTAATATGGTTAGAACCAGAGTTCCGTTTCTTGTTTGGGTTGTTGGACTCTCTCCAAGCCCGGCTCGAACCCGAATATGTTCAAACCATGGAATAGTTTAATACAAATATGGTAAGAGTCAGAGGTCAATCGTTAGCTTTGGTTGTTGGACTCTCTCCAAGCTGGGCTAATTGGTTGAATGCGCTCTAACCATATTAAAACTATGTCCCGATTAATGGGTTGGCTTTAACCTGGAGCATCGGCTTGTTGGACTCTCTCCAAGGTCGATGTAAAGGGAGGTGAAGTTGGGTGCTATGCATATGATGCATACTTGTTAATGTGTTAACAACCCGATGTATGTGTGAACATTCAATTAGTTGATAGCACATTGTGATAGTTGCATATACGTGATATGCAATCGGTATAGTTGATACCTACCGTCGTAGTTATGAATGGCTTGTTGGACTCTCTCCAAGGTTGTTCATAACTATGATGGATATCAGCCCATTCGGAGATGGACCTACGATCTCCCGAAGTGATTTTGGGGTTTTTGAAATTCGAAAAATGAATGGGATTTATAAATGTATATTGATGCATTTTAAAATCATCTTTCTCATATATGCTCGTTTTGTATTTCTAGGTCAATAAATTGATCATGACGTCTTTGAATTTGCGCACTATTTTGGATTCGAACAAACTGACTGGGCCTAACTTCCTGGACTGGCTTAGAAACCTGAGAATTGTTCTCAAGGCGGAAAAGCTTGCATATGTCCTTGAAGAGCCTCTTCCCGACTGCTAAGGACGATGCAACCTGCACTCAAATATTGGTCTATCAGAAGCATGTGGCAGATTCTGAGCTGGCGAGTTGCATCATGCTAGCGGAGATGGTACCTGAGCTGCAAAAGCAGCATGAGCATATGGATGCTAATACTATGGTCTTCCATCTTCATGAGTTGTTCGATGAGCAAGCGAGATCCGAAAGGTTCGAGGTCTCTAGGCTCCTCTTCACCACGAAGATGCAAGAAGGTTCATCTCAGGCTTTGTGCTAAAGATGAACGGGTACATCGAGCGGCTAGCTACCCTCGGTTTTGTGATGGATCATGAGTTAAGTATTGACTTAATTATGCATTGTTTGCCCAAGAGTTTCTCGCAATTTGTGATGAACTAAAGGATGAACAAATTGGAATCCACCATTCCCGAGCTCCTCAATATGCTGAAGACTGTGGAGCCTTCTGTGAAGCATGAGGAGAAGGCGGTTTTGTTAGTTGATTCCTCAAAGAAAGGTTCTAAGAGGAAGGCAAAAGAACAGAAGAAAGGAAAGAACAAAAAGGCAAAGAAGGCGGAACCAGCGCAAAAGGGCACTTGCCATCACTGTGGCAAGGAAGGCCACTGGCGAAGAAACTGCAAGATTTATCTTGAGTCCATGAAGAAGAAGAAGGCATCCGATGCCCCATCCTCTTCAGGTATCTTCGTTATTGATTGTCATTCTATTTCCTTGGACACTTGGGTATTGGATACTGGGTGTAGCTCACATATATGTAATGACATACAGGGGCTAAGGAATAGAAGAAGACTTGTCAGAGGGGAGTCAAATATGCGAGTTGGCAATGGAGAAAAGGTTGTTGCGGTCGCCATCGGAACTTATTTGCTGAAGCTCCCTAGTGGACTAGTCTTAGAACTGGACAATTGCTATTATATTCCTTCTCTAATAAAGAACATTGTTTCTATTTCCTGTTTAAATAGAAATGGTTTCCATTTGACGTTTAGTAACAATTGTTGTTATATAACTTTAAATGGCGTACTTTATGGAATTAGAACCTTGAGTAATGGCATTTATACGTTGGACGTATCCAGTGACATTTTCAATATCGAAGCGAGCAACACGCGTGCTCGAAAGGATAATCAAATAGACTCCTATATGTGGCATTGTCGTCTTGGCCATATAAGCAAGAAACGCATGTCCGAATTACACCGATGTGGAATTCTGGAATCGTTTGAATTGGATTCATAAGATACATGTGAATCATGCTTAAAAGGCAAGATGACTAAGTTACCTTTTACTGGAAAAGGTGAACGAGTGGGAGAGTTACTAGGTCTAATACATACTGATGTATGTGGACCTATGTCAACTCAAGCATTAGGAGGCTATAGCTACTTCATTACCTTCACCGATGACCACTCACGGTTTGGGTATGTGTTCTTGATGAAACACAAGTCTGAAGCCTTTGAATGGTTCAAAGAATTCAGAAATGAAGTAGAGAAACAACATGACAAGAGTATTAAAATACTTCGATCGGATCGAGGTGGTGAATACTTAAGTCAAGAGTTTCTTGATTATCTAAGAGACAATGGCATATTGTCTCAATGGACTCCGCCCTATACACCACAGCATAATGGTGTATCTGAGAGGCGTAACCGGACCTTGTTGGACATGGTCAGGTCAATGATGAATCATGCAACTCTTCCCAAGTCCTTTTTGGGCTATGCACTTCAGACAGCTGTTTACTTGTTAAATAGAATGTCAACCAAGGTAGTCTCAACTACTCCATATGAGATATGGAATAGTAAGAAACCTCATGTATCTTACTTGAAGATATGGGGTTGTCCTGCTTATGTGAAGCTGATCGTCGCATAAATTGGATGCTAAGTCCGATAAATGTCTATTTGTTGGATACCCTAAGGAAACAAGGGTTACCAATTCTATCATCCTGGAACAAAAGGTGTTTGTTTCAAGGCATCTTTGTTTCTAGAGAAAGAGTTTCTCTTGCAAGAAAACAGTGGGAGTGTCGTCGAGCTTGAGGAGGCTCGAGAGACTCAAATAGACATTGATGAGATACCTGGTGAAGCACAACAGCCGACAACTCATAGTGATGAGCAATCAGCTGGACCTATTGTAACACCACATCTTCGTAGATCTGGTAGAACACATAATATTCCTGAGAGATATGGATTTCTCGTAAGGGAATCGAACGACGTGTTACTCATTAATGATGAGGAGCCTACCAGTTATGAAGAAGTGTTGACAAGTTCAGAAAGGGATAAGTGGCTTGGTGCCATGAAGTCGGAAATGGATTCCATGTATGAAAACCAAGTTTGGAACTTGGTTGACCCACCTGAAGGGATAAAGCCTATAGGGTGCAAGTGGGTTTTCAAGAAGAAAACCGACATGGATGGTAATGTGATTACCTATAAGGCTAGATTGGTGGCGAAAGGATATCGTCAAAAACAAGGTGTTGATTATGATGAAACCTATTCGCCTGTAGCTATGCTTAAATCCATTCGGATGCTCCTAGCTATAGCGGCTCATTATGTTATGAGATATGGCAGATGGATGTGAAAATAGCTTTCCTTAATGGAAACCTGCTCGAGGACGTGTATATGATACAGCCTGAGGGTTTCACATCGGTTGATAAAACCAAGGTATGCAAATTGCGACGGTCCATTTATGGATTGAAGCAAGCATCCAGGAGCTGGAATATCCATTTTGATGAGACAATCAAAAAGTTTGATTTCTCACAAAATCCAGACGAACCTTGTGTGTACAAGAAGGTTAGTGGGAGTGAAGTCGTATTCCTAGTATTGTATGTCGATGACATACTACTTATAGGAAACTATGTTTCAATCTTACAGTCAGTGAAGGTTTGGTTATCCAAGACATTCTCCATGAAAGACCTGGGAGAAGCAACCTACATCCTCGGGATTAAGATCTATAGAGATAGATCGAAACGGTTGCTTGGTCTTCGCATCTATATATAGACCGAAAAGCAAAGAGGTTTAGCATGTCGGAATCCAAGAAAGGTTTCCTACCCATCAGGCATGGGGTACACCTTTCGAAGTCTATGTGTCCGCGCACAGAAGACGAGAGGATTTGCATGAGTAAGATTCCCTATGCATCCGTAATAGGATCTATCATGTATGCTATGTTATGTACGAGGCCCGATGTATCGTATGCTCTGAGTGTCACGAGCAGATACTAGTCCGATCCAGGAATGGATCATTGGGCGGCTGTTAAGACGATCCTTAAGTACTTGAGAAGAACTAAGGATGTGTTCCTAATATATGGAGAAGGGGACATGGTGATACGCGGGTATACGGATGCCAGCTTCCAGACAGACAAGGATGATTCCAGGTCTCAGTCTGGATACATGTTCACCTTGAATGGGGGCGCAGTGAGTTGGAAAAGTTCCAAACAAGAGACTGTAGCGGATTCTACCACTGAGGCAGAATACATTGCAGCTTCGGAAGCAGCAAAGGAAGCGGTTTGAATCAAAAAGTTCATTCATGAACTTGGTGTGATTTCGGCCATTGTTGAAGCAATACCGGTCTACTGCGACAACAATGGAGAAATTGCACAGGCGAAAGAGCCAAGGTCTCATCAGCGATCCAAACATGTGCTTCGCCACTATCATCTTATCATAGAGATCATCAGTAGGAACGAAATACAAATCGAGAAAATTCCCACTGAAAGGAACTTAGCGGATCCCTTGACTAAGGCATTACCTCAAAATAAGTTTGAGGGTCATGTTCGAGCTTATGGTATTGGATACCGTAGCGATTGGCATTAGGCCAAGTGGGAGTCTATTAGTAATATATGAGAGATGTCCTAAGGCAATCGCCTTATGTATGAACCATTTATATGATAAATGAAGATTCACTATTTGAGTATACATGTTTTATGTATTTGATTGGACCTTAAACTCATTTACTGAATGTCCACGATACGATTCACAGCATGAGAGAATTTGTGATTGGATCACAACTAGTGAGTATCTCTACATGTGTAATTGTGATGTATCGGAATTATCCCTAGTCGATGAATTGATGGATTTGGACACCATCAATTCGCGAGACTAGCACGAGGTATACTCCTTGGTGTATCCAAGCGGTGATTCTCACCGTTTGGAGACATAGTGATGTCCGAGTTAATCGTGGATGCTAGTTATGGTAACTAGTTCATTGGAGTGACCAACCGTAAGACTTCATATGGTTCTCTGCATATATAGATATGTCAATGAAGTTCTTACTGTGGCTTAAGTGCGAGGTTCCTTTGACTTGTGGTATTCAAGTCATCTTGATCATAGAGACTTATGCTTTGACATCTTAAGCAAGCATCTCTAAGGAGATGTGGACCCGGGATGATTGGGTATAAGTCGAAGTGATCGAAGGTGTTTGAATAGCCTATAAAGGATTCACCACTCCTTGCGAGGAGATGTATACCCATGGCCTCTCGTCGGATTGTTACTAAAGTCTTTGGCCAAAGCAATACATGTTTAGAGTAAGGTACTCTTCGATACATGTGGAGTAACTAGAATCCGTAGGACGAGGAAATGATACTTGGGCTAGGTGTGGCGTAGTCAGCCTAGTGGGGACTGACACAATAGACCATGTCCTGAACCAAGTGGGTATAAGATGAGTGAAGGGAATGTGGCACGAATCATTCGAGCTGCTGAAGGGTTTCAGAAATAGTTCTGGATCAACCGTTGATCTTTTCGGTTAATTGGGGATCATGATGTAATACTAGGTGCCACTCATGATCGTTCTATAATTAATGGTTAATTATAGACGACCAACATAAACCGAGAACCTATTTGGTCACACGCACAATGAGCGTAATCCAAAGGATTTAAAACGAGCTTGAGAATGGGATTCTCAGACCGAGAGAAACTAAGTTTGGTTGGACCAAACATAAAGCGAGCATGAAATCGTTTCAGTCGCAATGGAAGCGTGGATGGGCCGCATCTTATGAAGACGTAATGGATGAACCAAAATGGTTTGGTTCTAATCCAATGGATGAGAATAAACCAAAGGGGTTTGGTTTATTTTAAACGAATGAACCAAAAGTTGGTTCGGTTCGTTTTAACTTAAAATAAACCATCATGGTTTGGTTTATTTTAACTTATCTTAATGGAGCGGGTTAACGGGCTTTATGGATATGATCCATTAATCATTAAGAGAATTAGTTCTCTATAAAAGAGGGCTTAAGGGATTGTTAAGCCCTAACCTAATCCAAAACCCTAGCCTCTTGAGTTGCCGCCCACCTCCACCCTTGGAGTTTTTCGGCGCCAACCAAAAGGCTGCCGCCGCCCAGCTTGTGTGTTGCCGTCCAAGTCCTTGCCGGCATCCAAGCTTCAGCCGGTGATCCTCCGGCGACCCTCCGGTGATCTTCCTAGGCTTCGGTGAAAAGTTGAGCACTTGGCTTCCTTTGTTGGCCGGTGCCTATCTCCTCCACCAAGCTGTCCAGTTTTCTGGACAGCTTCTTCTCCTCTCGTCGGAGCGTCGTTTGGACGACGGTTAGAGCTCCGACAGCGGCTAACTTACCGGGGATTCGATCTCCGGTAATCCTCTGAGGTGGAGGATGAAGGATTCATCAATCGGTTGACGAATACCTCTCCGGAGAAGCGAGTTTTGAGGACTCGTCTTAGGATCCGAATTTGGATTCGGATTGTGATCATCTCTCGATCATGTCATCTTCAACACGAGGCTAGTAACCCGTACGAAGACGAAGCTCGTGGCTTAGCGAAGTCATCCCGAGGAACTCGGCGTGGATACGGATAGAGACAATTCTAGCGAGAATTGTTCCGGTTGATGCCGTTCCCGCTACACGTCATACGAAAGGTATAACGTAGTTAAATTTCCTTTTATTGCAAATTTAAATTTACGGTTATGTCTACACTTGTTGTAATATACATACGTGTGTTGTGTGTGTTGTAATAAATAGGAGTATTTATTATTTTTATTGCTTCCGTTGTGCTCATGTTTACGAAACATGATCGAACACACACACGCCGCGGTGCCAGAAACCCAACATTTAGGAGAAAGACTGACATGGATAGACTTACGCATACCTATAAGGGCCGATTGGTGGCTAAAGGTTTCAATGAAATTCATGGTATTGACTATGATGAAACCTTTTCTCCAGTGGCGATGTTTAAGTCTATTCGGATCTTGCTTGCTATTGCAGCATACCACGATTATGAGATCTGGCAGATGGATGTCAAAACCGCATTTTTGAATGGAAACTTACTCGAGAATGTGTACATGACACAACCTGAGGGTTTTAAAGATCCACAGCATACTGGAAAAGTATGCAAGCTGCAAAGGTCCATTTATGAGCTAAAGCAAGCCTCTCGGAGCTGGAATCTTCGATTCGATGATGCGATCAAACAGTTTAGTTTCATCAAGAATGAAGATGAACCCTGTGTCTAAAAGAGGGTTAATGGGAACACAGTTGTCTTCCTTGTATTGTATGTGGATGACATACTACTCATTGGGAATGACATCCCTTCGCTACAATCTGTGAAGACTTGGCTAGGGACATGCTTCTTAATGAAGGACTTAGGTGAAGCAGCCTGTATTCTAGGCATCAAGATCTATAGAGATAGATCTAAGAGATTGCTTGGCCTAAGTCAGAGTACATACATTGACACGGTATTACTACGGTTTGCCATGCAGAATTCCAAGAAGGGACTTCTGCCGATGTCACATGGTGTGAGTCTTTCGAAGACTCAAAGTCCCTCTTCTAGAGAGGAGAGAGACCGCATGGATAAGATCCCTTATGTATCTGCTATAGAATCTATCATGTACGCCATGCTATGTACTCGTCCTGATGTCTCGTATGATTTTAGCATGACGAGTAGATACCAGTCAGATCCAGGTGAGCGTCACTGGATAGCAGTCAAGAATATTCTTAAGTACTTGAGAAGGACTAAAGAATATTTCTTGATATTTGGAGGCGATGAGGAGCTAGCTGTAAAGGGTTACAGCGATGCCAGCTTCCAAACTAACCAGGATGATTATAGATCGCAGTTAAGATTTGTGTTTTGCTTGAATGATGGCGCTGTGAGCTGGAAGAGTTCCAAGCAGGACACAATTGCTGATTCTACAACAAAGGTCGAATATATCGACGCTTCTATCTCATTCGAGAGATTATCGATAGAGGCTATGTGAAGATTTGCAGAGTACCCACAGAGGCTAACATCGCAGATCCCTTGACCAAGGCTTTGGCACAGAAAAAGCATGATGGTCACACTAGGTCATTGGGTATTAGATACTATGGTGATTGGCACTAGTGCTAGTGGAAGATTGTTAGTGAAATCCCTAGAGTCAATCATGTGATGATTGTTGTATGGACTTTATTGTATCATATTTCTATTCATAAAGGCATGGTTATTATATTTACAGGTATTGGTGTCAAATAACTAAGTATAATAACATCCTTGAGTAGTAGGTTCTTATCTATATCAATCGATTGGTTGAATCGATAATGAGATAATATAGAGAATAGTACTCTTAATCATTTCTAGTCAAGTATTAACATTCAGGGACAATGTTAATTCGTAGAGACTAGCATGTAGGTCAACACGATGACTTGATCTCACAAGTCATGGATATGAGATATCAAGTTGACACATGGGTATGCATTGGAGAATATATACTGAATGACCCGCCATGAGAAAGTATCGTGGATCGTTATATGAGTGTCATATACTTTCTCATGTGGCTATTAGTATGACTATTAGTCCTTAGACCTGAAGTCACCATGGTTCCCTACATAAGGAGTTGCATACTTTGGCTTCGTCAAACGCCACCCGTAAATGGGTGGACTATAAAGGCGATTACTGGGTATGTGACAAATTATGCGGAGGGATGTGAGTGATGTAGATGGGATCTATCCCTCCTATATGACGGGAGAGACATCGTTATTCTTGATAGAGTGAGACCACGAAGTGCATGACCATGCCCAAATGAGTCAATATGATATATTGAGCTCATTTGATTAGAGTGAGTCTACTTGGAGTTCAAGATATAGATTGTACCGAGGATGACACGGTCTATGCCTCAATTGGTCAATCTAGATGTCAAGAATAGAGGGGCATTGTCACATATTATGAGAGTCACAATTAGTAGTCACAAAGGTGATGTTGGAGCTCAACATTCTTGTAACTTGGGTAGCAATGATGTGTTGCTAGATACCGCTCATTGCTTATGTTCCTAAATCAGTTTAGGGGCATTGCCAACGTTACAAGAACCTATAGGGTCACACACAAAGGGCAATTAGATGGAGATTAGGTTCATATGATGAACCATGAGGATTAGGTTCACGGGATGAACCAAATTGGATTAAGAGTAATCCAAATTAGACTAATTGAGTTAGACTCAAGTTGATTCAAGTGTTGAATGATTCTAATTTATATTTGATTCATCAAATCAATTTAAATTAATGAATAGAGATTCATTAAATTAAATTGACTTGAATCAAATGGTTGTATTTGATCAACCATGGGAGATAAGAGGTCAAGTTTGACTTGACTTGAGAGGGAAGATGAAAGGTCAAGTTTGACTTGACCAAATGCCATGTCATGATGATGACTTGCCATGGCCGGCCAATGATGATGCTCCACATCATCATGGACCTATCATGTGGTGCCACCTCATGAGGGAGACCAAGAGTCATTGGCTCTTGGAGTTACATGCATGCATGTAACCCCCCCCCCCCCTCTCCCAAGAATCTAGTGGCCGACCACTTGATTTGCATTAGATGTGAATTCAGTTTTTTGGTGTAACTCCATCTTCTTCCTCCTTGGATCACCCTCTCAAGCTCTCCTAATCCTCATCTTGGACGAAATTCCTAAAGGGTACTAGCAAACTCTAAGGTATTTTTTCTCCACCATTTGTCCGTGTGGATACCAATAGAGGAGTGTTCACTTGACACTCTTGAGTTCCGCCGAAACATTTGGACGAGCGGGATAAGCGAAGGGCATCGCTACGAGGGTAATACTCTCACCTTCTAGATCTAAGGTAGATCTAGGTTTACTTAGCACATACATATTTTTATTTTAATATATCTTCGCACGGATCCATGGCCGGACTTTCGGGGTTTCCGCAACGCAAAAAGCGGTTTTTGTGGCTCGGAAAGTCCTACAAAAATGATCCATAATGGTGTCTATGTATGAAGCTTGAGATAAACACAACATCCTTTTCCTGCGATCCCTTATAACCTTGATCCCAAGGATGTGTCCCACTTCTCCCAAGTCCTTCATATCAAACTGTTTGGACAACCATACCCTTACGTCTGATAACACCTTGACATTGTTGCCAATTAACAAAATATCATCTATGTATAGTACAAGAAGTATCACTACGTTTCTGTTACATCTCTTGTATACACATGACTCATCCGGACTTTGAATAAATCCATAAGACTGAATTACCTCATTAAAGCGAATGTTCTAAGACCTCGAAGCTTGCTTCAATCCATAAATGGACCGATTAAGCTTACACACAAGATGCTCTTTGCCCTTTGCAATGAATTCTTCTAGTTGCTTCATATAGATGTTTTCCTCAAGACTTCCATTAAGGAAAGTTGTCTTGACATCCATATGTCATACCTCATAATTCATATGAGCAGCAATGCATAAGAGAATCCGGATAGACTTAAGCATGACTACCGATGAAAAGGTCTCCTCATAATCGATACTCTCTTTCTGAGTATACCCCTTCGCTACAAGCCTTGCTTTGAAGGTCTCAACCTTCCCGTCTATTCCTCTCTTTATTTTTTAGATCCACTTGCATCCAATGGCTTTTACACCATTGGGTGGTTCTACTAGCACCCAGACCTGATTTGAATCCATAGATTCAATCTCAGCATTCATTGTACTTTACCAAGGTACCGCATCTTTATCTTGGATTGCCTCGTCATATGTCCAGGGATCAGGTTCATGTTTGCCAGGGATCAAATCATAAGATTCTCCCAAGAACATGAATCTATTGTTAGATCGAGCAGATTGCTAGAGGGGGGGTGAATAGCGATAGAGAATCTTTCGTTCGACTTTGTTCGTTAAAACACGAGTAGACACAACGGAAGATAAAAACAAAATAAACGAGATAATAGACACGAGGGTTTTAGTTGGTTCGTAGCCAAAGGCTACTACTCAAAGGCCCTAGAGGTCCTTGACCACACACGGAGGGCAAACTACTAAAGAACTCCTCCTCATTGGAGGTAGGAGTTAGACGGATACAGGAAATCACAAAAGCTCGAGGTAGAGGGGCACTCCCCCTCTCCTCATTATAATGAAAGCTTTACGAAATAAGTAAACTAAAATACAATTGAAACTTTCGTTACCGACGACTTCAAAGGTTGGAGGTTGAAGCTCTATTCGTCGTCTCGACAGTGCTTCGTCGTCTCGGCAGCGCTTCGTCGTAGGGATGTCGGAGAGTCGGAGCGTATCGGAAGCACTTGGAAGCTTTTGAATTGATGATAAACCCTTGGACAAGCCCTCCTTTTATAGCCTTTGAGCCCCTCATCGAATGAGTCATCAACCAATAGGAATTGGGCACAAGACTCCTTGAAAAATGGTGATAGAGCTTGACTCCTCGAGGTTGATCCTTGACCATCAGTCGACTGATGGCCATCATCAGTCGACTGATGTCCATCATCAGTTGACTGATGGCAGCATCAGTCGAATGCTGACTGCAAACAATCTATTTATTGACGGTAATCGAGTCCTCCAAGTTGGCAGTCGACTGATGCTAGCTGCAGGGCAAAGTTAGCCTAACAAAAATATTATTTCGACGGTCGCCGACCGTCTGATCTCGACCTAGACTATCTATAGGATGTCTTTCGTCGGATCTACGCTTAAGATTATCCCCATAAGGAGGATACGACCTCTCTTACTCTCACACACATGAGCTTTACCACGATACTTATTGTGTCGCTTTCGCTTTAGGCCTTCCACTCGATTCCTTCGGCTTCCTCTGAAATCACTCGAGTGTCGCCCGACCACTGCAGCTCCCTCCGGGTGTCGCTAGCCTTTAGCTCCAGCTTTAGCACTTTGTGTCTTTTGTCATAATCAAAATACAGGTTCGACTTAGGTGCCCCTGCACCAACATCTATCAGGCTGTCTCATAACCTTCCCACTATGACGAGGTATCACCTGTGTATCTTCTATGACACGCGGTACAGTGACTTGTGATATATCCTCTTATACTGGTGGTACTGAAGTAGTGACTTTCCCTTTCAATTCCTCCAGAACAATCTTACTCATGGGCTTATGGTTCATCACATAGTCTTCCTCTAGAAATCTGGCGTTCGTGCTAACGATCACCCTCTGATCTCTAGGACTATAAAACAAACCACCTTTCGTTCCTCTAGGATAGCCAACGAACATGCGTACTTCTGTACGAGGTTCCAACTTACCAGCATCCGCCTTCAGCACATGTGCTGGACTCCCCCAAATCCGAATATGTCTTAGACTAGGCTTTCGCCCAGTCCACAATTCTGTGGGAGTAGAAGGAACTGATTTAGATGGTACCGAGTTTAGAATATACACTGTCGTATCTAGAGCATATCCCCAGAATGAATCTGGCAACTCAGAATAACTCATCATCGATCTAACCATCTCCATAAGAGTCCTATTCCTTCGCTCTACTACACCATTCTGCTGGGGTGTGCCAGGTGCAGACAATTGGGATTGAATCCCAACCTCTAATAAGTAATTCCTAAACTCTCCCAAGAGGTACTCCCCACCATGATCAGATCGTAGTGTCTTGATACTTTTACCTTGACGTTTCTCCACATCAGCCTTGAATTCTTTGAACTTGTCAAAGCATTCAGACTTGTGGTGCATCAAGTAAATGTATCCATATCTTGAATAATCGTCTATGAAAGAGACGAAATACTCAAAACCATCTCTAGCCTGGATAGACATAAAACCACACAAATCAGAATGAACCAATTCCAACACATCTTTGGCTCTATACCCCTTGGCCTTAAAAGGCATCTTGGTCATTTTACCCTCCAAGCAAGATTCGCAGGTTGGGAAATCTTCCACCAGTAATGAACCCAGAGGTCCATTAGCTATCAACCTTTGAATTCTGCTTAGGTTAATATGACCAAGCCTTAGATGCCAAAGATACATTTGGTTCATCTTCGAAGGTTCTTTTCTCTTATTGGAATTAGAAGATGAGTTATTAACTTCTATTTGCATCGTGGGAGCTTTTGGTTCAAGTGTATATAAATTTCCTATCAATGCACCAGAACAGATAATCTCTCTATTCCTTTTTATAACAACTCTGTCATTAAAAGAAATAGAATATCCATCCATAAATAATTTATAAACCGAAATCAAATTCTTTCTAAATAAAGGTAGATAAAGGCAATTCTTAAGAACCAAAACTTTATTTTTCTCAAAAGACAAATAAACATCTCCCCTTTCTGATAGCCACCTTATGGCATCACAAGTATCTGGTAATCTCCCCTCGATCGTTCTGGTTTCTTGGAACCCCTGCAAAGTATTGCAGACATGATCAGTGACTCCCGTATCTACACACCAGGTGTCGGTAGATAACACCTCTAAACATGTTTCAATGACTAGACCAAAAGATATAGTTTTGTTCTGCTTCCGGTTGGGGCAGTCCTTCTTCCAGTGTCTAGTCTGCTTGCAAGTGAAGCACTTGCCTTTCGGCTTCTTCACTCCTCTCCGAGTTCCTCCCGCCACCTTTGCCCCAGCTTGTTTCTTCTTCTTCTTGTCTTTCGTCTTACAAGCAGAAACCTTTTGGGCAACCATGGCCTGCGCCTGAGCACTCTGATGAAAAAGCCCCTTTACCGCCTGGAGTTCTGTCAGAAGCTCCGCCAACAAATACAACCTCTTGTTCATGTTGTAGTTCAAGCAAAACTGCTCAAAACTCCTAGGTAGAGATTGGAGAATGATATCGACCTGGGTTTCCCCATCGATCTCAGCTTCGAGGACTTCTAGCTCATTCAAATGAGCCATCATCTTGAGAACATGATCCCTCACGGGTGTTCCCTCGATCATGGTGGTCGTCATCAAGTTCCTCATGGCTTCCTGCCTAGAAGCCCGATTCTGGTGTCCGAAAAGCTCTTTGAGATTGAGCATCATGTCATAAGCAGTGGACATGGCTTGATGCTGATGTTGCAGTACATTTGGCATAGATGCCAAAATGTAATACCGTGCTATCTCATCGGCCTTGATCCACTTCTTATAACTCTCCTTCTCCTTTTCTCCAGAATCATCGACAAGCTTAGGAGGGCACTCTTCGAGGAGTACATATTTGTATTCCTCAGCAGTCAAGACAATGTCAAGATTTCTCTTCCAATCAACATAATTGGGTCCAGTAAGTTTATTTTCTTTCAGTATCACAGCAAGCGGGTTGAAAGTCATTTTGAAAAAACCTAAGAATCACATAGATCAAAACATTAGATTTCAAAAAATTATTGATTCCTCAAACGATAAAATTTTAAAATCAACCAACACCTCAAAACACCGAGAATATCGTATGCCACGATAGTGTGGACGTATACAAATTCTACATTTATAAGAGGAGGTTTTACCCATTAATTTTACTATCTTGTCAACCTAACTTTTTGACAAATAAAATTAATAGTTGGTTCCTCTTCGGCCCTACAAATAAAAGTAGTGACTCTGATGGGGAGGATACTTATATTTGTATCTAAGTGTTCACCATTACTGGTACCAAGGTAATTATCTCGGGTTATGTGTCTTTCTATGGGGAAGTACACACGCTCCTTAATAATTTTCTATAACCATATTCGACCTTGTGATCTGCAAACAAACTCATCCAATGTAAAGGAAGGCACTCAGAGCCAACACGCAAATTTGTTTGCATCACATGTCAAACCGTAATGGAGGCCGTGGGAATTTATAAAATATCCCTCTCCCACTTAGTAATTTAAAATTGAGGAATTTTCTAGCCTACGACATGCATATCAAACAATAAGCAGTAAATATGAAAAAAAAAATATTTTCCAACTATTATAGCTTTTGTCTCCAATATGCCTCCCGTCATATCGCCATCTTGTCTGCTCCTCCCTACGTCATGTACAAGCCATCTAGAGATTCGAGCTGAGAATAACTATTTTAATTTATATCCATCGATCCTATACTCCACGAAGGAGTGTACATGAAATCTAGATCAAAAGTAAACTAAAATAAAAAGAGTGGCTAAACAATGTCGTATCTTATTACAAAAATTAAATATTATCCTCATCAACCCCGAGGATTCAACAAAATATACAATTACACACATACAATCACATACACACATATGACCATAATAGTTGGATCCTATGCCTGCAACCAAAAAGTTAACCTATGCACATCCTACTATTATCTGGCACATATAATATATGAAAAGTGCATAAAAGTAACTGAATCCTAAACACACAAAATCAGAAACCGTGGCTCTGATACCACTTGAAGGTTTTACGGAACCGAAGCTCTAATACCACTTGAAGGTAGGAAACTTCACTTCCCACTTCAACTCGGTCGCTTGTTCATGGCGATCCCTTCTACGTCCCTGGATAAAAAAAATTTATCCTTGACAAGGAGGCAATACCCAAAGCTACCATTTCATCATCATGCTATTCGATTAGAGTGGTCATTTGAACAAACTTGTTGTTCAAGCAACCAACCTCTATTCTACGATTAGCCGCAGAATAGACGATGTACGGATCACCGGCTTTTGTGTTTGTATTCGGGGTCAAAGTTAATTTAGCCACAAAACAAAATATACAACATGCATATAATTGAAAAATAATTATAGACATAATACAAAAGAATATAAACAAGTGTTATACCTCTCGATCTTCTATTGTATGTCCGTCCTCCTTTTGGACGTCGTGTGGGCGACGATCTTCCAAAAGTCGAAGCCTCCTAGATCACCAATCTTCCTTTCTTTGCTCGCTGCGAACAACAGGAAGAATATGAAATAAAACTCTTCTCCTTCCTTTAACCGACCACCAAGCTCCAAGCTTGGTGCTTGCTGCCGGCCAAGGAGAAGAACAAGGAGATGTGGGTGTCGGCCAAGAGCTCCAAGGAACAACCCTAGCCCTTGTTTCCACCAGCCAAGAAGAAAAGGAGGAATAGGTTGAGCGCTGACCAAGGTGGAGAGGAGAAGGAAGGGCGCCAACAACACCTAAGGAAGAAGAAAACCTTCCTTAATTGTGGCCGCCCAACACACCTCCAAAACCCTAGACGCCCACTTCTTCCTTGCCGCCCAAGCCAAGGAAGAAAAACCCTAACCTCTCTAATTCATCTACACGCCCAAGCCTTAAGCCCATATTTATAGAGTTAGGCTTAAGCCTCCTTTTAATCTCCACCGTCGGTTCTAGGGATTTAATCTCAACCGTCGGATCTAGAGATTTAATCTCAACCGTCGGATCTAGAGATTTAATCTCCACCGTCGGATCTAGAGTTTTATTTTCCATCATTGGATCTAGGCTCCATGAGGTGTTAATAGACTACAATAGGGACCATGAGGAGGAGTTGGATCTTGGCCACCCATGGATCAAGCTCACATAAAGTCCGATCCATTAATGATAATCCAATCCACTAAAGGATTATCATTGATCTACCTCACCAACCCCCATAAGATAATATGGGCTCCATATATTATTTGTACATTTTCTCCCCGTGTTTAAGATCTCGAATGTCCGTCGATTAATTAATTTACTGACAATTAATTAATCAACATCTAACTCCATGAGTAGTACCACTCAACCTTATCATCATGCTGGACCAAGTCCACCTGCAGGGTTTACATGATGAACCTTATGAGCTCTTCAAGGGGACATCATCATCCTAATATATAGGACACGGTTTCCTCCTATAATCAACGACACACCATATAAATAATATCATTTCCCAACTTACCGAGCCTATCGATTTACTCTATAAATCTCGCCCATTGGTAAATCAAAGAAATGAATACTAAGTATATGTGTCCGTTATTATATCGGGATTAAGAGCATGTACAACATAATATCTAAGGTTTGATTCGATTATATAGTCAGCAATAAATCGAATCACCTCTAAGTTGGTCCTGCTCAATACACACAAAGTGTACTAGTGTGATTCTATGGTCAAGACAAACCAATACCAAATCACACTATATCCATACCAATGGTTTGTCCAAAGCCATCTCGGTTGTGAGCCTTTACTTATACTCTACAAGGAGCTGATAACATGATCTACCATGTGACACTACACACCATGTTTTCTATAATGTAATGTATTAGACAATATGCATAACCATAAATATGCAAACAATGATCATGTGATTCTTATTTCAAAATAAAGATGTTCATACAAAAGATAGACTTTTCAGTATACATCCCAACAGTAAACACTGGGAGTTTTTACAATTTATCAAAACAATTATTTGAAAGCTATCTTAATGCAAGAACGATTTAACCCTGCACCACACTATTACTATACGATACAATGGTCAAACAATTCTGGTTAACAAACAAGGAAATTAAACATGCAAAAAGTAAACCTAACTACCAATTATTAATTCCCAGGAAGCTAACCTAATGTGCAAAAGTAAGTAATCACGCACCGCACTATCACTATATGGTACAATGATCAAGAAACAAATGTGAACAATTCAACCAAACACCACACTGGCACTATACGGTACAGTGGTCAAACAGTCACTAAAAACTAAACTAACAAATATAAAATAATTTAACCAAGCACTGCCCTGTCACTATACGACACAGTGGTCGAAGACTAACTAAAAACTAAATGCAAGGAAAGTAAGCAATTCAATCAGGCACCGCACTATCACTATACGGTACACTAGCCAAATGTAAATGAAATCTAAACAAATAATCAAAGCAATTCAACCAAGCACCGCACTGTCACTATACGGTACATTGGTCAAATGTAGATGAAAACTAAACAAAACATGATCAAACATAATAGACAAAACTAAACATGATAAACATAACATAACAAATTAACCATAACCGAACAAACATAACAAAGTAAGCTATCCAATTAAATGGACTAAATTCAAATATAAGCAATCGATAACCCCACGATGGCGACAATAAATCGAACAGCCCCTCCGTCGATGGATTACAGATACGGTCCTAATCCCGGTACCGCGGAAAAGAGCTGAATGTGAAGGGATGCGAACACTACTCTGGCGGCTGTGGATGACGAAGCTCCTAGTCTCGGTAGCTAGTGGATGGAATGTCGAAGCGATGCGGCCTAATCTCGGTCACCGGAATGGGGTGGAATCGCCAGAACAGTGGTGGAGAATCTCTTCACTGGCGGATGAGAAGCTGAACTCGAATGGCTAACTCGACTGTCGAATCCCGATAGTTGATGATGGCGGAGATGAAGCGGCCTAATCCTGGTCGCCGGAAAGGGAATGAAATCGCCGGTGAAGGAGTTGGACTCGCCGGAATCGCTGCCTCTCCTCGCTTCTGACCAGCTGACCGAATCATGACATCTAGATCTGCCGGCAAGGATTTGATGGGATTGTCACTGGTTGTCGGAGGGAAGGTCGCCGAAAAGGGAATGTCGGACTGTTGTCGTCGCTCGTGGGGAAGAAGAATGCTCCGCCACGCGTGAAAAGGGGGAAAAATGTTGCGGCTCAAGTTTACGTTGCGCGATTTTGGAGGAACACCTTCTACGCATCGCCGACGACGATTCCTGTGCAATTTCTGTTTCAGCGTGCGGAAGCAGAAGAGGTCACCGTCGTCGCTCGTGAGGAAGAAGCCGTTCTGCCTTTGGTGTTGTCTGCACTGCTCCGCTCGGTTCTGTTCAGTTCACGTGGAGAAGGATGATTAATGGATTTTTTTTAGCCGTCCGATCATTTCGTCCACTGATCTTAGCTGTCCAATTGAAGCTAGGGCTTGATTAATTAATTAAGTTGGCTTAATTTGGCTGCTCAATCCAACGGTGGTGATCGATTTAACTCTGGATGGCCTAATCTAATAAATCTGAAGGGACGATCGAGATCCAATGGTCCGGATGAACAGCCAAGATGTGTAGATCACAATGTATGGGCCGGATCACTCCAGATTCAGATTAATGGCTCAGATCGAGCCATCACATTGGACGGTCAAGATTGCTCCGATCTCTAATGAATGGAACTGATTGAATCTGAATGGATAATCACGATCGATCGAATCTGGATGAAAAGATAAGATGTTCAGATCTAAATTTATGGACCAGATCTCTCCAGATCTGGATAGATGGCTCAGAATCAGCTACTTTCATCGGACGGTCCATAATGCTCAGATCTGATTCCTTGAGTGATTTGCCTTTGATCACAATGAAGGGCCTAGATTAATTCAGTTTGAAATGATCCTTCTATCCCTAGATGACCATATTTGATCCAACTTGAGTCTAGTCCAGTGATCCATCTCGATCTCCTAAATAAAGATAAATTTTGCATATAAGTCCAAAATATAGGAGAATTTTTAATTAGGTCCAAAAGATGATCCAACTCATAAAATATACAAATAATCAACAATTAAACACACGAGAGGATTAAAACGATGATATTAAGGACCAAAATAATACAACAAAATGGTAGTTATCATTATACCATAATTAATTTTCAGTCATTGATTTCTATTAGTATGATTTTGCTATTATTATTGGACATCATGGTTAAATGCTTATTTGGTTATGTATTGTCGTGGTTGATACCACGATTTAGACTAGTAGATAGTATAATTTAGAAAAGGTCATGCGTAGGAGCATATCTCAGGAATGAAACAACATTAGTATAACCATAGATGTTGGAACTCTAGGCGTAATAACCTCGATGTACTTATTGGTAGATCGATGATCTTTATTGACTTTGATAGACGTTCTATGCTAGATGTATTGGAAAATCCTAGGTTTAACACTTTAGGATAATCGACTGCCCACGAGACCTATTCATGGTAGTATGTTGTTGCGTGCAGTCGATAACTAGATAGTTATGCACTCAGACTGCCCATGAGACCTGTTCATGGTAGCATGTTGTTGCGTGGAGTCGATAACTAGATAGTTATACACTCAGACTGCCCACAAGACCTATTCGTGGTAGCATGTTATAGCATGCATGATTGAATTGGTAGAAATAATATAATTTAGACTTAATCGTCTCGACATGTTTATGAGTAGATTTATGATCTTATCGACCTTGATAAGCGTTCATGTTAGAAGGGTTGGAACCCTAGGCTTAACCACCCGGGGAAAGCCAATGTGGTTGCTGATGCACTTAGCTGGAAGTCCCAAGGGACTTTAGCTTGCTACCGGGTTTGAGTCACGGATTGTGATTCAGGGTTCTCCGAGTTGGGCCTTGAGGAGCAGGGACCGACAGAGCAGGGCATTCTTGTTACCTTGGTGGCTCAGTCATCTATCAGGATGAGAGTCTGTGAGGCTCAGGTCAGTGGTCAGCACTTATAGTTCATTGGCAGTCAGATAACCTCTAGATAGCAAACTAAGTTCACCCAAGATGACGAGGGTATTATTTTTTTGGGGGCAAACTATGTGTACCTCAGTCTCACCCGGTAATGGAGGAGTTACACCAGTAGGCTCATCGCTCTCAATTTACGATCCACTCAGGCGGAACCCGCATGTATCGAGATTTAAGGTGTTTGTATTGGTGGAACGACATGAAGAAAGACATCGCAGATTTTGTAGCTAGAGGTCTAGTTTGTCAACAGGTGAAGGCTAAGCACCAGAGACCAGTCGGACTACTTTAGAGGATTCCTATTCCCGAGTGGAAGGGGGATCACATTACCATGGATTTTATGGTGGGTCTTCCTAGGACACGACGAGACCATGACGCGATTTAGGTAGTCGTTGACTGACTAACTAAATCCGCACACTTCTTAGCTATTCGGAAGATCAACACTCTAGAACCTATGACAGAGTTATATTGTTGGGAGATCATCAGATTGCATGGTGTCCCTTTGAGCATTATATTAGATAGGGATTCTCGGTTCAAGTCCCGGTTCTGACATAGTCTACAGCAGGCCTTAGGCACACAATTCCGTTTTAGTACAGCATTCCATCCGCAGACAGATGGACAGTCTAAGCGGACCATTCAGACTCTAGAGGACTTGCTGAGGTCCTGTGTTATAGATTTCGGGGGCAACTGGGAGGACCACTTGCCATTAGTGAAATTTGCCTACAACAACTGCTATCATTCGACTACCCAAATGGCACCGTTTGAAGCATTGTATGGTAGACAGTGTCGAACACCCACCCTCTGGGAGGAGGTTGGGGAGGCCTAGTGCTAGGACTCCATAGAGCTTAGCATGAGGCAGAGTTGGTCGGTACTATCAGACGAAGGATGGCA
Organism: Wurfbainia villosa; assembly: GCA_025175895.1. Classification (NCBI taxonomy): domain Eukaryota; kingdom Viridiplantae; phylum Streptophyta; class Magnoliopsida; order Zingiberales; family Zingiberaceae; genus Wurfbainia; species Wurfbainia villosa. Next base: position 122,363,045 of record CM045990.1, read on the forward strand.
GAGGCACAGGATAGTTAGAAGAGTTATGCCGATCGAAGACAGAGACCTCGGGAGTTCTCTATTGGTGACCATGTATTCTTGCGAGTCTCACCCACGAAAGGGGTGAAGAAATTTGGCCTCCGTGGTAAGCTAGCTCGAAGGTACATTGGTCCTTTCGAGATTTTGGAGAGGATCGGCACAATCGCTTATTACCTAGCACTACCACCGTCCTTGGCTGGTATTTATGATGTGTTTCATGTGTCCATGCTCAGGAAGTATGTGACAGACCCAACACATATTATTTTAGATGTGTCAAGTTTAATTCAACCTGATGCTACTTATGAAGAGGTTCCGGTACAGATTCTGGATCACAAAGAATGATAGTTGCGGAACAAGATTGTGCGACTTGTTAAAGTCGGGTGAAGTCATCACACCGTTGAGGAGTCTACTTGGGAGCTTGAGGAAAAGATCAAAGCTAAATACCCCCACCTGTTTACTTAAGGTACGTGAAATATACTTTCGGTACTTGTGGTATTTGAGTGTGCTATCTCTTACTCATTATATATTTGAGTAGGAAATTTGGGAACGAAATTTTTATTAGTGGGGGAGAATATTAAATACGGAAATTTAAAATACTAAATTTAAATGGACAAATTTAGGAAAATATTTTCAGAATTTTGGAGAATTTTAGAAATTTTTCAGAATTTTTCTGGAATTAAATGGGGCTTGTACGAGATATTTACGGGGATAAGAAAAATAGACTTTTAAAGGGTCTATTTAGATTATTTAATAAGTTTTTATTAACCCTAAGTTATAAACCTAGGGTTACTATTCCTATTTCTCTTGAGGTTTTTGCAGTCGTGCCCAACTTCTTCTTTTTCTCACGATTTCCCCACCCCCGACCCCATCGCCGTCTCCTCCTCTCCACTCGCGAGCCCCCATTGTCATCGCCTTCTCCTCTGCACCATCGTTGCTCGAGCACCGACCGCTCCTTCTCTTCTTCCAACTATGCGTCTCATCCCATCATCGTTGCCACATCGATTGCCGCCGCCTCATCGCCACTGTGGTTGATCTACGATCGCCAGCCAAACGGTGTTGCCCCCTCCTTGTCATCGCTTCATCACAAAGGTTCTCCATTCGAGCCGCATCACCGGCCGCTTGTCTCCCAGTTACTACCACAAGAGACGACCCTGAAGTTGCCTTTTGTATCTTCATTGGGCATCGTCCGTGCAGCTTGGGGATCACTTTTTCTCTACACGATGATCGTCGAAAGGCCTCACTGCTTTCTGCTATCACTAGTTGAGGCAAGTGGTGGTTTCGATGCCAACCACTTGTTTTTAGCGCTGTGATTCCCATGTATTTGCTTCTTAGCACTTGGATTGGGAGAGATGGTCGGTTGTTTGACATCCGACGAGCAAATCTATGGTTCTAGATTGTGCCGGAAAAGAAGGTAAGGTTTGAATTGAGATTTTAGGTAAATGTTTGGGTTAGGGATTTAATTGGAAGAAATGGATTTCTTACCATGACAGGAAATCGAGGGTGATAGCTGTGAACCTTGTGATTGCTACAAGAGGAAGGTGATCTGTGTAGGGATTTAATCCAAACTAACTGGGTTGATCCAGACTGGATGCCTAGGTTGGGATTAAAGAATTGTGGTTTAGATTTGATATTGCGATGTTGGATTCAGATGTCATGCCCACCCTTTTCCAGGGGTTGGAAGGGCGGCGCGACGCGATCATACATACATACATTTACAGCGGAAGACTATATACTTCTTACAGCGGAAGACTTTAAACTTTTTTTTTCTTTCTTTTAAACATAAGCATGCATCATCATTTTATAAGTACTTAGTTCAAGTTCATGACATTCAACTTAAAAGAAAACATGCATAAGTATGAGAAACATAAATAGATCTCCTCCACCATGCCACTACCACACACACTTTGCCCCTCCTGCTGCTCCATTTAGTTTAGCCATTCTTTACCCTTATCTGCAGTACAAGGGAATATAAAACTATAAGCACATAGGCTTAGTAAGATCCTTTCCTACTCACAAAAACCATACATCGAGAATTAGACATAGAGTAGTGACATGATCTTTTAAGGACATATGAGCATAGCATGCATATAAACATACAAGAACATAAAAACATAGCATTTATATAAACGTATAAGAACATATAAGCATAACATTCATATAAACATACAAGAACATATAAACATAGCATTCATATAAAAATACAAGAACATATAAGCATAGCATTCATATAAACATCATAGAACATATAAGCATAACATTCATATAAACATAACATTCATATAAGAGAAATGACATGAGCATTCAGAAACATATAAGCATAACAACCATATAAACATCATAATCACCTAGACATGAAATAAGGGCATATGCAAGATGCTCTTTGAAAACATATATCTTATAGGTACTTAAACATAATCTCAACATATTAGGCCCGGCATTGTACCACATACATCATCATCATAGCGCGCATCTCTAATAGACCCGAGGTAGCTAATCCCGAACCAACTAGAGTACTAGGCTCGTACTATGTCCATCGGCCTAGGGACAACATAACATAGAAGCCCATCCTAAGCCCGTACTTATGACCGTTGGCCTAGGGCATCTGGGAGCCCATCCCGTACCGGGTCTGTACTACGACCATCGACCCAGGGGCACGTATGAGCCCATCCCTTGGACCTTATTAGGGTCCGGTACAAGCTATGCAAAAAGTAAAATAGCATATCATATTTCTTATCATAACATATCATATTTCTTTTCATAACATATCGTGTTCCTTCTTCATAACATCTCATGTTCCTTCTTTATAACATATCATGTTTCCTTCTTCATAACATATCATATTTCTTTTCATATCATGTTCTTTCTTTATAACATATCATATTTCTTTACACAACATATCATGTTCCTTCTTTATGACATATCATACACTCATACAATTAACATGGCAATGAGCATAACATAATCATACATTCATACAATTAAAATGGCAATAAGCAGAACATAATCATATATTCATACAATTAACATGGACATAAGGTAGTGACATCAACCAATCATGCTATCATAAAATCTAACTAACATCATATTTGCATCTTTTTCTACATGTAGCATGGCATGGAGGACTTAGTAGAGGGCATGTACATAGGCTGGCCAAAACCCTAAGGGAGGGTTCTTAGGAGTTTACATGCTAAACAACTTGTGCAAGGTCTACTTAATATCATACTAAAATCACACACATATAGAGTATGGCATAAACATCATGAACAAGCATAACATGGTGTGATCTAAACTTCATGGGGTTCTCACAAAATTTTAAACCCTAAACAACTTGTACAAGATCTAACTAACCACATGTTAATTCCATCACATATAGATCATGGCATGGAAGGCCCTTAGGGGCCTAAATAGGTCTTGGCCGAGTGTTCAAGAGGCTTAAAGATCCAACACTTGAATCTAGCTTAGCTATCAACATAATATCTTCATCTACATTCAAAACATAACATAACTATATATAGATCATAGCATAGAAATCCGTTAGGAGCCTAAATGGTTATTGGCCGAAAGTTTCAAGAGGCTTAAAGATCAAACACCTAAACCAAGCCTATCTAGAAACCTATTATCATCATATTCCTACAAAACATAGCATGGACTATCATGGGAAGCATGTATAGGGTCTTAGCCGAAAGTTTCATGAAGCTTGAAGATCAAACCCTTAAACCAAGCCTATCTAGAAACATGTTATCATCATATTCATAAAAAACAAAGCATGGACAATCATGGGAAGCATGTATAGGGTGTTGGTCGAAAGTTTCATGAAGCTTGAAGATCAAACCCTTAAACCAAGCCTATCTAGAAACATGTTATCATCATATTCATATAAAACAAAGCATGGACAATCATGGGAAGCATGTATAGGGTGTTGGACGAAAGTTTCATGAAGATTGAAGATCAAACCCTTAAACCAAGCCTATCTAGAAACATGTTATCATCATATTCATACAAAACAAAGCATGGACAATCATGGGAAGCATGTATAGGGTGTTGGCCGAAAGTTTCATGAAGAAATTTCTTAACAACCATCAACCGAAGCAACTTGACTGCAGGTGTTGGGATACTTACATCCTTCGCTTTGTTTAATAGTTGGAAACACCCTAAGTGATGCCAAGACCAGAGCCCTCTTCTTTCTTGGTTGGTTTTCGAAAAATGGAAGAGGGGGAGCTTAGGGTTTCGGTGAGGAAGAAGAAGAGAAGTGGAGAATGGCAATTGTGGTTTCTCTTGTCTCCTCATTCCCCTATTTATTCACTTGAAGGTGTCCCTTAGCCTCCCTTACCCTTATCTATCATTTCCCATACCCTTCTAATAACACAACCCTGATGGGCTTCTGGTTATTGGGTGCATCTTAAGGTTTAGCTATCTACTTGGGGGTTTAGGGATTAAATCCTGGGTCATGCATCCTTTTTGGCTCTATTTCTTTTATTTTTTTGAAAGAGCCCATACAAAGCCCATTATAATCATGCAAAAATTCATGTAAAATTTCTAGGAATTTTACGGGCGTTACAATCCTTCATACCTTTTAAAAGTTTCGTCCTCGAAACTTAGAATAACTCTGGGTACTTCTGTTTCATGTCCTCCTCGCGTTCCCAGGTGGCTTCTTCGTACCGTTGATTTTGCCACAGGACCTTCACTAAGGGAACCTCTTTATTCCTTAGTCTTTTGACTTCTCGGTCTAGTATCTGGATAGGCCGACTTTCATAACTCAGGTCCTCTTGAACTTGCATTGTTTGTGGCTCGATCACTTGGTCTGTACTGGGAATACACTTCTTGAGCATCGAAACGTGGAACACGTTGTGAATAGACGACATCTCTTGAGGCAGCTCTAGCTCATAAGCTACCTTGCCAACTCTCTTCAGTATCGAATACTGTCCCACATAGCGCGAACTTAGCTTACCCTTCCTTCCGAATCTCATCACTCCCTTCATAGGGGCTACCTTGAGCAATACCAGATCCCCGACGTCGAATTCCAACGGTCTACGCCGCATATCTGTATAGCTCTTTTGTCGGCTCTGTGCAGTTTCAATTCTTTGGCAGATGTTCTGTATAGCTCGGGTGGTGTCGTCAATGAAATATGTTTGAAGTCCCATCCCCTTCTTTTCACCACCCTCATACCAGCATATAGGAGATCTACATTTCCTCCCATATAGAGCCTCGTAGGGCGCCATTCCAATAGTAGCTTGGTAGTTATTATTGTAGGCAAATTCTGCCAAGCATAAGTATCGACACTAGCTCCCTTTGAAATCCAAGGCGCCAACTCGTAACATATCCTCCAATACTTGATTCACCCTTTCGGTCTGTCCGTCAGTCTGAGGATGAAAGGTAGTATTGAATAATAGCTTCGTGCCAAGGGCCTTCTGAACACATTCCCAGAAATGAGAAATAAAGCGACAATCTCTGTCAGAAATGATGGTCTTAGGAATCCCATGTAATCTGATAATTTCCTTAGCATATAATTGAGCCAGTTGCTCAGTCGAATAGGTCATCTTGATTGCTAAGAAGTGGGCAGACTTCGTCAATCTGTTCACGATTACCCATATAGCATCATATCCATTCGTCGTCTTGGGCAGTCCTGAGATGAAATCCATAGAAATATCTTCCCATTTCAATTCTAGAATTTGGATCGGTTGCAGTGTTCCTCCAGGTCTCTGGTGTTCTGCTTTAACCCTCTGGCAGGTCAGGCAGGTACTGACATACTGAGCCATATCTCTTTTCATATCGAACCACCAGAATTTCCTTTTCAGATCTTGGTACATCTTGGTGGTTCCAGGATGCATCACATAAGGGGTTCCGTGAGCTTCTTCAAATATCTTCTTCTGTAATTCTGGATCATCAGAAATACACAAGCGATCCCTGAGGTAGAGTACTCCACTGTCAGAGATACGAAATCCATCATCCTTTCCTTCTAGGACCTCTTGCTTGATCCTTTGAATGCTCGGGTCGCGGGCTTGCTTTTCTAATATATCGTCGAACAACGTTGGTTCTATCGTCATGGTAGAAAGCCGTCCGGAAATGATTTCAACCCTGTAATGCATAATTTCCTTTTCTAAGGGCCAAGATAATACCGATAGAGACATCAAGGTGGCACAGGACTTCCTACTGAGTGCATCGGCCATCTTGTTCTCTTTTCCTGGATGGTAGAAGATCTCACAGTCATAATCCTTGACGAGCTCGAGCCATCTGCGTTGTCTCATGTTTTGGTCCTTCTGTGTGAAGAAATATTTCAGACTCTGGTGGTCTGTATAAATCCTACACTGAGCTCCATATAGATAATGCCTCCATGTTTTGAGAGAAAAGACCACGACCGCTAGCTCTAGATCGTGAGTGGGATAATTCCTTTCATGTTCCTTGAGTTGCCTAGAGGCGTAGGCAATGACCTTGCCATTCTGCATGAGTACAGCTCCGAGTCCCAACTTGGAAGCGTCGCTGTACATGTCGAAGCCTTCATTACTGTCCGGAAGAGCAAGGATTGGAGCGCTGGTCAGTCTCTTTTTCAATTTTGTGAAACTCTTCTCGCAGGTGTCCGTCCATTCATACTTTTTGTTCTTTCTAGTGAGAACTGTCATAGGGGCTGCAATTCTAGAGAAGTTCTCTACAAACTTCCTGTAGTAGCTTGCTAGCCCAAGAAAGCTTCTGATCTCGCTGACATTCTTTGGCTTGTTCTAGTTACTCACAGCTTCAATCTTTATTGGGTCTACCATCACTCCATGCTTGGATATAACGTGACCCAAAAATGATACTTGATCGAGCTAGAACTCGCATTTGGAGAACTTTGCATATAGCTGCTTTTCCCGAAGAATCTGTAATACCATATTCAGGTGTTCTGCGTGCTCTTCTTGGGTTCTCGAATATATCAGTATATCGTCGATGAAAATGATTACAAATTTGTCGAGGAATGCCGAGAATATCCGATTCATCAGATCCATGAACATAGCAGGTGCATTCGTCACTCTGAAGGGCATAACTACGAACTCATAATGTCCTTATCTTGTTCGGAAAGCCGTCTTCGGTATATCATCTGGTTTCACTTTCACTTGATGATAGCCAGACCTCAGGTCAATCTTAGAGAAGACGGTGGCACCCTTTAGCTGGTTGAACAGGTCGTCAATCCACGATAAAGGGTACCTGTTCTTGATCGTCACATTATTTAGCGCTCGGTAGTCTATGCACATTCGTATAGACCCATCTTTCTTCTTCACCAACAGTACTGGAGCTCCCCATGGAGAGCGACTTGGGCGTATGAGTCCCTTGTCGAGTAACTCCTGTAGTTGTCCCTGAAGTTCCTTCAATTCAGTCAGCACCATATGGTAAGGTGCTTTAGAGATCAGGTTAGTACCAGGAATCAATTCAATCTCAAATTCAATTTCTCTATCTGGGGCTAACCCTGGTAGTTCATCTGGGAATACCTCTAAGTAGTTTCATACAACTCTGACATCTTCTAGCTTCTGGTCCTCGGCTTGACTTGTATCAACCACATGTGCTAGAAACCCAGTGCATCCACTGTCTAACAACTTGCGCGCCTGTAGAGCTGATACAAATTTATCAATTCTTTTCCTTGGCTCTCCAATAAATTCAAACATAGGTTCTGCCTCCGGCTGGAAGACCACTTTTCTTTTGTGCCACTCGATTGAAGCACCGTACTTGCTTAAGAAATCCATGCCCAATATGACATCATAATCCTGCATGTCGAGCACTATCAGATCACAGTAGAGTTCTCTGTCTGCGATTCTGATAGGTGCGGCTCGCAGCATATGAGTGGAGGGCATTACTTATCCCGAGGCCAGAGTGGTTAAGAACTTGCGATCCAAAGCTTGTGGTGGCATGCCTATCTTTTTCGTGAAAGGTGCAGAAACAAACGAATGTGTTGCCCGCATATGGAAGAATTCTTCGAAAAATTCATACTCGAAGTCCGTCCATCTCATCTGATTCACTTGCTTCTTTCCTTTAACCCTTTCCCACCACATTCGGGCATCTCCCGAAAGGCAAAATGATGCGCACTTAATCTTCTCATATTCGGGCCAGTCCAGTAGCTCTACAATGCTTTCCACAGTCTTGAACCAAGCCTGGGCGTCCCACGGTTCACCAGTACCAGAGAAATTTTCTGACTTCAGTCTCTGCCACTGGATTAGGTAAGCTTCCTGTCGAACTATTGGGCCAGGGCCCGCTGGTGGGGCGGTAGGGTTTCCTCACTGATTCATTAAGGCATTTATCACTTGTTGTTGCTCTGTGACTTGACGCTGGAGTTCAGTAACCACATGCGTAAGGTCAGGTGAGGGTACTATCTCATCGACTCTACTACTGCGTCTCCCAGCCATGGTTATCTTCATATATTATAATAAGGATAGTATAAGATTATCATTCATTTATCTATGCATATTTAAACTGAAGGCTAGCATAAGGTTATCATACATATTTTCATGCATATTTAAGCTAAAAGCATTCCTTATCATACATGAAAAAAATAGAGTAGGCATAGAATTTCTTACTTGGAGCGGCAGGATTGGAGCTTGATGTGTGTGTAGTGGAAAGGCAGATCTGCTATGATACTAACCTGTCACACCTGCCCTTTTTCAAGGGTTGGAAGGGCGGCGTGACGCGATCATACATATATGCATTTACAGCAGAAGACTATATACTTCTTACAGCGGAAGACTTTAAACTTTTTTTTTCTTTCTTTTAAACTTAAGCATGCATCATCATTTCATAAGTACTTAGTTCAAGTTCATGATATTCAACTTAAAAGAAAACATGCATAAGTATGAGAAACATAAACAGATCTCCTCCACCATGCCACTACCACACACACTTTGCCCCTCCTGCTGCTCCATTTAGTTTAGCCATTCTTTACCCTTATCTGCAGTACAAGGGAACATAAAACTATAAGCACATAGGCTTAGTAAGATCCTTTCCTACTCACAAAAACCATACATCGAGAATTAGACATAGAGTAGTGACATGATCTTTTAAGGACATATGAGCATAGCATGCATATAAACATACAAGAACATAAAAGCATAGCATTCATATAAACGTATAAGAACATATAAGCATAGCATTCATATAAACATACAAGAACATATAAGCATAGCATTCATATAAACATACAAGAACATATAAGCATAGCATTCATATAAACATCATAGAACATATAAGCATAGCATTCATATAAACATAACATTCATATAAGAGAAATGACATGAGCATTCAGAAACATATAAGCATAACAACCATATAAACATCATAATCACGTAGACATGAAATAAGGGTATATGCAAGATGCTCTTTGAAAACATATATCTTATAGATACTTTAACATAATCTCAACATATTGGGCCCGGCATTGTACCACATACATCATCATCATAGCGCGCATCCCTAATAGACCCGAGGTAGCGAATCCCGAACCTACTAGAGTACTAGGCACGTACTATGTCCGTCGGCCTAGGGGCTACATAACATAGAAGCCCATCCCAAGCCCGTACTTATTACCATCGGCCTAGGGCATCTAGGAGCCCATCCTGTACCGGGTTCGTACTACGACCGTCGACCCAGGGGCACATAGGAGCCCATCCCTTGGACCTTATTAGGGTCCGGTACAAGTCATGCAAAAAGTAAAATAGCATATCATGTTCCTTATCATAACATATCATATTTCTTTTCATAACATATAATGTTCTTTCTTCATAACATATCATATTTCTTTTCATAACATCTCATGTTCCTTCTTTATAACATATCATGTTTCCTTCTTCATAACATATCATATTTCTTTTCATATCATATCATGTTCCTTCTTTATAACATATCATATTTCTTTACACAACATATCATGTTCCTTCTTTATGACATATCATACACTCATACAATTAACATGGCAATGAGCATAACATAATCATACATTCATACTATTAACATGGCAATAAGCAGAACATAATCATATATTCATACAATTAACATGGGCATAAGATAGTGACATCAACCAATCATGCTATCATAAAATCTAACTAACATCATATTTGCATATTTTTCTACATGTAGCATGGCATGGAGGACTTAGTAGAGGGCATGTACAAGGGCTGGCCAAAACCCTAAGGGAGGGTTCTTAGGGGCTTACATGCTAAACAACTTGTGCAAAGTCTACTTAACATCATACTAACATCACACACATATAGAGTATGACATAAACATCATGAACAAGCATAACATGGTGTGATCTAAACTTTATGGGGTTCTCACAAAATTTTAAACCCTAAACAACTTGTACAAGATCTAACTAACCACATGTTAATTCCATCACATATAGATCATGGCATGGAAGGCCCTTAGGGGCCTAAATAGGTCTTGGCCGAGAGATCCAAGAGGCTTAAAGATCCAACACTTGAATCTAGCTTAGCTATCAACATAATATCTTCATCTACATTCAAAACATAACATAACTACATATAGATCATAGCATAGAAATCTATTAGGAGCCTAAATGGTTATTGGCCGAAAGTTTCAAGAGGCTTAAAGATCAAACACCTAAACCAAGCCTATCTAGAAACCTATTATCATCATATTCCTACAAAACATAGCATGGACAATCATGGGAAGCATGTATAGGGTCTTGGCCAAAAGTTTCATGAAGCTTGAAGATCAAACCCTTAAACCAATCCTATTTAGAAACATGTTATCATCATATTCATACAAAACAAAGCATGGACAATCATGGGAAGCATGTATAGGGTGTTGGCCGAAAGTTTCATGAAGCTTGAAGATCAAACCCTTAAACCAAGCCTATCTAGAAACATGTTATCATCATATTCATATAAAACAAAGCATGGACAATCATGGGAAGCATGTATAGGGTGTTGGCCGAAAGTTTCATGAAGCTTGAAGATCAAACCCTTAAACCAAGCCTATCTAGAAACATGTTATCATCATATTCATACAAAACAAAGCATGGACAATCATGGGAAGCATGTATAGGGTGTTGGCCGAAAGTTTCATGAAGAAATTTCTTAACAACCATCAACCGTAGCAACTTGACTGCAGATGAGGGAATACTTACATCCTTCGCTTTGTTTAATAGTTGGAAACACCCTAAGTGATGCCAAGACTAGAGCCCTCTTCTTGCTTGGTTAGTTTTCGGAAAATGGAAGAGGGCGAGCTTAGGGTTTCAGTGAGGAAGAAGAAGAGAAGTGGAGAATGGCAATTATGGTTTCTCTTGTCTCCTCATTCCCCTATCTATTCACTTGAAGGTGTCCCTTAGCCTCCCTTACCATTATCTATCATTTCTCATACCCTTCTAATAGCACAACCCTGATGGGCTTCTGGTTATTGGGTGCATCTTAAGGTTTAGCTATCTACTTGGGGGTTTAGGGTTCAAATCCTGGGTCATGCATTCTTTTTGGCTCTATTTCTTTTATTTTTTTTGAAAGAGCCCTTACAAAGCTCATTATAATCATGCAAAAATTCTTGTAAAATTATTAGGAATTTTACGGGCGTTACATCAGATCTGGTTTAATCGTTGTCATGTGTGCTAGAATTTAATGATAATTATGTTATATGCAGGTTTCGATCACGAGATAGGTCCACGGGCGTAAATACAGTTGGTATTCTTCATAGCAGGCGGGTATCTGTGACTTATCTTCTTTTAGATATTGTCATTTTGTCGTGAATTATTTACTATATCTAGTAGTAGTTTTTCTATGCTTGTTAACTGCCCTGGTATGTCACTACCTAGTACGTGTTGTAGTCTTTTCATATGCTTATTATATTATTCTCTATCACTTTAATACTTGTCATTTTGTTTATCTAGCACTAGAGTAGTGACATACCTTACATACTGGGCACTTAATGAATAATGAATATAACTTGCATATGTACATAGACTTATGTACTTAGGTTATTTGATGTGGGCTCCTATTGGTACATACCATAGGTAGTCATGGATTGATTGGTGTATCGTGCATTAGTGACATACATCATCTTGCATTATTGCATGACTGGCGATCATCGGCTCCTCGGTAGGAGGTGATACTACTTGGTAGTTGAGCCCATCGTCAGTCACATTATCTACTCAAACAACCACTCGTGGGTTAGTGGTATTTCATGTGTGTTTGTAGTTGCTCTATCAGGGCTCCACGGTGGTCGCTTAGGTGATTTGTATTGTGACGTGGTAGCAGACAGGGATCCCTCCTTTGTCGTGAAACGAGGAGATAAGATGAGGTGATGTCCCCCATATACATACATGGGGTAGGAGGGTGATACTCCGCCAGAATCCTATCCAATCGGTCACATAGGTGTAGTGATGGCAGAGTGTACAGTTGTCATAGCCCTACCCACTCGGTCGGCACACATGACATATCGGTGGCTTGACTGGCATCAGGGGTGACACAGGTGATTGCATCATGTGTATACGTTTTTACTATATGCATTGATTGTTGCACTTTTGTTGTTGCATATGATTATCATGCACATACAGGAGGTATTTTGTAGCTTATTTTGGTGATTCTACATATGCTTGTGTGGATGTATTTTATATCAACTTAGGTGATTCTGCTATGTATAGTTTCAGGTATGTTTCTATTTTTTTTTGTTTATTGTCGATAGACTGTACCAGCATGATTATTATTGCTACTTATAGTTTATTATGCATGACTGTTAGATATCCACTGAGTTTTACTTACTCCGTTGATATCTCTTTTATTTCAGGATGAAGCCTTCCGGAGGGTCCTGCCAGTCCCCTGATCTTAAGACCCCGTGATTTGGTTTCCAGGCTTCCTCATCTTTATTTCCAGTATTCTATATTTCAAACTTGTAATACTTTATTCTCGTGGTTGTTTTGGTGGTACTTGGTTATGTTTTTGTATGGTCTCTTTGTTCGATTGGTTTTGGTTATGTGTATATGGTTGGGTATTCTTGCTCAGATGGCAGAAGGGGTAAGTCTAGAAGTTTTAGACTTAGTATGTACTTTGGTAGTGGGCCTGAGGCCCTTATGTTATATGTATTATGGTGGTTGATATTCCTGCCATATTGGCTGATGTTTAGTGGGGCGTGTGGGTCTTGTATATAAATTTCAATTGTCCACGATACAGGGGAGGTGTTGTCCAATTTTCGTCGGACAAGTACCCCTCTCGAGGCGTGACAATAAGGTCGGACTCGGATTTAGATCACCCACTACAAACAAGTCTTATATGTCGATTGTAAATCGAAATAGACAAAATGTCCAGGCATGGGTCCCTAAGACCTTTTTGATTTCACAATTAGGATCTACTAAGTATTGGGTTCCCAAGGACCAAATCCACTACGTGGAAAGATCGCATCAGTTCAATGGTCCAGGGGGAGCTAGTACTAAACTTGTTTGCTCTATTTCTTGATTTAGTTTTGCATGCTTAATTAATTTTTTGTTTTAATTTTTAGAACGGCTAGATAGGACAAATAGTTATCCAATCTTGATAACATAGTATCAGGATGCAGCGAAATGATAGTACGTTAGGGAAACGAAGTCTTGTGTGTCCGAGCTAGATAAGACATATCTAGCTTGGTGCACTCAGCTAAGTTGAACTAGCTGAAGCTACCTCGCCGTATCCTAAACTAGTTAGACTAGAAAGTAATCTTAAGTGACTTAAGTGAACAATTTCTTGAAATTGACTTTGTCTAAGGAAGTAGTCGTTGTTCCGATCAAAGAAGGCCTCTGTGCCATGCCACGACCTAGAAGTTACTTTCTCGAAAAGTTTACTTAACTAGTTAAGGGTTAAATCCGAATCTAACCCAAGGTTGATTATCTTTAAATCACTAAACTTAATCAAGTAAAATTGAAGTCATCTCATATAACATATAAGGTTAACATGTTTGATCATGTAGAAATGGTGAGATGACTACTAGGCTAAAATATTCAACCAATTTTAAAATTCCAATATCCAATCCAACTACTATATATGTAGGATCAATGGATGTTGGACAGTGAGTGCTCTCAACATATGACTGGAGACCGACTAAAGTTTTTGAAGCTCAGATTCAAAAACCAAGGATCAGTAGCATTCGGAAACAATGGGAAGCTCAAAATCATCAGTTCAGGTGATATTGAGCTAAACTCGAACTTCATGATTCATAATGTTCTTTTAGTTGAGCATTTTGAATTCAATTTACTTAGTGTTAGTCAATTGTGTGACAATAACTATAAGGTTATTTTCCTACAAAATGAATGTTTAATTAAAAATAATGATTCCTCAAAAACTATATTTAAAGGAACTAGGAATAGCAACATTTACATAATTAACTTACCCAACTCCCCAACCAAGTGTCTAATGACACAGCAAGAGGAATCCTGGGTGTGACACCAACGACTCGGTCACTCTCATCAAGACTCATACACAAAATGAGTCAGAGTGGCTTAGTTAGAGGTTTACCCAACCTTAATAACTTGGAAAATAAAATTTGTAATCCTTGTCAACAAGGTAAACAAACTAGGACCTCACATCAACTAACTAACCAAGAAAAAACTAAAAGTGTACTTGAGCATCTACATTTAGACCTTTTTGATTCTCATGGAGCCAAGTCACTAAATGGAAGCAAATATTGTCTAGTTATAGTCGATGACTACTCTAGGTTCACATGGGTTAGGTTCTTAAAACATAAAAGTGAAACCTGAGAACAACTTAGCAATTTATGCAAATTAATAGAAAATGAAAAGAATCTTAAGGTTAAAAGAATTATAAGTGATCATGGTGGTGAATTCGAAAACCATAGGTTTACCGACTTTTGCAACCAAAAACCATAGGTTTATCGACTTTTGCAACCAAAACGGATACCACCATGAGTTTTCCTTCCCTAGAACTCCTCAACAAAATGGTCTCGTCGAACATAAAAATAAAACCTTACAAGAAGCCACTAGAACCATGTTGAATGAGTATAACCTACCTAATAGATTTTGGGCAGAAGCAATCAATACAACTTACTATGTTCAAAATAGGATTCTGTTAGTTAGAAGACACCTTAAAATGTCATATGAGATCTATTATGAAAAACTACCCAACATTAAGTACTTTAGGGTTTTTAGATGTAGGGTACATATATTAAACACTAAAGATAACCAAGTAAAATTCACCCCTAAAATAACTACCGAAACATTTCTAGGATACTCAACCACTAGTAAAGAATATAGGGTGTATAATAACGAAACCCTAAAATAGAAGAGACAATCAACGTAGTATTTGACGAAGAAAACAAAACCATGAAACTCGAAGTAGAGTTGATTGATGAACCAATTGAAAATGATGCTAGACCTGAAACTAACCATCAAAACGAGTCTAGTATAAATCCTAACCCAAATCAATATAGGCTACAATCAAACCACCCTATTGATCAAGTAATAGGTGATCCCAATTTAGGAGTTCGAACTAGAGCATCCTATAGAAACCTAAGCCGAATTTCACTCATCTCAAAAATCGAACCCAAAACAATTGAATAAGCTCTTCTTGATCCCGATTGGATTATAGCTATGCAAGAAGAGTTAACTCAATTTACTAGGAGTCAAGTTTGAGAATTAGTACCCTCACCTAAGGGAAAAACAATAATTGGAACAAGGTGGGTATTTTGAAATAAACTTGATGATAAAGGAGATGTTGTTAGGAATAAGGCTAAGTTAGTCGCTAAGGGATTCAGTCAAGTAGAGGGGTTAGACTACGATGAAACATATGCACTCATAGCTAGACTTGAATCGATTAGGATGTTATTAGCCTACGCTTCACATCGAGGATTTACACTATTTCAAATGGATGTTAAGTCAGCGTTCTTGAATGGATTTATCAAGGAAGAGATTTACGTTAGCCAACCACCATGATTTGAGAGTCTAGATAAACCTAACCATGTCTTTAAACTTAGAAAAGTCTTATATGGACTAAAACAAGCTCCTAGAGCTTGGTATGAAAGGCTTTTAATTTACCTTAAGTCTAAGGGGTTTAGTCAAGGCTTAGTCGACCCGACCTTATTTGTAAAATCCATATGAAAAGAGATATTCATTGCCCAAATTTATGTAGACGGCATAATTTTTGGAACTACCAATAGAAACTTATTAAATGAGTCCAATTCACTAATGGAAAGTGAATTCGAGATGAACTTAGTAGGAGAACTAACCTTTTTCTTAGGCTTACAAATTAAACAAACTAGGGAAGGAATTTACCTACACCAACATAAATATGCTAAAGAACTAATAAATAGATTTGGAATGCAAAATGCTAAAGAAATCAACACACCAATGGCTACTAATGCTAACATAGGAGAAGACCAAGAAGGTAAAGCAATCGATTTAAAATACTATAGGAGCGCAATAGGTATCCTCCTTTACCTAACTGTGAGTCGACCCGATATACTCTTCGCAGTAAGTATATGTGTGAGATTTCAATCTTGTGCCAAGGAGTCGCACCTAACACTAGTCAAACGTATTTTTATATACCTAAAAGGAACATTAAACGTAGGAATTTGGTACCCTAGATCGAGCGAGTTCAAACTAATCGGCTATTCCAACTCGGATTATGCCGATAGTAAACTCGATAGGAAGAGCACGAGTGGTTGTTGCCAACTCCTAGGCTCGAGTCTAGTTAGATGGTGTAGTAGAAAGCAATATTGTGTTGCCTTATCTACCACCGAAGCTGAATACATTGCGATGGGTGAGTGTGTAGGTCAACTCTTTTGGATGAAGCACACTCTCCAAGACTTCCAATTAAACTTTAGTAACAATAAAATTTTCATCGATAACATTAGTTCCATTAACCTAACTAAGAACCCAATTTGTCACTCTAGGACTAAACACATAGAGGTTAAACATCATTTCATTCGAGAACACGTAGCAAATGGAACAATACAACTCAAATATGTTGAGTCTAAATTGAACCTAGCGGATATTTTCACCAAACCCTTGCCCGAAGCAGAGTTTAGTCTTCTTAGATGGAAATTAGGGATGTGCGTAATAGAGTAGGACTCAACTCTTATTTTTCTTATATACTCTATTTTTATTTTTCATGATACATGGAACTAGCTTAGGGTTTACCTTAGAAAGCATGTACCTATAGATTTAAGGATCCAACACATCTCACAACACATAGATCTAATGTGTTTGTGTACTGAGCCACATAGATGGGCATGAGATATTAGGACCTTACACCTGATTTCATATGTAGATCAAGTGCATCGACATGAATCATGGAGCATAATTATTTAAAATAACCAACTCTAATAAGGACTTATTGATCATTTCATATGGACTAAGTTAAAACGAGTTGAACATACTATTAGTTGAGTGTATATTGAAACTACTATTTTCAAAATCTATTAGGAACATGCTTGGACTTACAAATGATAAACACTTATTTTTCTTCTACAAACTCCCGTATTTTTTTATTTATGCAAAAGGGAGAGAAGAAAGGTCAAAGTTAAGGGATCAAAAGTATTTTTGATAACATAACTTACTTAAACTCTTTTAAGTGGAAAACGTTAAGGGATAACTTAACATACTTAAACTCTTTTAAGTGGCAAATGTTAAGGGGTAACTTAACTTGCTTTTTTTTTTAAGTGGCAAATGTTAAGGGGGAGATCTAAGCTTCTTTTTCAAGTACTCACCTAAGGTCAAGGGAGAGGTAACCTCAAGGGGAAGGATTTGAAAAAGAGTTTAGCTTATACTCTTACTCATGCTAACTTACTAAGTTACTCATACTAACTTACTAAGTTATGCACTCATACTAAGTTGTGCCTTTCTTACTTACACTTACTACTTCACTACATGTTTACTACTCATGTTGTTATTACTTCATTTTATACTTAATTTTCTCCTTAACTTTGTGTCGGTTTTCCATAGATCAAAAAGGGGGAAATTGTTAGTTCAGGGGCACCAGATAATCGAACCTAGGTTTTGATTATGGCAAAGGTTCAAAGTTAAGGTGTTATTGTTATCTCATGAGCTGTGTTAAGTGTGCAGGAAGTGTTTAAGCTAAGCCCAAGGTCAGGCGACACAAGAGAATCTCGAGTCGAGAAATCGTGGTGGTCAGACGATACCAGGATAACCTCATGGAGTCGAGGAACCTAGGCGGAGACTGGAAGCTAAGCAACAGGTCGGAAAGGACAAGATGTAAGCATGAGTACAGAGTAATGGTAAGGTCGGGTCCTCTGTACGGGGATGAATTTAGGCGGCGATCCGACTAAGACTTCCAGTGGAAGGTCTAGGTCGAGATCGGATGGTTAGTAGTGTTAGTAATATATGAGAGATGTCCTAAGGCAATCGCCTTATGTATGAACCATTTATATGATAAATGAAGATTCACTATTTGAGTATACATGTTTTATTTTATGTATTGATCGATCTTAAACCTATTTATCAATGTCCACGATAATGATTCACAAAGATGAGAGAATTTGTGATTGATCACAACTAGTGAGTATCTCTACATGTGTAATTGTGATGTATCTAATTATCCTAGTCGATGAATCGATGGATTCGACACCATCAATTCGCGAGACTAGCACGAGGTATACTCCTTGGTGTATCCAAGCACCGATTCTCACCGGGCCGAGACATAGTGATGTCCGAGTTAATCGTGGATGCTAGTTATGGTAACTAGTTCATTGGAGTGACCACCGTAAGACTTCATATGGTTCTCATATATAGATATGTCAATGAAGTTCTTACTGTGGCTTAAGTGCGATGTTCCTTCGACTTCTGTATTCAAGTCATCTTGATCATGGAGACTTATGCTTTGACATCTTAAGCAAACATCTCTAAGGAGATGTGGACCCGGATGATTGGGTATAAGTCAAGTGATCAAGGTGTTTGAATAGCCTATAAAGGATTCACCACTCATGAGGAGATGTATACCCATGGCCTCTCGTCGGATTGTTACTAAAGTCTCGCCAAAGCATTACATGTTTAGAGTAAGGTACTCTTCGATACATGTGGAGTAACTAGAACTGTGAGGACGAGGAAATGATACTTGGGCTAGGTGTGACGTAGTCAGCCTAGTGGGGACTGACACAATAGACCATGTCCTGAACCAAGTGGGTATAAGATGAGTGAAGGGAATGGGGCACTATTCATTCGAGCCATCAAGGGTTTCGTAAATAGTTCGATCAACCGCTGATCTTTTCTGCTAATTGGGGATCATGATGTACTACTAGGTGCCACTCATGATCGCTCTATAATTAATGGTTAATTATAGACCAACATAAACCGAGAACCTATTTGGTCACACGACAACGAGTGTAATCCAAAGGATTTAAAACGAGCTTGAGAATGGGATTCTCGCATCGAGAGAAACTATGTTTGGTCGACTAAACATAAAGCGAGCATGAAATTGTTTCACGCAATGGAAGCGTGATGGGCCGTGTCTTATGAAGACATAATGGATGACCAAAATGGTTTGGTTCTAATCCAATGGATGAGAATAAACCAAAGGGTTTGGTTTATATTAAACGAATGAACCAAAAGTTGGTTCGTTCGCTTTAACTTAAAATAAACCATCATGGTTTGGTTTATTTTAACTTATCTTAATGGAGCGGTTAACGGGCTTTATGGATATGATCCATTAACCATTAAGAGAATTAGTTCTCTATAAAATAACCCTAATCAAGGCCACCTTTTGTGCCAGTCCAGCCCAAGTCTCCTTGCCGCGCCCAAGCTTTCAGCGCTGAACCTCCGCACCTCCGTGATCTCCTATAGGTTCGCATCAAGGTGAGCTTTTTCTCCTTGTTTTGGCCGGGCGCCTACTCTTCTTCCACCAAAGCTGTCCAGTTTTCTGACAGCTTCTCCTCTCGCCGGAGCGCTGCTTGACGACGGTTAGTGCCCGACAGCGCTAACTTACCGGGATTTGATCTCCGTAATCCTCTGAGGTGGAGGATGAAGCGATTCACAACGGTTGACGAATACCTCTCCGGAGAAGCAAGTTTTGAGAACTCGCTTTTAGGATCCGAATTTGATTCGATCGTGATCATCTCTCGATCACGTCGTCTTCAACACGAGGCTAGTAACCCGTACGAAGACGAAGCTCGTGACTTAGCGAAGTCATCCCGAGGAGCTCGGCGTGGATACGGATAGAGACGATTCTTACGAGGATCGTTCCGGTTGATGCTGTTCCCGCTACACGTCATACGGAAGGTATAACGTAGTTTAATTTCTTTTTATTGCAAATTTTAATTTACGGTTATGTCTACACTTGTTGTAATAGCATGCGTGTGTTGTGTGTGTTGTAATAAATATAGATTTATTATTTTTAATTGCTTCCGCTGTGTTCATATTTACGAAACATGATCGAACACACACACGCCGCGGTGCCGGAAACCCAACAAGTAGCTGCCGAATTTATCATTACTTCTGTTTACTATACTAACTCTTTGTTGTAGTTGAATAATCTAGCTGTTAGTCGACTGCTAGTTTTTGACAATCGATTGCTGCTAGCATCAGTCGATTGATGAAGGCCATCAGTTGACTGCTATTCAAACTGTCCAGCTCGATGAAGGTCAAGATAATATCCCCTTATCTTGGAGTGAGGTGTCATTTTGATCCAGATATGTATCTCAATGAGATGGGGCTTGGGAGGCTATAAAAGAAGGGGGTTTCATCCCTTTAGGTTATCTTAATTGCTCTCAAAGTTCTCCCACAATGCCGAAGGTCTACGACAATGCTATGTCGCCACTACGCCGACTTCACGCTGAGCTTCAACCTTCTAAGTCGGTAGTCTTTTATTTTAGTTGTCTTACCTTTGTATTAGAGCTTCTTTTTATCAAGCTTTTCATTGTAAAGAGGAGAGGTGGGCTTGTGCCTCTTCCTTAATCTTTTGTTCTTTGTAATCGTTGTCTCCTACCTCTAACGAGGAGGAGACTTTTTAAGTGGATTGCCCATTGTACGCGGTCTAGAATTGAGGGGCCTTGTGTAGATGTTCGTTGACCGCTAGAGGGGGGTGAATAGCATGTTTTGATGCCCGATGGAATCTGTTTGCGTTCATCTACAAATCTCATTAGCGCAGCGGAAATAGAAATAATAGCAATAACAAAAGCGAAGACAAACACAAATACACCAATACACGAGTATGTAACATGGTTCGGAGCCGAATGGTTCCTACTCCACGGATCGAGCTCAATGAGCTCTAGCGATGCGACCACACACCACTAATCAAGAATAACTCCTCGGAACAATCCGGAGGTGGAGAAAACTCGTACAATGTATACAACAGTAATACAATAAAAATACAAGCAAATACAATGGAATGCAAGTAAAGAAAACTTTACAAAAAGCTTTGGATTGCTTGATCTTTGATTGCCTTGGACTAGCCTTGAAGGCCCTGATTTGCAACAGCAAATTGCTCTAATTCACTCAAGAAAATTACTGCCAAAAACCCTTTTCTGAGCTGCTTTTATAACCTGCAATCGGGCTGGATTTTCACCTATCACGATCGTTGGGACCATCGCTGACATGACATCATGCTGTGAGACAACGGCAATCCACTGAAAAAATCCAACTGATAGGACATCGGGCCGACTAATCATGTCCATCACGACCGATCAAGCCTTCACCGAATCGCTAACCCCAAGAGTCAAGTCGACTCCATTCTCGTGGTCCGAATAGCACCACCGACTGATCACAAGATCATTCGACTGATCGAGCCATCACTCGACTACCCACCTCTGGCAGTCGACTGCTGGGGCACTCCCCGCAGTCAAACCCTAGTTGACTCACACCAATCGACTGCCTATAAGTCCCAGTCGACTAATACACCTCAAACATGAGGTTTAAACCCAAGTATGGTGCCCCCATACTTGCTAGACCACCCGTAGCCTATACGTAAGCCTTGTAGCCACCTCCGTCAGCCTCGCGTCTATCGGATCCCTCCAAGTCATCCATGACTTGTTCATCGATACGCTAGCCTTCAGGTGCTTCCATCGGCTATGTCATGCTAACGGTGTCTACATGTTAGTAATATATGAGAGATGTCCTAAGGCAATCGCCTTATGTATGAACCATTTATATGATAAATGAAGATTCACTATTTGAGTATACATGTTTTATGTATTTGAATGGATCTTAAACTCATTTACTGAATGCCCATGATACGATTCACAGCATGAGAGAATTTGTGATTGGATCACAACTAGTGAGTATCTCTACATGTGTAATTGTGATATATCGGAATTATCCCTAGTCGATGAATTGATGGATTTGGACACCATCAATTCTGTCGAGACTAGCACGAGGTATACTCCTTGGTGTATCCAAGCAGCTGATTCTCACTGGCTGGAGACATAGTGATGTCCGGAGTTAATCGTGGATGCTAGTTATGGTAACTAGTTCATTGGAGTGACCAGCCATAAGACTTCATATGGTTCTCTGCATATATAGATATGTCAATGAAGTTCTTACTGTGGCTTAAGTGCGATGTTCCTTTGACTTGCGGTATTCAAGTCATCTTCATCATGGAGACTTATGCTTTGACATCTTAAGCAAACATCTCAAAGGAGATGTGGACCCGGGATGATTGGGTATAAGTCGAAGTGATCGAAGGTGTTTGAATAGCCTATAAAGGATTCACCACTCCTTGCGAGGAGATGTATACCCATGGCCTCTCGCCGGATTGTTACTAAAGTCTTTGGCCAAACCATTACATGTTTAGAGTAAGGTACTCTTCGATACATGTGGAGTAACTAGAACTGTAGGACGAGGAAATGATACTGGCTAGGTGTGACGAGTCACCTAGTGGGACCGGACACTATAGACCATGTCCTCAACCAAGTGGGTATAAGATGAGTGAAGGGAATGGGGCACGATTCATTCGAAGCCATCAAGGGTTTCGTAAATAGTTCGATCAACCGCTGATCTTTTCTGCTTAATTGGGGATCATGATGTACTACTAGGTGCCACTCATGATCGCTCTATAATTAATGGTTAATTATAGACGGCCAACATAAACCGAGAACCTATTTGGTCACACGATAACGAGTGTAATCCAAAGGATTTAAAACGAGCTTGAGAATGAGATTCTCGCATCGAGAGAAACTATGTTTGGTCGACTAAACATAAAGCGAGCATGAAATTGTTTCACTGCAATGGAAGCGTGGATGGGCCGTGGTCTTATGAAGACATAATGGATGGACCAAAATGGTTTGGTTCTAATAATGGATGAGAATAAACCAAAGGGTTTGGTTTATATTAAACGAATGAACCAAAGGTTGGTTCGTTCGTTTAACTTAAAATAAACCATCATGGTTTGGTTTATTTTAACTTATCTTAATGGAGCGGGTTAACGGGCTTTATGGATATGATCCATTAACCATTAAGAGAATTAGTTCTCTATAAAATAGGGCTTAAACCCTAATCCAAGCACCCTAATTAGAGTTGCCGCCAACCCAATTGTGCCGCCTCTATCTTCTCCTAGTCGGCGCCAAACCCCAGGTGTGCCGTACGCCAGCTTTTTGCCGCCGCCCAAGTCATTGCCGCACTCAAGCTTCAGCCGTGAACTCCGCGACCCTCCGTGATCTCTTGTGGGTTCGGTGATAAGGTGAGCTCCACATCTCCTTTGGCCGGCCTCTATTCCTCCCACCAAAGCTGTCCAGTTTTTCTGACAGCTTGTTTCTTTGGAGGCGGAGCGTCGTTTGGCCGACGGTTAGTGCTCCGACAGCGGCTAACTTACCGGGGAGTTGATCTCCGGTAATCCTCTGAGGTGGAGGACGAAGGATTCGTCAAACGGTTGACGAATACCTCTCCGGAGAAGCGAGTTTTGAGAACTCGTTTTAGGATCGAATTTGGATTGGATCGTGATCATCTCGATCACGTCGTCTTCAACACGAGGCTAGTAACCCGTCACGAAGGCGAAGCTCGTGACTTAGCGAAGTCATCGAGGGCTCGGCGTGGATACGGATAGAGACGATTCTTACGAGGATCGTTCCGGTTGATGTCGTTCCCGCTACACGTCATATGGAAGGTATAACGTAGATAATTTTTCTTTTATTGCAAATTTTAATTTACAGTTATGTCTACACTTGTTGTAATAGCATGCGTGTGTTGTGTGTGTTGTAATAAATATAGATTTATTATTTTTAATTGCTTCCGCTGTGCTCATGTTTACGAAACATGATCGAACACACCTGCCTTGTGATGCGGAAACCATGATGGTATCGAGCCCAGGTTGTGTTTCGACATAATCGTAAAAATGGTTTTGCGATAGTCATAATGTATTTCTGGAAATTTTCTAAATTTTGGAAATTTAGAAGTATTTATGGAAATTTTTCAATTTTGGAAAGTCTAGAAGTATTTATGGAAATCTTCCACTTTTGGAAAGTTGGAAGTATTTATGGAAATTGATATTTTCCATAAATAAAATATTTGATGAGATTCTGGAAATTTGTTTCCTAATTTAATCATGATTTGATTTGGGAAATCAAATCTTAAAATATTTTATTTCCATAAGTAGTTTTAATGATTTAGGAAATTGGTTTCCTAAATAGATTTTCCTTAATCAAATAATTCCATGAATAAAATATGTGATTAGATTTGGAAATTTGTTTCCTAATTTAATTATGATTTGATTTGGAGAATCAAATCTTAAACATATTTTATTTCCATAAATAGTTATGACATATAAGGAAATTATATACATGACATAATTGTATGCCATGTAATTGCATTAGATGCATAACATTATGCCATGTGTGTCGTGACATGTAGATGTATGCCATGTATGCCATGCCATGTAGATAATAGTTATTTGCATGCAAAGAGGATGAGACATAAAAACCCTTAATCAATATTAAAGCCTACACCTTCCATTAATATGGTTAGAACCAGAGTTTTATTTCTTGTTTGGGTTGTTGGACTCTCTCCAAGCCCGGCTCGAACCTGAATATGTTCAAACCATGGAATAGTTTAATACTAATATGGTAAGAGTCAGAGGTCAATCGTTAGCTTTGGTTGTTGGACTCTCTCCAAGCTGGGCTAATTGGTTGAATGTGCTCTAACCATATTAAAACTATGTCCTGATTAATGGGTTGGTTTTAACCTAGAGCATCGGCTTGTTGGACTCTCTCCAAGGTCGATGTAAAGGGAGGTGAAGTTGGGTGCTATGCATATGATGCATACTTGTTAATGTGTTAACAACCCGATGTATGTGTGAACATTCAATTAGTTGATAGCACATTGTGATAGTTGCATATACGGGATATGCAATCGGTATAGATGATACCTACCGTCGTAGTTATGAATGGCTTGTTGGACTCTCTCCAAGGTTGTTCATAACTATGATGGATATCAGCCCATTCGGAGATAGACCTACAATCTCCCGAAGTGATTTTGGGGTTTTTGAAATTCGAAAAATGAATGGGATTTATAAATGTATATTGATGCATTTTAAAATCATCTTTCTCATATATACTCGTTTTGTATTTCTAAGTTAATATATTGATCATGATGTGTTTGAATTTGCGTTCCATTTTGGATTCAAATAAATTGACTGGGCCGAACTTCTTGGACTAGCTTAGAAACTTGAGAATTGTTCTCAAGGTGGAAAAGCTTGCGTATGTCCTCGAAGCGCCTCTTCCCATCCTAGTGACAATGCAACTCTGGACCAATTGTTGGCCTATCAGAAACATGTGAGTGATTCTGAACAAATGAGTTGCATCATGCTAGCCACGATGGAACCCAAGCTACGAAAGCAGCATGAGCATATGGATGCTCATATCGTAGTCCTTCATCTTTGTGAGTTGGTTGATGAGCAAGTGACATTCGAAAGGTTCGAAGTCTCAAAGCTCCTCTTCACCTCTGAGATGCTAGGAGGTTCATCTGTGGTACTGCTCAATATGCTGAAGACTGTGGAGTCTTCTGAGAAGCATGAGCAGGGGACGGTGCTGTTAGTTGATTCCTCAAAGAAAGGTTCTAAGAGGAAGTCAAAGGAACAACAGAAGGGAAAGAAGAGAAGGGCTAAGAAGGTAGAACTAGCACAAAAGGAAACTTGCCATCATTATGGCAAGGAAAGACATTTGCGAAGAAAGTGCAAGATTTATCTTGAGTCCATGAAGAAGGATAAGGCATCAGATGCCCCATCTTCTTCAGAAATCTTCTTTATTGATTGTCATTCTATTTCCTCAGACACTTGGGTATTTGATACTGGGTGTGGCTCACATATATGTAATGACATACATGGGCTAAGGAATAGAAGAAGACTCGTCAAGGGGAGAGTCAAATTTACGTGTTGGGAATGGAGCAACGGTTGCTGCACTCGCCATCGGAACGTATTTATTGGAACTCCCTGTAGGACTTGTCTTAGAACTGGACAATTGCTTTTATGTTCCTTCGTTGATAAAGAACATCATTTCTATTTCTTGTCTAAATAGAAATGGGTTCCATTTTACTTTTAGTAACAAGTGTTGTTACATAACTTTGAATGGAGTTATTTATGGGATTGGAACTTTAAGCAATGGTGTTTATACGTTGGACGTATCCAGTGACGATTTCAATATCGAAGCGAGCAACACGCGTGCTCGAAAGGATAATCAAATAGACTCCTATATGTGGCATTGTCGTCTTGGCCATATAAGCAAGAAACGCATGTCCGAATTACACCGATGTGGAATTATGGAATCGTTTGAATTGGATTCATACGATACATGCGAATCATGCTTAAAAGGCAAGATGACTAAGTTACCTTTTACTGGAAAAGGTGAACGAGTGGGAGAGTTACTAGGTCTAATACATACTAATGTATGTGGACCTATGTCAACTCAAGCATTAGGAGGCTATAGCTACTTCATTACCTTCACCGATGATCACTCACGGTTTGGGTATGTGTTCTTGATGAAACACAAGTCTGAAGCCATTGAAAGGTTCAAAGAATTCAGAAATGAAGTAGAGAAACAACATGACAAGAGTATTAAAATACTTCGATCGGATCGAGGTGGTGAATACTTAAGTCAAGAGTTTCTTGATTATCTAAGAGACAATGGCATATTGTCTCAATGGACTCCGCCCTATACACCACAGCATAATGGTGTATCTGAGAGGCGTAACTGGACCTTGTTGGACATGGTCAGGTCAATGATGAATCATGCGACTCTTCCCAAGTCCTTTTGGGGTTATGCACTTCAGACAGCTGTTTACTTGTTAAACAGAATGCCTACCAAGGTAGTCTCAACTACTCCATATGAGATATGGAATAGTAAGAAACCTCATGTATCTTACTTGAAGATATGGGGTTGTCCTGCTTATGTGAAGCGGTCAGTATCAGACAAATTGGATGCTAAGTCCGATAAATATCTATTTATTGGATACCCTAAGGAAACAAGGGGTTACCAATTCTATCATCCTGTGGAACAAAAGGTGTTTGTTTCAAGGCATGCTGTGTTTCTAGAGAAAGAGTTTCTCTTGCAAGAAAACAGTGGGAGTGTCGTCGAGCTTGAGGAGGCTCGAGAGACTCAAATAGACATTGATGAGATACCTGGTGAAGCACAACAGCCGACAACTCATAGTGATGAGCAATCGGTTGGACCTATTGTAACACCACATCTTCGTAGATCACAGTAGAACACAATATTCTGAGAGATATGGATTTCTCGTAAGTGAATCGAGCAGCGTGTTACTCATTGATGATGAGGAGCCTACCAGTTATGAAGAAGTGCTGACAAGTTCAGAAAGGGATAAGTGGCTTGGTGCCATGAAGTCGGAAATGGATTCCATGTATGAAAACCAAGTTTGGAACTTGGTTGACCTACCTGAAGGCATAAAGCCTATAGGGTGCAAGTGGGTTTTCAAGAAGAAAACCGACATGGATGGTAATGTGATTACCTATAAGGCTAGATTGGTGGCTAAAGAATATCGTCAAAAACAAGGTGTTGATTATGAAACCTATTACGTAGCTATGCTTAAATCCATTCGGATGCTCTGGCCATAGCGGCTCATTATGATTATGAGATATGGCGGATGGATGTGAAAACAGCTTTCCTTAATGGAAACAGCTCGAGGGGCGTGTATATGATACAACTGAGGTTTCACATCGGTTGATAAAACCAAGGTATGCAAATTGCGGACGATCCATTTATGGATTGAAGCAAGCATCCGAGAAGGCTGGAATATCCGTTTTGATGAGACGATCAAAAGTTTGATTTCTCACAAAATCCAGAACCTTGTGTGTACAAGAAGGTTAGTGGGAGTGCGATCGTGTTCCTAGTATTGTATGTCGATGACATATTACTTATAGGAAGCGATGTGTCAATCTTCTGATCGATTAAGGTTTGGTTATCAAGACATTCTCCATGAAAGACACGGGAGAAGCAACCTACATCCTTGGGATTAAGATCTATAGAGATAGATCGAAGCAGTTTGCTTGGTCTTTTCGCGATCTACATATATAGACCGAGTGCTAAAGAGGTTTAGCATGTCGGAATCCAAGAAAGGTTATCTGCCCATCAGGCATGGGGTACACCTTTCGAAGTCTATGTGTCCGCGCACAGAAGACGAGAGGATTTGCATGAGTAAGACTCCCTATGCATCCGCAATAGGATCTATCATGTATGCTATGTTATGTACGAGGCCTGATGTATCGTACGCTCTGAGTGTCACGAGCAGATACCAATCTGATCCAGGAATGGATCATTGGGCGGCTGTTAAGACGATCCTTAAGTACTTGAGAAGAACTAAGGATGTGTTCCTAATATATGGAGAAGGGTACATGGTGATACGTGGGTATACGGATGCCAGCTCCAGACAGACAAGGATGATTCCATGTCTCAGTCTGGGTATGTATTCACCTGGAATGGAGGCGCAATAAGTTGGAAAGGTTCCAAGCTTGACACTATAGCAGATTCTGCCACTAAGGCAGAATACATTGCAGCTTTAGAAGCAGCAAAAGAAGCGGTTTGGATCAAGAAGTTCATCTCTAAACTTGATGTGGTCTCATCAATGATCCAAACATGTGCTTCGCCGCTATCATCTTATCAGAGAGATCATCAGTAGGAACGAAATACAAATCGAGAAAATTCCCACTGAAAGGAACTTAGCGGATCCCTTGACTAAGGCATTACCTCAAAATAAGTTTGAGGGTCATGTTAGAGCTTATGGTATTGGATACCGTAGCGATTGGCATTAGGCCAAGTGGGAGTCTGTTAGTAATATATGAGAGATGTCCTAAGGCAATCGCCTTATGTATGAACCATTTATATGATAAATGAAGATTCACTATTTGAGTATACATGTTTTATGTATTTGATTGGATCTTAACCTCATTTACTGAATGCCCACGATACGATTCACAGCATGAGAGAATTTGTGATTGGATCACAACTAGTGAGTATCTCTACATGTGTAATTGTGATGTATCGGAATTATCCCTAGTCGATGAATTGATGGATTTGGACACCATCAATTTACAGCCGAGACTAGCACGAGTATACTCCTTGGTGTATCCAAGCGGTGATTCTCCTTTGGCCGAGACATAGTGATGTCGGAGTTAATCGTGGATGCTAGTTATGGTAACTAGTTCATTGGAGTGACCAGCCGTAAGACTTCATATGGTTCTCTGCATATATAGATATGTCAATGAAGTTCTTACTGTGGCTTAAGTGCGATGTTCCTTTGACTTGCAGTATTCAAGTCATCTTCATCATGGAGACTTATGCTTTGACATCTTAAGCAAACATCTCAAAGGAGATGTGGACCCGGGATGATTGGGTATAAGTCGAAGTGATCGAAGGTGTTTGAATAGCCTATAAAGGATTCACCACTCCTTGCGAGGAGATGTATACCCATGGCCTCTCGTCAGATTGTTACTAAAGTCTTTGGCCAAAGCATTACATGTTTAGAGTAAGGTACTCTTCGATACATGTGGAGTAACTAGAATCCGTAGGACGAGGAAATGATACTTGGGCTAGGTGTGACGTAGTCAGTCTAGTGGGGACTGACACTATAGACCATGTCCTGAACCAAGTGGGTATAAGATGAGTGAAGGGAATGGGGCACGAATCATTGGAGCTGCTGAAGGGTTTCAGAAATAGTTTTGGATCAACCGTTGATCTTTTCGGTTAATTGGGGATCATGATGTACTACTAGGTGCCACTCATGATCGTTCTATAATTAATGGTTAATTATAGATGGCCAACATAAACCGAGAACCTATTTGGTCACACGCACAACGAGTGTAATCCAAAGGATTTAAAACGAGCTTGAGAATGGGATTCTCAGACGGAGAGAAACTATGTTTGGTTGGACCAAACATAAAGCGAGCATGAAATTGTTTCAGTCGCAATGGAAGCGTGGATGGGCCGTGTCTTATGAAGACATAATGGATGGACCAAAATGGTTTGGTTCTAATCCAATGGATGAGAATAAACCAAAGGGTTTGGTTTATATTAAGCGAATGAACCAAAGGTTGGTTGTTCGTTTTAACTTAAAATAAACCATCATGGTTTGGTTTATTTTAACTTATCTTAATGGAGCGGGTTAACGGGCTTTATGGATATGATCCATTAACCATTAAGAGAATTAGTTCTCTATAAAATAGGGCTTAAACCCTAATCCAAGCACCCTAATTAGAGTTGCCGCCCAACCTAATTGTGCCGCCCCCTCCATCTTCTCTCCTAGTCGGCGCCAACCCTAGGTGTGCCGCCGTCCAAGTCATTGCCGGCGACCAAGCTTCAGCCGGTGAACACTCCGGCGACCCTCCGGTGATCTCTTGTGGGTTCGGTGATAAGGTGAGCTCCACATCTCCTTTGGCCGGCCTCTATTCCTCCACCAAAATCTGTCCAGTTTTTCTGGACAGCTTGTTTCTTTGTTGTCGGAGCGTCATTTGGACGACGGTTAGTGCTCCGACAGTGGCTAACTTACCGGAGATTTGATCTCCGGTAATCCTCTGAGGTGGGGGACGAAGGATTCGTCAAACGGTTGACGAATACCTCTCCGGAGAAGCGAGTTTTGAGAACTCATTTTAGGATCCGAATTTGGATTCGGATCGTGATCATCTCTCGATCACGTCGTCTTCAACACGAGGCTAGTAACCCGTACGAAGACGAAGCTCGTGACTTAGCGAAGTCATCCCGAGGAGCTCGGCGTGGATACGGATAGAGACGATTCTTACGAGGATCGTTCCGGTTGATGCCGTTCCCGCTACACGTCATACGAAAGGTATAACGTAGATAATTTTCTTTTTATTGCAAATTTTAATTTACGGTTATGTCTACACTTGTTGTAATATGCATGCGTGTGTTGTGTGTGTTGTAATAAATATAGATTTATTATTTTAATTGCTTCCGATGTGCTCATGTTTACGAAACATGATCGAACACACACACGCCGCGATGCCGGAAACCCAACACTACACCGCCAAGGCACATTGGACTTATGCTGTCAAGACTCCGCTTGGACTTTACGCCGCCAACCATTGGACTTATGCTGCCAAGACTCCCGCTTGGACTTTACACTGCTAATATCAAACCCCCTTGGACTTCTCAAATGCTAAGACTCAAGCTTGGACTTTCCCTTTGTAGAGGATCGAATGGCTGGCTAGAGGGGGGTGAATAGCCCTTTTTGTTTGGATGCCGGTATTTGCTCGTCTACAAGACTAATTAGCGCAAGCGGAAGACTAATAAAGACAAGCAAATAGAAATACAAGAAAACAAACGCTAACAAAGAATGTAACGTGGTTCACGGCTACGCCGCTAATCCACGATCCCCGATTCGTCCTCAGTGAATCACTCCGCTAAACCAATCCACTAAATGGTCTCTCCTTTGCACCAAGCTAGGTGGAGGTAACCTTTACAATCAAGATCACTCTTCTTACAAATAGAATGGAGTAAAAGCGAGTAAGAAGAGTTTAGAGCTTGTGGGGCACTAGGAAGATCACTTGGAGCATAAGCATTAGCCTCTCGAGGCTTACACACCCTCTTTTTATAGAGAGGTTGATTTCTTCCGTTAGCGCCATCGATCATTGCCGCCCTTGGCGATCAGCTGCCATCACTAGCGGCCTCCGAACACGTCGGATCCGACCGTTGTAGTCAGCGGAAC
Organism: Wurfbainia villosa; assembly: GCA_025175895.1. Classification (NCBI taxonomy): domain Eukaryota; kingdom Viridiplantae; phylum Streptophyta; class Magnoliopsida; order Zingiberales; family Zingiberaceae; genus Wurfbainia; species Wurfbainia villosa. The sequence goes on from CM045990.1 coordinate 122,395,116, forward strand.
TCTTGGCGATCGGTGATGGACCTCATCGATCATTCTTGCCGTCGTCATGTCGGCCCGATCGGCTCTGAGCGGATTACATGGCGAAACCCTATTGACGATCATTGCGCCTTCATTGGTCGGTGATATCTTTGATCGGATCGCCCCGTATGGCGATCATTGCGCCTAATCCGATCGATCGTATACGGTCGAACTACACTCGACTCGGGCGATCATTGCCATGACATGGCGGTCGGCCCGGTGTCGAAAAACCCATCGACACTTGGCCAAATGGCCAAGTTTCACCTAAACTACCCTTCACGGGTTACATTCGCTCACTCTCATCTCTCGGAGTCCCTCGCCTTTGAAGTTCTCTTCGTTCTCGGCCACGTCCCTCGGCAGCATCAGGCGCACGGCTCTGCAATGCTCCTTCGCGTCTCTTGCCTCGAAGTCTACTTCCTCCGGCTTCACTCCAAGCTTCTCGTCCGGCGGTCCCTCGGATGCTCCAAGCGCACGGCTTCCGCAAAGCTATCCTTCACAGACTCAAGGCACGAGTCATGAGATGTGAAACTCGCCACGGCTCCATGTGCGAATTACTAAGTCCTGCACGACTTCAACGCACATATCAAATCAACATATCAAACTAAGCAAACCCTTTGCCACACCATCAAAACCATATTACGGCAAGAGATTGCCCTAACAATCTCCCCCTTTTTGATGTGTGGCAATTCGTTTAAGTTAGGTAAAAACATTTGATATAAATTCTAAGGTAAGAAAGCATGTAAAGATAAACATGATATAGCAACATGCAACTCCCCCTTAATCCATGAAACTCTCTATGCAAATTTTCTCCCCCTATCATATATTTCTCCCCCTAAAATAATTAACTTAAACATAAATTATTTCTCCCCCTTTGACACCATCAAAAAGATTAACACTAAATCATAAGCTCATGGCATCAAGTATAATGGAGGGAAAATACCAAAAACATGAATAAGATATGAAATCAGAAAATTGCAGGCTGATTTTGGTGAAGCGATCATTCTATCGCTCGGTATGGTGTCATTGGCACAATTGATTCAAATTACGATTTTACAAGAATTTTAGAAATGCATTAAACATTCCAGAAAATTCAAAAAATCATGAAATTTGAGGATCATATTTCTATTAAGTATATCTATCAAGGAAAAATAGTTTTTCATGAAAAATCATTATATTTTCCGAGATTTGTCAAAAATCCAAACACTTGAAAAACCACTAGTTTTTTAGCATGTTAGTATCCATTTTAACACCTAGTCTTGCTTTGAATTGTTCCAAAACATGAATACATAGATTTTAGATTAAGAAATTGTTTTGGAAACATATGAAATATCCAACCATGATCTTTGGGCAATATGTCTATGAATTAAACATAAGCCTTCCCATGATTGGTCTATTATTGCTATTTTGATACTTTAAATGACCATCTAAATGCCATAGGCATTAGTGGACATTTGTATCATCCTAATATCTCACCCATGCTAAGTTTGCAATCAAGTTAGCCTATAGTTGGTGTGAGATGCATCCTAGGGGGTATTTGTATATACTTAACCAATATATTCATGCAATTCTATCATGGTTAAGTATCAACCTAACAACCTACATGATCATAATGACATATATGATTTAATTTCACATTATGATCATGAAATGCATGTTTTCATCAATTTATAGTCATGCATTAGGTATTATGTGATGATAATAAACAAATTATCACCTAAAGCATGATTCAAACCTATTTCTTATGATAACGTGCCAAATTTCAAAAACATAAATCATGATTGTAAATATACATAGGAATTACATCAATCATCATGATTTAAGCATTATTATCTATTTATGGGTACGTTATCATCACCCAACACTATCTAAAAAATGTTGTCCCGTCATCCTAAGTCAACCAAAATATGATATAGGTCAAGTTCATATGGTTGACTACCCTAGGGTTATCCTAACCCTTAAGGATGGATTTTGGAACCCAAAATAAATTCTTTCCTATTGGGTTCACTAAATACTCCTTGGGGATCCATTTCCTAGCAATTACCTTCTTCTTATCTTGTCCCCTATGTTAGGGCAATCTCTTGCGGTAATATGGTTTTGATGGTGTGGCAAAGGGTTTAAGTTAGTTTGATATGTTGATGTGATATGTGCGTTGAAGTCGTGCAGGACTTAGTAATTCGCACATGGAGCCGTGGCGAGTTTCACATCTCATGAATCGTGCCTTGAGTCGGTGAAGGATAGCTTTGCAGAAGCCGTGCGCTTGGAGCATCCGAGGGACCGCCGGACGAGAAGCTTGGAGTGAAGCCGGAGGAAGTAGACTTCGAGGCAAGAGACGCGAAGGAGCATTGCGAGCCGTCGCTGATCTTGCAGGGGCGTGGCGAGAACGAAGAGAACTTGGCGAGGACTCGAGAAATGAGAGTGGCGATTGTAACCCGAGGAAGGGTAACTCTTAGGTGAAACTTGGCCCATCCGCCAAGTGTCGGATGGGTTTTCGACACACGCCGATCGCCATGTCATGGCGGTCGATCGCTGAGTCAGTGAGTTCGGACCGTATACGATCGAATGGATTGTGGCCGATCGCCATACGATGGGCGTCATCGCCGCATCATCGATCGCTAAAGCGGCGATCGGATCGTCAATAAGGGTTCGCGAATCGTCGTAGCCGGGCGGTCGACTACGGGAGCGATCGATGATGAGGTCCATCGATCGCCAAGAGTTCCGTTGGACTAAAACGGTCGGCATTCGACGTGTTAGGAGGCCGTTGTAGTGATGGCAATGATCGCCAAGGGCGTGATCGTGATGGTGGCAAACGGAAGAAGTTAGCCCTCTCTATAAAAAGAGAGGTGTAAGCCTGAGGCTAATGCTCATACTCCAAATGATCTTCCTAGTGCCCCACAAGCTCTAAACTCTTCTTACTTGTCTTTACTTCAATCCTATTGTAAGAAGAGTGATCTTGGTTGTAAAGGTTACCTCCACCTAGCTTGGTGCAAAGGAGAGACCATTTAGTGGATTGGTTTAACGGAGTGATTCACCGAGGACGAATCAGGGACCGTGGATTAGCGGCGTAGCCGTGAACCACGTTATACCATCGTGTTAGCGTTTGTTTTATTGTTTGTCTTTTGCTTTGTATTTGTATATTCCACTTGCGCTAATCTTTTGTAGACGAGCAATTTACGACGTCCAACGTATGAGGGCTATTCACCCCCCTCTAGCCGGCCATATCGATCCCCTACAAGTGGTATCAGAGCCGAGGAAAGCTTGTCGAGGACTAACCGCCACAACAAGCAATTTTCAAAATGGTCGGCTCCAACATTCATCCTCCGAAGTTTGAAGGAGAATTCGCTTGGTGGAAGAAGCGAATGGAGGTATTTTTCGAAACGGATTTTGATATAATGATTACAATGGAATTCGGTTTCGTTTTGCCTAGGGATGAAGAAGGGAAACCAATCGAAAAATCACGATGGACTAAGAAGCAAAGAGAGGAGCACCTTGCAAACTCCAAAGCCAAGCACCATCTCTACAATGTGCTCCCTCAACAAGAGATCAACCGGATCGGAGAATGTGCTAGCGCCAAAGAGATGTGGGAGAAGCTTATAGAACTCCATGAAGGCACATCCGAGGCCAAGCTAGCAAGGAGAGACCTCCTCCGCTCCCAACTATCCAATATAAAACTAGAAAAGGGAGAAAAGGTAACCTCACTACACTCTAGGTTTAAAGAAATTTTAATTGGGCTAACAAGTGTAGGTGAGAAGCTATCAAACCGGGATATGGTAATGAAGGCCATAGATGCCTTTCCCCGGTCCTCAAAATGGAGCTCCATGGTGGATTCGTTCTACATCTCCAAGAACTTGGAAGTAAGCACCTTGGAGGAATTCTTCTCAACAATGGAGCTTCACGAAACTAGGATTGAAGGAATACAAGAGGAGCCTAGAATTCAACCCTCAAGAGGAGTAGCATTGTTGGCAAATAAGGGGAAGAAGAAGATGGAAATCTCCTCCTCATCCGATGAAGCCTCCTCCTCCTCCATGGATAGCACCGAAGAAGCCTACATGGTAAGGAAGGTGAGGCGTGTATTTAAGAATTTTAGATTTGATAAATCTAATGATAGGAGTAGAAGACCAAGGGGGAAGGTCATATGCTACAATTGCCAAGGAGAGGGACACATAAGGGACAATTGTCCCCTCCTAAACAAAAGCAAAGAAGAGAAGAAAAAGAAAGAAGAGAAGAGGAAGAAGAAGAAGGGGAGCAAGAGAAAGGAAGAAGAAAAGAAGGCAAAAGAAAAGGGGAAGGCCAAAGCATTCAAGGCCAAGACATGGGATGATCCTTCCTCATCCTCTTCATCATCATCGGAAGAGGAGAATGCCTTTGTCACCAATTTGGCCTTGATGGCCTTTGATGACTTGGATTGCTCTTCCTCCGAAGATGAAGGTTCAAGCTCAAGAGGAGAGAGCTCAAATGAAGGGGGAGCTTCTACATCATCCTCATCATCCGAAGAAGAAGAGGACATGGAAACTATGGTAACCAACCTCTCACCTAATAAAATAGTTTCTATGATTTCTAGCTTAACTAAGGACTTATTTAGAGCTAAGAAGAAGAACAAAAGCATGCTAGATCAAATTAAGGACCTAGAACAAAAATTAGAAAAAACATGCTTAAATGAAAATGAAAATATTTCTTCTAGCTTAGATGATGCATGCTCACATGATTATATGCCTTTAAATGTTAATGATGCATGCATAGAGGAAAATAGGGCATTAAGGGAAAAGGTAGATTACTTAACCAAAGCCCTAGAGAAATTCACAATTGGCTCCAACACCTTAAATATGATCTTAGGGAGCCAAAGAGCTAGTTTCAACAAGAAAGGCCTAGGATACAAAGAAAAGAAAAATGAAAAGGCCTATAAATGCCTAATAGCTAGGGGACAAGATAAAAAGAAAGTAATTGCTAGTAAATGGATCCCCAAGGAGTATTTAGTGAACCCAATAGGAAAGAATCTATTTTGGGTTCCAAAATCCATCCTTAAGGGTTAGAATAACCCTAGGGTAGTCAACCATATGAACTTGACCTATATCATATTTTGGTTGACTTAGGATGATGGGACAACATTTTTTAGATAGTGTTGGGTGATGATAACGTGCCCATAAATAGGTAATAATGCTTAAATCATGATGATTGATGTAATTCCTATGTATATTTACAATCATGATTTATGTTTTTGATATTTGGCATGTTATCATGAGAAATAGGTTTAAATCATGCTTTAGGTGATAATTTGTTTATTATCATCGTATAATACCTAATGCATGACTATAATTTGATGAAAACATGTATTTCATGATCATAATGTAGAATTAATTGATATATGTCATTATGATCATGTAGGATGTTAGGTTGATACTTAACCATGATAGAATTGCATGAATATATGGGTTAAGTATATACAAATACCCCCTAGGATACATCTCACACTCACTATAGGCTAACTTGATTGCAAACTTAGCATGGGTGAGATATTAGGATGATACAAATGTCCACTAATGCCTATGGCATTTAGATGGTCATTTAAAGTATCAAAATAGCAATAATAGACCAATCATGGGGAAGGCTTATGTTTAATTCATAGACATATTGCCCAAAGATCATGGTTGGATATTTCATATGTTTTCAAAATAATTTCTTACCTTAAAATACATGTATTCATGTTTTGAAACAATTGGATGCAAAACTAGGTAGCTAACTTGATACTAGAATGATCAAAAACCTAGTGGTTTTTAGAGCTTTTGGATTTTTGGCAAAAAACAAGAAAATATAATGAGTTTTCATGAAAAACTATTTTTCCTTGATAGATATACTTAAAAGAAATATGTTCCCCAAATTTCATAATTTTTAGAATTTTCTGGAATTTATAATGCATTTCTGAAATTCGTCCAGAAAATCAAAAATTCGGATTCCTTTGTGCGGTCATTGATCGATAGCGATCGGTGGCCTGTAAATCAGAACATTGAAGGCCGAATTCAGTTTGTAAACCTACAACAAGTGGTAGAAATATACTTGATGCTATCAACAAGTGGTACCCAATTTTTAAATCAACTTGTCATATTTTCCCTCCATTATACTTGATGTCATGAGCTTATAACTTAGTGTTAATCTTTTTGATAGTGTCAAAGGGGGAGAAATAAGTATGTTTAAGTTAATCACTTTAGGGGGAGAAATATATTTTAGGGGGAGAAATAAGTATGTTTAAGTTAATCACTTTAGGGGGAGAAATATATTTTAGGGGGAGAAATATATGATAGGGGGAGAAAATTTGCATAGAGAGTTTCATGGATTAAGGGAGAATTGCATGTTGTTATATCATGTTTATCTTTACATGCTTTCTTATCTTAGAATTTATATCAAATGTTTTTACCTAACTTAAACGGATTGCCACACATCAAAAAGGGGGAGATTGTTAGGGCAATCTCTTGCCGTAATATGGTTTTGATGGTGTGGCAAAGGGTTTAAGTTAGTTTGATATGTTGATGTGATATGTGCGTTGAAGTCATGCAGGACTTAGTAATTCGCACATGGAGCCGTGGCGAGTTTCACATCTCATGACTCGTGCCTTGAGTCGGTGAAGGATAGCTTTGCGGAAGCCGTGCGCTTGGAGCATCCGAGGGACCGCCGGACAAGAAGCTTGGAGTGAAGCCGGAGGAAGTAGACTTCGAGGTAAGAGACGCGAAGGAGCATTGCAGTCGTCGCTGATCTTGCTGAGGGAGGCGTGGCGAAGCGAAGAGAACTTCAAGGCGAGGACTCAGAAATGAGTGGCGATTGTAACCCGGGGAAGGGTAGCTCTTAGGTGAAACTTGGCCATCGGCCAAGTGTCGGATGGGTTTTCGAGCGATCATTGCCATGTCATGGCGATCGCCCTCAATCAGTGAGTTCGGCGGTATACGGCGAATGGATTGTGGCGTGATCGCGCCATCGTCGCGATGCCAGATTCGATTGGCCTGACGGCGGCGATCGGTGTCAATAAGGGTTGACCACAAAGCTCGTAGCCGTATCGCGGTCGACTATGGAAGCGTGATCGATGAGGTCAATCGATCGGGCCAAGAGTTCCTGGACTACACGGTCGGGATCCGGCGTGTTCGAGGCCGTTGTAGTAACGGCAATGATCGCCAAGCGGCTGATCGTGATGGCGCTAAGCGGGAAGAAGTTAGCCCTCTCTATAAAAAGAGAGGGTGTAAGCCTTTGAGAGGCTAATGCTCATACTCCAAACGATCTTCCTAGTGCCCCACAAGCTCTAAACTCTTCTTACTTGTCTTTACTTCAATCCTATTGTAAGAAGAGTGATCTTGGTTGTAAAGGTTACCTCCACCTAGCTTGGTGCAAAGGAGAGACCATTTAGTGGATTGGTTTAACGGAGTGATTCACCGAGGACGAATCAGGGACCGTGGATTAGCGGCGTAGCCGTGAACCACGTTATACCATCGTGTTAGCGTTTGTTTTATTGTTTGTCTTTTGCTTTGTATTTGTATATTCCGCTTGCGCTAATCTTTTGTAGACGAGCAATTTACGACGTCCAACGTACGAGGGCTATTCACCCCCCTCTAGCCGGCCATATCGATCCCCTACACCCTAGCTATAAGGCATTTGTAGGCTTTTTCATTTTTCTTTTCCTTGTAGCCTAGGCCCTTTTTGTTGAAGCTAGCTCTTTGGCTCCCTAAGATCATGTTCAATGTGTTGGAGCCAATTGTGAATTTCTCTAGGGCTTTGGTTAAATAATCTACCTTTTCCCTTAATGCCCTATTTTCCTCTATGCATGCATCATTAACATTCAAAGGCATATAATCATGTGAGCATGCATCATCATGGCAAGAAGAGGTATCATTATTATTTAAACATGCATTTTCTAGCTTATATTCCAAAGTCTTAATTTGATTAAGCATGCTTTTATTTTTCTTTTTCATGCCAAATAAGTCCTTAGTTAAACTAGAAATTATGGAAACTATTTTCTTAGGAGAAGCTTTCGTTACCATAGTTTCCATATCTTCTTCTTCTTCTTCGGATGAGGAGGATGTAGAAGCTCCCCCTTCACTTGAGCTCTCTCCTCTTGAGCTTGATCCTTCATTTTCGGAGGAGGAGCAATCCAAGTCATCAAAGGCCATCAAGACCAAATTGGTGACAAAGGCATTCTCCTCATCCGATGATGATGAGGAGGATGAGGATGGATCATCCCAAGTTCTTGCCTTGAGAGCTTTAGCCTTTCCCTTTTCCTTTGTCTTCTTCTCCTCTTCCTTCTTTTTCTTGCTCCCCTTTTTCTTCTTCTTTTCTTCTTTCTTTTTCCTCTCTTCCTTGCTCTTGTTTAGTAGAGGACAATTGTCCCTTATGTGCCCTTCTCCTTGGCAATTGTAGCATATGACCTTCCCCCTTGGTCTTCTATTCCTATCATTAGATTTATCAAATCTAAAATTCTTAAATGCACGTCTTACCCTCCTTACCATATAGGCTTCTTCGGTGCTATCCATGGAGGAGGAGGAAGATGCTTCGTCATCGGAGGAGGAGGGGATTTCCATCTTCTTCTTCCCCTTATTTGCCAACAATACTACTCCTCTTGAGGGTTGAATTCTAGGCTCCTCTTGTATTCCTTCAAGCCTAGTTTCGTGGAGCTCCATTGTTGAGAAAAATTCCTCCAAGGTACTTACTTCCAAGTTCTTGGAGATGTAGAACGAATCCACCATGGAGCTCCACTTTGAGGACAGGGGAAAAGCATCTATAGCCTTCATGAGCATGTCCCGGTTTGATAGCTTCTCACCTACACTTGTTAGCCCAATTAAAATTTCTTTAAACCTAGAGTGTAGTGAGGTTACCTTTTCTCCCTTTTCTAGTTTTATATTGGATAGTTGAGAGCGGAGGAGGTCTCTTCTTGCTAGCTTGGCCTCGGATGTGCCTTCATGGAGTTCTATAAGCTTCTCCCACATCTCTTTGGCGCTAGCACATTCTCCGATCCGGTTGATCTCTTGTTGGGGGAGCACATTGAAAAGATGATGTTTTGCCTTTGAGTTCGCAAGGTGCTCCTCTCTTTGCTTCTTAGTCCATCGTGATTTTTCGATTGGCTTCCCCTCTTCATCCCTAGGCAAAACGAAACCGGATTCCATTGTAATCATAATGTCAAAATCCGTTTCGAAAAATACCTCCATTCGCTTCTTCCACCAAGCGAATTCTCCTTCAAATTTCGGAGGATGGATGTTTGAGCCGGCCATTTTTGAATGTTGCTTGTTGTGGCGGTTAGTCCTCGACAAGCTTTCCATGGCTCTGATACCACTTGTAGGGGATCGAATGGCCGGCTAGAGGGGGGTGAATAGCCCTTTTTGTTTGGATGTCGGTATTTGCTCGTCTACAAGACTAATTAGCGCAAGCGGAACACTAATAAAGACAAGCAAATAGAAATATAAGAAAACAAACGCTAACAAAGAATGTAACGTGGTTCACGGCTACGCCGCTAATCCAAGGTCCCCGATTCGTCCTCGGTGAATCACTCCGCTAAACCAATCCACTAAATGGTCTCTCCTTTGCACCAAGCTAGGTGGAGGTAACCTTTACAATCAAGATCACTCTTCTTACAAATAGAATGGAGTAAAAGCGAGTAAGAAGAGTTTAGAGCTTGTGGGGCACTAGGAAGATCACTTGGAGCATAAGCATTAGCCTCTCAAAGGCTTACACCCTCTCTTTTTATAGAGAGGGTTGTCCTCCGAACACGTCGGATCCCGACCATTGTAGTCCAACGGAACTCTTGGCAGTCGACTGATGGTCCTCATCCGATCGGCTTCGTAGTCGATCGCCCCGGCCAGGCTTCTATGGCGAAACCCTATTGACCCGATCACGCGCCTTCATCGATCGGCCGATGGTCTTGATCGCGCCGCCCATGGCGATCGGCTGATCACGCCAATCCGATCGATCGTATACGGTCGAACTACACTCGACTCGAGCGATCATTGCCATGACATAGCGATCGGCCGGTGTCGGGAAAACCCATCCGACACTTGGCCAAATGGCCAAGTTTCACCTAAGAGCTACCCTTCCCGGGTTACAATCGCTCACTCTCATCTCTCGGAGTCCCTCGCCTTCGAAGTTCTCTTCGTTCTCGGCCACGTCCCTCGGCAGCATCAGGCGCACGACTCTGCAATGCTCCTTCGCGTCTCTTGCCTCGAAGTCTACTTCCTCCGGCTTCACTCCAAGCTTCTCGTCCGGCGGTCCCTCAGATGCTCCAAGCGCACGGCTTCCGCAAAGCTATCCTTCACCGACTCAAGGCACGAGTCATGAGATGTGAAACTCGCCACGGCTCTATGTGCGAATTACTAAGTCCTGCACGACTTCAACGCACATATCAAATCAACATATCAAACTAACTTAAACCCTTTGCCACACCATCAAAACCATATTACGGCACGAGATTGCCTTAACACCCTTGCCAACCCATGTTGGACTTTCCATGCCAAGACCCATGCTTGGACTTTTCCTTGCCAAGACTCATGCATGGACTTTACATGCCAAGTACTCAAAACTTGGACTTTCCATGACATGGTCAACTCCAGTCAACCATCAAAATCCCCCTCGAGTTAAACTCGAGTTCGGTCAATCATGACCCGGGTCGATTGTGCCAACAATCTCCCCAAAACATTATCAGACATCAATGTTAAACATCGATGTCAAACTTCCATGTCAAACATCAAAACATCGCTCGAGTCAAACTCGAGTCCGATCAATTGTGACCTGGGTCGATTGCACCAACACCTTGGAGTAGCAACCATTAGGTTATGAACCAAGTAAAAAAACAAAAGTGTTTCTTTACTCTTATTGTTCGAAAACGAAAAGAAAGGCTTCCGATCTCTATTCACCACCCCCCCCCCTCTAGTGAGTCACTCGATCCAACACAAAGGACCAATTTCAAAATTCCAAGACAAATGAAAAGGTAATCAAAATGTTAGTTAATTTGGTACCTAATGATGTTTTGTCCAAGTTAGGAAAGTTTAAGGACACTAAGGAGTTATGGAGCAAGTTAGTCAAGCTCCATGAAGAACCCTAACCATCCCCAAGTGAAGATGATGATAAGTCCGAAAGAGAAATCTTATCATCCAAAGACCTTGAAGATTTGGAAGTTGAGAGGAGCTCAACATTTGAAGTAGAGGAGGTTGTAGAAGCCTCCACCTCTAGGATTAGGGGGAAAATAGATCATCAACACCGAAGCCAATGTCTCCCTTACCACAAAGGAAGGTAAATCAATGTCAATTATTAGAAATAAAGATCACATAATATGTTTTGAGTGTAGGGAGAAGGGACACTACAAGAGTAAGTGTTTAATCGATTTGAACGCTAGAGAGGGGAGGATGAATAGCGCAAAATAAATTTCGTTCGTTCTTTCGATATGAAATAATTAAACGAGCGAGGACACTGCGGAAATATAAAAGACAAGGTTTGTTTTTACTTGGTTCACAACCTTCGGCTGCTAGTCCAAGGCTCTAATGGACCGAAACCATGTACGGAGGGCAATACACAAACAATCTCCTCCTCGTTGGAGGTAGGAGACAATGGAATACAAAAAGCTCAAAATATTAAGGTAGAGGAACACTCCCCCTCTCCTTATTACGATATAAAGCTCCGAGAAACTAAAATAAGTACAATAGAAGACTTGAGTAAAACTTATACCGACGAGGAAAAGAATGAAACTAAAGCTTGATCATCGGAGTAGTAGAGCTTCGCCGTCGTAATGATGTCGGATAGTCGAGGCATTGTGGAGGCTTTTTGGAGAGATTTTGATGATGGAAATGGGGTGGAGAACCCCTACTTTTATAGCCTTGGAAATTCTAGATGTTCAGATCTTCAACCAATGAGAGTAAGCCTCCTAGCCCTTGAGAAATGGAGATAAGCTTTGACTCTCCTCGAGGCTGATCCTTGACCAACAGTCGACTGCTACCCTTTCCAGTCGACTGCTAGATGAATTAGTCGACTGTTGCAAGCCCTCAGTCGACTGATGGCAAGGTTTCCAGCTGCAATGAAGAGTTAGCTCCAAAATTCAATTAATATAAGTGAACTTGATGGTCATTTACCATCTGATCTTGACTTAGACTATCCATGGGAAGTTTTCAGTTGGATCATCGCCTAAGGATATCCCCGTACAGAAGATACGACCTTACACTCACTCACACAAGCTTACCTCAACTTTTACCTTTGAAGCTTTTCTTCCGGTCTTCACCTAAGTTCTTCGACTTCCTCCGAAGTCCTCCCGGTGTTGCTCGACTACCACGGTTCCCTCCAGGTGTCGCTGACCTTCAGCTTTAGCATAGCAATTCTTCACACTTGATTCAGCTCGCAAGATAACAAAATGAGCTTAACTTTGTATCATTTGCTATAATCAAAATCCAGGTTCGACTTAGGTTCCTACTGCAGCAACAATCTCCCCCTTTTTGATCTATGGCAAACCCGGACACTAAGTTAAGTAAATGATTTGAAGTGCATTAAATGAATGACAAGCATAAGACATGAATGAGTTTGAAGTGCATGAATGACAAGAATAAAATATGAAGAAATGAATATACTTAAATTAGCAAGTTAAGAAGGAGTAAGAAAAACCTTTTTCAAGTGCTCCCCCTTGAGGAATCCTCCCCCTTGACCGAGGGTGAGTACTTGAAAAAGGATCTTGACCCTCCCCCTTGATGTGTGGTACTTTAAAAAGAACTTAAGTAATCGAAATTACTTAATATTGGCCTTATTATTTAAAATAGGTTTTAAGTTAAGGCACCAAAAAAAATGATCTCTTAACTTTGGTCTTTTCTCCCCCTTTTGCCATAAATCAAAAAGAGCGAGGGAATTGAAAAACATAGTTCGAAAAATAAGTTTTAAGTCCAAGCATGTTCCAAATAAATTTTGAAAATAGTAATTTGAATATAAGCTCATCTATTTGGATGTTCAACTCTTATTTGACTCGATTGATATGAAAGATCAATAAGTCCTGATTAGAGTTGGTTAATTTATATAATTATACTCTGTGGTTCATGTCGATGCACTGAATCTACATCTGAAACCAAGAGTAAGGTCCTAACATCTCACACCCATCTACGTGGCTAAGTACACAAACACATTAGTCCTATGTGTTGGGAGATGTAATGGCTTCTTAAATCTATAGGTGCATGATATCTAGGGTAAACCCTAAGCTAGTTCCATTAACATGAAATAGTAAATAATAGAGTATATAATATAATAAAAAAAATGTAAGTCCTACTCTATTACACACATGCCCAATTTTTGTCTAAGTAGACTAAATTCGGCTTCGGGTAGCAGCTTGGTAAAAAGATCGGCTAGGTTAGACTTGGATTCCACATATTCGAGTTGAATGGTTCCGTTAGCTACATGTTCTCGAATGAAGTGGTGTTTAACTTCTATATGTTTGGTCCTAGAGTGGCATATGGGATTCTTGGTTAAGTTGATTGAGCTAATATTATCTATGTGAGCTTTAATATTGTTGAAGTTTAAGTTAAAGTCTTGGAGAGTGTGCTTCATCCAAAGAAGTTGAGCTACACACTCACCCATTGCGACGTATTTAGCTTCGGTGGTAGACAAGGCAACACAGTGTTGCTTCCTACTGCATAAACTCACTAGACTCGAGCCGAGAAGCTGACAATAACCACTCGTGCTCTTTCTATCAAGTTTACTACCGCCATAGTCCGAGTCAGAGTAGCCGATTAGTTTGAACTCGGTAGATCTAGGGTACCAAATACCTACGCTTAGTGTGCCCTTTAGATATCTAAGAATACGCTTGACTAGGGTTAGGTGAGACTCCTTGGCACAGGTTTGAAACCTTGCGCACATTCTTAGTGCGAATAAAATGTCGGGTTGACTCGCAGTTAAGTATAGAAGACTCCCTATCGCACTCCTATAGTATTTTAGGTCGATGGGCTTTCCTTCTAATTCTTCTCCTATATTGACATTAGTTGCCATGGGTGTATTGATGGTTTTAGCATCTTGCATTCCAAAACGTTTAATTAGTTCCCTAGTATATTTTTGTTGATGTAAATATATTCCATCCTTAGTTTGTTTAATTTGTTGTCCTAGAAAGAAACTCAATTCACCTACTAAATTCATTTCAAATTCACTTTTCATAAGTGAAATGAACTCCTTCAGTAGGATCGAATTGGTTGTTCCGAAAATGATATCGTCTACATAGATTTGGGCTATAAAGATTTCCTTACCTATGGTTTTTACGAAAAGGGTCGGGTCAACTAGGCCTTGGTTAAACCCTTTTGACTTAAGATAAATTGAAAGCCTCTCATACCAAGTTTGAGGAGCTTGTTTGAGTCCATAAAGAGCTTTCTTTAGTTTAAGGACATGGTCGGGTTTATCTAGACTTTCGAATCCGGGGGGTTGGTTAACATAAATCTCTTCCTTAATATATCCATTCAAGAATGCTGACTTGACATACATTTGAAATAATTTAAATCCTCAATCCACAGCATATGCTAACAACATTCGGATGGATTCTAGTCTAGCTACGGGGGCATAGGTTTCATCGTAATCTAACCCCTCTACTTGACTAAACTCTTTCGCGACTAATCTCGCTTTGTTTCTAACTACTCTACCTTTGTCATCAAGTTTGTTTTGGAAAACCCATCTTGTTCCAATAATTGACTTATCTTGAGGTGGTGGTACTAATTCTCAAACTTCATTTCTAGTAAATTGAGCTAGCTCTTCTTGCATTGCAATGATCCAATCGGGATCAAGAAGAGCTTGTTCAATGGTTTTGGATTCAATTTTCGAAATCAAGGAGATTTGACTAAGATTTCTATATGATGATCTAGTTCGAACTCCTAGGCTAGGATCACCTATCACTTGGTCGATAGGATGATTCAATTGAATCCTAGTATGACTTGGGTTAGGGTCACCTATCACTTGGTCGGTAGGATGACTCGATTGAATCCTAGACTGGCTCGGATTAGGATTGATACTAGACTCATGTTCAAGATCAGAGTAGAGTCTAGTCTGAATCGGTTCACTAGTTGGCTTTACTATGGATTTTGTAAGTTCATGTCCTTCATCGAATACTACATTAATGGTTTCCTTAATTTTAAGGGTGTCATTGTTATATACCCTATGGGCTCTACTTGTAGTTGAGTATCCTAGGAAGATACCGGTAGAGGTTTTGGATGTGAACTTTCCTAGGTAGTCCTTAGTATTTAGGATATGTACCTTACACCCAAATACCCTAAAGTATTTAATGTTAGGTACTTTGTCATGGTAGATTTCGTATGAGGTCTTAA
This sequence comes from Wurfbainia villosa, assembly GCA_025175895.1. Taxonomy (NCBI): domain Eukaryota; kingdom Viridiplantae; phylum Streptophyta; class Magnoliopsida; order Zingiberales; family Zingiberaceae; genus Wurfbainia; species Wurfbainia villosa. The sequence goes on from CM045990.1 coordinate 122,410,421, forward strand.
AGTGCCTCTTTACCATAAGAATTCTATTTTGGACATAACAAGTCATACTCACGGTTTCTGCCCAAAACCTATCGGGTAGGTTGTATTCGTTCAACATAGTCCTAGCGGCTTCTTGTAGAGTTCTATTTTTTCGCTCAACTAAGCCATTTTATTGTGGGGTTTTAGGACATGAGAATTCATGGTGGTATCCGTTTATGTTACAGAAATCTGTGAACCTGTGGTTTTCGAATTCACCACCATGATCGCTTCTAAGTCTTTTAATTTTAAGGTTCTTTTGGTTTTTGATTAATTTAAACAAGTTGATGAGTTGATCTAAGGTATCACTTTTGTGTTTAAGGAACCTAACCCAAGTAAACCTAGAATAGTCGTCAATGATGACTAAGCAAAACTGACTCCCATTAAGTGACTTGGCTCCATGAGAATCAAATAGATCCAAATGAATAAGATCAAGCACACTTTTGGTTCGTTCTTGGTTAGTTAGTTGATGTTGTGTCATAGGTTGTTTACCTTGTTGACAAGCATTACAAATTTTATTATCTAAGTTGTTAAGGTTAGGCAAATCTTTGATTAAGCCACTCTGACTCATTTTGTGAATGAGTCTTGGGTGCGAGTGACTGAGTCATCGGTGTCACAACCAAGATTCCTCTTGCTGTGTCATAAGACACTTGGTTGAGGAGTTGGGTAAGCTAATTTTGTAGTTGTTGCTATTCCTAGTTCCTTTAAGTATTGTTTTAGATGTTTCATTTGTTTTAATTAAGCATTCATTTTCTAGAAATATAACCTTATAGTCGTTATCACACAATTGACTTACACTAAGTAAATTATATTGAAAATCTTCAACTAATAAAACATTATGAATTGTGAAATTAGAATTTAGCTCAATATCACCTAATCTGATGATTTTGAGCTTGCCGTTGTTTTCGAAAGCTACCGATCCTTGTCGTTTGAATCTAAGCTTCGAAAATTTAAGTTGGTCTCCGGTCATATGTCGAGAGCACCCACTATCCAACATCCATTGATCCTACACACAAGGTAGTTGGATCGGATATTGGAATTTAAGGGTTGGTTGAAATTATTAATCCTAGATCATCTCACCCATTTCTACATGATCAAACACGTTATCCTTATGTGTTCTTGTGAGATGAATTCAATTTTACTTGATTAATTTTAATGAATTGAGACTAGTCAACCTTAGGTTAGATTCGGATTTAACCATAAGCTCATCAAGTCACCTTTTCAAGAAATTGGTTCCAGGTCGTGGCGAGGCACAGAGGCCTTCTTTGATCGGAACAACGACCACTTCCTTAGACAAAGCCAAATTTGAGAAAGTAATAACTTGATTCACCCAAGATCACTTCTTGGTCTAACTAGTTAAGGATACGACGAGGTAGCTTCAGCTAGTTCCACTTAGTCAAGTGCACCGAGCTAGATATGTCTTATCTAACTCAGACACACAAGACTTCGCTTTCCTAGCGTACTATCATCTCGCTGTGTCCTAGTACTATGTTGTCAAGAATTGACTAGTTATTAGTCCTATCTAACCATTCTAAAAGAAATAAAAAGAAAAATACCTAAGCATGCAAAGTCTAATTAATAGCGTAAATAAATTTTGTACTAGCTCCCCCTGGACCATTGAATCGGTTCGGTCTTTCCACATAGTGGATTTGGTCCTTGGGAACCCAGTACTTGTTAGATCCTAATTGAGAAATCAAAATGGTCTTAGGGACCCATGCTTGGACTACAATTGACATATACGACTTGTTAGTCGTATTTGAGCTAAACCCAAGCCCGACCTTGTTTTACATGGCCCTTTGTGATCCAAGTAAAAGGTCAAGTCCCTTGATCCCAAAGTGAACCTTTCCAATGTATGCCTAAAATCTTTGACTTGACTTTTCAAAAATGAGTTCTTAACTTCGAACTTTTCAACTCGAGTTGAGTCCTCCTCTTGAACTTGACTAGTCGAAGAGGATAGGGAGACCTTGTGTTTAAGGAGTTTAACCTCCTCAACTAAGGTCTCGACCTTGGACTCGGACTTAGCTAACTTTCTAGTTAGGAATTTAATTGCATTGTATAAAGTGCTAAGTAAAGATTGACTTACCTTAAGTGACTCTTTTGAACCGGATGTGTATCTGTGGCTTGTCTTGAATAGCGACTCATCATCGGATTCCGACTCGGACTCTTCCTCGGGTTCGGAGTCTTGTTCGGGCTCGGTCAGCTTGGCCATGAAGATGAGATCGTTGTTTTCCTCCTCCGACGATTCTTCCCAAGTAGCGTTAAGTGCTTTCTTGGGTGCTTTGCCTTTTAGTTTCAGACACTCCAACTTGATGTGCCCAAACTTGTTACATTCAAAACATCTCAAATTTGAATTAGACTTAGACTTAGTTTTACCTTGATTGAAGGGTTATTTCTGGCTCTTGATCATCTTCTGAACTAGATTTACTAGTTCGGTTTCCAGTTCGGGATCTACCTCCGACTCGTACTCGTACTTATCCTCTTCCTTGGGGGGTGATTTGTTCGCGGCCTTCTTCTTGGAACCTGCAATTAAGGAAATATCCTTCTCGGCCCGGACCATGTTAGTTTGCTCATGAAGTTCAAACTTAGAAAATAACTCGTCTAATCTAAGTTTAGAAAGATCCTTAGAAACCTTGTAGGCATCGACCATGGATGCCCACAAGGTGGTCCTAGGAAAAGAGTTTAAAGTGTACCTTATAAGATTTCGATTCTCGACCTTTTGTCCGATGGCATGCAAGCTATTGATGATGTCTTGAATACGGGCATGTAGTTGTGTCGCCATCTCATGTTCCTGTATTTTTAAGTTATACAATTTATTGAAAAGCAAATCACGCTTACATACCTTAGCGTCGTCGATTCCTTCGTGTATCTCAACGAGTTTTGTCCATAAATTATTAGCGGTAATGAAGGGGCCGACGCGGTTTAGCTCCTCTTTGGATAAGCCGCATTGAAGGATTTGGTTTGCCTTGGCATCATCTTCCACTTGTCTTTTCATGGCATTAGTCCATTGATCATAATCCAACGATTCACCCACATCATTAGTAGGAAGCGTGAATCCAGTTTGGATTATGATCCACATCTTGATTTGGATCTTTAGGAAGCACTCCATCTGACCCTTACAATAACGGAAGTCATCTCCGTTGTAAAACGGAGGTTAGACGATGCTAAACCCTTCGAGATGGGCCATTTAGACAAAAGAGAGAAAACTAATACCTCACAAAAACACAAACAACCAAAATGTACCAAGACTTTCGTCTTGGATTAGTAGTGCGGGAGAACAAATTTAACTTAAACGCAAAAACTTATAAAAACCCAAAATAAACAGAAATAAAAATAAAAATAAATCTGTAAAAATTGCCAGATTGGTGGTTTTACCAAATCGTAGCGCCCATGACTCTAATACCAATTGTTGGATCGATTTGAGCACTAGAAGGGGGGTGAATAGCACAAAATAAATTTCGTTCGTTCTTTCGATATGAAATAATTAAACGAGCGAGGATGCAGTAGAAATATAAAAGACAAGGTTTGTTTTTACTTGGTTCACAACCTTCGGCTGCTAGTCCAAAGCCCTAATGGTCCGAGACCACGTACGGAGGGCAATACACTAAAACAATCTCCTCCTCGTTGGAGGTATAAGACAACGGAATACAAAAAACTCGAAAGATTAAGGTAGAGGGACACTCCCCCTCTCCTTATTATGATATAAAGCTCCGAGAAACTAAAATAAGTACAATAGAATACTTGAATAAAACTTATACCGACGAGGAAAAGAATGAAACTAAAGCTTGATCGTTGGAGTAGTAGAGATTCGCTATAGTAACGATGTCGGAGAGTCGAGGCATTGCAGAGGCTTTTTGGAGAGCTTTTGACGATGGAAATGGGGTATAGAACCCCTACTTTATAGCCTTGGAAACCCTAGATGTTCAAATCTTCAACCAATGAGAGTAAGCTTCCTAGCCCTTGAGAAATGGAGATAAGCTTTAACTCTCCTCGAGGCTGATCCTTGACCAACAGTCGACTGCTACCCTTACTAGTTGACTGCTAGATGAATCAGTCAACTAATGCAAGCCCTCAGTCGACTGATGGCAGGGTTTCCAGCTGCAATGAAGAGTTAGCTCAAAAATGCAGTTAATATAAGTGAACTTGATGGCCATTTACCATCTGATCTTGACTTAGACTATCTATGGGAAGTCTTGAGTCGGATCATCGCCTAAGGATGTTCTCGTATAGAGGACACGACCTTACTTACACTCACTCACATGAGCTTACCTCAACTTTTACCTTTGAAGATTTGCTTCCAGTCTTCACTTGAGTTCTTCGGCTTCCTCCGAAGTCCTCCCGGTGTCGCCCGACACCACGATTTCCTCCGGGTGTCACTGATCTTCAGTTTTAGCTTAGCCATTCTGCACACTTGATTCAGCTCATGAGATAATAAAATGAGCTTAACTTTGTATCGTTTGATATAATCAAAACCCAGATTCGACTTAGGTGTCTACTACACCAACAGTAAGTGCCCTAAATTAATCAAGAAAAAATCTCAATTTGTGCTAAAGGTAAAGGAGGAACCCAAGGAGGCCGGAGTTCAAAGATGCAAAGGAAAGAAGCACATAGTGTGCTTCTTGTGTAAGCAAAATGAGCACTACCATAATCAATGTCCGAAAGGGAGACACCCTAGGAAGGACAAGATTGGGAAATTAAGTTTAGGGGGAGTTACTAAGCCAAGGCCTAAGGTATCTTTCCTTAATGCAAATTTCAATTTTTAATGATAAGAAGCATGCTAGTAATATATTTTATCATCTTGGTGCTCGACATCATGAAAATAGGATTGAGGACAATTATAGACAAATTACCTCAAGAACTACCCTACCTAAGGATAAAAAGGATAGGAAGGTAGAGAACAACCTAGGCAATAATCATAAGAAGAATAGATATATGCCTAGCAACAAACATAATCATAGAAATGATGGGAAAAAAAATTTGAACAACTAGAGAAAGAAAATCAAGCTTTGATGTCGAAGATTGATAAATTAGAGAAGACCCTTCAAAAGATGAAAAATATGATTTAAAGGGTCTAATGGACAAAATCTAGGTGTTGGTAGGAATTAGGAACCATTGAGGGACAAGAAGGGGTTGGGATACAAACCTAAGTCCAAGGAAAACATAACGTCCTACCATAGAGTTCCATATAGCTATGGAACTAAACCTAGGTCAAGGAAAGTTAAGGTTATAAGGGAAGTTATCCCTAGAGTTGACCTTGATGAAAGTCAAGTGACTAAGGTTCTCAAGAAATCTAGAAAAGTCACTAAGAAGGTGATGTCGTGAATCTGCAAGCGCACGGTCCTCATCAAATAATAAAATATTGATCCCACAAAGACTAGTCAAGTACCGGATAAATGCAAGGAAAGATTATCTAGAAGATTAAATAATTGAATGAAGGTTGAATGAGAGAGGGAAAAACAAACGATCGAGACGCGAGTATAGGACTAGTTTATGCAGCAATCTTAGGACTTTGGTTTCGCTACAATGTCTGATGTCTTGACAATTCTTGGTTAATATGTATTCTTGGAGGAAACCTATCTAAGGATATATTTGGGTTCTACTTTCACAGTATTAGTTCTTTAGAAAACTTGTTGCAACGACAGGAACCTGTGATGAGAGCCCAAGAAGATCTCTGCTTAAGCACTAGTATTGATTACTTATAGAACCCGTAAATTATTAGGCTCTAGGATAGGGTATGAAATATATTTTGGAGCATTCTTAGGAGGTTGAACTTATTTGCAACGGTGGGAACCTATCCTGAAACCAAGAAGATCACTATAGTTAATGAAAGCCCTAGAAATAGATCATGAAATCCTCGAGAAAGAGAATCTAATTGCTTTTGGAGCATTCATGGGTCGATGAACTTATTTGCAACGGCGGGCACCTGTCACGAACCCAGGTAGATCACTAGTGTTAATGAAAGCCTTTAATTACTATAGTTTCTCATGATTGGTTATACAAATCTGGAATAGAAAAACCCAAAAGCATGTGAATAAGTGATCAGCAAACTCGTAAGACAATCCATATGCACCGCAAAACCAATTCAAGAAATTCACAATGAATAAATAAAAAGAGTCGTACAATCCAAGACAAATTGACAAAGATACAAGATACAAGATACAAGACAAATGGATTAGAGCTACTCCCTAATCCTAAGATACAAGATTACTCCATAAAGGAGTTACAAAACATAGACGATAGAAAAAATAAGAATTAACCTGTCATCCTATGATTTGAGCATCTCATCATCGACTTCAAAACTTGCCTTGAGGATTTTATACTCGATGTTCTTTGATGATATATCTGATCCTCTCTTCGATCCTTATTACTAGAGGCTTGGGGTCCTTTTTATAGACTTTTCTGGAGAGAAAATAGGGAAATTAGTTGCAAGAAATTTGAAACAACCTTGAAAAAAATTGGGATTCGATTATCCCATGACACAGTTGTGCCATTTGGCATGACCTGGGCATGTCAGGCATTGTGGAGGCCTAGCATGCCCCGAAATCAAGCATGCTTGAAGAGGCTGAGCATGGGTGTGCCCCTGGCATGCCCTGGGTGTGTTGGACACTGGGAACTCCGAAAAATCCATATTGTCACTTCGTTTGCTCCCTGTTTCGTCATGGTATTTCTCTATGGCTCTATTATGTCTTCTTTTGCCCTGATTTATGTCCTCCTAAGAATAAAAACATAGAAATCGCAATTATCTGAACAAAAAGTGTAATATGAAAGTAAATGCTATGTTTTATGCATGTTATGTGAATGAAATACTAGAAAAATATGGTAAATAAACCTTAAAATATGCATGTGATTCACACTCATCACACCCCTAAACTTAAACTTTTTCTTGTCCTCAAGCAAAGAAAAAGAATGAAACTATGAGTGAGAATTATGATAACTTGTTAGAAACTCATCCTAAGGTATAAAATACTTAGTCTTATCGATTTGTTCCCAGTGGGTTAGCTTGAAAGATCCTTTTGTAGTACATGTGAGTTTTAACCTTTAAGGTTTTGGACACCAATCCAAATTTATATTCCTTCTACCGTGTTCCTCTCATACTCGGCATAAAGACACTTACCTGTCAATGTGCTTGGATCATCCTCTCACTAACATACTTAGTCTCAAAGGAGAATTCAATAGTCAAGGAGAAGAAAAGTAGGAAATAAACATCAAGTATTTCCCCAATAATTAGTTAGCCTCAAAGGGACACCTGTATAGGTGTTTCCCCAGTAGCTACTTGGTCTCAAAGGAGTACTTTAATGATATTTCATCTTTTCTTTTTCTCTTCTTTTTTTTTTCAACTCACTTTTTTTTCTTCTCTGATCTTTTCTTTTTCTTCTATTTTTTTTAAAACTACTGAGATGAATGTTTCTCCAGTAACTAAGTATTGCGAAAGTCCCCATGCAAATTTGAGTACTAGTCTAATATAGGGACAAATCCTTTTTGGATACCTCTACCTCATAGGGCGTGTAAAAAGTGAAACAAAATTCTTATCAATTAGGCCAAAAGGACCTTTACCAATCTAACTAAGTTCAGTTATACTACTCTGGATAGAGGAACAACAGATTATCAATCTAAGAAAATATGCTCAGGAAGTATGCTAACAATGCAAGGAAATATACGCAGAAAGTACTAAAAAAATTATGGTAAACAGAAAAAACATGCAAAGCTGGCTGTTGGAAATTATTCAAAATAGGAAAAATGCGCAACCCCCCCCCCTCCCAAAAAAAAAACTTAAAATATGCATTGTCTTCAATGTATACAAGGGAAACAATAAACTACTAAGGAGGAGGAGGTGAAAAGAAATGACCTTGTGAAATGTGCCATTGATACATGGCCTCTATCATTTGCCTCTGAGTATTAAGTTCGGCCTGCTGCTCCCTTAGGTCTATGTGTAGTGCATCTAAGGAAGATTGAATCCCGGCATATGCATCATCAGAAGTGCTAGCGCCTACATAAGAATAACCAAAAGCAAAAGAATGCCTAGGGAAGTCTGTCTTAATCCATCAAGATTACACCCCAAGGCCAATGTTATTTGAGTTATTAAACCTCCAACTAAGATTGATCCTGTCAAACTTTTATCTATTTTTACCAAATGCCTAATAAAATATGAGTCAGTATTGATATTTACATTATTAATCATTGCCCATAAAACAATCAATTCACTTTGCCAGACTACACCTTCCTATCTCCTAGACCAAAGATTGTATTAGTCATTGCCTTACGGAGGTACCTAAAAATTGGGTCAGGGAGGTTTGAAGATTTAGATCTAGAAGGATCATAAGTTTATATACCTCTTGAAATTTCTTCCCAAAATACAATGTCTTGAAATCCTCTTGGTAATCTCCTTTCTGCTCCACATGGTAAATCATAAATATTATTAAATTCTTAGAGCGTCCATGTGTACTCATTATTAAACATTCTAAAAGTAATTTTTCCTTCTTCACAATTTCTACCGGATAATATCTCAACTTCTACTGAACTAAAAAATTATAGGGTTATTTTTTGGTAAGTAGTGTAAACTATATTCATAAGTCTGATCCATCCAACTCTACTACTCATCCAGTTAATATCATCCCTAAATCCTAAAGTTTCAATCATATAGTTATCAATATACTGGGTGCTAACCATTTTTCTTTTAACCAAAATATCAAACCTAGCTCTATGATTAGCATTTTGAAAATTAATACCATAAATATTCTTGTTACCCTCGTTGCGTGCCCTGTGCCTTGGATTAGAAGTGTCGGCGGTGGAAGCGGTGACGGTGTTTCTCTTTAGTCTTTTTAACATGGTGATGCTTTTGATCTTTGAATTTGGCTTGAGCAAATTGGAAATAGGAGGAAGGTTGCCAGAAAATGATCTTCGTATGTTGGAAAATTTGGATCTTGCTTGAAAATTTCAAAAAAGTGGCTACAACTCCTCAGAAGGGTGTTCTTGAACTCGAAAATCGCCTCGAGGTCCTAGATTATTCTTAGAGAAGGCTTGATCTTGAGTTGGAAGAAGAGAGTTGGCTAGAAAATGATCAAAAAAGGTTGTTGAAGCAAGTTTGAGCACCAAATCTCCGGATCTTCATTTTAAATGGCTACTATGTCTTTGTCGATCCTCAAGGAAGCTTGTTCTTGGCTTGGAGAAGGCTAAAACAGCTTGGATCTTCGCCAGAAAGCAAGGGGGACGTGCTGGTGGAGAGTTTTGGTGAGGAAGATAAAGGTTTTGGCTTGGCATGATCATTCCAAGCCTTTCAATCGGCTGTGTCAGCCAAGCGACATGTCATACCAAATGGCACGGGTTGGGCATGCCACTTTCTACCCGCAATTGTTTTTTTTTTTTGCCTAGGTGTGCCAATTAGCACGCCTAGGGTGTGTTGTGTGTTGTCCTAAAATGAAAATTCAAAAGTAAGTGAAAAGAATGGAAATTGCGAAAAGGAAATAAATAAAATAAAATAATAAAAACTAAATCTTGGGGTGCCTCTCAAGAAGCGCTTATTTTAAGTCGTAAGCTCGACCACTTTTATTGATCATCCTAGATCAAAACATATTCTTCTTCCTCGTTTGAATGAAGGACATATGTGACAAGCTAATTTGTGAGAATTTTTGTTATTCTCATCTCTTATCCAGTTCCTTCAAGGAATACCTGTGATTCTTCTGGTTTATCCTATAGCAAAATTCCTTGACAGATGGTGAGTTAAGAGAATTAGCAAAATTAAATTCAATTTTCTCATCTTCAACTTCAAAAGATAGTCTTTAATTCTTGACATCAATCATGGTTCCAACAATAGCTAAAAAAGGTCGTCCTAGGACAATGGGGTTTTCAGGATTTTCTCCCATATCCAGGGCAAGGAAATCAATGGGTATTATAAAATTTTCAATTGCTCCTAGGATGTCTTCTAGTAGGCCTAAGGGTTGCTTTAGTGAATGATCTACAAATCTTAAAGTTATATTCATGGGTTTTAATCCAATCGACCACAAATATTCATATAATACAAATGGTAGAAGATTTATACTAGACCCTAAGTCGCATAAGGCAAAATTAAAATTGTTGGTGCAGGGGTACTAGATAATCGAATCGAGGGTTTTGATAATGGTAAAGATTCAAAGTTAAGCTATCTTGCTATCTCATATGCTATGCTAAGTGTGCAGGTAATGTATTAGACTTTGCTAAGTTCAAAGGCACCAGGAGAATCTCTGGACGAGAAACCTAAATGGTTGAGTGACGCCAAGAGAATCTCGGAAGGAGAAACCTCAGTGGTCAAGTGACTGAAAGCTAAGCGACAGGTTAGAAGGACCAAAGGTAAGCAAGGTAAGAACTGTGTGTGGAGAGGACAAATCGCGTCCTCAATATGGGGACAATCGTAGGTGATGATCCAACTAAGGCTTCCAAAGGAATGCCGAAGTCGAGATCGAACAATCTAAGACTATCAAACTGTAAGTAATTATGCATTTTCTATGCTAACCTTGTGTTGCAGGTGTCAGGTTGGAACCTCAAGTGTAGCAGTCAACTGGAAATTTCGGTAATCGACTGGGACAGTCGACTACCAATAGGCTCAGTCGACTGATGTGCACGAGAAGGACAAAGTGCCACCTCAAGGATAAGACTTGCGGATAAAGTTTTATCTAGATCTAGATCCAAATCTAGATCTGGACGTTCTAGGGTTTGGAAAAGCTATAAAAGAAGGGGTGAGGCACCCCTCATTCATTAACAAAAGGCTCCCAAAGTGCTCCATTATTTCAAGGCTTTCTTTCACACGCGATGATGCCATAATGTCGATCGAGCTCTTCTTGTCTTTTAAAGTCAGTACATTTCATTTAGTAATTGTTATTACTTGCTAAGAGGAGAGGTAGGTTTGTTACCTCTTCCTCTACATCTTGTATTCCGTTTGTCTCTTACCTCCAACAAGAAAGAGACTTATTTAGTGGATTGCCCACCGAAGCGATCCAGGATCACAGGACCTTGGACTAGCAACCATTTTGCTATGAACCAAGTAAAAAAAAAAGTGTGTTTTGTTTGTGATTTTGTTTGTGTTTTTCACTGCGAGTTTTGTTTTTAAAAAGAAAAGAAACTTTTTCTAAGACGCTATTCACCCCCCCAGCATCTTTTCGATCCAACAAAAATTAATTCTATAGATTGTACAGGGAATTGAAAAGTCACTTGGGTCCTCGAGTTTAGAAGCATATTTATCTTGAATTACCAGGTTGCTTCCTTTTGTTGAAATGATGGTTGCATAATCTTGAGTTTCTTTTTGTTCTTCCATGTTATGGTATTCTTTAGTAAGTACTCATTGCAATGCTCTACTAGATTTGCTTCAGCTTTTGTAGGGAATCTCCCCATTATTCTTGAAGATGAGCTAGCTATCTGTGCAATTGAATTTTCCAACAATTTAGTATGACTAGTAAAATTTTCAACCTTTTTTACTAGTTGTTGCAGTGCTTCCACCGTTTCCTTATGTTGTTGGCGAAACTCATTATTTTGAGCAGTCTGTGCTTAAATAAATTTCTCCATTAATGATTCCAGTTTTGACTTTTGATCGTGTTTGGGACCTGAAGATTGCTCCAAAATGTTCTGTCCATATTGAGGTTGATTATTCCAATATGAAAATTTTGGGTGTTCCTCCAGCCTGGATTGTAAGTATTAGAGTAAAGATTGTTCATAGATCACTGGTTGAAATTGTTTAGGGCATCAACTTGTTCGATGGATGTTCCTAAAAATGGGGTAAGTCCTACTTTGCAATTTTGAGCTACATGACCTGAAATTCCACATATCTCACAAGTAATATTAGTAGAATTGACTGCATTCATGTTAAAGTGTTCAAATTTATGAGATAATACATCTAATTTTGCAATGAGTAAATCTATAGCGCTTACCTCATACTTACCTAGGGTACGAGTAGATACTCCCTTCTTGGTTGCCCATTGGTGGTGGTTAAGTGTGACATTTCCAATAATATCAAAGGCTTCGTCTAGTGTTTTGTTCATGAGAGCTCCTCTTATAGTTGAATCTAGAGAGACTTTTGTAGGATAGGAGATACCATTATAAAAGGTGTGAATGATAAGTCATTTCTCCAATCCGCGATGTGGACATTGTTGTAATAACCCTTTGAATCTATCCCAAGCCTCAAAAATTGATTCTCCGTCTTTTTAATGTGTTGGGTTTCTTCGGCACCAACGTGGGTGTGTGTTCGAATATGTTTCGTAAACATGCACACAGCGGAAGCAAAAAGAAGTAATAAACTAACTTTATTATAACACACACACCACACGTATGGAGGATACAACAAGTGTAGACATAATCGCTATTTTAAATTTTGCAATAAAAAAATTTTTATTCTAGTTATACCTGACGTATTACGTGTAGCAGGAATGACATCAATTGTAGCAACCCTCGCTAGAATCGCCTCTATCCATATCCACACTGAGTATCTTTGGGATAGCTTCACAAAGTCATGAGCCCCGTCTTCGCAAGAGTTACTAGCCTCGTTTCGAAGACGTTGTGATCCGAGAGACGATCACAATCCGAATCAAAATTTGGATCTAAAAACGAGCTCCACGAACTCACTTCTTAGAATTGGTTTTCGTCAACCAATTCACGAAACATTGGTCCTCCATCTATGAGGATTGTCGGAGATCCAATCCCCGGCAAGTAGGTCACTATCGGAGCACAAAACACCGACCAAATGACCTCTCTACGAAGAGAGAAACAAGCTGTCCAAAACGGGACAGCTTGTGTTGTTGGAGAAGATGGTCGGCCAATCAATGGTCAGTTGCTCCTTGGTCGTCGACGGCCAAGGGAGGATGGCCGGAGGAGTCGTCGACGGCTGGTGGATGGCTGGCGGCAAGGAGGAGGAGCAGCAACTCCAATGGGTGGCGGCACAAAGTGCTTGGGCGACCAATGAAGTGGGCGGCAACCCTAGAGGAGGAAGAGGAGAGGAGGCTAGGGTTTCCAAAACCCTTGAACCAATTAATTCTCCACAAAAAACCCTTAAGCCATGTTTTTATAGAGAACACATTCTCCTCACGGTTATTGGTTCATAACTAAAATCCGTTAATCCGCTCCAATAACTTAAGTTAAAATAAATCAAACTATGTTGGTCTATTTTAAGTAAAAACGAACCAAACCAACTTTGGTTCATTTGTTTAAAACAAACCAAACCACTTTGGTTTATTTTCCACCATTGGATTAGAACCAAATTGATTTGGCTCATCCATCATATCCTCATAAGACTCGGCACATCCATGCTTCCGATGCGACTGAAATAATTTCATACTCACTCTTTGTTTGGTCCAACCAAACCAAGTCTCTCTCAATCTGAGAATCCTATTCTCAAGATCGTTTTAAATCCTTCGGATTACGCTCATTGTGTATGTGACCAAATAGGTTCCCGATTTATGTTGGTCATCTATAATTAACCATTAATTATAGAACGATCATGAGTGGCACCTAGTACTACATCATGATCCCCAATTAACCGGAAAATCAACGGTTGTTCCCAAAACCATTTCTGAAACCCTTCAGCAGCTAATATGAATCATTCCCCATTCCCTTCTCTCATCTTGTACCCACTTGGTCCAAGACATGGTCTATTGTGTGAGTACCCACTAGGTTGACTACGTCACACCTAGCCCAAGTATTATTTCCTCGTCCTCCGGATTCTAGTTACTGAACATGTATCCAGAGTACCATACTCTAAACATGTAATGTTTTGGCCAAAGACTTTAGTAATAATTTGATGAGAGGTCATAGGGTATACATCTCCTCACAAGGAGCGATGAATCCTCTGTAGGTTATTCAAACACCTTCGGGCACTTTAACTTATACCCAATCAGCCCGGGTCCACATCTCCTCAGAGATGCTTGCTTAAGATGTCAAAGCATAAGTCTTCATGACCAAGATGACTTGAATACCGCAAATCGAAGGAACATCGCACTTAAGATGCTATAAGAACTTCATTGACATATCCATATATGCAGATAACCATATGAAGTCTTACAGCTGGTCACTCCAATGAACTAGTTACCATAACTAGCATCCACGATCAACTTCGGACATCCCAATGTCTCCAACCAGTGAGAAACATCTGCTTGGATAAACCAAAGAGTATACCTCATGCTAGTCTCAATAGAATCGATGGTGTCCGAATGCATCAATTCATCGACTAGGGATAATTCCAATACATCACAATTACACATGTAGAGATACTCACTAGTTGTGATCCAATCACAAATTCTCTCATGCTGTGAATCGTATTACGGGCATTCAGTAAATGAGTTTAAGATCCAATCAAATACATGAAAATATGTATACTCAAATAGTGAATCTTCATTTATCAAATAAATGGTACAACCATAAGACAATTGCTTTAGGACACCTCTCATATATTACTAACAGCATGAAGTTTAGGATTTGATGGCGGAGATTTGTTGTTTTTATTGGGAAAAATATTTATCCAAAAATTTTTGTTCTAGCTAATCCCATGTTGTAATGTAATCCGTAGGAAGAGAATGCAACCATGCCCTTGCTTTATCCCATAAGGAGAAGGGAAATAATCGCAGTTTGATCGCATCTGCAGAGGCTCCATTAAATTTTAAAGTTTCACATAATTCTAAGAATACCACTAAATGTAGATTAGGATACTTTAAAGGTGTTCCTCTGAATTAATGCTATTGAATCATGGAGAGAAGTGTGGGTTTCAACTCGAAATTATTGGCTCCTATTGGGGGTTTTTGGATGCTTGATCTTAGCCCCCTTATACTTGGTGTTGCATAATCATGTAAAGGGTTATTTTCTTCATTTGTCACCATTTTAAAGGTTGGAGTTTCTTCTAGTCTCTTTAGGAGTCTTCATCTAGCGAGGAGAGTTCTTTCAATTTCAAGATCTAGCTCCGTCAACTCTCTAGTAGATCTATGCATGCAATAAGAAGAGTAACTCCAAATAAAGCAAGTGTGGTAAATGAAATAAATGAAGTAAAATAAAATAGAATAAAATAGAAAATAAATAAAATCTAGATTAATCTAATTGCAATCAAATTGATATTAACACAGTCTCCGGCAACGACACCAAAAATTTGATGGCGTGAATCTGCAAGTGCACGGTCATCGTCAAGTAATAAAATATATATCTCACAGAGACTGGTCAAGTACCGGATGAATGCAAGAAAAGATTATCTAAAAGATGAAATAATTGAGTGAAGGTTGAATGAGAGAGGGAAAAATAGACGATCGAGACACGAGTATAGGACTAGTTTATGAAGAAATCTTAGGACTTTGGTTTCACTACAATGTCTGATGTCTTGGTAACTCTTGGTTAATATGTATTCTTGGAGGAAACCTATCTAAGGATATATTTGGGTTCTACTTTCACAGTATTAGTTCTTTGGATAATTTATTGCAACGACGGGAACCTGTCACGAGAACCTAGGCAGATCTCTACTTAAACATTTATACTAATTACTTATAGAATCCATAAATTATTAAGTTCTAGGATAAGGGATAAAATATCTTTTGGAGCATTCATAGATCGATGAACTTATTTACAATGGTGAGCACCTATCACGAACCCAGGCAAATCACTAAAATTAATGAAAGCCCTAGATATAGATCATGAAATCCTCGAGAGATTCTAATTGCTTTTGGAGCATTCATAGGTTGATGAACTTATTTACAATGGTGGGCACTTATCATGTTGCAGTATTGGGAATACAATCAAAGTCTCACATTGGTAAGACATGGAAAAGATCATGTGCTTATAAGATGAAAAGATATCTCCATTGGTATGAGGCCTTTTGGGCAAAGTCCAAAAATAAAACCATGAGGGCTTAGGCCCAAAGTGGACAATATCATGTCATTGTGGAGATATATGATTATTATAGGCACTAATAATTAGTATCAGAGTCATGGTCCATGTTAAGCCATGAACCTCGAACGAAGGAAGTTGAGCTCCCATGTCCAGATCAAGAGAACCAGACACCAGGCAGGAAGTCCAATTGGGTTGGGAGGATCGAACAACTAGTAGGAAGTCCAGTTGGGTAGAGAGGACCGAACAACTGACAGAAAGTCTAGTTAGGTCGGGAAGACTGAACAACTGGCAGGAAGTCCAGTTAGGCAAGAAGGGTTGGACAATTGGCAGAAAGTTCAGCTAGATCAGGAGGACCAGACAGTTGGCAGGAAGTCCTGATGGGTTAAGGATCGGACATCAAGCAAAGGATGTCCTTCGAGGATGGATAGGCTTGAGGGGGGCAATGTGATCCTTCATTTGAGGGAAGGGGGGGGGGGGGGGTTGGAGCATTGAGAATACAATCAAAGTCTCATATTGGTAAGACATGGAAAAGATCATGTACTTATAAGATGAAAAGATACCTCCATTGGTATGAGGTATTTTGGGTAAAGCCCAAAAACAAAACCATGAGGGCTTAGGCCCAAAGTGGACAATATCATTTCATTGTGGAGATATATGATTCTTATAGGCACTAACAATCATGAACCCAGGCAGATCACTATTATTAATGAAATCCCTTAATTGCTATAGTTTCTCATGATTGGTTATACAAATCCGGGATAGAAAAATCCAAAAGCATGCGAATAAGTGATCAGTAAACTCGCAAGACAATCCATATGCACCATAAAACCAATTCAAGAAAATCGCAATGAATAAATAAAAAGAGTCAAACAATCCAAGAAAAACTGACAAAGAGATATTCTTTAATCCTAAGATACAAGACTACTCCATAAAAGAGTTACAAAACATAGACGATAGAAAAAGGAAGAATTAACCCGACATCCTATGCTTTGAGCATCTCATCCTCGGCTTCAGGACTTGCCTGAGGATCTTATACTCGATGTTCTTTGATGATCTATCCGATACTCTCTTCGATCCTGATTGTTGAAGGCTTTGTAACGCCCGTAAAATTTCTAGCAATTTTACAAGAATTTTTGGTGGATTATGATGGGCTTTATGTGAGCTCTTTCAAAAATAAAAGAAAATGAGCCAAAAAAGATGCAAGGCCTAGGAATTGAACCCCAAACCTCTAGAGATAGCCAAGCCCTATAGATGCATCCAATAACCAAAAGCCCAATAGGGTTGTACTATTAGAGGAATATCGGAAATTATAGTTAGGGGTAAGGGAGACTAAGGGACTCTTCAAGTGAATAAATAGGGGGAATGAGGAGACATGAGTGATCAAATTGCTTTTCTCTCCTCTCATCTTCTTCCTCACCGAGATCCATTTCCCCTCCCTTTTCATCCTTTGTCCGAAACTCATCCAAGAAAGAAGAAGGCTAGGTTTGGCTTCCCTTAGGTCATCTTCCAACTAAAAGCAAAGCGAAGGATGTAAGTATCCCCTCACCTGCATACAAGTAGCTTTTCGATTGAAGTTGTTATGTCAAATTCTCCATGAACCATTCGGCCAAGACCTTTACTTGAGTTTTAAATGAAGTTCCATGTCATACCTTGTATGAATATGATGATGTTAGGATGCTAGATGGATTAGGTTAAGAGTTTAATCCTAAAAACCCCAAGAAACTTTCGGCCAAGACCATAACTAGGGCTTACCATGATGATCCATGCCATATCTTGTATTAATATGAAGATGAGGGATTTTTAGATGAGTTTAGTTAATTGGTTGATCCATGAAACCCCCTTGAACATTCGGCCAAGACCATAACTTGGGCTCCCCATGATGATCCATGCTATATCTTGTATTAATATGAAGATGAGGGATTTTTAGATGAGTTTAGTTAAGTGGTTGATCCATGAAACCCCCTTGAACATTCGGCCAAGACCATAACTTGGGCTCACCATGATGATCCATGCTATATAATTGTATTAATATGAAGATGAGGGATTTTTAGATGAGTTAATTAAGTGGTTGATCCATGAAACCCTTTTTGAACCATTCGGCCAAGACCCCAAATGTGTTCTTTATGCCATGCTTTAGGTGAGTTCATGATAACTTGTGATGTTAAATGATGCTAGATGAAGATAACATGCTCTAGGTTAGGTTAACATGTGTTTTATGCTTTAGGTGAGTTCATGATAACTTGTTATGTTAAATGATGCTAGATGAAGATAACATGCTCTAGGTTAGGTTAACATGTGTTTTATGCTTTAGGTGAGTTCATGATAACTTGTGATGTTAAATGATGCTAGATGAAGATAACATGCTCTAGGTTAGGTTAACATGTGTTTTATGCTTTAGGTGAGTTCATGTTGACTTGTGATGTTAAATGATGCTAGATGAAGATAACATGCTCTAAGTTAGGTTTGAAATGAGTTCATGCTATGTTTGATGTTAGAAGAAGATAACATGTCCTATGCCATGCTTTATACGTTAAAGAATTAACATGTGTTTTAGTTAGAACATACATATATATAAGTTGTTTGGTGTTTAAAACTTTGATAGAGCTCCATGCAGTTTAGGCCACTCCATGTATACTTGCTCATGATGTTGATGCCTTATGTCATGCCATATTTGTGTGTGATATTTATGATGTGTTTATGAAATGAAATATGATATGTGTTTATAAAATGAAATATGATATGTGTTTATGAAATGAAATATGATATGTTTATGAAGTGAAATATGATATGTTTATGAAGTGAAAGATGATATGTTTATGAAATGAAATATGATATGTATTTATGAAATGAAATATGATATGGTTATGAAATGAAATATGATATGTTTATGAAGTGAAATATGATATGTTTATAAAATGGAATATGATATGTTTATGAAATGAAATATGATATGTTTATGAGATGAAATATGATATGTTTATGAAATGAAATATGATATGTTATGATAAGAAGCATGTATGTATTTTACCTTCTGCATGGCTTGTACCAGGACCCTAACAAGGTCCAAAGGGATGGGCTCCTAAGTTGCCCTAGGCCGACGAACTAAGATCGGGCCTAGGATGGGCTTCTATGTTATGATTGCCCCTAGGTCGACGGACTAAGATCGGGCCTAGTACGGGATGGGCACCCAGATGCCCTAGGCCAACGGACTAAGATCGGGCCTAGTAAACTAGTAGGTTCGAGATTAGCTGCCTCGGGTCTATTTAGAGATGCGCGCTATGATGATGATGATGTGGTACAATGTCGGGCCCAATATGTTGAGAGTGTTGGGTTTCCGGCACCAAGGCGTGTGTGTGTGTTCGATCATGTTTCGTAAACATGAACACAGCGGAAGCAATAAAATAATAAATACTCCTATTTATTACAACACACACAACACACGCATGCATATTACAACAAGTGTAGACATAACCGTAAATTTAAATTTGCAATAAAAGGAAATTTATCTATGTTATACCTTTTGTATGACGTGTAGCGGGAACGGCATCAACCGGAACGATTCTCGCTAGAATCGTCTCTATCCGTATCCACGCCGAGTTCCTCGGGATGACTTCGCTAAGCCACGAGCTTCGTCTTCGTACGGGTTACTAGCCTCGTGTTGAAGACGATGTGATCGAGAGATGATCACGATCCGAATCCAAATTCGGATCCAAAACGAGTCCTCAAAACTCACTTCTCCGGAGAGGTATTCGTCAACCGATTGACGAATCCTTTGTCCTCCACCTCAGAGGATTACCGGAGATCGAATCCCCGGTAAGTTATCCACTGTCGGAGCTCTAACCGTCGTCCAAACGATGCTCCGACGAGAGGAGAAGAAGCTGTCCAGAAAACTGGACAGCTTGGTGGAGGAGTAGGCGCCGGCCAAAACAAGGAAGCCAAGTGCTCACCTTTTCACCGAGGCCTAGGAAGATTACCGGAGGGTCGCCGGAGGGTTCACCGGCTGAATCTTGGACGCCGACAAGGAGATGACGGCTGCACAACAAGCTGGGCGACAGCCTAGGGTTGGCACCGAGCAACTCCAAGGGTGGGCGGCAACTCAAAGGGTAGGGGTTTTGGATTAGGGCTTAATTATCCATTAAGCCCTCTTTTATAGAGAAATAATTCTCTTAATGGTTATTGGATCATAACCATTAGGCCCGTTAACCCGCTCCATTAAGATAAGTTAAAATAAACCAAACCATGATGGTTTATTTTAAGTTAAAACGAACCGAACAAACTTTTGGTTCATTCGTTTAAAATAAACCAAACCCCTTTGGTTTATTCTCATCCATTGGATTAGAACCAAACCATTTTGGTTCATCCATTACGTCTTCATAAGACGTAGCCCATCCACGCTTCCATTGCGACTGAAACAATTTCATGCTCGCTTTATGTTTGGTCCAACCAAACCTAGTTTCTCTCGGTCTGAGAATCACATTCTCAAGCTCGTTTTAAATCCTTTGGATTACGCTCGTTGTGCGTGTGACCAAATAGGTTCTCGGTTTATGTTGGCCATCTATAATTAACCATTAATTATAGAACGATCATGAGTGGCACCAAGTAGTACATCATGATCCCCAATTAACCGAAAAGATCAACGGTTGATCCAGAACTATTTCTGAAACCCTTCAGTAGCTCGAATGATTCGTGCCCCATTCCCTTCACTCATCTTATACCCACTTGGTTCAGGACATGGTCTATAGTGTCAGTCCCCACTAGGCTGACTACGTCACTCCTTGCCCAAGTATCATTTCCTCGTCCTTCGGATTCTAGTTACTCCACATGTATCGAAGAGTACCTTACTCTAAACATGTAATGCTTTGGCCAAAGACTTTAGTAACAATCCGACGAGAGGCCATGGGTATACATCTCCTCGCAAGGAGTGGTGAATCCTTTATAGGCTATTCAAACACCTTCGATCACTTCGACTTATACCCAATCATCTCGGGTCCACATCTCCTTAGAGATGTTTGCTTAAGATGTCAAAGCATAAGTCTCCATGATCAAGATGACTTGAATACCGCAAGTCAAAGGAACCTCGCACTTAAGCCACAGTAAGAACTTCATTGACATATCTATATATGCAGAGAACCATATGAAGTCTTACGGCTGGTCACTCCAATGAACTAGTTACCATAACTAACATCCACGATTAACTCCGGACATCACTATGTCTCCAGCCAGTGAGAATCAGCTGCTTGGATACACCAAGGAGTATACCTCGTGCTAGTCTCGACAGAATTGATGGTGTCCAAATCCATCAATTCATCGACTAGGGATAATTCCGATACATCACAATTACACATGTAAAGATACTCACTAGTTGTGATCCAATCACAAATTCTCTTATGCTGTGAATCGTATCGTGGACATTCAGTAAATGAGTTTAAGATCCAATCAAATACATAAAACATGTATACTCAAATAGTGAATCTTCATTTATCATATAAATGGTTCGTACATAAGGCGATTGCCTTAGGACATCTCTCATATATTACTAACAGAGAGTTATGTTCAAATACCTATGATATATGTTTTCGAAAAGCATCCTGCATATACCTTTATGTTATGATTGCTTATGTCATATATGTTACATGTTATGGTTGCTTATGTTACAGATGCTACATGTTATGTTTGCTTATGTCAGATATGTACATGATATGTTGCTTATGTTATATGTGTTGTATGTTATGTTTGCTTATGTTACATATGTTACATGATATGGTTGCTTATGATATATATGTTACATGTTATGTTTGCTTATGTCATATATGTACATGATATGTTGCTTATGTTATATGTGTTGCATGTTATGTTTGCTTATGTTACATATGCTACATGTTATGTTTGCTTATGTCATATATGTTACATGTCATGTTTGCTTATATGTTATGAATGTTTACATGCTATGATTAATGTCGATGTATGTTTTTTTGTGAGTAGGACAGGATCTTGCTAAGCCTATGTGCTTATAGTTTATGTTCCCTTGTACTGCAGATAAGGGTAAAGCGTGGATAAACTAAAGGGAGCAGCAGGAGGGGCAAGGTGTGTGTGGCAGTGGCATGGTGGAAGAGATCTGTTATGTCCCTTATGCATGTTTTCCTTAAGATGATTTGTTTATGGACTTGAATTAAGCACTAAGTACTTATGAAATAATGATGCATGCTCTATGTTAAGAAGATGTACCTACGAAATGACGATGCATGTTTATGATTAAAAGAAAAAAAAATATGTCTAAAGTCTTCCGCTGTAAGTAATACGATGTATGTATGTACGATCGCGTCGCGCCGCCCCTCCGGACCCTAGGAAAGGGCGGGTGTGACAGGTTGGTATGAGAGCAGATCTACCTTTCCACTACACACACATCAAGCTCCAAATCCTGCCGCTCCAAGTAAGAATTCTATGTCTACTCTAATTTTGTTAATTTTGTTCATGTATGATATGAAATTCCTTTAGCTTAAAATATGCATGAAAATATGTATGATAACCTTATGCTAGCTTCCAGTTTAATTATGCATAGATAAACGAACGATAAACTTATACTAGCTTTACTTTAATATATGAAGATAACCATGTCTGGAAGACGCAGTAGTAGAGCTGATGAGATAGCACCCCCGCATGACCTTACATACGTAGTTACTGAACTCCAGCGACAAGTCACAGAACAGCAGCAAGTAATAAATGCCCTAATGAATCAGCGAGGAAACCCTACTGCCCCACCAGCGGGCCCTGGCCCGATGGTTCAACAGGAAGCTTACCTGATCCAGTGGCAGAGGCTAAAGCCAGAAAATTTCTCTGGTACTGGTGAACCATGGGATGCCCAGGTCTGGTTCAAGACGGTGGAAAGCATCGTGGAGCTACTGGACTTGACCGAATGCGAGAAGATTAAGTGTGCATCATTCTGCCTTTCGGGAGATGCTCGGATGTGGTGGGAACGAATTAAAGCAAAGAGACAAGTAAATCAGATGAGATGGACAGATTTTGAGTACGAATTTTTCGAAGAATTCTTCCACATGAGGGTAACCAATAAGCATTACGATGAGTTCACTGGGTTCCGACAAGGTGACCTATCAGTCAGCGAAGCCATGAAGAGATTCAACCGACTCGCACGCCTATGCCCAGAGTTGGTCAGCACGGAAAGAGAAAGGGTCAGACTCATGCTGAAGATGCTCCGACCAGAAATAGCTCTGAATGTGGCCGGCGGAGTTCATAGACCGCAGACCGCAGAGGAGCTGTTCGGTAGTGCCTTGATTACCGAGCATTACCTGAACAACATTAACTAGCAAAAGAAGGCACTAAGTGAAGGCAGGGGTCAGGCCCAGTCAGGAGGTCAGAGAAACCAGAGTACTTGGAAAGGGAACCACACTGGCAAGAGGAAACAATGGGAGGATCCTAAAGGTGGTCCAACAAACAAGTAGCCTAGGATCCCTCTGTGTGCTACCTGCGGAAAGATACATCCTGGAGTATGCTACCAAGGCACAAATAGATGTTACAACTGTGGACGGGAAGGACATAGAGTCAGGAACTGCCCTATTCAGGTTCAGGCACCTCCTCAGCAATATGCCCGACAGAGTGCTCCTCCACGATTACACACGGATGCGGTCAAT
Source organism: Wurfbainia villosa (assembly GCA_025175895.1). Classification (NCBI taxonomy): domain Eukaryota; kingdom Viridiplantae; phylum Streptophyta; class Magnoliopsida; order Zingiberales; family Zingiberaceae; genus Wurfbainia; species Wurfbainia villosa. The sequence goes on from CM045990.1 coordinate 122,433,901, forward strand.
CGAAGGTACCCCGATCAGGCAAGGGAGACTGGAAGCCCCACCAGTTATGACAGATGCCATGGTATTCTCTCTCACCCAAGAAGATGTGGTAAACGCTTCTACGGTTGTCACAGGTCAGATATTTATTTTCTGTCAGCATGCTACTGCATTATTTGATACTGGGGCAACACATTCGTTTGTTTCTACACACTTTACTGGAAAGATAGACATACCACCACAAGCTCTGGATCACAAGTTCTTAACCACTCTGCCCTCGGGGGAAGTAATGCCCTCCACTCATATGCTGCGAGTCGCACCCATCAGAATCGCAGACAGAGAACTCTACTGTGATATGATAGTGCTCGACATGCAGGATTATGATATTATATTGGTCATGGATTTCTTAAGCAAGTACGGTGCTTCGATCGAGTGCCATAAAAGAAAAGTGGTCTTCCGACCGGAGGCGGAACCTATGTTTGAATTTATTGGAGAGCCAAGGAGAAGAGTCAATAAATTTCTATCATCTCTATAGGTATGTAAGATGTTAGACAGTGGATGCACTGGGTTTCTGACACATATAGTTGATACAAGTCAAGCCGAGGACCAGAAGCTAGAAGATGTCAGAGTTGTATGCAACTACCCAGAGGTATTCCCCGATGAACTACCAGGGTTAGCCCCAGATAGAGAAGTTGAATTTGAGATCGAATTGATTCCTGGTACTAACCCGATCTCTAAAGCACCTTACCGTATGGCGTCGGCTGAATTGAAGGAACTTCAGGGACAGCTATAGGAGTTACTCGACAAGGGACTTATTCGCCCAAGTCGCTCTCCATGGGGAGCTCCAGTGCTGTTGGTGAAGAAGAAAGATGGGTCTATGCGAATGTGCATAGACTACTGAGCGCTGAATAATGTGACGATCAAGAACCGGTACCCTTTACCGTGGATTGATGACCTGTTTGACCAACTAAAGGGTGTCACCATCTTCTCTAATATTGACCTGAGGTCTGACTATCATCAAGTAAAAGTGAAATCAGATGATATACCAAAGACGGCCTTCCGGACAAGATACGGACATTACGAGTTTGTAGTTATGCCCTTCGGAGTGACGAATGCACCTGCTCTGTTCATGGATTTGATGAATCGGGTATTCTCGGCATTTCTCGATAAGTTTGTGATCGTCTTCATCGACGACATACTGATATATTCGAGAACCCCAGAAGAGCACGCAGAACACCTGAATGTGGTATTACAGATTCTTCAGGAAAAGCAGTTGTATGCAAAGTTCTCCAAATGCGAGTTCTGGCTTGAACAAGTATCATTTTTGGGTCATGTTATATCCAAGCACGGAGTGATGGTAGACCCAATAAAGATTGAAGCTGTGAGTAACTGGAACCGACCAAAGAATGCCAGCGAGATCAGAAGCTTTCTTGGGCTAGCAAGCTACTACAGGAAGTTTGTAGAGAACTTCTCTAGGATTGCAGCCCCTATGACAGTCCTCACCAGAAAGAACAAGAAATATGAATGGACGGATGCCTGCGAGAGGAGTTTCACAGAATTGAAAAGGAGACTGACCAGCGCTCCAATCCTTGCTCTTCCAGACAGTAACGAAGGCTTCGACATGTACAGTGATGTAACATCCCAAATTTTAATTCCTATTTTTATTAGAGGAAAATAGAAATAAGAATAAGAATAAGAATAATAAAAATAGGAATAGAATAATAATAATAATAATAATAAATAGAAATAATTGGTTCGTTAGTCGAGGCTTGAACCATGAACCGTTGGTTTGGGAGAATAGACTTCCCACTACTAAGTCATAAGATTACCAATGGATAGGATATAACAAAATATATCTATAGGCGAAAAAAAAGGAAAGATTGGTTAATTTGACTAATTATTTAAAGGGGTAATTAAATGAAGAAAACTCTAATTTATATATATATATATATATATATATATATATATATAGATTATTTTATTATAGAATCTCTCTCTCCTCTCCTTTAAACCGCCGCCGAATCAAAGAAAAATAAAAAAAATAAAAAATAAAAAAGGAAGAAAGAAAGAGCCTTCATAATTTCTTCCTCGTGGATTAATTCAATAGGAAATTTTCAAAAAGGGGTGAGTCATCAAAATCCAATAAAAAATTTATATGATTAGGGAGAAGTCACGAATTTAATTGAAGAAGGAATTAATTCTGTTAAAGAGAGAGATTTAAGGAAATTTATAAGGGAATAGGTTAAGCCTTGACGGTTATAAATTCAACCTCCCTAATACCCTAGAGGACACCTCTCTACTCTCTCTTGGTCCCTCCACCGCCGAACCACACATCAGGGAGAATTTTCTCCTAGGGTTGTCTTCTCCGCCGAATCCAAGGAAAGGTGGGATTCAAGAGACCTTGGAGGGCAGCTACTAGGGCGGGATAGAAGGTTGCATCTCATTAGGTTTTACAAATATAAGTTAAAGCAATCGAAGGTAAGTATTGCTCACCTACAGTATAAGTAGTTATCGTATGTCATTGATATATTTTTTCTATGCTTGTTATTTCCAGTTATATGGTTGAGCAGTTTATATGCATATTATTTCCAGTTATGCATGTTGTTTTCAGTTACGCGATTTTACCATTATATTATGGGTAATTCAGCACCATGTTGAGATCCAAGATAAGAATGCGATTTATGATCATGCATGTTGTAGATGAGTTGTAGCTTACAATTATATGCATGATGTAGAGTAAGATGTAAAAATATTTCCTTTATAAAGAAAATTTAAAGATGCTCCCCATTCGAATTGGGGATTAAGAGCACAACGATCTTCAGTATGCTCCCCATTTCAGTTTTGGGGGTCAAGAGCATAATGATCTTTATGGTGCTCCCCATTTGTGATTTAGGGGATTAAGAGCATTTCCTTCAGTATGTATAAAAATATAAGTATAAAGGAAGTATTTTACTTTTTGACAGGGCATGTACCGGGCATCAGTTTCGCCCACGGGCCGAGGCCCTCAGTTTCAGTTACCCTAGTAGGTTCGGTGGTTGGCCACCCCGGCCTATTAGGAATGCGCGCATTGGTACTATGCCGGGCCCATATCTAGGATGATTATTATTTTGAAGTATCAATATAAGTATAAGTATAAGTTTTCAAAGTTAATCATTCCAGTTCAGATACACTGTTTACAAGTTTTAAAATACTTAAGAGTATGATTTATACAAGAGACAAGTAATCAGAGTTATGATTTCCAGTTATATTTGCATGTGTATCAATGTATCCAGGGCAAGAGAACTAGTTGCATGATTTCATACAGTGCATATTTTTGTGAGCATAGAAAGTACTTACTAATCATTATTGCTTATAGTTTGCATTTCCTTATACTACAGATAAAGGTAAAGAAAAGCTTCAGTAAGGTGGCATGGCGGATGAAGTGCTGGGTGTGTGTGGCGACGGAACAGTGGAAGTAAAAGATCCTAAGTGCAGATGTTTAAATCAGATTTTTAGTTTCTTATGTCATGTTTGATATTGTTTAAGTGATGTAAAGGTCCTTATGATTATTTTAGTTGTTAGCATATTGCATTAGTATATTGCATGAATTAAAAATAAAGACAATAGTAAAGTAGTGACATCTCCCCTGGTAGAGAGTAGAAAGACTAGGGGGGGTGTTACAAGTGACGCTTCCAAGTTGGGACTCAGAGTTGTACTCATGCAGAATGGCAAGGTCATTGCCTACGCCTCTAGGCAACTCAAGGAACACGAAAGGAATTATCCCACCCACGATTTAGAGCTAGCGGTCGTGGTCTTTGCTCTCAAAACATGGAGGCATTATCTATATGGAGCTCAGTGTAGGATTTTTACAGACCACCAGAGTCTGAAATATTTCTTCACACAGAAGGACCTGAACATGAGACAACGCAGATGGCTCGAGCTCGTCAAGGATTATGACTGTGAGATCTTCTACCATCCGAGAAAAGCAAACAAGGTGGCTGATGCACTCAACAGGAAGTCCTGCGCCACCTTGATGTCTCTATCAGTGTTATCTCGTCCCTTAGAAAAGGAGATTATGCGTTACGGGGTTGAAATCATTTCCGGACAGCTCTCGACAATGACGATAGCACCGACGCTGTTCGACGATATATTGGAAAAACAAGCCCGTGACCCAAGCATTCAGAGGATCAAGCAAGAGGTCCTAGAAGGAAAGGACGATGGGTTTCGTATCTCTGATAGTGGAGTACTCTACCTCAGGGATCGCTTGTGTATTCCCGATGATCCAGAGTTACGGAAGAAGATATTTGAGGAAGCTCACGGAACTCCTTATGCGATGCATCCTGGAACCACCAAGATGTACCAAGACTTGAAAAGAAAATTCTAGTGGTTCGGAATAAAAAGAGATGTGGCTCAGTATGTCAGTACCTGCCTGACCTGCCAGAGGGTTAAAGCAGAACACCAGAGACCTAGAGGAACACTGCAGCCAATCCAGATTCCAGAATGGAAGTGGGAAGATATTTCCATGGATTTCATCTCAGGATTGCCCAAGACGACAAACGGATATGATGCTATATGGGTAATTGTGGACCGGTTGACGAAGTCTGCCCACTTCTTAGCAAACAAGATGACCTATTCGACTGAGCAACTGGCTCAATTATATGCTAATGAAATTATCAGATTACATGGGATTCCTAAGACCATCATTTCTGACAGAGATGGTCATTTTATTTCCCATTTCTGGGAGTGTGTTCAGAAGGCACTCGACACGAAGCTATTGTTCAGTACCGCCTTCCATCCTCAGACGGACGGACAGACCGAAAGAGTAAATCAAGTACTGGAGGATATGTTATGAGCTTGCGCCCTGGATTTCAAAGGTAGATGGTGCCGATACTTATGTTTGGCAGAATTCGACTACAACAATAGCTACCAAGCTACTATCGGAATGGCACCCTACGAGGCTCTATACGGGAGGAAATGTAGATCTTCTATATGCTGGTACGAGGGTGGTGAAAAGAAAGGGATAAAACTCCAGATAGACTTCATTGATGACACCACCCGGGCTATCCAGAACATCCGTCAAAGAATTGAAACTGCTCAGAGCCAGAAAAAGAGCTATGCAGATATGCAGCGTAGACCGTTAGAATTCGAAGTCAGGGACCTGGTCTTCCTCAAGGTGGCTCCTATGAAGGGAGTGATGAGATTCGGAAGGAAGGGTAAGCTGAGTCTACGCTATGTGGGACCGTATCCGATATTTAAGAGAGTTGGCAAGGTAGCTTACGAGCTGGAGCTACCTCAATAGATGTCGGCTATCCACAACGTGTTCTATGTTTCGATGCTCAGGAAGTGCATTTCCAGTGTGGACCAAATGATCGAGCCACAAACAGTGCAAGTTCAAGAGGACGTGAGTTATGAAAGTTGGCCTATCCAGATACTCGACCGAGAAGTCAAGCGACTAAGGAACAAAGAGGTGCCCTTAGTAAAGGTCCTGTGGAAAAATCAATGGTACGAAGAAGCTACCTGGGAACGCGAGGAGGACATGAAACAGAAGTACCCAGAATTATTCTAAGTTTTGAGGACGAAACTTTTAAAAGGTATGAAGGATTGTAACACCAATAAAATTTCTAGCAATTTTACAAGAATTTTTGGTCGATTATGATGGGCTTTATGTGGGCTCTTTCAAAAATAAAAGAAAATGAGCCAAAAAGAATGCAAGGCCTAGGAATTGAACCCCAAACTTCTAGAGATAGCCAAGCCCTATAGATGCATCCAATAACCAGAAGCCCAACAGGGTTGTACTATTAGAGGAATATGGGAAATTATAGTTAGGGGTAAGGGAGATTAAAGGACTCTTCAAGTGAATAAATAGGGGGAATGAGGAGACATGAGTGATCAAATTGCTTTTCTCTCCTCTCATCTTCTTCCTCACCGAGATCCATTTCCCCTCCATTTTCATCCTTTGTCTGAAACTCATCCAAGCAAGAAGAAGGCTAGGTTTGGCTTCCTTTAGGTCATCTTCCAACTAAAAGCAAAGTGAAGGATGTAAGTATCGCCTCACCTGCATACAAGTAGCTTTTCGATTGAAGTTGTTATGTCAAATTCTCCATGAACCATTTGGCCAAGACCTTTACTTGAGTTTTCAATGAAGTTCCATGCCATACCTTGTATGAATATGATGATGTTAGAATGCTAGATGGATTAGGTTAAGAGTTTAACCCTAAAAGCCACAAGAAACTTTTTGCCAAGACCATAACTAGGGCTTACCATGATGATCCATGTCATATCTTGTATTAATATGAAGATGAGGGATTTTTAGATGAGTTTAGTTAATTGGTTGATCCATGAAACCCCCTTGAACATTCGGCCAAGACCATAACTTGGGCTCCCCATGATGATCCATGTTATATCTTGTATTAATATGAAGATGAGGGATTTTTAAATGAGTTTAGTTAAGTGGTTGATCCATGAAACCCCCTTGAACATTCGGCCAAGACCATAACTTGGGCTCACCATGATGATCCATGTTATATCTTGTATTAATATGAAGATGAGGGATTTTTAGATGAGTTAGTTAAGTGGTTGATCCATGAAACCCTTTTTGAACCATTCGGCCAAGACCCCAAATGTGTTCTTTATGCCATGCTTTAGGTGAGTTCATGATAACTTGTGATGTTAAATGATGCTAGATGAAGATAACATGCTCTAGGTTAGGTTAACATGTGTTTTATGCTTTAGGTGAGTTCTTGATAACTTGTGATGTTAAATGATGCTAGATGAAGATAACATGCTCTAGGTTAGGTTAACATGTGTTTTATGCTTTAGGTGAGTTCATGTTGACTTGTGATGTTAAATGATGCTAGATGAAGATAACATGCTCTAGGTTAGGTTTGAAATGAGTTCATGCCATGTTTGATGTTAGAAGAAGATAACATGTCCTATGCCATGCTTTATACGTTAAAGAATTAACATGTGTTTTAGTTAGAACATACATATATATAAGTTGTTTGGTGTTTAAAACTTTGATAGAGCTCCATGCAGTTTAGGCCACTCCATGTATACTTGCTCATGATGTTGATGCCTTATGCCATGCCCTATATGTGTGTGATATTTATGATATGTTTATGAAATGAAATATGATATGTGTTTATGAAATGAAATATGATATGTTTATGAAGTGAAATATGATATGTTTATGAAGTGAAAGATGATATGTTTATGAAACGAAATATGATATGTGTTTATGAAATGAAATATGATATGGTTATGAAATGAAATATGATATGTTTATGAAGTGAAATATGATATGTTTATAAAATGGAATATGATATGTTTATGAAATGAAATATGATATGTTTATGAGATGAAATATGATATGTTTATGAAATAAAATATGATATGTTATGATAAGAAGCATGTATGTATTTTACCTTCTGCATGGCTTGTACCAGGATCCTAACAAGGTCCAAAGGGATGGGCTCCTAAGTTGCCCTAGGCCGACGGACTAAGATCGGGCCTAGGATGGGCTTCTATGTTATGATTGCCCCTAGGTCGACGGACTAAGATCGGGCCTAGTGCGGGATGGGCTCCCAGATGTCCTAGGCCGACAGACTAAGATCGGGCCTAGGATGGGCTTCTATGTTATGATGATGGCCCCTAGGTCGACGGACTAAGATCGGGCCTAGTAACCTAGTAGGTTCGAGATTAGCTGCCTCGGGTCTATTTAGGGATGCGCGCTATGATGATGATGATGTGGTACAATGTCGGGCCCAATATGTTGAGATTTATGTTCAAATACCTATGATATATGTTTTCGAAAAGCATCCTACATATACCTAGGGGTTTGGAACATTCGAGGGAGTTGGTCCATTATTATGTCAATTTTTAGTATTTGACATGATCCTAGATACTGACAATTAAATTTATGACTTGAGTATATTTATACCTTAGTATTTTTACACATTTTTCATGCTTTGTTTGCCACACTCCATTTCATGACATCATGTATCAATTGATTATTTAGATCAATGTCATGATTAACACTTAAGTTTATTTTTATCATGTCATGACATCATGTATCATTGGTAATGCTTTTAACTTATGCACAATTAATTTGCCATGAGCATATTCATGCATTAAGTTTAATAAATTGAATTTATGGACAAATGACATTATTTGACATCCTAGGTAAGGAGATCAAATGGGATATGCCTAGATAGAAATACATGATCCCTTAGTTTAGAGAAGAACAAAATTACATCCCACAAAATTATAGGATGACATGTGTGTGTATTAAAATGCTCTAGACACATGTGAGATGTTAGAAAAATGAGTTAATTTCAAGGTACTTATATATTGCATCAAAATGAACTCAAACTTTATAAATAATATAAATGAATCATGAGGAAAGCTAATGTACAAGTCATGTACACTTGACCTCTAGATCATGATTGAAAATAAGGTTTGAAAACACTTTTAATATCATTTTAGAAAACCTTGGTGAAGTCTATCTTTTGATAGGAAACACCATTGATGATATTGAAACAAAGTTGGTTAAAAATTGTGAAGGTTTCAATGTTTTTCAATTTTGTATCATTCTTTCAAAATAATAGGTATTTCATAGAAAACTATTTTTCTCCCATAATATTTAACATAAGTAATGTCTACATGAAGTTTCAAGATTTTTTGAAAAATCGTAGAATTACTTATGCATTTCTAAAACTTGATTGAAAATTTTGATTTCTAGAAATGCAGAAATCAGTTGACTTCTTATGTAGCCAATCGACTGGTGATGGTATCAATCAACTAGTTGTTGAAACCAATCGACTAATTAGGTTGATTTTGGCTGAACAAAGTCTGTTTAGCTATTTATCAGCAACCCTAAGTATCTTAACCACTCCTAACCCTCTAGTATACTTAGACAAGCATTGGAAGAATGAGATTTTCAGTAAAAATGAATAGGAGAATTAATTAGAGTAAGAATCAAATTTTAAGGAAGGTAAGTTTAAGGTTGAACATTTTCCCTTATATTTGAAAGTTTAGATATCCTATAGGCTTAGGACCTCTCCAAAAATATTGTTGGTGCAATGGTTAAGAGGGAGCAAGCCATTAGGGGAGATTCGCCATCAATGTGTGATGGTTGATTAGTGATAAGGGTTTTATCACTAAGGAGAATGAAGGGATTAAAGATAAAGGAAAAGGGGGAGAATGAGTAAAGTCAAAAGACTTTTTGATGTGTGCCAAAGAGAGAGAATGAAAGGTTTAAGTTAGGAAACCTTCATTATTCTTTGGTGCCAAAGCAGAAGAGAGTTGCACTTATGGGCTAACCCAACTTAAAGAAGTTGCCAAATGTCAAAAAGGGAGAGATTGATGATGCAATCAACCTCAGGTCAAGGTTGACCAAGCTCGAGTGGGACTCGAGTAGAATTTTGATGTTTGAAAATATGTTTAACAATATGACTAGATGAGTAAAGTCCAATTGAGAGTTGGCAAAAGTGAAGTCCTGATAGGTCAAGGGTGACCATGTTTTGCAAGGAAAGTCCAAGTATAGAGACTTGGTAAAGGAAAGTCCAAGTATGAAGACTTGGCAAGAAAAAGTCAAAGTATAGAGACTTTACAAGAAAAATCCAAGTATGTAACTTAGCAATGGAAGCCCTGGAAGCACAACCTCTTGACAAAGGAAGACCCAATAGCATGACAAAGTCGAAGGAAGTACTTGAAAGCAAGCGTAAAAGGTGAGGAGTCGTGGCCTCGAATGCATCCTAAAGGCACGAGACTGATGGAAGAAGCTTGGAGGCATAGGTCTAGGCTAAGGGTAAGTGTCAAGTATGAAATGATCATACTTGATGTGTTAAACCTTAGTTTTGAAGTGTACCAGTAGACTGGTAGCTATTGCAGATGAATAGAAGCAAGTTGCCCTCAACCAGCGCCTCGATTTGTATCTCAGGGTACTCGGGCGACGAGAGAAAGTCACTTGGGAGACATTCTTCTTGGGAACATGAGCAGTGCTCGAGCCAAATAGTTCTCAGGAAGTCTCGAGCGGAACTTCCTCGCTCGGGAAGTCTCGAGCAGAGCTCGAAAGTCCAGAGCGGTGTTGGGGAAGTCCCAAACAAAACTTCCCCACTTGAGAAGTCTCGAGCGGTGCTCGGAAGTCCCGAGAGGAGCTCGGGAAGTCTCGAGTGGTGCTTGGGAAGTCCCGAGCAAGCTCAGGAAGTATGTCCAAAGCGGAGCTCGACTCAGCACTCGAGCGATTGAGAAGAGCGGGCTTAGGCGATTGAGAAACTCAGTGCTTAGGAAATGTTGGAGCACGCACTTAGAAGCAAAGCACTCTCAACCAGCACCTCGACTAGGTTAACAGTTGAGGCAACACCTCGATTGATAGAGTGACCACTAAGTTGTAATGTTTGAAATCCTAAGAATCACGACAAGCCATTGGAGGCGTTCGGAGCGGCATCGACAACATGTTCCAAACTCTATATAGGAGGGGTGTTAGAGCTTGGAGAAATGTTAGTTCTTGGGAATTTTTGAATGGAAGTGTTGTTTCATTCTAGGTCATCAAAAGGATTCCAAAGTAATCAAACAAGTGATCAAGCAACGACTTCTTGTGTAAAGTGATTTTCGTATTGTAATTTATTTTACTTCTTTACATTTGTATTTGCTTGTCTTGTAAAAAAAATAAGTTGTAAGAGGTTTCTCCACCTCCAGAAGATTTTCGATAAAGAGAAGGTTTTAGTGGTAGTGTATCACTAGAGCTAGGTCGTGGAGTAGCAACTAGAGTTTCGAACCATGAAAAATTGGTGTCGTGTTTGTCCTTGTGTTTACATTTGGTTGTGTATTTTGTTTCCATTGCATTAACTTTTTGTAGACAAGCACGAGATCGTCAATCGAGCTCGAGACGCTATTCATCCTCCCTCTAGTGCAATCAACGATCCCAACACATATGGTAAGTGCACAAGTGCTCTGAATATGGGTTTTGTGTCCCACCTCCATATCTGATTAGTCGTCATCGAACTTCCTGATCCAAATATATTTGTAGAGATTTCTCCTTATGAATCACTGACTAGGAAGCTCCTCCCACCACCATTGCCTCTTGATATCGCATTCGAAGACATTCCACATGGGTGATGTGGTGACTCCGCAAGTGCACGATCGTCGTCAAGTAATAAAAATATCAATCCCATAGAGATTGGTCAAGTATTGATGAGTGCAAGGAAAAATTATCTAGAAGAATAAATATTCGAATAGTAGTTGGATAAGGAAGGGAAGCAAGCAATAGACAAATGATTATAGGATGAAATTACAAAGCAACATTAGGGCTTTGGTTTCGCTACAATATCTATTATCTTAGCAGTTCTCTATTATATCGATGGGTATTCTTGAAGGAAATTTATCTAAGGTTATCAGATGCCTCTTCCAAGATTAATCCGATGTATTCTCTTAACTTGATTTCTACTTTCACAGTGTTAGCTCTTAGAAGGAACTTGTTCTCAATATATGCACCTGTCACAAACCCCAACTGATCCGTTCGAGAACTACCACTTATTACTTATAGGAACCAAGGTTAGATAAATTGTTATGTTCTAGGATAAGTTATGAAACCCTCGAGATGTCCTAATAGATTTTGAGGTATTCACGCGTAGCTGACCTTGTTCACAATATGGGTATTTGTCACGAATACCCCAGCGGATCAATCTAGGTGAAAACCTTTAGTTACCATAATTCCTCATGATTAGTTTAGATCCTCGAGAGGTTTTAATAGTTTCAAGGTATTCACACGTAGTTGACCTTGTTGGCAATATTGGTACCTGTGACGAGCACCCTAGTGGATCAATCTAGGTGAAAGTCTTTAATCACTATAGCTCCTCATGATTAGTTTTACAAAACTAGAATTAGAAGAAACATGCAAATAGGTGATCAACAAACTCGCAAGATATATGTACTGTAAAACTAATTCAAGAAGTTCACAATCGATAAATAAAAGAGTTATAACAATCCAAGACGAATAAACAAAGAGCTACTCCCTCATCCTAAGATCAAGGAGAACTACTCCATAGTTCAAAAGGAAGATAGAAATGAATTACAAAAAGACAATTGACAAAACTAAAGAAGAGAAAGAAGGAAAATTGGGTTTGTCGACGTCGGTTGAAGACTTTCTCCAGCTTGGGGCTCCCTCTCTATGACTCCCCAACTCGCCCTAGGATTCTCCCTGATGGCTACCTCTGTTGGTGCTACAAGTACAGGGTCAATGTTGACCAAACTCGAGTAGGACTCGAATAGTGTTTTGTTGTTTGACAATGAGTTTGACCATTGTTTAGCTATATGGTTTGACCATATATTGACCATATGACTAGTGGATGATTGGGATATCCAAAGTCATATGGGGGAGTTATTTGGGGGAGATTGTTAGAGCAATCAACCTTGGAAGTCGATGTTTGGATACTTGGCATGGAAAGTCCAAATCATGGGTACTTGGCAATTGTCATGCCCCGAGAGTATGTCGAGCCGAAGATAATCGGACAACATCTCCCCTGTACGTGATACAATTCTCTGATATACATAAAGCCTTTCGGTCACAATCACATAACAAATATATAGACATAATCCATATATTGAGCTTCTTCATCTTGACCAGATGTTGAAGCTTCTTCTTGATGTTGCTCCAGTGATCTAATCTCCTCCCCCTCAATCCTAGAGGTGGAGGTCTCCTCCGATTCTACTTTCTCTTCCTCCTTGGATGTTGATGGTCTCTCAACCTCCAAGTCCTCACTTCCTTGTGAGGATGATGCATTTGCCTCTTCGGTCCATTCCTCTTGGACCGGTGATGGACTTTTATGAAGCTTGGTCACTTGGCTCCATAGCTCCTTGGCATCTACATAATTACCTAACATATACAAGATATTGTTAAGTATTAAATAAATTAAAAACTTCATTACCTTATCATTTTTCTCAAAGGCTTGGACTTGCTCTTCGGTCCATCTCGTTTTCTTGAGGAACCCTCCCTTTGGTCCTATTGGATAGCTATATCCCTCCATCAAAATGGATCATTCTTCGAAGTCCCTCATCATGATAAAATCTTCAATTCTTCTCTTCCAAGAATTGAAGTCTTCTCGTCCATATAAGGTGTAAGGGACCGGTGTGTTGATGTCCCAACCTAGTTGCTCTTGAACTTCCATCTTCAACCTCTAGCGTGCTCCCTTAGTTGTTAAACTTGAAGAGCGGTCTCGCTCTGATACCACTTGTAGGGGATCGTTGGAAGCTAGAGGGGGGTGAATAGCTTGTAATCGTTATGTCGATGGAAATGGTTCACGTTCATCTACAATTTTCATTTGCGCGCAGCGGAAATAGAAATAATGCAATAACGAAATAGACAAACACACAAACACAACTATTTAACGTCATTCGGAACCGAACGGTTCCTACTCCACGGATCAAGCTCTAAAGAGCTCTAGCGATGCCAATCACACACCACTATGCAATAACTCCTTCTCGACACAAGTCAGAGGTGGAGAAACCTCTTACAATAGTTTACAACAATAAACTAAATACAACAAGCAAATACAATATGAAATACAACAAGAGATGCAAAGAAAACTTTACACAATACTCTTTTGAATGCTTGCTTGCTAGGTTGATCAAGTAGCACTTGGAGATCCTGAATTACAGCAACAACTCTCCCCAAAACGCCTCAAAGAACCTTGGCGTTTTCCTCCTTCATGAGCTCTCTTTAAAGCTTCAACCTGTGATAGAAATAGCCGATCAGTCGACTTCTTGGGACCATCAGTCGACTGATGCCACTGTTGTTGTGAGACAATGGCTAGATCCACGCTGGAAAGATCCAACGGATCCATCACCAGTCGACTGATAGAGGCTTCACTCGACTGCTAACCCTAGCAGTCGAGTCAGACTCCATTCTGTGCTCGAAAAATCGAGCACCAGTCGACTGATCGTGTGATCAGTCGACTGCTCAGCCAATCACTCGACTGCCTACCTTTGGGAGTTGACTGCTAAGACACTTCCCGCAGTCAAACCCTAGTTGACTCACACCAGTCGACTGTCATATGGCACCAGTCGACTGGCACACCTCAAACATGAGGTTTTAACCTTAAACATAAGGTTTAACCCAAGTATGGTTCCCCCATACTTGCTAGACCACCCGTAGCCTATACCTAAGCCTTCTAGCCACCTCCATCAGCCTCACGCCTCTCGGATCCCTCCAAGTCATCCATGACTTGTTCATCCATTGCGCTAGCCTTCAGGTGCTTCCATAGGCTATGTCATGCTAACGGTGTCTACACCGCCAAGGCACATTGGACTTACACCGCCAAGACTCCGCTTGGACTTTACGCCGCCAACCATTGGACTTATACTGCCAAGACTCCCGCTTGGACTTTACGCCGCTAATATCAAACCCTTTGGACTTCTCAAATGCCAAGACTCAAGCTTGGACTTTTCCTTGCCAACCCATGTTGGATTTTCCATGCCAAGACTCATGCTTGGACTTTCCCAAATGTCAAGTGTCCCACTTGGACTTTCCATGCTAAGTAACCAAGACTTGGACTTTCCATAACATGGTCAACTCCAGTCAACCATCAAAATCCCCTCAAGTCAAACTCGAGTCCGGTTAATCATAACTCGGGTCGATTGTTCCAACAATATCCCCAAGACATTATTAGACATCAATGTCAAATATCAATGTCAACTCTCTATGTCAAACATCAAAACATCACTTGAGTCAAACTCGAGTCCGGTCAATTGTGACCTGGGCTGATTGCACCAACAATACCAAGTATGAAATGTCGTCTTCTACACACCTGCATCCTTTTTACTCTAAGCTGATGATAGCTCAATCATCACACCGACAATGATAATTGTATGACACTAAGTCATTACAATATCAACCCTCCAATCGTAGATCAACCCTAGGATATATATACAGGTGTCCTTTAGCTGATCTAAACAGATCATCTATCCACAACGAAGGATATTCATTCTCAACTATTGCATTCCAATCATCGATAATCGATGCATAACCTCAAAGGTTCATCTCTCTTTTAACAAAGAGTTATGAGTCTTCTCAAAAAGAAACACTAAGAATAAAATCATCTCCCGGTATGAGGTCTCTAATATCGGAACTATTCTCGAAATTACCCCTAATCACATATTCCACTTTCCCATGCAGTGACAAGTCCGGGAGTTAATCCGAAACTATATCCGAATACTCTCGAATTATATGATATACCCTCATTTCAACAATTTAACTATCCATAAGGATATGTCTATAGTAGAGGTATGTCTAGCAAAGGCTAAGGGTACCCTTTGACTTCTTGGTTGTTGATCAACATCCCACCTGATGGTAGAGAAAATCACCAACCCACAAGTCGATAGAAACGCTTCTAACCTTATCTAAGAATATTCTAGACCTAGCTATCTGTAACTACGAGTATCTCTCGATATATTCGCAAATAGGGTAACCTAAAGTAATACCCCGAATGTCCAATTCTTCGGTCTACTATACCTCTTCTCGAGTAATCATGTAAACTGGCCTAACATCTGTTCTTGACGACTGAGTTCAAGTAGCTGCAAAAGTCTGCCATGGAGGAACTGAAATCAACTGCTGAACTGAGGTACAAACTAAAACAACTGCAACGGAGATGGTAAACACTATTGTACTGGCAAAGGTACACATCCGGCTGTAAAATACTGAAAACTGTCAACATCGTAGCACGCTCTAACTCTGCAAATAATATAACTGCAACGAGAGAATACTGTATAGATACGACCATCATCGTAAGCGCTCTCCTCTGTATAAAGGATAACCACGCCTGGGGAGGTAATAGTTGTCGTCTGGATGTCTGAATCTTCTAAGATGTCTTCTGTTGATACTGCTGAGTAAATTGCTTCTCTCGAATGGAAGTATCAAATAGCTCCAACTATATCTGAGGTAGTAGATCGCTACTGATGTAATAATCCACTCTTCTGTGATGATCTCGACTTTTGAGGTTGTGGATCGTCCTCTCGAAAGCTTCATCCATAGTCTTCAACTGAGTCTTCAAAGTACATACTCTCCTCGTAGATACTGGCTGCTTATAGTAGAAGCAGATAAAATGCTGAATCTGATAATCTAACTTTGCGTGTCGTCGTGACCCACATTGCACTCACACAATCCCTTCGGAGTCTTTCCTCTGATTTCATTGATAAACATGAGAAGATGCTGACAATATGCAGTCGGTCTTCTATGATCGAAAATTTCTCCAATAGTCGCTCATGACTCATGACTCTCATTTTACTCCTTTTGTCAAACATTCGGAGACTTCTGATTCCAATAATTTGACTTGCAATATATGCTTATCAAATCTCCAACTCTTAAAACACTTGCTCAGGAGTCATTCCTATACACATGACTCGGTCTAAGGACTTCCGGTAGGATCTGGTAGGAGATCCAAACATCCTGATCAAAATGTCAGCCAATAAACTGTGGGTGGCTTAAGACATGTTGACCACATTCTCGAGCTATTAGGTGGTCGTAATCTTCGCAAGTCTAATGACTTTGCATGGTACCTTCATTACCAAATGGTCACCCTGCTTAATGCCCAAGAATTCTCTGACAATAAGTCAAAGAGACAACGCGGGAAAAATACTCTCTCACAACATCACTACACCGTGACCCAATTATGTGTGACTTCCCGAAGGTTATTTCCTACATCTTCCACCAAATACCAGATTGATTCTGATAATGGTATGCAACTAAGACTACTTTCTTTGTATAACACAAGTTAAGTACCTTCAAAGTTATACAACCTAGCACGACCAATCCGGGGATCAAAATCCCTATGAATATCATCCACTAATTTTCTACTATCTGCATCAGCAATAGTATACTCGCTTAGTCCATTACCCCTCAGATAATAATCTGACAAGCATAATTAGTGAAAATCCTTATGATTGTAATCTTTGATCTCCACAAGAGATGTGACTACCTAACCCCTGCTTTCCGACTCGGTATCAGTCAACTCTCAAAGGTAATTTACCCTTTCAATAGCAGGTACATGTCTAATAATCTCAACATGTTGTTCCCGTGGTCAACTCAAACAATGGTTACAACTAGTAATTAACACCCTACAAGTCATCCCTGTTATAAGCAACTAAATGCATAACCAATAGAAGGATATATGATAACAACTGACATACCTTTCTCCTTGTAGCTCGGAGATGTCTGCAACTGCCAGATCCCAGAACTCACAAAATCAAAACCGAGTAAAGAAAAACTTGATGTCCAAACGAAATCAAATCCAAAAGTGGACTTCGCAACCTAGGGCTCTGATACCAATAAAATTGTCACACCCCGAGAGTATGCCGAGCCGAAGATAATCGGACAGCATCTCCCCTATACGTGATACAATTCTCTGATATACATAAAGCCTTTCGGCCACAATCACATAACAAATATATAGACATAATCCATACAAACACAGCAGAAGATACTGACAAATAATACAAAGACTCACTATGCACTTCGGAGTGACTTGACACAACAAGAATAATAATAGAAACCATATTAAAGGCCAAATACATACAACACATCCGTATATCACAAATACGGAAATGATATAGAATAAAACCCAAAAACACCAATCCATAAGAATACAACATCGATATGGAAATACTATCCAACCATTTGGTGTGAGATGGGATCAGCTGGCGGAGCTCCGAACATCCAAGGAATCTTCTACCTGTTATCTGGGCGACAGGAAACCCAGGGTCCGGGGTGGTGAGTATAAACTCATGGGTAATATATAGAAAGTGCATAAACAACATATAAGGATATAGAGATCTACAAGTATACATGTGAAGATCTACAGGTATACAACATGAGTCCAATAGACATACAGTCCTATCCAAATCTAATAACCAATAACCACAGTATAGTCATACTCAATGCATATACTAAACTGATCAACTGAACATGAAGTAATGTACCAACATACCTGACGGTCTGCAACACTATAAGCTATATCATCATGAATGGGTATACAATAACATAACTCATATAACGTACTGTTCGGAGATTGTTGGTGCAATCATCCCAGGTTGACTCGAGTTTGACTCGAGCAGTACCCTGATAGTATTTTGATGACAGACAAAACTCATGACATGGGATTGTCATGGGAAAGTCCAACATGGGGTTGGCATGGAAAATCCAAGCATGGAGCTTGGTGTGGGAAAGTCTAAAGCATTGCAAAGCCGTGCGCTTGGTGCTTGGCATGGTAAATCCAAAGCATTGCGAAGTCGTGCGCTTGGTGCTTGGTGAGAGATGCATTGCGAAGCCGTGCGCTTGGTGCATATGGGAAGTCTTGAGGACTTGGTAAGTTCACTAGGCTCGGGGTCCTTGAGTCGGTGAAGGATGGCATTGCGAAGTCGTGCGCTTGGTGCATCCGAGGGACCGCCGGACGGGGAGCGAATGGAGTGAGCCCAAAGGGAAGCATACTTCTAGGGCATGAAACGCGAAGGATGGCGTTGCGAAGCCGTGCGCTTGGCGCATCCGAGGGACGTAGGCCGAGGGAAGAGAGCTTCGGTGGGGAACTCCATGAGGGATAAGGTGGACTTGGCCAAGTGGCTAAGACTGAGTGTCGGAGGCTCAAACATCGTTATGATTGAGGTTTTAGCCGATCGCTTCTAGGTCGTTAGGTTCGACCGGTGTTCGGTGAACCAAGATTGGTTGGATCGCCGCCATGTGAGGCCGATCGATGGGAGAATCGATCGCCAATGGGAGGCGATCGTGATGACCAATGCACGCGAGAATGGAGTCAACTCGATTGGGCACTCGACTGATGGATGATCAGTCGACTGATGGGTGCCATTAGTCGACTGATGTGTGATCTGTTGGAACTTAACCAACGTGGATTCGGCCGTTGTGAGACAACGGCTACGATACGATCGTGATCGATGGTCACGATCGATCGGTGATGGGCAAAAAATGACTGATACAGGTTATAAATGGAGCTCGAGTTGGAGAATTTTGCCAAAGGCTTTTTGGGTGACTTTGAAGGGGAATTGCTGTTGCATTCCAGACCTTCAAGAGCAAGCAAAAGCAAGCAACAAGAAAGCGATCAAAAGCAATCGGTGTAAAAGTTCTCTTTTGTATTGTCTTTGTATTTCTTGTTGTATTTCATTACTTAGTGTAATAGCTTGTGAGAGGTTTCTCCACCTCCGACGTGTTGTCGAAAAGGAGTGTTATAGTTAGTGTCGTGAGCATAACTAGAGCTCGAGGAGCTCACCCGTGGAGTAGGAACCATTCGGTTCCGAACCACGTATATCGTTGTGTTTTGTTTGTGTGTATTTGTGTTTCTTGTTAGTATTATTATTGTTATTCCGCTGCGCTAACAAGAATTGTAGACGAGAACGAACAAAATACGATGAACAACGAACGAGGGCTATTCACCCCCCTCTAGCCGGCCAATCGATCCCCAACAAGTGGTATCAGAGCGAGGTCGCTCTTTGAGGACTAACCGCCGCGAGAGCACTACAAATGGCCGGCTTCATCCATCCACCGAAATTCGATGGAGATTTTGCTTGGTGGAGGAAACGGATGGAGGTATATCTTGAAACCGATTTTGATTCTATGTTAATTGTAGAAATTGGTTTTAAGATGCCTAGGGACAAATACAACAAGCCAATTGAAAAGTCAAGGTGGACCCAAGACCAAATTAAGGACTTCAAGACAAATCTTGAGGTAATAAAATTACTTAGTGATTTATTACCTAACACTATTTGGTCTAGATTGGGTGACTATAGGGATGTGAAGGAATTATGGGAGAAAATAATGAAATTCCAAGAAAATTCCCAATCGGCACAAGTAGAGGAGAATGCCGAAGAAGAAGCACCCACAACATTTGAAGATGTTGATGATTTGGTGGAGACCTCCACCTCTAGCATTGAGGGGGAGGAAAGGATTCCCACTCCGGAGAAAGATCAAGATGAAGCTTCTACCTCCGGAAGAAGTGAAGAGGCCTCCACCACCTCCCTAGGTAACTCAAGCGTTATCATTTTAAATAAAAATCACATAATATGCTTTGAGTGTAGGGAGAAAGGGCATTACAAGAGCAAATGCCCTAAATTGGCTAAGGAAAAGTCATCAAGACCGAAAGTCAACCCAAAGTCAAAGGATGTCGGTGTTCCCAAAATGAAGAGCAAAGAGCACATTGTATGCTTCAAATGCAATCAAAAGGGACACTACTGAAGCCAATGCCCTAGGGGGAGGAAGAAAGGGCAAGAAGGTGCAACTCATGTAGGGGGAGCTCCTAAAGCTAACCCTAAGGTACATTTAGTTAATGCACCTTTAATTCCTAGACTCAAAAAGCATGCCAAAAATTATTTTAGCTCTCTTGCAATTATAAATGAAAAGCATGCTAGGAGAAATGATAAGATTTATTGCTTAGGTGCCAAGCATGTTAGTTTCTCTAAGGACAAATCTAGGACTCAAAACACTAGATCTATTTTACCTAGAGAGTCAATTAGGAAATTTCAAGAAAACTTGGGTGTTAATCCCAAGAAATCTAGGCACATGCCTAAAAAGAAAATCATTTCCCCTAAACCAAATGAAAATTCAAAATTGAGGAAATTAGAGGTGGAGAACCAAGCCTTGAGGTTAAGGCTAGAAAAATTGGAGAAGACCCTAGCAATAATATCAAACTCGGTTAAGGGGTCTAATGCACAAAAATCAAGGCCTAGAAAACAAGAATTATCTAAGGGCAAGAAGGGTTTGGGTCACAAACCTATGTCTTACCATAATGTTCCATTTAATTATGGGACAACATCTAGGTCTAGAAAAACCAAGGCTAATGGGGAAGCCATCCCTAAGTCTAGCCATGGTGTGTGTTTAGTGGCCAAGGACTTAAGAAAAACCAAGAAGGCCACTAAGAAGGTCAATGGAGGAGTCACCTCTAGAGTTGACCCAAGTAAGACCCAAAAGACTATGGTTTTAAAACCAAAAAGGGTCATTAGAAAGGTATCTAGGAGAGTTATCCCTAGGGAATACCTTCTTAACCCAAGGAGCTCCAATAGGTATTGGGTTCCTAAAAGCGTGATCGATTCACGCTAAATGGGTTAGGGTGTGTCAACCCTAAGTGGATGGGTAGTTAACCTAACCATAGTAGAGTTGACACATTAGGATGTGCCAATATGCTTGAGAAGTTTAAAATGATTTAAATTGGCACAATTAGGTCTTAGAGGTATTGGTGTGTCATTTTGGGTTTTTGGCACACTTGGAAAATGAATGGCATTAAGGCAAAATGAATTTAATTCCTAGAAATGACAAATTGATTTTAACACTTAGGTATTCTATACCTTAGTATACTTTACTTGCCATGATTTGTTTGCCTTGCCATGTCATGACATCATTCTCATTTTTATTTATAAAAATGTCAAGATAATGTTTAGACTTATGTTTGTATGTCATGTATGCTTAATTTTCATTCACATACCATGACATCATGATATTGGCATATATTTTTATCTAAATCATATGTATGCCATAATCATCATCATGCATAAATTAAAATGAAATTAAGGACTATGGCATGATTTGATGGGAATCAAATAATATTGCCTAGAAATATGCATGAGACCATTTAAAGAACAAAAAAAAAACACATCTCACTAGAAATTTGCCTTGAATGTGTTTTACACATCTAGATATTGGTGAGATGTTTAGGAAAATGAAAATAAGGGTTTTGAAAAAATTTTGAAAACATTTTGAAAAACCTTGGTGAAGCCTATCTTTTGATAGCTATCACCATTGAATGGGATGATACAAAGAAGGCTTATTATTGAAGCTTTTCTAAAAAATTTTGACCTTTGTATCAATCTCCTAATTTAATGGGTAAAATAATTTTCCAATATTTTTCACCCATAGTGTTTAGGATAAGTAATATGCATATGAAATTTCACGATTTTTAAACTTATGTATATTTACTTATGGATTTCGAAAATCCAATGTTTGAAATCAAAAAGATTATCAATGATCGCTTGCAATGGCAATCGATCGATAGTAAGTCCAATGATCGTATCCGACGAGTCGACCGCACAGCCGATTTCGTAAACTTGATAGTTAGGCCCATGTTTAGCCATGTTTTGGTCCCCTAACCACTCCTAACCCTAGGATATGCTTGGGAGAGCATTAGAGGGTGGAAATCCATTGGATATGGATTAGAGTTGGGTTGAGGCGAGTATCAATTTTAAGGTGGAAGAGAGTTCATTGTTGAACTTTGCCTTAATTTTGATTTGGTTAATGTTCCTATTGGCTTAGGGACTCTCCAAGGACATTGTTGGTGCAATGGTCAAGGGGGAGCAAGCCTCTAGGGGGAGGTCATCATGGGAAGATGGATGTGTATTTCCTCATGGGAGGAAAATTGGGTTGCCTCTCTTTAAGTGATATGGGATCACTAGAAAGATGGTAGGCATGTGTTCCTCCAAGGGAGAGATTGTAAGATCTCATTGGGATATGAGACATTCATACCCTTGGGGAGGACCTTTTTGATGTAATGTCAAAAAGGGGGAGAAGTTACCAAGTTACCAATTAGGGTTCGTTGGAATTCTCATTGGGATATGAGAATTGTCAATATGGGAGAATTGGTAGACTTGAGATGGTAGTTTTGTCAATCATCAAAAAGGGGGAGATTGTTGGTGCAATCGTCCCAGGTTGACTCGAGCAGTACCCTGATAGTATTTTGATGACAGACAAAACTCATGACATTGGATTGTCATGGGAAAGTCCAACATGGGGTTGGCATGGAAAATCCAAGCATGGTGCTTGGCATGGTAAATCCAAAGCATTGCGAAGTCGTGCGCTTGGTGCTTGGTGAGAGATGCATTGCGAAGCCGTGCGCTTGGTGCATATGGGAAGTCTTGAGGACTTGGTAAGTTCACTAGGCTCAAGGTCCTTGAGTCGGTGAAGGATGGCATTGCGAAGCCGTGCGCTTGGTGCATCCGAGGGACCGCCGGACGGGGAGCGAATGGAGTGAGCCCAAAGGGAAGCATACTTCTAGGGCATGAAACGCGAAGGATGGCGTTGCGAAGCCGTGCGCTTGGCGCATCCGAGGGACGTAGGCCGAGGGAAGAGAGCTTCGGTGGGGAACTCCATGAGGGATAAGGTGGACTTGGCCAAGTGGCTAAGACTGAGTGTCGGAGGCTCAAACATCGTTATGATTGAGGTTTTAGCCGACATCACGATCAGCATAGGTGCGGGCCGATCGCTTCAGGTCGTTGGGTTCGACCAGTGTTCGACTGAACCAAGATTGGTTGGATCAGTCGACTGCCATGGGAGGCAGTCGACTGATGGGAGAATCAGTCGACTGCCAATGGGAGGCAGTCGACTGATGACACTGTGCACGGGCACAGAATGGAGTCGACTCGACTGGGCACTCGACTGATGGATGATCAGTCGACTGATGGGTGCCATTAGTCGACTGATGTGTGATCCGTTGGAACTTAACCAACGTGGATCCGGCCGTTGTGAGACAACGGCTACGATACCAGTCGACTGATGGTCACGATCAGTCGACTGATGGGCGCGAAAACAGCTTGATGCAGGTTATAAATGGAGCTCGAGTTGGAGGATTTCGCCAAAGGCTTTTTGGGTGACTTTGAAGGGGAATTGTTGTTGCATTCCAGACCTTCAAGAGCAAGCAAAAGCAAGCAACAAGAAAGTGATCAAAAGCAATCGGTGTAAAAGTTCTCTTTTGTATTGTCTTTGTATTTCTTGTTGTATTTCATTACTTAGTGTAATAGCTTGTGAGATGTTTCTCCACCTCCGATGTGTTGTCGAAAAGGAGCGTTATAGTTAGTGTCGTGAGCATAACTAGAGCTCGAGGAGCTCACCCGTGGAGTAGGAACCATTCGGTTCCGAACCACGTATATCGTTGTATTTTGTTTGTGTGTATTTGTGTTTCTTGTTAGTATTATTATTGTTATTCCTGTTAGTAATATATGAGAGATGTCCTAAGGCAATCGCCTTATGTATGAACCATTTATATGATAAATGAAGATTCACTATTTGAGTATACATGTTTTATATATTTGATTGGATCTTAAACTCATTTACTGAATGTCCACGATACGATTCAAAGCATGAGAGAATTTGTGATTGGATCACAACTAGTGAGTATCTCTACATGTGTAATTGTGATGTATCGGAATTATCCCTAGTCGATGAATTGATGGATTTGGACACCATCAATTCTGTCGAGACTAGCACGAGGTATACTCCTTGGTGTATCCAAGCAGCTGATTCTCACTGGCTGGAGACATAGTGATGTCCGGAGTTGATCGTGGATGCTAGTTATGGTAACTAGTTCATTGGAGTGACCATCCGTAAGACTTCATATGGTTCTCTGCATATATAGATATGTCAATGAAGTTCTTACCGTGGCTTAAGTGCGATGTTCCTTTGACTTGCGGTATTCAAGTCATCTTGATCATGGAGACTTATGCTTTGACATCTTAAGCAAACATCTCTAAGGAGATGTGGACCCGGGATGATTGGGTATAAGTCGAAGTGATCGAAGGTGTTTGAATAGCCTATAAAGGATTCACCACTCCTTGCGAGGAGATGTATACCCATGGCCTCTCGTCGGATTGTTACTAAAGTCTTTGGCCAAAGCAGTACATGTTTAGAGTAAAGTACTCTTCGATACATGTGGAGTAACTAGAATCCGTAGGACGAGGAAATGATACTTGGGCTAGGTGTGACGTAGTCAGCCTAGTGGGGACTGACACAATAGACCATGTCCTGAACCAAGTGGGTATAAGATGAGTGAAGGGAATGGGGCAATTATCATTCGAGCATCAAGGGTTTCAGAAATAGTTCTGGATCAACCGTTGATCTTTTTGGTTAATTGGGGATCATGATGTACTACTAGGTACCACTCATGATCGTTCTATAATTAATGGTTAATTATAGATGGCCAACATAAACCGAGAACCTATTTGGTCACACGCACAACGAGTGTAATCCAAAGGATTTAAAATGAGCTTGAGAATGGGATTCTCAGACCGAGAGAAACTATGTTTGGTTGGACCAAACATAAAGCGAGCATGAAATTGTTTCAGTCGCAATGGAAGCGTGGATGGGCCGTGTCTTATGAAGACATAATGGATGGACCAAAATGGTTTGGTTCTAATCAAATGGATGAGAATAAACCAAAGGGTTTGGTTTATTTTAAACGAATGAACCAAAAGTTGGTTCGGTTCGTTTTAACTTAAAATAAACCATCATGGTTTGGTTTATTTTAACTTATCTTAATGGAGCGGGTTAACGGGCTTTATGGATATGATCCATTAACCATTAAGAGAATTAGTTCTCTATAAAATAGGGCTTAAACCCTAATCCAAAAGGCTAATCGGCGCCCAACATAGTTGCCGCCCACCTCCTTGGAGTTTTCGGCGCCCAACCCTAAAGTGTCGCCGCCCAGCTTTTGTGCCGCCGTCCAAGTCATTGCCGGCGACCAAGCTTCAGCCGGTGAACACTCGGGCGACCCTCCGGTGATCTCCTATAGGTTTGGCATCAAGGTGAGCCTTTTCTTTCCTTGGTTGGCCGGCGCCTATATCCTCCACCAAGCTGTCCAGTTTTCTTGACAGCTTCTTCTCCTCTCGTCGGAGCGTCGTTTGGACGACGGTTAGAGCTCCGACAGCGGCTAACTTACCGGGGATTCGATCTCCGGTAATGCTCTGAGGTGGAGGACGAAGGATTCGTCAATTGGTTGACGAATACCTCTCCGGAGAAGCGAGTTTTGAGGACTCGGTTTTTGATCCGAATTTGGATTCGGATCGTGATCATCTCTCGATCACGTCGTCTTCAACACGAGGCTAGTAACCCGTACGAAGACGAAGCTCGTGACTTAGCGAAGTCATCCCGAGGAGCTCGGCGTGGATACGGATAGAGACGATTCTTGCGAGGATCGTTCCGGTTGATGTCGTTCCCGCTATACGTCATACGAAAGGTATAACGTAGATAAATTTCCTTTTATTGCAAATTTTAATTTACGGTTATGTCTACACTTGTTGTAATAAGCATGCGTGTGTTGTGTGTGTTGTAATAAATAGGAGTATTTATTATTTTTATTGCTTCCGCTGTGTTCATGTTTACGAAACATGATCGAACACACACACGTCGCGGTGTCGGAAACCCAACAGTGGTATCAGAGCCCAGGTTGTGTTTCGACATAATCGTAAAAATTGTTTTGCGATAGTTATAATGTATTTCTGGAAATTTTCTAAATTTTGGAAATTTAGAAGTATTTATGGAAATTTTTCAATTTTGGAAAGTCTAGAAGTATTTAGGGAAATCTTCCACTTTTGGAAAATTGGAAGTATTTATGGAAATTGATATTTTCCATAAATAAAATATTTGATTAGATTCTGAAAATTTGTTTCCTAATTTAATCATGATTTGATTTGGGAAATCAAATCTTAAAGTATTTTATTTCCATAAGTAGTTTTAATGATTTAGGAAATTGGTTTCCTAAATAGATTTTCCTTAATCAAATAATTCCATGAATAAAATATGTGATTAAATTTGGAAATTTGTTTCCTAATTTAATTATGATTTGATTTGGAGAATCAAATCTTAAACATATTTTATTTCCATAAATAGTTATGACATATAAGGAAATTATATACATGACATAATTGTATGCCATGTAATTGCATTAGATGCATAACATTATGTCATGCCTGTCGTGACATGTAGATGTATGCCATGTATGTCATGCCATGTAGATAATAGTTATTTGCATGCAAAGAGGATGAGACATAAAAACCCTTAATCAATATTAAAGCCTACACCTTCCATTAATATGGTTAGAACCAGAGTTCTGTTTCTTGTTTGGGTTGTTGGACTTTCCAAGCCCTCGAACTCGAATATGTTCAAACCATGGAATAGTTTAATACTAATATGGTAAGAGTCAGAGATCAATCATTAGCTTTGGTTGTTGGACTCTCTCCAAGCTAGGCTAATTGGTTGAATGCGCTCTAACCATATTAAAACTATGTCCTGATTAATGGGTTGGCTTTAACCTGGAGCATCGGCTTGTTGGACTCTCTCCAAGGTCGATGTAAAGGGAGGTGAAGTTGGGTGCTATGCATATGATGCATACTTGTTAATGTGTTAACAACCCGATGTATGTGTGAACATTCAATTAGTTGATAGCACATTGTGATAGTTGCATATACGTGATATGCTATCGGTATAGAAGATACCTACCATCGTAGTTATGAATGGCTTGTTGGACTCTCTCCAAGGTTGTTCATAACTATGATGGATATCAGCCCATTCGGAGATGGACCTACGATCTCCCGAAGTGATTTTGGGGTTTTTGAAATTCGAAAAATGAATGGGATTTATAAATGTATATTGATGCATTTTAAAATCATCTTTCTCATATATGCTCGTTTTGTATTTCTAAGTTAATATATTGATCATGATGTGTTTGAATTTGCATTCCATTTTGGATTCAAATAAATTGACTGGGCCGAACTTCTTGGACTAGCTTAGAAACTTGAGAATTGTTCTCAAGGTGGAAAAGCTTATGTCCTCGGCGCCTCTTCCCGCCATCCTAGTGACAATGCAACTCGACCAATTGTTGGCCTATCAGAAACATGTGAGTGATTCTGAACAAATGAGTTGCATCATGCTAGCCGCGATGGAACCCAAGCTACGAAAGCAGCATGAGCATATGGATGCTCATATCGTAGTCCTTCATCTTTGTGAGTTGGTCGATGAGCAAGTGAGATTCGAAAGGTTCGAAGTCTCAAAGCTCCTCTTCACCTCTGAGATGCTAGAAGGTTCATCTGTGGTACTGCTCAATATGCTGAAGACTGTGGAGTCTTCTGAGAAGCATGAGTAGGGGACGGTGCTATTAGTTGATTCCTCGAAGAAAGGTTCTAAGAGGAAGTCAAAGGAACAGCAGAAGGGAAAGAAGAGAAAGGCTAAGAAGGTAGAACTAGCACAAAAGGAAACTTGCCATCATTATGGCAAGGAGAGCCATTTGCGAAGAAAGTGCAAGATTTATCTTGAGTCCGTGAAGAAGAATAAGGCATCGGATGCCCCATCTTCTTCAGAAATCTTCTTTATTGATTGTCATTCTATTTCCTTAGACACTTGGGTATTGGATACTGGGTGTGGCTCACATATATGTAATGACATACATGTGCTAAGGAATAGAAGAAGACTCGTCAAGGGAGAGTCAAATTTACGTGTTGGGAATGAAGCAAAGGTTGCTGCACTCGCCATCGGAACGTATTTGTTGAAACTCCCTGCAGGACTTGTCTTAGAACTGGACAATTGCTTTTATATTCCTTCGTTGATAAAGAACATCATTTCTATTTCTTGTTTAAATAGAAATGGGTACCATTTGACTTTTAGTAACAATTATTGTTACATAACTTTGAATGGAGTTCTTTATGGGACTGGAACTTTAAGCAATGGTGTTTATACGCTGACGATCCAAAGGACATTTTCAATATCGGGTTAGCAACACGAGTGCTCGAAAGGATAATCACATAGACTCCTATATGTGGCATTGTCGTCTTGGCCATATAAGCAAGAAACGCATGTCCGAATTACACCGATGTGGAATTCTGGAATCGTTTGAATTGGATTCATACGATACATGTGAATCATGCTTAAAAGGCAAGATGACTAAGTTACCTTTTACTGGAAAAGATGAACGAGTGGGAGAGTTACTAGGTCTAGTACATACTGATGTATGTGGACCTATGTCAACTCAAGCATTAGGAGGCTATAACTACTTCATTACCTTCACCGATGATCACTCACGGTTTGGGTATGTGTTCTTGATGAAACACAAGTCTGAAGCCTTTGAAAGGTTCAAAGAATTCAGAAATGAAGTAGAGAAACAACATGACAAGAGTATTAAAATACTTCGATCGGATCGAGGTGGTGAATACTTAAGTCAAGAGGTTCTTGATTATCTAAGAGACAATGGTATATTGTCTCAATGGACTCCGCCATATACACCAAGGCATAATGGTGTATCTGAGAGGCGTAACCGGACCTTGTTGGATATGGTCAGGTCAATGATGAATCATGCGACTCTTCCCAAGTCCTTTTGGGGCTATGCACTTCAGACAGCTGTTTACTTGTTAAACAGAATGCCTACCAAGGTAGTCTCAACTACTCCATATGAGATATGGAATGGTAAGAAACCTCATGTATCTTACTTGAAGATATGGGGTTGCCCTGCTTATGTGAAGCAGGACTGTATCAGACAAATTGGATGCTAAGTCTGATAAATGTCTATTTATTGGATACCCTAAGGAAACAAGGGGTTACCAATTCTATCATCCTGTGGAACAAAAGGTGTTTGTTTCAAGGCATGCTGTGTTTCTAGAGAAAGAGTTTCTCTTGCAAGAAAACAGTGGGAGTGTCGTCGAGCTTGAGGAGGCTCGAGAGACTCAAATAGACATTAATGAGATACCTGGTGAAGCACAACAGCCGACAACTTATAGTGATGAGCAATCGGCTGGACCTATTGCAACACCACATCTTCGTAGATCTGGTAGAACACGCAATATTCCTGAGAGATATGGATTTCTCGTAAGAGAATCGAATGACGTGTTACTCATTGATGATGAGGAGCCTACCAGTTATGAAGAAGTGCTGACAAATTCAGAAAGGGATAAGTGGCTTGGTGCCATGAAGTCGGAAATGGATTCCATGTATGAAAACTAAGTTTGGAACTTGGTTGACCCACCTGAAGGGATAAAGCCTATAGGGTGCAAGTGGGTTTTCAAGAAGAAAACCGACATGGATGGTAATGTGATTATCTATAAGGCTAGATTGGTGGCGAAAGGATATCGTCAAAAACAAGGTGTTGATTATGACGAAACCTATTCGCCTGTAGCTATGCTTAAATCCATTCGGATGCTCCTGGCCATAGCGGCTCATTATGATTATGAGATATGGAAGATGGATGTGAAAACAGCTTTTCTTAATGGAAACCTGCTCGAGGACGTGTATATGATACAGCCTGAGGGTTTCACATCGGTTGACAAAACCAAGGTATGCAAATTGCGACGATCCATTTATGGATTGAAGCAAGCATCCAGGAGCTGGAATATCCGTTTTGATGAGACAATCAAAAAGTTTGATTTCTCACAAAATCGCATTTAACCTTGTGTGTACAAGAAGGTTAGTGGGAGTGCAATGTATTCCTAGTATTGTATGTCGATGACATACTACTTATAGGAAACGATGTTTCAATCTTACAATGCTGAAGGTTTGGTTATCCAAGACATTCTCCATGAAAGACCTGGGAGAAGCAACCTACATCCTCGGGATTAAGATCTATAGAGATAGATCGAAACGGTTGCTTGGTCTTTCGCAGTCTACATATATAGACCGAGTGCTAAAGAGGTTTAGCATGTCGGAATCCAAAAAGGTTTCTTACCCATCAGGCATGGGGTACACCTTTCGAAGTCTATGTGTCCGCGCACAGAAGACGAGAGGATTTGCATGAGTAAGATTCCCTATGCATCCGCAATAGGATCTATCATGTATGCTATGTTATGTATAAGGCCTGACGTATCGTACGCTCTGAGTGTCACGAGCAGATACCAGTCTGATCCGGGAATGGATCATTGGGCGGATGTTAAGACGATCCTTAAGTACTTGAGAAGAACTAAGGATGTGTTCCTAATATATGGAGAAGGGTACATGGTGATACGTGGGTATACGGATGCCAACTCCAGATAGACAAGGATGATTCCATGTCTAAGTCAGGGTATGTATTCACCTAGAATGGAGGCGCAATAAGTTGGAAAGGTTCCAAGCTTGACACTACAGCGGATTCTGCCACCAAGGCAGAATACGTTGCAGCTTTGGAAGCAGCAAATGAAGCAGTTTGGATCAAGAAGTTCATCTATGAACTTGATGTAGTCTCATCAATGATCCAAACATGTGCTTCGCCGCTATCATCTTATCAGAGAGATCATCAGTAGGAACGAAATACAAATCGAGAAAATTCCCACTGAAAGGAACTTAGCGGATCCTTTGACTAAAGCATTACCTCAAAGTAAGTTTGAGGGTCATGTTAGTGCTTATGGTATAGGATACCGTAGCGATTGGCATTAGGCCAAGTGGGAGTCTGTTAGTAATATATGAGAGATGTCCTAAGGCAATCGCCTTATGTATGAACCATTTATATGATAAATGAAGATTCACTATTTGAGTATACATGTTTAATGTATTTGATTGATCTTAAACTCATTTATCAATGTCCACGATACGATTCACAAAGATGAGAGAATTTGTGATTGGATCACAACTAGTGAGTATCTCTACATGTGTAATTGTGATGTATCTAATTATCCTAGTCGATGAATTGATGGATTTGGACACCATCAATTCGCCGAGACTAGCACGAGGTATACCCTTGGTGTATCCAAGCAAAGATTCTCACCGCTGGAGACATAGTGATGTCCGGAGTTGATCGTGGATGCTAGTTATGGTAACTAGTTCATTGGAGTGACCAGCCGTAAGACTTCATATGGTTCTCTGCATATATAGATATGTCAATGAAGTTCTTACCGTGGCTTAAGTGCGATGTTCCTTTGACTTGCGGTATTCAAGTCATTTTGATCATGGAGACTTATGCTTTGACATCTTAAGCAAACATCTCTAAGGAGATGTGGACCCGGGATGATTGGGTATAAGTCGAAGTGATCGAAGGTGTTTGAATAGCCTATAAAGGATTCACCACTCATTGCGAGGAGATGTATACCCATGGCCTCTCGTCGGATTGTTACTAAAGTCTTTGGCCAAAGCATTACATGTTTAGAGTAAGGTACTCTTCGATACATGTGGAGTAACTAGAATCCGTAGGATGAGGAAATGATACTTGGGCTAGGTGTGACGTAGTCAGCCTAGTGGGGACTGACATAATAGACCATGTCCTGAACCAAGTGGGTATAAGATGAGTGAAGGGAATGGGGTACAATTCATTCGAGCTACTGAAGGGTTTCAGAAATAGTTCTGGATCAACCGTTGATCTTTTCGGTTAATTGGGGATCATGATGTACTACTAGGTACCACTCATGATCGTTCTATAATTAATGGTTAATTATAGACGGCCAACATAAACCGAGAACCTATTTGGTCACACGCACAACGAGTGTAATCCAAATGATTTAAAACGAGCTTGAGAATGAGATTCTCAGACCGAGAGAAACTATGTTTGGTTGGACCAAACATAAAGCGAGCATGAAATTGTTTCAGTCGCAATGGAAGCGTGGATGGGCTGTGTCTTATGAAGACATAATGGATGGACCAAAATGGTTTGGTTCTAATCAAATGGATGAGAATAAACCAAAGGGTTTGGTTTATTTTAAACGAATGAACCAAAAGTTGGTTCGGTTCGTTTTAACTTAAAATAAACCATCATGGTTTGGTTTATTTTAACTTATCTTAATGGAGCAGGTTAACAGGCTTTATGGATATGATCCATTAACCATTAAGAGAATTAGTTCTCTATAAAATAGGGCTTAAACCCTAATCCAAAAGGCTAATCAAGTTTTGGCCGCCCAACATAGTTGCCGCCCACCTCCTTGGAGTTTTCGGCGCCCAACCCTAAAGTGCCGCCGCCCAGCTTTTGTGCCGCCGTCCAAGTCATTGTCGGCGACCAAGCTTCAGCCGGTGAACACTCCGGCGACCCTCCGGTGATCTCCTATAGGTTTGGCATCAAGGTGAGCCTTTTCTTTCCTTGGTTGGCCGGCGCCTATATCCTCCACCAAGCTGTCCAGTTTTCTTGACAGCTTCTTCTCCTCTCGTCGGAGCGTCGTTTGGACGACGGTTAGAGCTCCGACAGCGGCTAACTTACCGGGGATTCGATCTCCGGTAATCCTCTGAGGTGGAGGACAAAGGATTCGTCAATTGGTTGACGAATACCTCTCCGGAGAAGCGAGTTTTGAGGACTCGGTTTTTGATCCGAATTTGGATTCGGATCGTGATCATCTCTCGATCACGTCGTCTTCAACACGAGGCTAGTAACCCGTACGAAGACGAAGCTCGTCACGAAAGCGAAGCTATTGACTTAAATCCTTCAGGCGTGGATCTATTAAACGATTCTTGCGAGATCGTTCGGTTGACGTCTTCCAGCTGTCCTCATACGAAAGGTATAACGTAGATAAATTTCCTTTTATTGCAAATTTTAATTTACGGTTATGTCTACACTTGTTGTAATAAGCATGCGTGTGTTGTGTGTGTTGTAATAAATAGGAGTATTTATTATTTTTATTGCTTCCGCTGTGTTCATGTTTACGAAACATGATCGAACACACACACCGCCAGTGGTCAGGAAACCCAACAATTCAGCTAGCGTAACAAGAATTGTAGGCGAGGAGAGATAAATCACGGCGAGCATGAGCGACTATTCACCCCCTCTGGCATGTAATAACATCCCGGTCCATACTAGAACATGACGCTAATCAAATGCATACAACAGTCTAGACCAACACATATATCATGCTCAACACACAGCAGTATATAATATGCAAATGACATGTATCATGATGAACAAGCATATGCATCAAACATATCTCAATCAAATGCAACATCTCACAGACATATGTAAAACATATATCAAATACATGCATACATATATATATCAGCAATGCATATGCATGGTCACTGTATGCGGACCCGTCCAACCACGACCCTAGAATGACCAGGGTGGCACGACATGACAACTATTCCGACTCCAGCTACCACTACTCTCGAGTGGCCGAGTTGGGTAGTATGACTGGTAACTATCCGTCATAGAGCTATATGCTACCCTAGGGGTCCCTGGTGCAAGCAACTCTAGCTACCACTACCCATGAGTGGTCGAGTGCTGCACGACAGGACAAGATGCACGCCACTCCAGCTACCACCGTCTATAGTGGACGAGCGCGGCACATCCAATGCTCTGCCCTCAACCCTGCTACCACTACCCTGAGTGACCGGGGAGGCAAGATGACTGACGACCCGTCTCAACCACAAGGGAGACCCAGTCAACAACATGCATGTAGTGTAATGATGCATAGCTCCACACAAGTATCCTCGCAACACTCCCTATCCCATGGGGAGTCCTGGTCAACCAAAAGTCAATTATGCAAGGACTACTAATCCACAAGACACTCTCTCTACCACACAGAGAGTCATACCCAACTGACAGTCAACCACGCTAAGACCTCCAGTCCGTGGCGAGATACTATCGACAATCCATATAACCATACACAGATATACGATCCATAATGGATATATAATCATGCTAGGACCTCCAGTCCATAACCACATACTGACACTCACACACTTATCTATGCACAACCACTAGATCCACCATAGATGCACCACTGATTTGTGTATGATATAACAATCGACTCCATAATCTGACCCATCACCTAACCCTAGTGATGTAACACAGTAACCCAATCTGAGATCACAAAGATAACCCTAACCATATGTACTTAACTGAACATCCATCAGCTAACACACAATAGGATTTGTAGTTCATATCCGTGATAGATAAATGATGAAGTAACAGCAATGTATCTCAAAGGTCAAGGCTAAGTACAAGCACATGATTAAATAAGAGTGGAGTCAAGGTAAAAGAATTTAGCATAAATCCAAATTCATGCACCAGATTCAGATCAAACTACCTGACCAGGGTAGATATTACCCACCTGCTATGTAGCTCATATCAGCCGTCCATAACTACGAGCATCATCACTAATCAAAGTCCTGCCATTGACAGTTAATTAGCTATAAATCAAGCTAATCAAATCCATATCTCAATCCACAACACCTACCCTATTCACAACTAATAATTACAATCAACTACAAATATAGTAAGTATCCATATCACTTAGATCTATACTTCACGTTGCTTTAATCTCTCCCAGCTTGTTCACCCAAAAGAAACTGCGATTCAACCAAAAACAACACACCAATCTACAATATTAACTATAAATATACCAATTGGACCTACCTTGCACTTCCGAATTAGATCCACAAGGAAATCTCTGCTTCCACACAATCGTGTGACAATTCCCATAACTGAGCTCACATCTCATCAATACACCACCAATCAACCGTCGACCACACTATAATCCCAAAACAGAGGAAAAAAAAGGGTGAAAGAAATCCTGTTATAGCTTCCTCTGGATACTAACGACAATCGATCTGCACAGATAGAAATCAAGTGGAGAAGCTCACTGAAATCAAGCACAGATACAACCACATCAACAGCAAGCCATCGAGATACAGAACTTATTATTGAAAATAGCAAAGGTAAACAATCTTACCGGTCCTAGATCTCCACCGGCAATCACCGACGAAATTCTTCCCCAATTTGCTCCATTCACCGGAACAGCTCCCACAATCCGTCACCATTCACCTGCTGCCCACAACATGAAAATCCCAGCTCAAGGTGCTAGGGATTACCAATAAGAATGGATCTCATCCAAGATTGAGGAGAGGCGATGGCGAGCTGAGATCGAGTGTCAACGATGGAAGATC
Source organism: Wurfbainia villosa (assembly GCA_025175895.1). Classification (NCBI taxonomy): domain Eukaryota; kingdom Viridiplantae; phylum Streptophyta; class Magnoliopsida; order Zingiberales; family Zingiberaceae; genus Wurfbainia; species Wurfbainia villosa. The sequence continues at coordinate 122,469,419 of CM045990.1, forward strand.
TGAGCTTGAGCGACAGTGACGACGAGCAGCTCCGGTCGGACCAGCGACAAGGAGCTCCGACAGTGGTGATAAGGCAGCATCGGGCGGAGAACAACTAGCTTGGCATCGACTCTAGCAGATCGTCAGAAGAGGTGAGATCCAGCTCGGGAAATCTGGCGACAGCTGGTTCTCGCAGCAAGGGAACTCCAGCAACGTTGGGAAGAAATAGAATCGCGATTTGAGGAAGTGAGAATCGCGATCGGGTTTGTATAAGCTATTCTACCTAGAACTTGAACCGGACCTAGGTCAAAACCTAGCCTAAGTTAAACCCAAGCTAACCTAGGTTTAACTCAAATACCCATTTAGGCTTCAATCCTCCTCTTAAAAGGGTCAAATGAACCCCAGTTAATTTTCAGAAAACTTCTAAAAATTCTCGTGAATTTATATAAGATAATTTATTAATTAACAAGGGATTTTTTTTCGTATCTTACAGCAATGGTAAAGTCTAAAGGTATAGTCTTGGCAGCATAAGTCCAAGTGTGTAGTCTTGGCAGCGTAAAGTCCAAGTGAACTTTGGCAATTGAAAAGGCCAATATGGAGTTGGCAAAAAAAGTTCAAGCATAGTCTTGACAATTAGAAAGTCCAAGTCATGGGTACTTGGCAAAGAAAAAGTCCAAGAGTAGTTTTAGTGGCGTAAAGTCCAAGCATGAGTCTTGGTGGCATAAGTCCAAATGGATCTTGGAAATGTGAAAGTTCAAGGGTGTAGGTCTGGTGGTGTAAATTCAAGGATGGGTCTTTGTGGCATAATTCCAAATGAACCTTGGCAAAAGAACCGATTAGCATGACGTAGCCGATGGAAACACCTGAAGGTCAACACGAAGGATGAAGAGTCACAGACTCGAGGGATCTGAGAGGCATGAGGCTGATGGAGGTGGCTAGAAGGTTTAGGTCTAGGCTATGGGTGAGTATTAAGTATGAGGGGATCATACTTAGGTTAAATCTCATGGTTGAGGTTTACCAGTCAACTGGCGGAGTGTTTGACACTCGAAAACCAAGTTGACTCGAAGCAGTCGATTGGGATCATTCCCAGTCAAGTGGTCAGTAGTCTATTGGAGGCTCGACTGTTGTTACGTGCCATTGGTAGTTGACTGCCATGTATGTGCAGTCGAATGTCCTTGAGTAGTCGACTGCCATAGATGATGGTCGATTGAAATTTATGGACACAAGCACAAAAAGGTCCATAGTCGATTGCCATGTAAGGGCAGTCGATTGACGGCTATTGGTAGTTGATTGGTGTGCCCTAATCTAATATAGATTAGTTCGTTGTGAGACAATGGATACACGGGCAATCGACTAGGGCAAGTCCAGTCGATTGCCTGGCAAAAAATCAGCTCAATGGAGGACTTAAAAGGAGCTCGATGGGGTGGTTTTTCACAGTAATTTTTTGGGTAATTTTAAAGGGGAAGTGTTGCTGCATTCCAAACTTTCAAGAGCAATCAACAAGCAAGCAATCAAAAGCACTCTTGTAAAGTTTTTTTGTATTTCATTTGTATTCTTGTACTTGCTCCTTGTATTACTATTGTAATTCATTTGTAAGAGATTTTTTCACCTCCGGTGTCATACCAAGAAGGAGAAGTTTGATAATGGTGGTGTGCATTACTAGAGTTTGACTCGTGGAGTAAGAACCCTAGTTCCGAACTACATTAAATCACTTTGTCTTTTGCCTTGTGTGTGTTTGTCTGTATTATGCATTTTATTTGTATATTCCATTGTGCACTAATGATTGCAGATGAACAAAAATGATTGAACGAAAAAATCACTAAAATGATATTCACCCCCCCCTAGCGTGATCACTGATCCTCGACAAGTGGTACAAAGCGAGGACACTCTTTAAGGGCTAACCGCCAAGAGAGCACAAGCGTAGAGGATGGAGTTGCCAAAGTTTGTACTAGGCCACGATATCAACACTCCACCGCCCTACGAAGTCTATGGATTGAAGGATTTGATCAATGGAAGGCGAGGATAGAGACCTTCCTCATGGTGAACATCCAATATTGGAGTGCCCTAATGGACGTTTTCGAACTTCCAAGGGGCAAGAAGGTGTAGGAGATCGGATGGCCGGCTAGAGGGGGGTGAATAGCCCTCGTTCGTTGGTTATCGGAATTTGCTCGTCTACAATTAGATTAGCGCAAGCGGAAACAACAATACAAGCAAATTAAACAAATAAAAACAAAGCAAAGGAAATAGACAATGCTAACACAAGATGTAACGTGGTTCACGGCTACGCCGCTAATCCACGGTCCCCGATTCGTCCTCGGTGAATCACTCCGCTCAACCAATCCACTAAATGGTCTCTCCTTTGCACCAAGCTAGGTGGAGGTAACCTTTACAATCAAGATCACTCTTCTTACAAATAGAATGGAGTAAAAGCGAGTAAGAAGAGTTTAGAGCTTGTGGGGCACTAGGAAGATTGTTTGGAACTTAAGCATTAGCCTCTCAAAGGCTCACCCCTCTCTTTTTATAGAGGGCTAACTTCTTCTTCCGTTGGCCGCCATCACCGATGCCGCCCATGGCGGCTGACCGCTTACTAGCGACCTCCAACACGTCGGATGCCGACCGTTGTTGTCCAACGGAACTCTTAGCGTCGATCCTGGACCTCACACCGATCATTCGACCCGTAGTCGATCGGCCCGATCGGCTACGAGCGTTGGCAAACCCTATTGACCCGATCATTATTGCCGTGATCGTTATCTTGGCGCGATCGCTAACGTATGGCCGATCGCCACAAACCGGGATCGTATACCGGTCGAGCTACACTCGACTCGCGATCATTGCCATTCCATGGCAGTCGACTGGTGTCGGGAAAACCCATCCGACACTTGGCCAAATGGCCAAGTTTCACCTAAGAGCTACCCCTCCCCGGGTTACAATCGCTCACTCTCATTTCTCGGAGTCCTTTGCCTTCGAAGTTCTCTTCGTTCTCGGCCACGTCCCTCGGCAGCATCAGGCGCACGGCTCTGCAATGCTCCTTCGCGTCTCTTGCCTCGAAGTCTACTTCCTCCGGCTTCACTCCAAGCTTCTCGTCCGGTCCCTCGGATGCTCCAAGCGCCGGCCTTCCAAAGCTATCCTTCACCGACTCAAGGCACGAGTCATGAGATGTGAAACTCGCCACGGCTCCATGTGCGAATTACTAAGTCCTGCACGACTTCAACGCACATATCACATCAACATATCAAACTAACTTAAACCCTTTGCCACACCATCAAAACCATATTATGGCAAGAGATTGCCCTAACAATCTCCCCCTTTTTGATGTGTGGCAATCCGTTTAAGTTAGGTAAAAACATTCGATATAAATTATAAGGGTAAGAAAGCATGTAAAGATAAACATGATATAGCAACATGCAACTCCCCCTTAATCCATGAAACTCTCCATGCAAATTTTCTCCCCCTATCATATATTTCTCCCCCTACAATATATTTCTCCCCCTAATGTGATTAACTTAAACATACTTATTTCTCCCCCTTTGACACCATCAAAAAGATTAACACTAAGTTATAAGCTCATGGCATCAAGTATAATGGAGGGAAAAATATGTCAAGTTGATTTAAAAAATTGGGTACCATTTGTTGGTGGCATCAAGTATATTTCTACTACTTGTAGGAGGTTTACAAACTGAATTCGGCCTTCAATATTCTGATTTACAGGCCACCAGTCGACTGCTATCAGTATGGCAGTCGACTGGCACAAAGGAAGCCGAATTTCTGATTTTCTGGATGAAATTCAGAAATGCATTAAAAATTTCAGAAAATTCGAAAAATCATGAAATTCGAGGAACTTATTTCTTTTAAGTATATCTATCAATGAAAAATAGTTTTTCATGAAAACTCATTATATTTTCTTGTTTTTGCCAAAAATCCAAAAGTTCTAAAAACCACTAGGTTTTTGATCATTCTAGTATCAAGTTAGCTACCTAGTTTTGCATCCAATTGTTTCAAAACATGAATACATGTATTTTAAGGTAAGAAATTGTTTTGAAAACATTAGAAATATCCAACCATGATCTTTGGGCAATATGTCTATTAATTAAACATAAGCCTTCCCCATGATTGGTCTATTATTGATATTTTGATACTTTAAATGACCATCTAAATGCCATAGGCATTAGTGGACATTTGTATCATCCTAACATCTCACCCATGCTAAGTTTGCAATCAAGTTAGCCTATAGTGAGTGTGAGATGCATCCTAGGGGGGTATTTGTATATATATACTTAACCAATATATTCAAGCAATTCTATCATGGTTAAGTATCAACCTAACAACCTACATGATCATAATGACATATATGATTTAATTTCACATTATGACCATGAAATACATGTTTTCATCAAATTATAACCATGCATTAGGCATTATATGATGATAATAAATAAGTTATCACCTAAAGCATGATTTAAACCTATTTTTCATGATAATGTGCCCAATATCAAAATCATAAATCATGATTACACATATACATAGCAATTGCATTAATCATCATGATTTAAGCATTATTACCTATTTATGGGCACGTTATCATCACCCAACACTATCTAAAAATGTTGTCCCGTCATCCTAAGTCAACCAAAATATGATATAGATTAGGTTCATATGGTTGACTACCCTAGGGGTTTTCTAACCCTTAAGGATGGATTTTGGAACCCAAAATAGATTTTTACCTATGGGGTTCACTAGAAATTCCTTGGGGATCCATTTCTTAGCTATTACTTTGTTTTTGTCTTGTCCCCTAGCTATTAGGCATCTATAGGCCTTCTCATTTTTCTTCTCTTTATATCCTAGGCCTTTCTTGTTAAAACTTGCCCTTTGGCTCCCTATGATCATATTCAAGGTGTTGGAGCCAATTGTGAATTTTCCTAGGGCTTTGGTTAAATAATCTACCTTTTCCCTTAATGCCCTATTTTCTTCTATGCATGCATCACTAACATCTAAAGGCACATAATTATCATGTGAGCATGCATCATCATGGCAAGAAGAAGTATCATTATTATTTAAGCATGCATTTTCTAGCTTATTTTCTAATGCCTTAATTTGATCTAGCATGCTTTTGTTCTTCTTCTTAGCTCTAAATAAATCCTTAGTTAAACTAGAAATCATAGAAACTATTTTACTAGGTGAGAGATTGGTTACCATAGTTTCCATGTCCTCTTCTTCTTCGGATGATGAGGAGGATGATGATGTGGAGGAGGCTCCCCTTCACTTGAGCTCTCTCCTCTTGTGCTTGATCCTTCATTTTTGGAGGAGGAGCAATCCAAATCGTCAAAGGCCATCAAGGCCAAATTGACGACAAAGGCATTCTCCTCATCCGATGATGAGGAGGAGGATGAGGAAGGATCATCCCATGTCTTGGCCTTGAATGCTTTGGCCTTCCCTTTTCTTTGCCGTCTTCTCCTCTTCCTTCTTTGTCTTGCTCCCCTTTTTCTTCTTCTTTTCTTCTTTCTTTTTCCTCTCTTCCTTGCTTTTGTTTAGGAGAGGACAATTGTCCCTTATGTGTCCCTCTCCTTGGCAATTGTAGCATATCACCTTCCCCCTTGGTCTTCTATTCCTATCATTTGATTTATCAAATCTAAAATTCTTAAATACACGCCTCACCTTCCTTACCATGTAGGCTTCTCGGTGCTATCCATGGAGGAGGAGGAGGCTTCATCATCGGAGGAGAAGGGACTTCCATCTTCTTCTTCCCTTGTTTGCCAACAATGCTACTCCTCTTGAGGGTTGAATTCTTGGCTCTTCTTGAATTCCTTCAAGCCTCGTTTAAGTGGAGTTCCATCGTTGAGAAGAACTCCTCCAAGGTACTCACTTCTAGGTTCTTGGACATGTAGAAGGAGTCCACCATGGAGCTCCACTTTGAGGACCGGGGAAAGGCATCTATAGCCTTCATGAGCATGTCCCGGTTCGATAGCTTCTCACCTACACTTGTTAGCCCAATTAAAATTTCTTTAAACCTAGAGTGTAGTGAGGTTACCTTTTCTCCCTTTTCTAGTTTTATATTGGATAGTTGGGAGCGGAGGAGGTCTCTTCTTGTAAGCTTGGCCTCCGAGGTGCCTTCATGAAGCTCTACAAGCTTCTCCCACATCTCTTTGGCGCTAGTGCATTCTCCGATCCGGTTGATCTCTTGTTGAGGGAGCACATTGAGAAGATGATGTTTTGCCTTTGAGTTTGCAAGGTGCTCCTCTCTTTGCTTCTTATTCCACCTTGACTTCTCTATTGGCTCACCCCTTTCATCCCTAGGCAACTCGAAACCATTTTCCATTATAAGCATAATATCGAAATCGGTTTCGAAGAATACCTCCATTCTCCTTTTCCACCAAGAGAATTCGCCGTCGAACTTCGGTGGGTGGATGTTGGAGCCGGCCATTTTTGATGTAGGGCTTGTTGCGGCGGTTAGTCCGGTGACAAGCAACCTCGGCTCTGATACCACTTGTAGGAGATCGGATGGCCGGCTAGAGGGGGGTGAATAGCCCTCGTTCGTTGGTTATCGGAATTTGCTCGTCTACAATTAGATTAGCGCAAGCGGAAACAACAATACAAGCAAATTAAACAAATAAAACAAAGCAAAGGAAATAGACAATGCTAACACAAGATGTAACGTGGTTCACGGCTACGCCGCTAATCCACGGTCCCCGATTCGTCCTCGGTGAATCACTCCGCCAAAACCAATCACTATCGGTCTCTCCTTTGCACCAAGCTAGGTGGAGGTAACCTTTACAATCAAGATCACTCTTCTTACAAATAGAATGGAGTAAAAGCGAGTAAGAAGAGTTTAGAGCTTGTGGGGCACTAGGAAGATTGTTTGGAACTTAAGCATTAGCCTCTCAAAGGCTCACACCCTCTCTTTTTATAGAGAGGGCTAACTTCTTCCCGTTGGCGCCATCACGATCACCGCCGCCCATGGCGCGATCGCTGCCACTACAACGGCCTCCGAACACGTCGGATGCCGACCGTTGTTGTCCAACGGAACTCTTAGCGACGATCGCGACCTCACCACCGATCAGCGACCCGTAGTCGATCGTCGATCGGCTACGAGCGGTTCTGGCTAAAACCCTATTGACTACCGATCGCTGCCTTGAATGATCGTTTCTTGCAATGATCGCTAACGTATGGCGCCGATCACGCCACAAACCGGGTCGTATACGGATACCGAGCTACACTCGATTCAGAGCAATGATCACATTCCATGGCGGTCGGATCGTGTCGAAAAACCCATCCGACACTTGGCCAAATGGCCAAGTTTCACCTAAGAGCTACCCCTCCCCGGGTTACAATCGCTCACTCTCATTTCTCGGAGTCCTTTGCCTTGGTTCTCTTCGTTCTCGCCACGTCCCTCGGCGCATCGGTAGCACGGCTCTGCAATGCTCCTTCGCGTCTCTTGCCTCAAGTCTACTTCCTCCGGCCACTCCAAGCTTCTCGTCCGGCGGTCCCTCGGATGCTCCAAGCGCACGGCTTCCGCAAAGCTATCCTTCACCGACTCAAGGCACGAGTCATGAGATGTGAAACTCGCCACGGCTCCATGTGCGAATTACTAAGTCCTGCACGACTTCAACGCACATATCAAATAAACATAACACACTAACTTAAACCCTTTGCCACACCATCAAAACCATATTATGGCAAGAGATTGCCCTAACAGAAGGGAGGAATTCTCAAGGTGTAGAAATGGACCAAGGAACAACTCAAGAAATTCAAGACAAACATTAAAGTGATCCAAATACTGAGTAATTTAATTCCTAATGATGTCTTGTGTAAATTAGGTGAGTATAAGAATGTCAAGGAGTTTTGGAGTAAATTGGCAAAATTTCACGAGAATTCCTCACTGGTCCAAGAAGTTGAGGAGGAGTCCAAGGAGGAGTGCTCCTCATCTCAAGCTCAAGAAGACTCGGAAGTTGAGGGATGCTCAACATCCGAAGGGGAAGAATCATCATCATCCTATCTAGAGCTTAAAGAATGGAAGGTCGAGAGGTGTTCGACGTTCGAGGAGATAGAAGAGGTTGAAGAAGTCTCCACCTCTAGGATTGAAGGGGAGGAGAGACCATTGGCATCGGAGCAAAATTAAGATGAACCATCTACTTCTGGGAGGCATGAAGAACTAGACTAAACCTTCTCTACTGATCTAGGCAACTCAAATGCATGCATTATAATAAAGTTCACATTATATACTTTGAGGGTAGGGAAAAGGGTCACTACAAAAGTAAGTGTCCAAGGATAATCACGAAGAAGGCTAAAGAGACATCTAAGGCCAAGGAGACGGTCAAGAAGGTCGGAGCCCTGACACAAAGGAGCAAGGAGCACATGGTGTGCTTCAAGTGCCAACAAAGGGGCCACTACCGGAGCCAATGCTCTAAGGAAAAGCAACCTAAGAAGGGCAAAGGAGAAAGCTTAAATGTAGGGGGAGCAAAGGCACTCCCTAAGGTACATTTAAATAATTCTCCTTATGTACATAATAATCAAAAGTATGCTAAGAATTTTCTTGCTATTGCTCATGAAAAGCATGCTAGAAGTAATAAGTATTTTTGTTTAGATGTTAAACATGATACTTGGTCTAAGGACAAATCTAGACCCATTAACTCTAGGACTACCACACCTAAGGAAAGGAAGGTAGAAAACCTAGGCATTAACCCAAAGAAGGGTAGGAATATGCCTAGGAAGAAAAACCATGTCCAAGGAATTAATGAAAAATCAAAGATTGAAAAATTAGAAATGGAAAATCAAGTCTTGAGGTCAAGGCTTGAGAAATTGGAGAAAATCCTTAGGAAGATGCAGAATTCAATTATAGGGTCTTATGGGCAAGGTTTAGGTGTTAGGAGGCAAGAACTATCCAAGGATAGTAAAGGTTTGGGTCACAAACCTAAGTCCAAGGAAGTCATGCCAACCTATCATAGTGTTCCATTTGACTATGGAATTCTTTATAGGTCTAGGAAAACCTAGGTCACAAGAGATCATCCCTAGAGTTGACCATGGTAGATGTCTAGTAGCTAAGGTTTCAAAGAAACCTAAGAAGGCTCCTAAGAAGGTTACAAGGGGAGTTACCACTAAGGTTAACCTAGATAAGATCCAAATGACCAAGGCTTCAAAGCCTAGAAGGAACATTAGGAGAGTATCTAGGAAAGTTATCCCTAATGAGTATCTTGTTAACTCAAGGAGCTCAAATAGATTTTGGGTTCCTAGAAGCGTGATTCCCTCACGCTAGATGAGTTAGGGTGTATCAACTTGAATTGGTAAGGTAGTTAACCTAACCATAGCAAAGTTGGCATCTTAGGTCATTTTCAAGGTTATGTGATACCTTAGAAATGATATTGATAATTTTATCCTAAAATATTTTAGGATGTGCTAATAGAAATTATGGAAGTTGAAAATTTGATCAAAATTGACACAATTAGGAGTTAGAGTCAATGGTGTATCATTTTGGATTTTTAGCAGACTTGGAAATTTGGTATTATGGAAAAATGAGGTTTAATTCTAGAAAATGGCAATTTGAATTAAAACTTAGGTATTCTGATACCTTTACTATATAAACTTGTCATAATTTGTTTGTCATGTGTCATGTCATGACATCATATTTCATTTGATCATATAAAATGTCATGATAATTTCTAGGTTACTTATGTCATGCTTGTGTTTAGGTTTATATTTATGTCATGACATCATGATTATTGGCACATGTCTTAATTTATGCTATCATAAATGTTGGTGCAATCGGCCCAGGTCACGATTGACCAGACTCGAGTTTGACTCGAGTGATGTTTTGATGTTTGACAAAAACATATGACAATGTGATTGTCATGGGAAAGTACAAGTCTTGAGTATTTGGCATGAGAAGTCCAAGCATGGGTCTTGGAAAAGAAAAGTCCAAGTCTTGGGTACTTAGCATGGAAAGTCCAATATGGGTTGGCAAGGAAAAGTCCAAGCTTAGTCTTGGCAATCGGAAAGTCCAATATGGGTTGACAAGGAAAGTCCAAGGGGTTTGTTATTTGTGGCGTAAAGTCCAAGGGTGGAGTCTTGGGAGCATAAGTCCAATGGTTGACAGAGTAAACTCTAAGCGAAGTCTTGGCAGTATAAGTCCAATGTACCTTGGTGGTATAGACCAGCTTAGCATGACAATAGCCAATGGAAGCACCTGAAGGCTAGCGTATGGATGAACAAGTCATGGATGACTTGGAGGGATCCGATAGTCATGAGGCTGATGGAGGTGGATAGAAGGCTTAGGTCTAAGCTAAGGGTGGTCTAGCAAGTATAGGGGCACGATACTTGGGGTAAATCCTCATGTTTGAGGTGTATTAGTCGACTGGGACTATGGTCAGTCGACTGATGGGAGTCGACTAGAGTTCGACTGCTAGAATTGGCCTAGCAGTCGACTGTCAGCATTGAGTAGTCGACTGATGGCCTAAGTAGTCGACTGATCTAGAGATCAATCGGCTGTTGGTCAGGTTTTCAGAGACAGAATGTTTCCGAGTCGACTATTAGGGTTTGATATATGAGTGATGACTTGATCAGTCGACTGATGGTCTATCCGTTGGAACTTATCTAACGTGGCTCATGTTGTTGTGAGACAACGGCTACAGGAGCAGTCGACTGATGGTCCCGATCAGTCAACTGCTAAGCGAAAATCAGCCCGAGTTGTAGGTTTAAAAGGAGCACGAAGGGAAGATTTTGGTCATGGTTCTCTTGGGCAATTTGAAGGGGAATAGTTGGTGCTTTCCAGTCCTTCAAGCCTAGTCCAAGGCAATCAAAGATCAAGCAATCAAAAGCTCTTTGTAAAGTATTTTCCTTTACTTGTATTACATTTCATATTTGTATTTGCTTGTATCCATTGTATTACTTAGTGTAATCTTTGTACGAGGTTTCTCCACCTCCGACTTGTTGTCGAGAAGGAGTTTATTGGATTAGTGGTGTGTGTTTGCATCACTAGGGCTCTTTCGAGCCCAATCCATGGAGTAAGGACCATATGGTTCCGAACCACATTATATCTCGTGTTGTGCTTGTGCATTTTGATTATTTGTATTTGTTATTATATATATTACGCTATGTATAACACATTTTGTAGCAAGCACGAATGAATTCCATCAAGAACACCGAATCGCTATTCACCCCCCCCTCTAGCGGGCGCACAGGTCCTAACAAGTGGTATCATAGCGAGACCACTCCTCAAGGATTAACAACTAATAAAGTACTGCTAGAGGAAGAAGATGGAATTCGAAGAAAGACTAGGATGAGATATCAACACGCTGGTCTCATATGCGTTTTATGGATGAGAAGGCTTCGATTCATGGAAGGGAAGAATTGAAGACTTCATTATAATGAGGGACTTTGAAGAATGGTCTATCTTGATGGAAGGATTCCAATATCCAAGAAGGCCAAAGGGAGTTTTCCTCAAGGGAAAGAGATGGACCGAGGAACAACTCCAAGGTTTTGAGAAAAATAAGACGGTAATGAAATTTTTGATTGATTTAATACCTAACAATATTGTGTCTAGTTTTGGGGACTATATAGATGCCAAGGAGCTATGGAGCCAAGTGGCAAGATTCCATGAAGACCCATCATCGGCTCAAATTGAGGAAGAGATCGAAGAAGCAAGTTCATCCTCACAAGAAAGTGAGGATTTGGAGGTCGAGGAATGTTCGACATCCAAGGAGAAAGAGAAGGTAGAAGAAGTAGAGGAACCCTCCACATCTAGGATTGAGGGGAAGGAGAGATCACCTTCCATACCGGAGCAAGAAGAAGAGCCATCTACCTCTGGTCGAGGAGGTGAAGAATCAACTCCAGTTCCCACCATTGACCTAGGTAACTCAAGCATTTCGATTAATATTAAAAATCATATTATATGCTTTGAGTGTAGGGAAGTAGGACACTACAAGAGCAAGTGTCCTAAGAAAGTCAAGAAAAGTCAACCGACGCCTAAGAGTCAAGAGAAGTCAAAGGAAGCCGAACCCCCGACAATTAAAAGTAAGGAGCATGTGGTGTGCTTCAAATATCAACAACGGGGCCATTATAGGAGTCAATGCCCTAAGGGGAAGAAGAAGGTCCAAGAGGGAGCATCACATGTAGGGGGAGCCTCTAAGTCAAACCCTAAAGTATATTTTAATGCACCTTCTAGTTCTAGGATTAAAAATTATGTTTTTAATTTACTTGCAATTATTCATGAAAGACATGCTAAGAATAATAGATTTTATTGTTTAGGAGCTAAGCATGCCCACATTAGGAATAAGGAGAAATTTGGGACTAATATCCCTAAAACAATTTTACCTAAGGGCAAACCTAGATCAAACAATTCTAGACCTATCCTTCCTAGGGAGACCATTAGGAAGATAGAGGATCACCTAGGCATCAATCCTAAATGGACTAGACATATATGCCTAGAAATAAGAATATCTCAAGAGTTAATGAAAAATCAAAAATTGAGATATTAGAAAAGGAAAATCAAGTCTTGAGGTCAAGACTTGAGAAAATGGAAAAGACCCTTAGGAATATACAAGATCAAATTAAAGGGTCAAATGATCAAAAATCTAGATCAAGAAGTCAAAACCTAGGTTTTAGGAAACAAGGTCCAACCAAGGGCAAGAAAGATTTGGGTCACAAACCTAAGCCCAAGGAGACCTACCATAGTGTTTCATTCGATTATGAAACACAACCTAGGTCTAGGAAAATCAAGGTCAATAGGGAAGTCATCCCTAAGGTTGACCAAGGTAGGTGCCTAGTGGCTAAGGTTTTGAAGAAATCTAGGGAAGCCACTAAGAAGGTTACAGGGAGAGTTACCTCTAAAGCTAACCTAGGCAAGATCCAAATGACCAAGGTATCTAAGCCTAGGCGGGTCATTAGGAGGGTATCTAGGGAAGTTATCCCTAGTGAATACCTAATTAACCTAAAGAGCTCCAATAGGCATTGGGTTCCTAGGAGCGTGATCGATTCACACTAGATGGGTTTAGGTGTGCCAACCTTGAATGGATAGGTAGTTAACCTAACCATGGTAAAGGTGGCACTTTAGGTCATTTCCAAGGTAATGGGGTACTTTGGAAATAAGAATGATTGTTAATCCTAAAAGATTTTAAGATGTTCCAATATATTTTGAAGATTATGAAAAATCAATCAAATTGGCACAATTTAGATTTAGAAGTTGAGATGTGCCATTTTAGATTTTTGGCACACTTGGGATAAGCTAATAATATAAAAAAATGAATTTAATTCTAACAAATGGCAACAAATATTAAAATTTAGGTATCATATACCTTTACATTTTATTTACCATGCTTGATTTGTCATATAACATGTCATGACATCATATTTATTTTTATCATTTAATATGTCATGATATTACTTAGGTTTAAGGTTAATTGTCATGTATGTTTAGATTCTATTTTATGTCATGACATCATGATTATGAGCATATGTTTATTTATATCATCATTAATGTCATAATCATTCATGCATTAATAAAAATTATTTTAAGGACAATTGGCATGACTTGAAGTATTATGTATAAAGGAATCAAGTAGTGTTGCCTTAGAAAAATGCATGAACCCCTAGTTTAGGATGAACAAAACTCACATCTCACATTACATTGACATGTATGTGTATTGATATACCCTAGATACATGTGAGATGCTAGAATATGAGTTGAGTTCAAGGTGCATAGTTTTTGCATCTAGATGAACTCAAACTCATCTAAAATCATGGATGGATCATTAGGAAAGCTTACATTCAAGCCATGCACATTGAGCCCAAAGAACATGATCTGTTTTAAAATAATTTTAAAATCATTTTAAAAAACCTTGGTGAAGTCTATCTTTTGATAGCAATCACCATTGATGATATTGATACAAAGTGAGCTCAAACATTGAAGTTTTTCTTCACTTTTGAACTTTGTATCAATTTCACTATTTTATGGGTAAATTATTTTTCATATATTTTTCATCCATTGTATTGCTGATAAGTAATATACGTATGAAGTTTCATGATTTTTCAAATTACATATAATTATTTATGAATTTCTAAAATTCAATTTTGATAATTAAAATTTGGGAATTTCAGTTATCAGTCGACTGCTGCCTAATGGAAGTCGACTGATGGATAGGGTAGTCGACTAATTACTGTCAGAGTCGACTGCCAGAGCTGATTTCGGGTAAACAAGGATGTTTAGCCCATGTTTCAGCTATGTTAAGGTTCCCTAACCACTCCTAACCCTAGGATATGCTTTGGAAAGCATTAGAAAGAGTGAAAATCCATTGGATATGAATTAGGAGAGTTGTTAGGGTGTATCAATTTTAAGGTATGTGAAAGTTCAATGTTAAACTTTGGACCTTAACTTTTGATGGTTTAGTGTTCCTATAGGCTTAGGGACTCTCCAAGGATATTATTGGTGCTATGGTCAAGGGGGAGCAAGTCTTTAGGGGGAGGTATCCATCATGGGATGATGGATATGTTCTTCCTCATGAGGGGGAGAAATGGAAATGTGAGATGTCCAATTTAGAAATTGGGAGAGTTTATAGGAAGTCTCTCTTAAGTGATATGGGACTTATCACTAGGAAGAGTGAAGACATCCTAAGTATTTTTAGACTAATGAGAAGATTGTAAGATCTCATTGGGATATAAGACATTGACCTCCTTGGAGAGAACCTTTTTGATGTATGTCAAAAAGGGAGAGAATTTATGGGATTACCAATTTGGGAAAATTGGTAAAGAGTTTTGAGTTAGGTGGCTAACTCAAAGGTGTTTGTGGTTTTTGTCAAACATCAAAAAGGGGAAGATTATTGGTGCAATCGGCCCAGGTCACGATTGACCAGACTCGAGTTTGACTTGAGCGATGTTTTGATGTTCGACAAAAACATATGACAATGTGATTTTCATGGGAAAGTCTAAGTCTTGAGTACTTGGCATGAGAAGTCTAAGCATGGGTCTTGGCAAGGGAAAGTCCAAGTCTTGGGTACTTGACATTGAAAGTCCAACATGGATTGGCAAGGGAAAGTCCAAGCGTGAGTCTTGGCAATTAGAAAGTCCAACATGGGTTGACAAGGAAAGTCCAAGGGATTTGATATTGGCGGCGTAATGTCCAAGTGTGGAGTCTTGGCAGCATAAGTCCAATGGTTGACGGCGTAAAGTCCAAGCGGAGTCTTGGTAGCGTAAGTCCAATGTGCCTTGGCGGTATAGACTAGTTTAGTATGACAATAGCCAATGAAAGTACCTGAAGGCTAGCATATGGATGAACAAGTCATGGATGACTTGGAGGGATCCGATAGGCATGAGACTGATGGAGGTGGCTAGAAGGTTTAGGTCTAGGCTAAGGGTGGTCTAGCAAGTATAGAGGCACCATACTTGGGGTAAAACCTCATGTTTGAGGTGTATCAGTCGACTGATGGGAGTCGACTCGAGTTCGACTGCTAGAATTGGCCTAGTAGTCGACTGCCAACATTGGACAGTCGACTGATAGCCTGAACAGTCGACTGATCTGGAGATCAATCGACTGCTGGTCGAGTTTTCAGAGACAATGTTTCCGAGTCAACTGTTAGAGTTTAACAGTCAAGTGATGACTTGATCAGTCGACTGATGGGTATGATCAGTTGGCTGATGGTTTATCTGTTGGAAATTATCCAACATGGCTCATGCCATTGTGAGACAACGACTATAGGAGCAGTCGACTGATGGTCCCGATCAGTTGACTGCTAGGCGAAAATTAGCCCAAGTTGCAGATTTAAAAGGAGCACAAAGGGAAGATTTTGGGAATGGTTCTCTTGGGAAATTTGAAGGGGAATAGTTGGTGCTTTCCAGTCCTTCAAGGCTAGTCCAAGGCAATCAAAAGCTCTTTGTAAAGTGTTTTCCTTTACTTGTATTGCATTTTATATTTGTATTTGCTTGTATCCATTGTATTACTTAGTGTAATCTTTGTACGAGATTTCTCCACCTCCGACTTATTATCGAGAAGGAATTTATTGGATTAGAGTTGTGTATTTGCATCGCTAGGGCTTTTTCGAGCCCAATCCATGCAGTATGAACCATACGGTTCCGAACCACATTATATCTCGTGTTATGCTTGTGCATTTTGATTATTTGTATTTGTTATTATATATATTCTGCTGCGTATAATACATTTTATAGCAAGCACGAACGAATTCCATCAAGAACGCCGAATAGCTATTCAACCCCCCCCCCTCTAGCAGGTGCACAGGTCCTAACAATATATGTCATGATCATATTTCATCCATTTAGGATAATTAAAATTGAATTAAAGACAATGGAATGATTTGAAGTCCCATGATTAGGGAATCAAATAGAGTTGTCTAGACAAATACATGAGACCCTAGATTCGGAAAGAACCTAAACCCACATCTCACAAAAACATTAAATTGTCATGTGTGTATATTGATGTACCCTAGACACATATGAGATGCTAGGAAAATGAGTTAAATTCAAGGTGCATAGTTTTTGCATCTAGATGAACTCAAACTCATAATATGGCATTAAGGAATCATGAGGAAAGCTAATGTACAAGTCATGTACATCTAGCCCATAGACCATGGTTCAAAATAAGATTTTGAAAATATTTTAAAATAATTTTAGAAAAACTTGGTGAAGCCTATCTTTTGATAGCAATCACCATTGAGAATGTTGATACAAAGTTAGGCAAAACATTAAAGTTTTCAATGGTTTTGAACTTTGTATCAATCTCTTAATTTAAAATTATTTTTCACCCATTGTAATTGATGTAAGTAATGTACTTATAAATTTTCAAGATTTTTCAAAATACATATATTTATTTATGAATTTTTAAAATTTAATTTCTAAAATTGATTTATGCATTTTGCATATACCAGTAGATTGTTGCTTTAGGCAGTCGACTGATGATGTTGATTTTGGCTGAACAAGATTTGTTTTGTCATGTATCAACTAGTTTATGGTACCCTAACGTCTCCTAACTCTAGGATATACTTTGAAAAGCATGGGAATGGTGAAATATCATTGAAAATGATTAGGATAAAATGTTTAGGATGGAGTATCGATTTTTAAGGGATATGAAAGTTCAAGCTTAAACTTTTATCCTTATTTTTAATGGTTTAAATTTCCTATTGGCTTAGGAAATCTCCAAGGACATTGTTGGTGCAATGGTCAAGGGAGAGTAAGTCTTTAGGGGAAGGTTATCTATCAAGGAATGATGGATGAGAATTCCTCAAAGGAGGGAAATGAAGGGTTTGAAACCCTCATTGTGCTCACCAAAGGGGGAGAATTAGAGAAGTGAGGATTGTCTCTCATTTAGTGATATGTGATTTATCACTAGGAAGAGTGAAGGTATCCTAAATATTTTTGGACTAAGTGGGAGAATGTAGGATCTCTTTGAGAGATGAGGCATTGAAAATCTTGGTAAACTTTTTGATATATCCAAAGAGGGAGAAGTGAGGTTTAAGTTAGAAAAACCTTCACTATGCTTTGGCATTGGAAGAATTAAGTTCGGTTGTTGTTAGTCTAACTTAAAGGTATTGTCAAACATCAAAAAGAGGATTGACAATAGGTTGCCAATGAGTTTGACCATTAGAAGATATTTTGATACTTGACAATAGGTTGACAATGAGTTTGACCATTGTTTAACTATATGGTTTGACCATATATTGACCATATGACTAATGGATGATTGGAATATCCAAAGTCATATGGGAGAGTTATTTGGGAGAGATTATTAGAGTAATCAACCTCGGAAGTCCAAGTTTGGATACTTGGCATGAAAAGTTCAAGTTATGGGTACTTGACAATGAAAAATTCCAAAGGTATAGTCTTGACAGCATACGCCCAAGTGTGTAGTCTTGGCGGTGTAAAGTCCAAGTGAACTTTGGCAATTGGAAAGTCCAACATGGAGTTAGCAAGGAAGGTCTAATCATGGTCTTGGCAATTAGAAAGTCCAAGTCATGGGTACTTGACAAAGGTAAAGTCCAAAGGTAGGCTTGGCAACGTAAAGCCCAAGCATGGGTCTTGACAGCATAAGTCCAAATGAATCTTGGCAATGTGAAAGTTTAAGAGTGTAGGTTTGGTGGTGTAAAGTCTAAGCATGGGTCTTGGTGGCATAAGTTTAAATGAACTTTGGAAAAGAACCCGGTTAGCATGACATAGCCGATGGAAGCACCTGAATGCCAACGCGAAGGATGAAGAGTCGTGAACTCAAGGGATCCGAGAAGCGTAAGACTGATGGAGGGTGGCTAGTGTTGGTGCAGAGAGCATCACTCCTTAGTTTTGATGTATGAACCATGTTGGATCGAGCGGATCGCTAGAGGGGGGGTGAATAGCGATAAAACTTTTCTTTCGTTTCGTTCGAGTAGACACAATGAAAGATAGAATTAAACAAAAAGACAATAGTATTTTTTTACTTGGTTTGTAGCCTTCGGCTACTACTCCAATGCCCTAGTGGTCCTTGACCATGCACGGAGGGCAAAGCACTAAAGAACTCCTCCTCGTTGTGTTGGGATGTATACTGAAAGCCTAGCTCTTTTGTATGAACATCTTTATTTTGAAATAAGAATCACATGATCATTGTTTGCATATTTTTATAGTTATAAAAAATTGTCTAATATTTTACATTGTAGATAACATGGTGTTTGGTGTGGCACAGAAGATCATGTTATCAGTCCCTTGTAGAATATAAGTAGAGGCTCACAACCAAGATGGTTTTGGACAAACCATTGGCATGGTTGTAGTGTAGCTTGGTATTGTTTTATCTTGAACATAGAGTTACACTAGTATACCTCGGTGTATTGAGCAGGACCGACATAGAGGTGATTCAATTTATTGCTGACTACATAATTGAATTGGACCTCGGATATTATGTTGTACATGCTCTTAATCCCGATATAATAATGGGCACATGTACTTAGTATATATTTCTTTGATTTACCAATGGGTGATATTTAGATGGATTAAATCAATATGCCCGGTAAGTTGGGAAATGATATTATTTACATGGTGTGCCGTTGATTATAAGAGGAAACCGTGTCTTATATATTAGGTTGATGATGTCCCCTTGAGGAGCTTATAAGGTTCATCATGTAAACCCTGCAGGTTGACTTAGTCAACATGATGATAAGGTTGAGTGGTACTGCTCGAGGAGTTAGATGTTAATTAATTGATGGTCAGTAAATCAATTAATTGACGGACATTCGATATCTTAAACACGGGGAGATGGATGTGCAAATAATATATGGAGCCCATATTAATTTATGAGGGTTGGTGAGGTAATTTAATGATGATCCTCTAGTGGAATGGAACATCATTGATGGATCAAGTTTGCGTTGTTCCGATCCATCGGGTGGCCAAGACCCAACTCCTCCTCATGGTCCCTATCGTAGCCTAATATAAACCTCATGAAGTCTAGATCAAATGATGGAAAACAAATCTCTAGAACCGACGGTTGAGATTAAATCTCTAGATCCAACGGTTGGGATTAAATCCCTAGAACCGACAGTGGAGATTAAATCTCTAGAACCGACGGTTGAGATTAAATCTCTAGATCCGACGGTTGAGATTAAATCTCTAGAACCGATGGTTGAGATTAAATCCCTATATCCGACGGTTGAGATTAAAACCCTAGAACCGACGGTGGAGATTAAAATAAGGCTTAAGCCTAACTCTATAAATAGAGCTTCTTTGCTTGGGCGGCAAAAAAAAATGGCCAAGGATTAGGGTTTTGGAGAGACCATGGGCAGCAAGAATTAGGGTGGAGAACCCTAATGCTTGGATGGCAAGATTGGGGTTGAGAACCCTAATGCATGGGCGGCAACCATTAGGGTTTAGAGCCCTAATGGTTGGGCGGCGCCCATGGCCTATGGGATGTGGCCGGCGGCAAGGAGGGAAGGGAGAAGCTTCTCATCTTCCTCTCATGGGCGGAGCATCCTCTCCTCTTCTCTTGGCCGGCGGCAACCTTCTTCAAGGTTGGTCGGCAATCCTTTTGCTCTCTTTGGGCCGGCGACAAACATCATGCTTGGAGCTTGATGGTTGGTTCTAGATAAGAGATGAGTTTTGTTTCCATTTTGTTCTCTCTATTCTTGGGGCCGGCGGCATCAATCCTTTGAGGATTGGTGGTTGGCTCAAGCAAGAAGGGAAAGAGAGTTCTTCTTTCTTTGGATTGAAGAAGATCTAGGAAGCTTCAACTTGTGGAGGATCTTCGCCCACACGAAGTCTACAAGAAGGTTAGGACATACGATAGAAGATCAAGAGGTATAAAAGTTTTATAACTTTTATTATTGTTCTTTGCATGTTCTTATTTAATATGCTAACTTATGTTCTTTATGTTAGTATGTGTTGATTATACTAGTTTACATTTGTATGTATTTGTATAATCATGGACCCCGAAGATAAACACAAAAATTGGCGATCCGTCCGTCGTCTCTTCCGCGGCTAACCGACTAGAAGAGTTGTGTTGCTTGAACAACTAGTTTGTTCAAGCGATCGCTCAAGTCGTTAGCACGACGATGAATTGGTTGTGCTTAGGAAACTCATCCCATCCGGATTAGTTTTCATTTGTTAAAAATTTTAATCCAGGGACATGGGAGCCGATGAGCCTCCGAGGAATAGCACGTTGCCAACAAATGGTATCAGAGCCTCGGTTTTCGGTTTTGTGTGTTTAGGATTCGGTTATTTTTTTTTGCACTTTTTCATATATTATATGTGCCGAATAATAGTAGGATATGCATAGTTTAACTTTTTGGTTGCAGGCGTAAGATCCGACTATTATGGTCATATGTGTGTATGTGATTGTATGTGTGTAAATATTTATTATTTGAATCCCCGGGGTTGACGAGGTTAGATTAGTATTTAATTTTTGTAATTAAATACGGCATTGTTTAGCCACTCTTTATTTTATTTTACTTTCGATCTAGATTTCATGTACACTCCCTCATGGAGTATAGGATCGATGGATGTAAAATAAAATAGGTTTTATTCTCGGGTCGGATCTCCGGATGGCTCGTACATGGCGTAGGAGGAGAGGACGAGGTGGCGATACGACGGGACGCATATTGGAGAAAAATGCCATAATAGTTGGAAAAATTCTGATTTTTCCATATTTATTGCTGATTTGTTTTATATGCATGTTGTGTGTGCTTGAAAATTCCTCAATTTCAATTTACTAAGTGGGAGGGGGATATTTTAATTAATTCCCGCGGCCTCCATTACAATTTGACGTGTGATGCAACAAACTTGCGTGTCGGCTCTGAGTGCCTTCCTCCCTGCGGATGAGTTTGTTTGCGGATCACTAGGTCAAATAATGGTTATAGGAAATTATCTAGGAGCGTGTGTACTTCCACAGCGGTAGGGCACATAATCCGAAATAATTCCCTTAGTACCATGTAATGGTGCACACTTAGATGCAAATAAAAGTAGTTTTATTTGTACGGCCGAAGAGAAACCAACTATTAATTTTATTTGTCAAAAAGTAAGGTTGACAAGATAATAAAATTAATGGGTTAAACCTCCTCTTACAAATGTAGAATTCGTATACGTCCACACTATCGTGGCATGCGATAT
Organism: Wurfbainia villosa; assembly: GCA_025175895.1. Taxonomy (NCBI): domain Eukaryota; kingdom Viridiplantae; phylum Streptophyta; class Magnoliopsida; order Zingiberales; family Zingiberaceae; genus Wurfbainia; species Wurfbainia villosa. Next base: position 122,490,947 of record CM045990.1, read on the forward strand.
TCTCGGTGTTTGAGGTGTTGGTTGATTTCGAAATTTTATTGTTTGAGGAATCAATAATTTTTATTGAAATCTACAGTAATAATAAGCATGTTGTGTGTTCTTGAAAATTCCTCATTTTCAATTTACTAAGTGGGAGAGGGACATTTTAATTAATTCCCGCGGCCTCCATTACAATTTGACGTGTGATGCAACAAACTTGCGTGTCGGCTCTGAGTGCCTTCCTCCCTGCGGATGAGTTTGTTTGCGGATCACTAGGTCAAATAATGGTTATAGGAAATTATCTAGGAGCGTGTGTTGTCACGCCCCGAGAGCATGCCGAGCCGAAAATCAAACGGACGACAACTCCCCTGTACGTGGCAACATTTCGGGTTAATACAAGGCCCGTAGGCCCACAACAACAACATAATATAACATACTAATAGCAGTGGAAATGAAAACCCCCATACCCACAACATAGATAACAAAATATGCAGGTGTACACCACTTGACAAGTCCACAGTAATAAAACCGTAAATAAAACGACGACATCACGACAAAGTCCATAACAAAACAAGGGTCCATGACATAGGACCAAAATCCATAACACATAAACAAGTCCATACATAACCAAAAACGAACTCCTCGGGAGACTCGAAAAACAGAGATGGGATGGATCGGTCGGCGCAACTCCAAGTCGTCACGAAGTCGTCTACCTGTTACCTGGGCGACAGAAAAACCCAGGGTCGGAGGTGGTGAGTAAAACTCAGCAGGTAATCAGAGAAAACATGTAAATATATGTATCAATATTACATGTCATTCAACAGTTTAATCTACTGCATTAACAAGTATACATCAGCATAACTATAGATATGCATGCATATACTAAATAAACTGAACATCAACGATGCTGACATACCTGGCAGTCAGCTACTCTATCCTGATCCAATCTGGGCATATAATCACATCATAGGGTATAACAGTATAGTACTAACACAATATCCTAACCTGAGTCAAGGGTATCACTGTGAATATCCGATAGGTATACAAATATCAACCTACTACCATACAGGAATATGCAATAGCATGTATGAATATGTACAAACAAATGCAACAGGCATAGTACATACAAATGCATCATCAAAGTGAGTATACACATAGACTATATCTGTATGTATACTAATCACCATCATCCATATATATATATATATACAAGCAGTTATGTATATATATATAATCATATGCAAAACACCGTATGATACGGCAATGCAGCATGCATGGTCATGCCTGCTCACCCCTACTCACTACCACGACCCCAGTGTGGCCTAGGTGGCACGACATGACAACTATCCCGACTCCAGCCGCCACCACTCTCGAGTGACCGAGTTGGGTAGTATGATCAAGTAGCATATGAGCGTAAGTAGCTCGCTACGCAACGGGGGTCCCTGCTGCTGGCCACTCCGACTGACACTACCAATGAGCGGTCGAGTGTCACTCACCCAGGACAACTGCACGCAACTCCAACAACCATCGCCAATAATGGTAGAGTGCGGCACAACAAATGCTATGCCCTCACACCAGTTACTCCTCTGGAAGTAACCTGGGAGGCAGGATGACTGACGACTCTCTCTCAACCCCAAGGGGAGACGATGTCGTCAGTATACATGCAATGACATGAGTCTTGTCACATACGTAACATCTACCCTAGACTCTCTGTTCAACAAAGAGTCACACCCAATTGATCAGTACACTCTCTATCCTGTAGAGAGTCACTCATCTAATCAGGACAAGCTAGGACCATCAGTCCGTAGCGACACACTGTCCACGACTCTCATGACCATTCACACAACCCATGGTTGGTGAATAAATGTGCAACATACTGGTATGGAATAAGTCCTACATCTAGGGTCATACTTATCCACAGAGGACCCTTTTTTTGTTTGCCAAATTTACAATTTAGGTCAACCTCCGTACTCTAACATCTACACCCTACTAAACAGTTAGACCTACTTACATCACATCTGTAACTTCTAGATCATGCTAGGGAATATGTGTTATCAATAATCGAGCACACATATATATCAACGGTAAGTTCAAGCATACGATAAACAGAGCATGATCAAGGTAATATAAACACCTAAGGTTCATATCTAGGTCTAAATCTGAAAATCATTACATCTACCCGACCAGTAGGAAATTACCTACCTGATAAGAAGCTCGTGACAATAAAAATCCTCACGGCCGCGGTCCTGCCTCGTATCCACGTCCTGCACAAACCATAATATGCATTAAGTTCTAGCACATGACAATAGATATATTTAATTTACTATTCTATCATTTCCATATTCGTGTCCCTTTATCGAATACGAATTAGAAGCTCAAATAGTCAAGCTTGACTATTTAATTTAACTCACCGTTTCAGTTAGCAAAAGTGCTAACCTACTCATTCAACTCCATACCCATTCAACCAAATCGATCTCATGTAGATTTAATCTTTTTATACTTAATTTGATGTAATAGGATCACACAAATTAAGTATCAATCTAACTTATATTCACACCTATACACCTCTCTATTTGTAGCCCAAACACAACTACTATTTCACCACCGGTCAAACACCCAACCCTTATTATTAATTCAAACCCAATTCCACCAATTAGATACCCAACTATTTAACCATTGTTAACTAGCTAAATCAAGGGCAATAATGAATTGACCTACACTGTAAAAATCAAAACAAAAAATGGCTTGCTTACCGGCAAGTTTTGGAACCTCCACCGGCAGTATAGTCCTAATCCTGGCAGCCCTCCGTTCACTGATTGAACCCACTGCTCAAATTAGGTTTCAAGCTTAGCTACACCAAATCCATAACAACAACAAGATTAAATAGGTAATACCACCTTTACCTTGTTGTAACTTCCGTAAACGACCCACACAAAAAAAACCGGCTACCTGTTCCGTTAAGCCGAAACCTACCCCCTGACTCGAGGTTAGGTCAGGCGATTCTGGAACCTCTACTCTCTCGTTCAAGATAAGGAAAGGTCGATAGCTTACGAGCTCCCTCGGCGATCGGCGGTGAGAACCCTAACAATCGACAACCCAAGAAACCTTGCTACCCAAATCCTCGATTGAGTCACGTTGAGAGAACACTACGGAAAGGTTTATTCACAAGAATCCTTTTGAGATCGAGAAAACAAGGAAAGCAGACATTTACCTCGCGGCGATGATCGGACAGAATGAAATCGGCCTTTGGCTGCCAGTCGGAAAATGCTAACTCAAAGGTTTCAATGTCTGGGGAGGTTATCGGATTGCTCTGCTATCGGGGGCCGTCGCCACTCGCGTGGTCGACAAGCTAGGATGGGGAGATCGGAGAGATCGCGATGGGGAAGGTGATCGGTGCTGTGGTCGCAGAGCATCCAAAAAAGGGATAAAGATTGCGGCTGTGAAGGCGCCGTGTACGTGGCGATTCAGCTGCAGCGGAACGCCGCGGGAGGAGGTGAGTCGGCGGAAGGATGAAGCGGCTTGGCATTGCGATTTTGGAACGGGTTGGGTTTTAAGAGGAGTAAACGGATCATCATAGGTTTGGGTTTAAAACCCTATAAGTCAAAAACCTAGATCCATTTAAATTAACCCCATAACCTTAGAGCTAGGTTAGATTTAATTAAAATCCCTAACCATGCTTTATTTATTTATTTATTTATATATTTTTTTTCTGGTATTTTACATTCTCCCCCACTTATTAAAATTTGGTCCCCAAATTTCGTACTTAAATGCAAAAATTAATTCAAGCATATTCTGAGGGTATCGAGCTCGGATAGTATCCTCCAGCTCCCAGGTAGCCTCCTCATCCGTATGATGCTGCCATCCCACCTTTACGAGTCAGATGGTTTTGTTCCGCAACTGCCGCTCCTTGCGACCAAGAATCCGCACCAGAGTCTCCTCATAAGTCGCATTCGCCTGGAGTGGAATCGGAACTTCTTTCAAAACATGGTCAGATCGCGGAACGTATTTCCTCAACATGGAAACATGGAATACGTTGTGAACACCCGCAAGTGTCGGAGGTAAAGCCAACCGATAAGCTACACCTCCAATCCGCTCTAATATCTCAAATGGACCAATATAGCGTGGGGCTAATTTTCCTTTTAGCCCAAATCTCCTGACTCCTTTGGTGGGTGACACTCGTAGGAATACATGGTTCCCGACTGAGAATTCCAAAGGCCTTCGCCTTCGGTCCGCATAGCTCTTTTGTCTATCCTGTGCCTCAGATAATCGTCGTCTGATCACTCGCACCAACTCTGCATCCCACTGGATACTCTGGGGCCCCAATATCTGTCGTTCCCCAACTTCTTCCCATAACACAGGAGATCTGCAGGGTCTGCCGTATAATGCCTCGAATGGAGCCATCTGGATAGAAGAGTGGTAGCTGTTGTTGTAGGAAAACTCCACTAAAGGAATGTGATCCTCCCAACTGCCACCGAAATCCATGACGCAAGATCTCAATAGATCCTCCAGGGTCTGAATGGTACGTTCGGACTGTCCATCTGTCTGCGGATGAAAGGCTGCACTAAGTCGAAGCTCTGTGCCCATAGCCTGCTGCAAACTCTGCCAGAATCGCGAAGTAAATTGCGGATCTCTATCAGATATAATACTCAATGGTACTCCATGTAATCTGATGATCTCTCGACAGTACAATTCTGCTAGACGATCCAATGAGTCCGTCTCACGAATCGAAAGGAAGTGAGCGGATTTGGTTAATCGATCCACGATCACCCAAATCGCAGTATGTCCTTTACGGGTTCTGGGTAATCCCGTAACGAAATCCATCGTAATATTTTCCCACTTCCATTCCGGGATCGGGATTTCCTGAAGTAAGCCAGCAGGTTTCTGATGTTCAGCCTTCACTTGCTGGCATACTAGACATCGTGCCACAAAATCTGCAATATCCCGTTTCATACCGTTCCGCCAGTACGCTTCAAATCTCGATACATCCGAGTACCACCAGGATGTATAGCAAATTTCGACTGATGTGCTTCATGTAGCAATTCTTCTTTAACTGGGTGTGTGTCCAGAACACATAGTCGTCCTCGAAAGCGAAGTACACCATTCTCGTCACTCGAGAAATCCTTCTGACGTTCTGAGTCTATCATGTTGCTCAAGAACTGCAGATGCTGATCACTGACTTGTGCTTCCTTGATCCTCTCAGCAATGGCGGACTGGGCAACCATAGATACTAATATCCCCCGGGATGTTTGACCGTGTTTCGACAATCCCAACTCGAGAAGCCGAACCCAGATCAAGAATCGCCGCCTTGTCGGATAACCGCCGTAACTCCACGAGACTTCTCGCCAGCATCCGCTACCACATTAGCTTTTCGGATGATCTTGGATGGTGCATCGTAATCCTTGATACTCCATCCATCGTCTCGCTCGTATTCTCTTCTGTGTGAGATACTTGACTTTTATGGTCTGTAGATCTCAAAGGTAATCCCATACAAGTAGTGCCTCCATATCTTTAATGCGAAAATAATGGCGGCTAACTCCGGATCGCATCGGGTAATTTCTCTCGTGATCTTTTAGTTGACGGGAGGCATAAGATGCCACACGGTTGATCGCATCAATCGCGCTCCAACCCTTGGATAGAAGAGAGAACCATCCGTATAGAGAACCATCCCATCAACACGGAAGGAATCACTAAGATAGGTGCAGAAACTAGCCGCCGCTAAGCAAGCTCCTGGAAGCTAGTTTCACAGGCCTCGACTGTGTGAACTTGACCCTTTCGAGTCACGTGAGTGGCATGGCGATATTCGAGAATCCCTCCACGAACCTCCGATAATACCCGGCCAGACCAAGGAAACTACAGACCTCCTATCCGATTTTGTTGCTCCCAACTAATCGCCTTAATCTTACGGGGATCTAGAATACCTTTGTTGGACACCACATGTCCAAGAAAACCCACTGAGGATAACCAGAACGCACACTTGCTAAATTTGGCGTATAACTGCTCCTGTCGTAACGTCTCTAATACTATCCGCAGATGTTGTTCATGCTCTTCCTCGGATCGAGAATAAATCAATATGTCATCGATGAACACGATCACGAACTGATCTATATACCTCAGGAATACCCGGTTCATTAAATCCATAAACGCAGCTGGGGCATTCGTGAGACCGAACGGCATCACTAGAAACTCATAATGCCCATAACGGGTGCGGAAAGCTATTTTCTGAATATCCTCATCTCTTATCCGAAGCTGATGATATCCTGAGCGCAGATCAATTTTAGAATACACACATGTATCCTTAAGCTGATCGAACAAATCTTCTATCCTCGGCAGTGGATATTTGTTCTTAACTGTAACTGCATTCAGTTGCCGATAGTCAATACATAACCGCAACGATCCATCCTTCTTCTTGACAAAGAGTACCGGTGCTCCCCATGGTGAAACACTAGGTCGGATGAATCCATTGTCTGACTCCTGCGGTTGAACTTTAAGTTCATTCATCCTTCGCGCCATCCGATAAGGAGGCTTCGATATAGGCGCAGTTCCTAGAATCACCTCTATCGCAAATTCAACTTGCCTGAGAGGTGGCAAGCCTGGAAGTTCATCAGGAAATACATCTGGATACTCTCGGACTACTCGCACATCAGAGAGAGGTGGTAGTCCTTTGTTCTCAACCTTGACCAGAGATAGCAAATAACCCTGACAACCCTGGGCCAATAGCTTCTGAGACTGTAGGGCCTATATAATGAATAATCCATCATCTCAGTACCAACAAATTCACAATGGTTGATCGGTGGTCGAATGTCACCACTGTGCTCTACAATCCATCGTAGCGTGATAAGCGCCAACCATCCATACCGAGAATAATATCGAACTCTATCATTTCCAACACACGAAGATCCACTGTAAGGATATGCTCACAAAGTCTAATGGGCAACCCTTGATTTCTTGGTGGCTAGTTAGCACCTCTCCGATGGCAAGGATCGCTAACCCACAAGAACGAACCACGGAGATTCTTCCAACTCTACTCGAAATACTCTAGATACTGAATGAATGGGAACTACCGGTATCTATCAACGTATCAGCATATATAGAATAAACTGAAACCATACAGCGTATGACTGATCCATCAGCCCACTGTGCCTCCTCTCTAGTGATGGAAAAACTTCGTCGATCTCTATATTCAGTGCATCCGGACGAAGTAGTAGTGTGCCTCGCTCTGGGGATCCGGCTCTGCTGTGATACTAGAGAGTGGCCGTGCGCATAAGGTATCCACGAATTTCTTTGATCTGTTCTTTGAGTCACGAGGTGCAGATACTCCCGGGTAGTAGATCACCGGAGGCGCGAGTCTTGCTGGATCGTCGGCATCAGCGTATGGGTACCCCCGCATCCGTACAATCTGGGTGGTGGAGTCTTGGTTGCCTCTGTCCATAAGTCTGCGTCTGCGGTGCTGTCCTCAGCTACCGCTGCTGGGTAGACTTCTTCCCTTTGTTGGAGCTATCGAGAAACTCAGTTTGTGCCTTGATGTACAATCACGGCTAGTATGACGATTGGCGTTTTGCAATAATAGCAAACCGGTGATCCAACGAGACACTCGATACTCGTGGCTTTCGGATCCACATTTATAGCATCCATTCACGCCTCGCCCCCTTACGGCTACTCACGAGATCCTCGAAAACTCTAATCCGGGCGTTTCCCTTCGTGATCTAGCGGCCCTTTGCAGCGCACTTCGGCGTAGTTCCTTTCTTACAGTCCCCGGTGAACCACGGTTCTGCCGCTTGCCTGGTCATCCGCTTCTCGATATCCTTCTCCTTGGAAATTTCTTTGGGAAGTCATCTCGATGAAGAGGCGCGTCCAGTGCCTCCTCATGAGGTAATGGTAGATCGACGACATTCGGCTCCGTATATAGATAGCAAGACCACGGTGTAGTACATCTGATGCGCATCCCGAGCTACTAGGTGAGAGCGTAACTACGATAGTCCAGTAAAATCTGCGTTGTACTCCATTCTGAGCGATCACCTTGCTTGAGCTTAGAAACTCTGACGACGTCTTGTAAGCAGAAGAAGAAATCCATCTCCAGAAGGCATCTCGAAAGCTGGCCCAAGTAATCCCACGCTCCCCAGAGATAGTCTTCTGCAATTTCCACCAAGTGACAGCCTGATCTCTGAGATGATATGCAGCAAGGCCAACCTTCTCCACATCTGTGCAGTTCATATACTCGAAGGTGTCTTCCATACTTTCCAGCCAAGATCGGGCAATCCATGGGTCGGACTCCCCTCGGAACAAGGTGAACTTCTCCTTGGCTGATCGTGCTAACACGAGTATCCGTGACTTATCATTGAGCCTACTAGACTCTGTGGGCTCTGGCGTAGTCAGTGGTGTATCCGGATTCTGAGGCTCCGAATCACCAATAGGGGTTTGCTGAGGTGGTGCTTGAGTAGCAGGCTCAGTCTCAACGGTATCTTGTCCCCTCCCTCTGGCTGCTCGCCTGGATGGACGACCTCGACCACGAGTCTGAACAAGTGGCATAACTCGGACAGTATTCACCTGTTGAACAAGTCTAGATAAGTATCTAACTAAAGTTTAAATTATCAGGAACACTTACTTCGTGCTGCTCGGAGCTTATGCCGCTGTCAATCCCATCTCACAAAAACCAAAACCGAAACAATATACCGACTCTCGAGAATCCAAGACTCAAAAACAAAATCATATATGGCATCACAGAACCTTCGGCTCTGATACCAATAAAGTTGTCACGCCCCGAGAGCATGCCGAGCTGAAAATCAAACGGACAACATCTCCCCTATACGTGGCAACATTTCGGGTTAATACAAGGCTCGTAGGCCCACAACAACAACATAATATAACATACTAATAACAACGGAAATGAAAACCCCCATACCCACAACATAGATAACAAAATATGCAGGTGTACACCACCTGACAAGTCCACAGTAATAAAACCATAAATAAAACGACGACATCACGACAAAGTCCATAACAAAATAAGGGTCCATGACATAGGACCAAAATCCATAACACATAAACAAGTCCATACATAACCAAAAATGAACTCCTCGGGAGACTCGAAAAACAGAGATGGGATGGATCGGTCGGTAGACTCAGTAAATCGCGGCCGTCACACATTGCTACGCGGAGAAAAACCGAGTCGGAGGTGGTGAGTAAAATTCAAAGAGTGTCGGAGAAAACATGTAAATATATGTATCAATATTACATGTATCATTCAATAGTTTAATCTACTCACAACAAGTATACATCAGATAACTATAGATGCATGCGTATACTAAATAAATCAACATCAACGCGATCTTGCATACTACTCTATCTGATCCAATGCGGGCATATAATCACATCGTAGGGTATAACAAAGATAAGTCTTAACACAATATCCTAACTTTGAGTCAAGGGTATCAGTGAATATCCGATGTATACAAATATCAACCTCTACCATACAGAATACGCGATAGCATGTAATAATATGTATAAACAAACGCAATGAGCGTAAATGCATACAAATGCATCATCAAGTGAGTATATATATAGATCGTATCTGTATGTATACTAATCACCATCATCCATATATATATATATATATATACAATGATTATGTATATATATATAATCATATGCAAAACATCGTATGATCCAACGGCACGTACGTGGTGGTACTGTTCACCCTACTCGCTACCACGACCCGGTGGCAGGTGCGAGACAACTATCCGACTCGGCCGCCACCACTCTCGGTGAGTTGGGTAGTATGATCGAAGTAGCGTATGGCGTAAGTAGCTCGCCACGCAACGGGTCCTCTGGGCCACTCCGACCGACACTACGATGGCGGTCGAGTGTCACGCACCCAGACAATCCGCGCAACTCCAACAACCATCGTCGAATAATGGTAGAGTCGGCACAACAAATGTTATGCCCTCGCACGATTACTCCTCTGGAAGTAACAGAGGCGGGATGACGACTCTCACCGACCCGGGGAGGCGATGTCGTCGATATACGTCTGATACATGAGAAGTCTTGTCACATACTGAACATCTACCCTAGACTCTCTGTCAACAAAGAGTCACACCCAATTGATCGATACACTCTCTATCCCGTGAGAGTCACTCATCTAATCGGAGAAAGCTAGGACCATCGGTCGTGGCGACATGCATCCACGACTCTCATGACCATTCACACAACCCGTGGTTGGTGAATAAATGTGCAACATACTGGTATGGAATAAGTCCTACATCTAGGGTCATACTTATCCACAGAGGACCCTTTTTTTGTTTGGACTTTGTCGTGATGTCTTGGTGAATAAATGTGCAACATACTGGTATGGATCACTTGGTTACCAGGATTCATAAACTTTAGTACTTAGCCTGGAGGTCTAGAGTTCGAATCCTGGGGAAGGCAAAAACTCACTTCCAGGGGTGGGAACTCCAGGTGAGTAGCGCCAGACAGGCGGCGATGCGTTGACGATAAAAGTCGCGAATTCGCGCCAAGGCGTGATGCGTGGACGATAGGTCACGAATTCCGCCAACAGGGGCCCGGTCGTTACATTAAAAAGGCATCTTTTTTAATATAACGACCGGGCCCCGGTTGGCGGAATTGTGACCTGATCGTCCACGCATCGCCCTGCGACCGACCTATCGTCAACAGCTCGCCTGCCGCCTCTCACTGGACTTCCACCCCTGTTTACCTTCCCGGATTCGAACTCTGCCTCCGGTACTAAAGTTTATGAATCTGAAACAATGATCCTCCCCATCTGAGTCACTGCTTTTATTTGTAGGGCCAAAGAGGAACCAACTATTAATTTTATTTGTCAAAAAGTAAGGTTGACAAGATAATAAAATTAATGGGTAAAACCTCCTCTTACAAATGTAGAATTCGTATACGTCCACACTGCGTGGCATGCGATATTCTCGGTGTTTTGAGGTGTTGGTTGATTTCGGAATTTTATTATTTTGAGGAATCAATAATATTTGAAATCTAAAGTAATGATCTATGTGATTCTTAGGATTTTCAAAATGACTTTCAGTCCACTTATTGTGATACTAAAGGAAATAAACTTACTGTGCCCAAATAATGTTGATTGGAAAATAATCTAGATGTTGTCTTATCTGCTAAGAAGTACAAGTATACACTCTTCAAAGAGTGTCCTCAAGCCATGGTTGCTCAAAAAGGTTTCTACTTCTAAGCCGAAAGGCAAAAAGAAGGAGAAACAAGGTGGAGCAAAGGTGGTGGGAGGATCTCAGGGAGGAGTGAAGAAGCCGAAAGGCAAGTACTTCACTTACTAGCAGGATGGACATTGGAAGAAAGACTGTCTCAATCCTAAGAAGAACAAAGATATATTCTTTGAACTAGTCGTTGAAACATGATTAGCGGTCTTATCTACCGGCACCTGGTGAGTAGGTATGGGAGCCACTAATCATGTCTGCAACAATTTGCAGGGGTTCCAGGAAACCCGATGACTAGCTAAAGGGAAGATTACCATTTACTTGGGCAATGCCATGATGGTGGCGGCTATTGCAGTGGGAGAAGTTTTATTTATCTCTTGAGAATAATAAAACTTTGGTTCTGGAAAATTCCCTTTATGTACCTTTATTTAGAAAGAATTTAGTTTCAGTTTCTAAATTATTATGGATGGATATTCTATTTCTTTTAATGATAGAGTTGTTATAAAAGGAATAGGGAGAATATCTATTCAGGTACATTGAAAGGAAATTTGAACCAAAACCTCCCACGATGCAAATTGAAGTTAATAACTCATCTTCTAATTCCAATAAGAGAAAAGAACCTTCGAAGATGAACCAAACATATCTTTGGCTTCTTAGGCTTGGTCACATTAACCTAAGCAGAATTCAAAGGTTGAAAGCTGATGGACCTTTGGGTTCATTAGTGGTGGAGGATCTCCCAACCTGCAAATCTTGCTTAGAGGGTAAGATGACCAAGAGGTCTTTCAAGGCCAAGGGGTATAGATCCAAAGATGTGTTGGAATTGATTCATTCTGATTCGTATGGTCCTATGTCTATCCAGGCAAGAGGTAGTTTTGAATATTTCGTCTTTTTCATAGACAATTATTCAAGATGACACCACTATCTGATCGTGGTGGTAAGTACCTCTTGGGAGAGTTTAGGAACTACTTATCAGAGGTTGGGATTCAATCCCAATTGTCCGCACCTGGCACACCCCAGCAGAACGGTGTAGCAGAGTGAAGGAATAGGACTCTTATGGAGATGGTTAGATCGATGATGAGTTATACTGACTTGCCAGATTCGTTCTGGGGATATGCTCTAGATACGATGGTGTACATTCTGAACTTGATTCCATCTAAATCAGTGCCTTCTACTCCCACAGAGTTGTGGACTGGGCGAAAGCCTAATCTAAGACATATTCGGATATGGGGGAGTCCAGCACATGTGCTGAAGACTGATGCTGGTAAGTTGGAACCTCGTACAGAAGTGCACTTATTTGTTGGCTATCCTAGGGGAATGAAGGGTGGTTTGTTTTATAGTCCTAGAGATCAGAGGGTGATCGTTAATACGAATGTCAGATTTCTAAAGGAGGACTATGTGATGAACCACAAGCCCACGAGTAGGATTGTTCTTGAGGAGTTGGCGAGAGAAGTCGACTTGGTACCGCATCTGAGGATATACCACATGTCACTGCACCGCGTGTCACAGAGGATACACAGGTGATACCTCGTCGTAGTGGGAGGGTTGTGAGATAGCCTGATATATTCATGTTCTTGGGAGAATCTTCCGATTTGGTCCCTGGCGAACATGAACCTGATCCCTGGACATATGACGAGGCAATCCAAGATAAAGATGCAACATCTTTGCAAAGTGCAATGAATACTGAGATTGAATCTATGGATTCAAATTAGGTCTGGGAGCTCTTATGCATAGCAGCTCATAAGGATTATGAGGTGTGGCAGATGGATGTCAAGACAGCTTTCCTTAATGGAAGTCTTGAGGAGAACATCTATATGAAGCAACCAGAGGGATTCATTGCTAAGGACAAAGAGCATCTTGTATGTGAGCTTAATCGGTCCATTTATGGATTGAAGCAAGCTTCGAGGTCTTAGAACATCCGCTTTGAGGAAGTAAATCCAGTCTTATGGATTTATTCAAAGTTCGGATGAGTCTTGTATATACAACAGATGTGACGGAAACGTAGTGGTATTTTTGTACTATACGTAGATGACATTTTGGTGGTTGGCAATAACATCGAAGTGTTATCAGACGTAAGGGTATGGTTGTCCAAACAGTTAGATATGAAGGACTTGGGAGAAGCAGGTCACAACCTTGGGATCAAGGTTGTTGTGCTTATCCCTAGCTTCATACATAGACACGATTATGGATCGTTTTAGCATGCAAAACTCCAAGAAGGATTTTCTACCTTTCAAGTTTGGAGTTCCTTTATCTAAGGAGATGTGTCCTAGATCATCTGAGGTGATAAAGGAGCTGAAGGCGGTTCCTTATGCTTCAGCAGTAGGAAGCCTCATGTATGTTATGTACGAGACAAGATATCTGCTTCGTTCGGTTACGTATTGCTTTATATCGAGTAATCGAGACGAGGGGACATTGAATTGCGGTAAAAGCATATATTGTAGTGCGAGAAGGACTAGGGATTATATGCTAGTTCTGGGCGGACCAATTACTCCTGTGGGTTGCATGGATTACGATTTCAATCAGATAGGGATATGATAAGTCTACCTCAGGTTTTGTGTTTACTTTTGGAGGTGGAGCCATAGTATGAAGGAGTGTCAAGCAGAAATGCGTGGCGGACTCTACCATGGAAGCTGAGTATGTGGCAGCCTCTGAGGCAGCCAAAGAAGCTGTGTAGCTCAGGAACTTTCTAATGGACTTGGATGTGATTCCTGGTTTGCCCAGAAATATCACAATCTATTGTGATAATAATGGTGCAGTTGCAAACTCGAAGGAACCACGAGCCCATAAGGCTAGTAAACACATAGAGTGCAAGTACCACCTGATACGAGAAATCGTAAAGGAGGTAGAAGTTGCTGTCGGCTAGATTGCATCAGAGGATGACCTGGTAGACCCTTTCACTAAGGCCCTTCTGGCGAGAGCTTTGATAGGCATGTGGAGGAAGGGAATCGGATGTATGGCGATATGAGACATAGTCTTTTAGTATAAGTGGGAGATTGTTGGGATGTATACTGAAAGCCTAGCTCTTTTGTATGAACATCTTTATTTTGAAATAAGAATCACATGATCATTGTTTGCATATTTTTATAGTTATGCAAAATTGTCTAATATTTTACATTGTAGATAACATGGTGTTTGGTGTATGAAGATCATGTTATCGGTCCCTTTTAGAATATAAGTAGAGGCTCACAACCAAGATGGTTTTGGACAAACCATTGGCATGGTTGTAGTGTAGCTTGGTATTGTTTTGTCTTGAACATAGAGTTACACTAGTACACTTAGGTGTATTGAGCAGGACCGACATAGAGGTGATTGATTTATTCTTACATAATTGAATCGGACCTCGGATATTATGTTGTACATGCTCTTAATCCGATATAATAGCGGCACATGTACTTAGTATTTATTTCTTTGATTTACTGGGTGAGATTTAGATGGATTAAATCAATATGCATTAAGTTGGGAAATGATATTATTTACATGGTGTGTCGTTGATTATAGGAGGAAACCGTGTCCTATATATTAGGTTGATGATGTCCCCTTGAGGAGCTCATAAGGTTCATCATGTAAACCCTGCAGGTTGACTTAGTCAACATGATGATAAGGTTGAGTGGTGCTACTCGAGAGTTAGATGTTAATTAATTGATGGTCGATAAATCAATTAATTGCGGACGTCGATATCTTAAACAGGAGATGGATGTAAATAATATATGGAGCCATATTAATTTATGGGGGTTGGTGAGGTAGTTGATGATGATCCTCTAGTGGAATGGAACATCATTGATGGATCAGTTTGTGTTATTCAGATCCATCAGTGGCCAAGACCCAACTCCTCCTCATGGTCCCTATCGTAGCCTAATATAAACCTCATGAAGTCTAGATCGAATGATGAAAAACAAATCTCTAGAAAAGCGGTTGAGATTAAATCTCTAGATCCGGTTGGGATTAAATCCCTAGATCGGCGGTGGAGATTAAATCTCTAGAATCCGGTTGAGATTAAATCTCTAGATCGGGTTGGGATTAAATCCTAGAACCGATGGTTGAGATTAAATCCTAGATCCCGGTTGAGATTAAAACCTAGAACCGGCGGTGGAGATTAAAACAAGGCTTAGCCTAACTCTATAAATAGAGCTTCTTGGCGCGTGAAAAAAAATGGCCAAGGATTAGGGTTTTGGAGACCTGGCGTGAGGTGGGGTGGAGAACCAATGCTTGCAAGATTGGTTGAGAACCCTAATGCATGGAGAACCATTAGGGTTTAGAACCCTAATGGTTGGGGTTATGGCCTATGGGATGGCGGCTAGGAGGGAAGGAGAAGCTTCTCATCTTCTCTCTCATGGTAGCTCCTCCTCTTCTCTTGGTCCCACTTGAGTTGGTCAATCCTTCTCTCTTTGGGCGGCGGCAAACATCATGCTTGGAGCTTGATGGTTGGTTCTAGATAAGAGATGAGTTTTGTTTCCATTTTGTTCTCTCTATTCTTGGGGCCGGCGGCATCAATCCTTTGAGGATTGGTGGTTGGCTCAAGTAAGAAGGGAAAGAGAGTTCTTCTTTCTTTGGATTGAAGAAGATCTAGGAAGCTTCAACTTGTGAAGGATCTTCGCCCACACGAAGTCTACAAGGAGGTTAGGACATACGATAGAAGATCAAGAGGTATAAAAGTTTTATAACTTTTATTATTGTTCTTTGCATGTTCTTATTTAATATGCTAGCTTATGTTTTTTATGTTAGTATGTGTTGATTATACTAGTTTACATTTGTATGTATTTGTATAATCATGGACCCCGAAGATAAACACAAAAACCGGCGATCCGTCCATCGTCTCTTCCGCGGCTAACCGACTAGAAGAGTTGTGTTGCTTAAACAACTAGTTTGTTCAAGCGATCGCTCAAGTCGTTAGCACGACGACGAATTGGTTGTTCTTAGGAAACTCATCCCATCCGGATTAGTTTTCATTTGTTAAAAATTTTAATCAGGGGACATGGGAGCCGATGAGCCTCCGAGGAATAGCACGTTGCCAACACGTTGGAGGTAGGAGTTAATCGAATACAAGAAACCACAAAAGCTTGAGGTAGAGGGACACTCCCCCTCTCCTCATTACGATAAAAAGAAAGCTCTGAGACAATAATATTAAAGAAACAAGATAAATTAAACTTATACCGACGAATAAGAAAATGAGAACTCAAGAATAGAACGTCGGAGTAGTAGCACTTCGTCGTCGGAGAGTCATAGCGTTGCGGAGGCTTTTGGGAACTTAGAATTGATGAAAAAACCCTAGGAGAGGCCCTCCTTTTATAGCCTTTGAGTCCCTTCTCGAGAGGATCTTCAACCAATCAGATTTGAGCACCAATCCCCTTGAAATGAGGTGATAAGTCTTGACTCCTCGAAGCTGATCCTTGACCATCGATGTGATGGCCATCATCGATCGTGATGGCGGATCGGTCGAATCTTGTGGCAGTAGTCGACTGATGAATGGAAGTCGAGTCCTCCAAGCTGGCAGTCGACTGATGCTAGCTGCAAGTCAAAGTTAGCTCAATAAAAACATAATTTCGATGACCTCCGACTGTCCGATCTCGGCCTAGACCATCCATGGGATGTCTTGGTGGATCTCGCCAGACCATCCGTAAGGAGGATCGACCTCATGCCTTACACACGAAACCTCGATGCTTCATGTCACTTTGCAGGCCTTATCGATTCCTTTGGCTTCGCCGAAATCACTCAGTGTCGACCACTGACTTCCTCCTTGTCGCTAGCCTCAGATTGACACTTTTCACTTTTCGATTTAGCTCGTGAGATAACGATGTAATCTTAACTTTGCATCTTTGCCATAATCAAAACATAGGTTCGATCATCTGGTGCCCCTGCACCAACAAACCATAGTTAAAGTTAGGAATTACTTGTGATATGATATATGTGTTAAGTGTGCATACTTAACAGGAAGTCCTAGTAGGTCAGGCAGACCGGATACTATGCAAAGCTTGGAAAGTCCTAGTAGGTCATGTTGATCGGATACTAGGCAGAGGACTTGACATCGAGGTCGGACATAGATCGGATGGGTCGGGGCGACATCTGCATAAAGACCATGGGTTTGACAAAGAAGAAGTCTAAAATTTGGGTAGGCAGGCGGTGAAGCCTTGTAGGTCGGATCATATGAAATATAATAAGTCGGGTAGAGCAATGCGAGTAAGCCTGTGAAGAGGTGAGTCTCTATGGGGAGCAGCGTCTCCGAGTCTGCATGGGACTAAGTCGAGATCAAGCAATATTACTACTGTTCTTGTATTTTATACTATATGTTTTTTCTAATCTCATTTTGAAAAAGAATGATCGAAGAATTCCAATTGAGTATAGTCTAATTATGGATATCGATTAGCAAGATTAGCTAGTGATCAGTCGAAGATCTAGCAGCCAAGATGGAAAGAGTTCTAGTCGACTTGAGAGGTCCAGTCGATGTTAGTAATATATGAGAGATGTCCTAAGGCAATCGTCTTATATTTGAACCATTTATATGATAAATGAAGATTAACTATTTGAGTATACATCTTTTCATGTATTTGATTGGATCTTAAACTCATTTACTGAATGTCCACGATACGATTAACAGCATGAAAGAATTTGTGATTGGATCACAACTAGTGAGTATCTCTACATGT
This sequence comes from Wurfbainia villosa, assembly GCA_025175895.1. NCBI lineage: Eukaryota > Viridiplantae > Streptophyta > Magnoliopsida > Zingiberales > Zingiberaceae > Wurfbainia > Wurfbainia villosa. Next base: position 122,508,750 of record CM045990.1, read on the forward strand.
GTAATTGTGATGTATCAGAATTATCCCTAGTCGATGAATTGATGAATTTGGACACCATTGATTCTGTCGAGACTAGCACGAGGTATACTCCTTGGTGTATCAAAGCAGCTGATTCTCACTAGCTGGAGACATTGTGATGTCCGGAGTTAATCGTGGATGCTAGTTATGGTAACTAGTTCATTGGAGTGACCAGCCGTAAGACTTCATATAGTTCTCTGCATATATAGATATGTCAATGAAGTTCTTACTGTAGCTTAAGTGCGATGTTCCTTTGACTTGCGGTATTCAAGTCATCTTGATCATAAAGACTTATGCTTTGACATCTTAAGCAAGCATCTCTGAGGAGATGTGGACCCGGGATGAATGGGTATAAGTCGAAGTGATCAAAGGTGTTTGAATAGCCTATAAATGATTCACCACTCCTTGCGAGGAGATGTATACCCATGGCCTCTCGTCGGATTGTTACTAAAGTCTTTGGCCAAAGCATTACATGTTTAGAGTAAGGTACTCTTCGATACATGTGCAGTAACTAGAATCCGTAGGATGAGGAAATGATACTTGGGCTAGGTGTGACGTAGTCAGCCTAGTGGGGACTGACACTATAGACCTTGTCCTGAACCAAGTGGGTATAAGATGAGTGAAGGGAATGGGGCACGATTCATTCGAGCTGCTGAAGGGTTTCAGAAATAGTTCTGGATCAACCGTTGATCTTTTCGGTTAATTCGGGATCATGATGTACTACTAGGTGCCACTCATGATCATTCTATAATTAATGGTTAATTATAGATGGCCAACATAAACCGAGAACCTATTTGGTCACACGCACAACGAGCGTAATCCGAAGGATTTAAAACGAGCTTGAGAATGAGATTCTCAGACCGAGAGAAACTAGGTTTGGTTGGACCAAACATGGAGTGAGCATGAAATCGTTTCAGTCGCAATGGAAGCGTGGATGGGTCGTGTCTTATGAAGACATGATGGATGAACCAAATTGGTTTGGTTCTAATCCAATGGAGGAGAATAAACCAAAGGGGTTTGGTTTGTTTTAAACGAATGAACCAAAGTTAGTTCGGTTCGTTTTAACTTAAAATAGACCAACATGGTTTGGTTTATTTTAACTTAAATTAATAGAGCGCGTTAACGGACTTTTGGTTATGATCCGATAACCATTAAGAGAATTTGTTCTATATAAAATAGGGCTTAAGGGTTTTGTTAAGCCCTAATCCTTGCAACCCTAAAGTTGCCGCCCACCCTCTCCCTCTTCTCCAAGTGGTCGGCACCCAACTCCTTCTTTGCCCAGCTCCAAGCATCGGCGGTAGTCCTTGCGGGCGTCTAGGTGTGAGGAGCTCGATCCTCCTTGGCTCCGGTGACAAGGTGAGCATATTGCTTTCCTTATTTGGCCGGCACAAGGTCTCCACCAAGGCTGTCCAGTTTTCTGGACAGCTTGTTTTCTTCTTGTCGGAGCGTCGTTTGGACGACGTTTGGAGCTCCGACAGCGCCTTCCTTACCGGGGATTCGATCTCCGGTAATCCTCATAGGTGGAGGATGAAGGATTCGTCAAACAGTTGACGAATACCTCTCCGGAGAAGCGAGTTTTTGAGGACTCATTTTGGATCCGAATTTTGATTCGGATCGTGATCTTCTCTCGATCACATCGTCTTCAACACGAGGCTAGTAACCCGTACGAAGACGAGGCTCGTGACTTTGTGAAGTCATCCCGAAGATACTCGGCGTGGATACGGATAGAGATGATTCTAGCAAGAATCGTTCCAGTTGATGCCTTTCCCGCTACACGTGATACGTCAGGTATACGTAGTATAAATTTCCTATTATCGCAAAATTTGAATTTACGGTTATGTCTACACATGTTGTACTATGCATATGTGTGGTGTGTGTTGTAATAAATTAGATTTATTATTTTATTCCTTCCGTTGTGCACATGTTTACAAAACATGTTCGAACACACACTCGCCGCGGTGCCGGAAACCCAACAGTCGACTGGAAAGGCAAACTTCCCGATGCGGAGCCAGTGACCTAGAGTCGATTGGAAAAGGTCTAGTCGACTGGGAAGGCCGAAGTACCATATCAATGAGCTAATATGGAGTTGACTGGAGGGTATTCCAGTCGACTGGAGAGAGCTTATAAAAGAAGCACTCGACTAGCTCCAAAAATAATAATTCTTAGATGTCCAATTGTTGTTTTGAGTGTTCTTCATCCATCGAGAATTCATTTCATTGCAACTCTACAACTCTGATATGTCGTGCCCTACTTCCAAATCTTCAAGTGTTCGTATATTTAATTGATTGTATTTTCGCTTTATGTACTTCAATTTAAAGAGAAGGTAGCTTGTTACCTTTCTCACAATCTTTGTAAAAAACAAATCCCTCCAAAGTCGAGAGTTCTCAAATCGAAGGGCTATTTAGTGCATTGCCCACGAGGTAGCTCACGGAGAGTTACGGGCCTTGGAGTAGCAACCCGACTCAGATTGTGAACCAAGTAAAACACTTGTCTACTTATTTCATTTAATTTCCACTGCACTAACTCTTATTTTAAAAAGATAAAATAAAGTTTTTAAAAGAAAATTTCATAATCCGAGATTCACCCCCCTCCCCCCTTTCTCAAATAACTTTGATCCTACAATTAGTATCAGAGCGAGGGTACTCCGATTTTAGTGCAACCACCAACGAGAGCATTAAAAATTTTCTTTAGTTTTATTATTTTTGTTTTAGAATAATTTTTGCATTAATTTTAATATTTACTTTTGCACTAGAATAAAATTTCCAATATTTGTCTTGTTCATTCTTTTTGCACAATATAATATTTCTTAATTTGAGTAACTCTAAGAATATTTCTGAATATTAATTAAATAAAATTTTAACTAGTTGTGTCACACCTAGAAGCGTATAACACTATTCACCCTCTCTTTAACGGAGAGGATTTTCTTATTGGAAGAGGTGAATGGAGTGCTACTTGAAAACCGACATCGAGGTATGGTTTTCAATTAGGAAACATTTTGTCTCTCTGGTAGAAAACTCGGGAGAGTTATTAGAATCAGAGAAATGGACCGCAAACATAAGGAAACAAGCTCAAGTCGATTACAAGGACCTTAACACCTTGCAATGTGGACTTACCAAAGAAGAGCTCAATAGAGTCGGTCCCTTCAAAAACTCTAAGGAACTTTGGGATAAGTTAATTGAATTACATAAAGGTGTTAGTGCAGGGGCACTAGATAGTCAAACCTATATTTTGATTATGTCAAAGAAACAAAGTTAAGCTCATATTATTATCTCATGAGTTAAATCAAGTGTGCAGGAATGCTAAGCTAAGCTGAAGGTCGGCGACACCTGGAGGTTCTTGTGTTGAGAAACCATGGTGGTCAGGAGACACCGGGAGGACTTCGGAGGGAACCGAAGAAATCAGGTGGAGACCATAAGCAAAGCTACAGAGGTAAAAGTTGAGGTAAGTTCGTGTGAATGAGTGTAAGTACGGGCGTGCCCTTCGTACGAGGACGTCCTTAGGCAATGATCCGACTAAGACATCCCATGGAAGGTCTATGTCGAGATAGGACGGTAAGTAGCCGTCGAACTCACTTATATATGTTTCATTTTCGAGCTAACTTTCCAATGTAGTCGAAAACCCTAGCCATCAATCGACTACTGGCTATTGGCACTCAACTGATGATCATCAGTTTGGTGATAAGGAGTGATTGTTTTCAAATTACGGCCGAGAGTCTCATCCCTTTCTTTGAGGTGAGGTGGCTTTGGTAATCTGATCAAGATCGAGCGATTAGGGTTTCTCAAGGCTATAAAGAAGGGTCGTTACATTGGTAAAAGCCCTAGAGCCAATCATGTGATGATTGTTGTATGGACTTTATTGTATCATATTCCTATTTATAAAGGCATGGTTATTATATTTACTTGTATTGGTGCCAAATAACTAAATATAATAATGTCCTTGAGTAGTAGGTTCTTATCTATATCAATCGATTGGTTGAATCGATAATGAGATGATATAGAGAACACTACTCTTAATCATTCCTAATCAGTATTAACATTCGGGGACAATGTTAATGCGTAGAGACTAGCATGTAGGTCAACAAGATGACTTGATCTCACAAGTCATGGATATGAGATATCAAGTTGACACATGGGTATGCATTGGAGAATGTATCTTGAATGACCCGCCATGAGAAAGTATCATGGATCGTTATATGAGTGTCATATACTTTCTCATGTGGCTATTAGTATGACTATTAGTCCTTAGACACTGAAGTCACCATGGTTCCCTACATAGAGTTGCATACTTTGGCCGTCAGCGTCACCCGTAAATGGGTGGACTATAAAAGCGATTCTTGGGTATGTAAGCAGAATTATCTTGCGGAGGATGTGAGTGATGTAGATGGGATCTATCCCTCCTATATGGCCGGGGTGACATCGATATTCTTGATAGAGTGAGACCACGAAGTGCATGGCCATGCCCAAATGAGTCGATATGAGATATTGAGCTCTTTGATTAAGTGAGTCTACTTGGAGTTCAAGATTTAGATTATGCAGGGATGACCACGGTCTATGCCTCGATTGGTCAATCTAGATGTCAAGGATAGAGGACATTGTCACATATTGTGAGTCACAATTAGTAGTCACAAAGGTGATGTTGGAGCTCAACATTCTTGTAACTTGGGTAGCAATGATGTGTTGCTAGATACCGCTCATTGCTTATGTTCCTAAATCGGTTTAGGGACATTGCCAACGTTACAAGAACCTATAGGGTCACACACATAAGAGCAATTAGATGGAGATTAGGTTCATATTATGAACCATGAGGATTAGGTTCATGGGATGAACCAAATTGGATTAAGAGTAATCCAAATTAGACTAATTGAGTTAGACTCAAGTTGATTCAAGTGTTGAATGAGTCTAATTTAGATTTGATTCATCAAATCAATTTAAATTAATGAATAAAGATTCATTAAATTAAATTGACTTGAGTCAAGTGGTTAGATTTGATCAACCATGGGAGATTAGAGGTCAAGTTTGACTTGACTTGAGAGGGAAGATGAAAGGTCAAGTTTGACTTGACAAAATGCCATGTCATGGTGATGACTTGGCATGGCGGCCAATGATGATGCTCCACATCATCATTGACTTTATCAGTGATGCCACATCATGAGGAGATCAAGGGTCATGGGAGTTACATGCATGCATGTAACCCCCTCCATGAAGTGGCCGACCACTCCATTAGATGGAGTATTGATTTTTTGGTGGCTATCTTCAACCTTGGAATTTTTCCTCTCAAGCTCTCCTCTCCTTCCTCATCTTGCGAGACACCCTAGGAGTGCTAGCACACTCAAGTGTGTTATTCTTCCACCTATTGCTTGTGTGGATACCATAGAGAGTGTGCACTTGACACTCTCGAGTTCGCGGACTTTTGGGCCGGCGGGATTTCGAAGGGCATCGCATCGAGGGTAATGATCTTATCTCTTAGATCTAAGGTAGATCTAGGGTTTTTATACAAGCACATACATGTTTTGTTTTAATACTTCTTCGCCGGATCCGTGGCGGGCTTCGAGGTTTCCAACTAAAGCGGTTTTGCGGCTCGGAAAACCCAAAGGTATCGAGCCACGTCTGAAGCATGTATGTGTTTCATTTTTGTTGTTTTTATATTAGATATAAAAATTACATATTTATATGTTTCTGTAAATTTTCTTATTTTATAGAATTTTTGGGTATTTTCTCGTAGAGTCGAAGCAGCAGTGTTGGGACACTTCGTGAAGCTTCAACCGTCGAAAAACTCTCGAATCGGCGAGTTCTCGCTTTAGGTTTTTGGGACAGCGACTTAAGTCTGTAAGATCATTGTAGGGACACTCGCGAAGTTTATTTTGCGGTAGGGGCGCTGCCCTATCGAAGGGGCCATGTCCCGATCGCGCGAAAAGCTTAGCGGGACCGTTACGGAGAGTTGACTCATAAATTCGAAATAAATTAGGAAAAATTATAGAAATTTCTGTAAAAATGCATAATTTAGAATTATGTATAATTCTGTGATTGTCATGGCCCAATAACCCAATTGGATTGGATTAAGTGTGTTGTAATTCATAATACTACTGCGTGCCATTTTGTGGTTGCGTGTTGTAAAGTGTTTCGACTGCGCGTCGCACCTATTCTTTAATATTCTAGTTGTAAATAGTTTTAGACTCGAATGTAACTCGAGTTTCGTATTTGTAATGTACAAAAATGGAGCGGTGGAAAGTCCACTTGAAGACGAGCTTACGAGAAGGGTGACGACGACACATGGCGGTCAAAGGAAGCGCTTGGAGAAGCCTTAGGTTGACCGTCCGATCTTCTCATTGGCTTGAGAAGATCGTAGTAGGGCCATGACTATATCACATTTAATGATATATATATATGTTGATATATATATATGTATATTTAATTGATTTTGCTTGTATGTATGTGATGCATGCTAGTAGAAACATGTTTGTATGTATATGATGCATGCTAGGTTAATTTTCTTGTATGTATATGATGCATGCTAGAATAATTAATGTATGTATATGATGCATGCTAATATAGGATAATAAAGGCCTAAATCGTATAAGATACACATTACGATTAGATTAGATCATAATCGAATCAACTCGAAAATGCCTACCGAGCCTTGATACCCATCACTACCTCGATCATTTGTTGTTGAATCACGCCAAAGCAGAGCAACGCATATTATCTTGGTAGGGTGCGGAGGGACAATCTTGGTCCCGCCTATCACGACTCGGGTTAGAGTAAGCTCAATTAGATTGAGCAAAACTAGTTAACTCAATTGGATCGAGTAGAACTATAGGCATATTCCAATCGTTGGAAAGATAGGTTAAGATCGCATTTACACTAAATCTTGGGCGATTTAGCCAAAGCTAACTCAAGGTCTTTTGTAAATGTGGGTCTTAATCCTATAAACAAGAGTTGCATAGAGATGTAATCGGTAATGTGTTACCCACCGATCGTACTAAGTCTTGGGTGATTTAGCCAAAGCTAACTCAAGGCTTAGTATGATGTGTATCTTGTCCTTCAATTATTATAGCTAGTTTGTATGAATCTAGTAATGTGGTTTGACCACATCCATAACTCGATTCTACAAAATTCCTATAATTCAGTGGGAGCATCATTTTATTAAAGGCCTAATTAAATGATAAAAAGAATATGATATTAATCCTCTGCATTGTATGTTGTAGATTACTATGTCCAAACAAACACACTCTCTCTCTGCGATCTGTCCCAGAAGGACAAGCTCAATGGAGCAAATTTCTGGTGATGCAGAACACGAGAATTGTTCTCACCCAAGAAAGGAAGTGTACGTCTGGGCGGCCCATTCGGAGGCACCTCCTGCCAATGCCTCACGAGCTGACAAAGATGCTTACAAGAAGCATCAAGATGATGCATTAGATGTGTCATGTCTAATGCTCGCGACCATGAACTCTGAGCTTCAGAAGCAACACGAGTTCATGAATGCTTATGATATGGTTGGACATCTTTGTCAACTATATCAAGGACAAGCTAGGCATGAGAGATATGAAGTCTCTAAGGCATTATTTGGGTCCAAAATGCAAGAAGGGACTCCCGTAGGTACATATGTACTCAAGATGATTGGGTACGTAGAAAACCTACAAAGGTGGGATTCCCACTTGGCTGACCTAATCTTGCAATCTTTGCCACAAGCCTTCAATCAATTTGTCATGAATTATAACATGAATGAAATTGATAAGCCATTGCCTGAAATGCTCAGCATGTTGAGAACTGCTGAGCTTAACCTTAAGAAGGGTAAATCTGACACCATTTTGATGGTGCAGAAGAAGAAAGGCAAGGGCAAGCCTAAAGGTAAGGGAAAGTCCCAAGCCAAGGGCAAAGGCAAAGAACTTAAACCCAAAGGAGGGTAGCGAGGAAGGGCTTGCTTCCATGCAAGGAAGCGAACACGGAAGCGTAATGCAAGGCATACCTGGAAGATCTTAAGAAGAAGAGAAGTGAGACTTCTACTTGGTATAAATGTTATAGAAGTCAATCTATCTATTTCTTCATCATGGGTATTAGATCTGGATGTGCATCTCACATTTGTACCAATGTGCAGTGAGAAATAGCAGAGCATTGACAAAGGCGAGGTGGACCTCTGAGTAGGCAATGGAGCAAGGGTTGTCTTTGTTCATTTGTAGGAACTTATGATCTATCTACGCCCTCACAGGCTTGTACTAGAATTAGATGAATGTTGTTATGTGCACCTTTAACTAAGAACATCATTTCAGTTTCTTGTTTGGACAAGAAAGGGTTTTCATTTATAATAAAGAACAAATGTTGTTCAGTTTATTTAAATGATATGTTCTATTGTAGTGCACCTCTAATGAACGGACTCTACTTTCTAGACTTAGAGAGCCCTATCTATAACATAAGTACCAAGAGGTTCAAGTCAAATGAGTTGAACCAAACCTATCTCTGGCATTGTCGCTTAGGTCATATAAATGAGAGTAAACATCTCAGCTCCATAAGGATGGGCTGCTAGACTCATTTGATTTTGAATCATATGAGACATGCGAGTCTTGCCTTTTAGGCAAGATGACCAAGACTCCCTTTAGTGGACATAGCGAAAGAGCAACAGATTTGTTGGGACTTATACATAGTGATGTATGTGGTCCTTTCAATGTTGCTGCTAGAGGTGGTTACAGGTACTTCATTACATTTACTGATGACTTCAGTAGATATGGTTATGTGTATCTTATGACACATAAATCTGAATCCTTTGAAAATTTCAAAGAATTCAAGAATGAAGTACAAAACCAGCTTGGCAAGAGTATTAAGATACTTCGATCAGATCGAGGTGGTGAATACCTTAGCCATGAGTTTCGTGACTATCTAGCTGAGTGTGGGATTCTATCCCAACTCACTCCTCTGGAACACCACGGTGGAATGGTGTATCAGAAAGGAGGAATCGTACCCTATTGGATATGGTACGATCTATGATGAGTCACACGATCTTCCTATATCCTTTTGGGGATATGCTCTGACACATGACCTTTACCCTTAACCGTGTACCATCGAGGTTGTGGTAAAGACACCATATACGATATGGGACAGGGGGAAAAATCCCAATATGTCTTTTATGAGGATTTGGGGTTGTGAGGCTTACGTTCGACGTCAAGTCTCAGACAAACTGGGACCCAAATCCTATAGGTGATATTTTGTTGGATATCACAAGTCTACTGAAGGGATATTACTTCTACATTCCCGTCGGCTACAAAGTGTTTGTGGCAAAGACTGGGTTTTTCTAGAAAGGGATTTTGTTTCTAGAAAAACTAGTGAATACCTTCGATCTTGAAGAAATTCAAGATAAGGACCATATGCGAGGCCTTGATGGAGGTTGAGCAGGAACCACAAAGTGTTGTGGGTGATGAGGTTGTTGCCTGAAGAGTTGTGGAACAACCACATTCAAGTAGACCTACCTCTTGCGGTCGATAGTGCGTCGTCGGCTGAGAGATACTCATTTCTCTTGTCGACCATGATGACGTTATGCTCATTGAGAATGAGCCTACCTCTATCGGAAGGTGATGAGCCCAGTTCGAGAAATGGCTAGACGCCATGAGATCCGAGATGGAATCCATGTACACTAACCAAGTATGGACTTTGGTTGATCCACTGAAGAAACCCATTGGGTGTAAGTGGGTCTTTAGGAGAAAGAGGCGACATGGATGGACTTACGCATACCTATAAGGGCCGATTGGTGGCTAAAGGTTTCAAGCAAATTCATGGTATTGACTATGATGAAACCTTTTCTCCAGTGGCGATGTTTAAGTCCATTCGGATCTTGCTTGCTATTGCAGCATACCACGATTATGAGATCTGGCAGATGGATGTCAAAACCGCGTTTGAATGGAAACTTACTCGAGGATGTGTACATGACACAACGAGGGTTTTGTAGATCCACGATATCGGGAAGGTATGCAGTTGCAAAGGTCCATTTATGGGCTAAAGCAAGCTTCTCGGAGCTGGAATCTTCGATTCGATGATGCGATCAAACAGTTTGGTTTCATCAAGAATGAAGATGAACCCTGTGTCTACAAGAGGGTTAATGGGAACACATTTGTGTTCCTTGTACTGTATGTGGATGACATACTACTCATTGGGAATGACATCCCTTCGCTCTGATGCAGTGAAGACTTGGTGAGGGCGTGCTTCGCTTCTCAAACGTATGACTTGTATGTACCAGATTCTAGGCATCAAGATCTATAGAGATAGATCTAAGAGATTGCTTGGCCTAAGTCGAGTACATACATTGACACGGTATTACTGGCTTGCCATGCAATTCCAAGAAAGGACTTCGCCGATGTCACATGGTGTGAGTCTTCAAGACTCAAAGTCCTCTTCTAGAGAGGAGAGAGACCGCATGGATAAGATCCTTACGACCGCTATAGGATCTATCATGTACGCCATGTATGTGTACTGCCCGATGTCTCAGTGATGCTTGAGCATGACGAGTAGATACTCAATGATCCAGTGAGCGCCATCGATAGTACCAAGAATATTCTAAGTACTGAGAAGGACTAAAGAATATTTCTTGATATTCGAGGCGATGAGGAGCTAGTCAGAAGGGTTACAATGATGCCACTTCCAAACCGACTGTGATGATTACAGATCGCAATGTGGTTCGTGGTTTTGCTTGAATGGTGGCGCTGTGAGCCGGAAGAGTTCAAGCAGACAGGCCGATTCTACAACAGAGGTCGAGTATATCGCGATCCGAGGCAAAGAAAGGAGGCAGCTTGATCCGCAAGTTCATTATCGAGCTGGGGTGGTTCCTAGCATCGCAGATCCTATAGAGCTCTATTGTGACAACAATGGAGCGACAGTGCTAAGGAACCTCGCCACACCAAATGACCAAACACATACTACGGCGCCCATCTCATTCGAGAGATCATCGATAGAGGAGATGTGAAGATTTGCAGAGTACCCACAGAGGCTAACATCGCAGATCCTCGACCAAGGCTTCGCACGTAAAAGCATGATGGTCACACTAGGTCATTGGGCATTAGATACTACGGTGATTAGCACTAGTGCTAGTGGGAGATTGTTAGTGAAAGCCCTAGAGCCAATCATATGATGATTGTTGTATGGACTTTATTGTATCATATTCCTATTTATAAAGGCATGGTTATTATATTTACTTGTATTGGTGCCAAATAACTAAATATAATAATGTCCTTGAGTAGTAGGTTCTTATCTATATCAATCGATTGGTTGAATCGATAATGAGATGATATAGAGAACACTACTCTTAATCAGTCCTAGTCGAGTATTAACATTCAGGGACAATGTTAATGCGTAGAGACTAGCATGTAGGTCAACAAGATGACTTGATCTCACAAGTCATGGATATGAGATATCAAGTTGACACATGGGTATGCATTGGAGAATGTATACCGAATGACCCGCCATGAGAAAGTATCATGGATCGTTATATGAGTGTCATATACTTTCTCATGTGGCTATTAGTATGACTATTAGTCCTTAGACCTCAAGTCACCATGGTTCCCTTACATAAGGAGTTGCATACTTTGCTTCACAAACGTCACCCGTAAATGGGTGGACTATAAAGGCGACATCGGGTATGTAACTAATTTTGCATAGGGATATGAGTTATGTAGATGGGATCTATCCCTCCTATACGACGGGGGTGACATCGATATTCTTGATAGAGTGAGACCACGAAGTGCATGGCCATGCCCAAATGAGTCAATATGAGATATTGAGCTCATTTGATTAGAGTGAGTCTACTGAGTTCAAGATTTAGATTGTACCGAGGATGACACGGTCTATGCCTCGATTGGTCAATCTAGATGTCAAGGATAGAGGGACATTGTCACATATTGTGAGAGTCACAATTAGTAGTCACAAAGGTGATGTTGAGCTCAACATTCTTGTAACTTGGGTAGCAATGATGTGTTGCTAGATACCGCTATCGCTTATGTTCCTAAATCGGTTTAGGACATTGCCAACGCTACAAGAACCTATAGGTCACACACATAAGAGCAATTAGATGGAGATTAGGTTCATATGATGAACCATGAGGATTAGGTTCATGGATGAACCAAATCGATTAAGAGTAATCCAAATTAGACTAATCGAGTTAGACTCAAGTCGATTCAAGTGTTGAATGAGTCTAATTGAGATTTGATTCATCAAATCAATTTAAATTAATGAATAAAGATTCATTAAATTAAATTGACTTGAGTCAAGTGGTTAGATTTGATCAACCATGGAGATTAGAGGTCAAGTTTGACTGACTTGAGAGGGAAGATGAAAGGTCAAGTTTGACTCGACCAAATGCCATGTCATGGTGATGACTTGGCATGGCGGCCAATGATGATGCTCCACATCATCATTGACTTTGTCAATTGATGCCACATCATGAGGGAGATCAAGGGTCATGGGAGTTACATGCATGCATGTAACCCCCCTCCATGAAGTGGCCGGCCACTCCATTAGATGGAGTATTGATTTTTGGTGGCTAATTGACTTCATCTTCAACCTTGGAATTTTTCCTCTCAAGCTCTCCCCTCTCCTTCCTCATCTTGCCGAGACACCCTAGGAGTGCTAGCACACTCAAGTGTGTTTTTCTTCCACCTATTGCTTGTGTGGATACCATAGAGGAGTGTGCACTTGACACTCTCGAGTTCCGGCGGACTTTTGGACGAGCGGGATTTGCGAAGGGCATCGCATCGAGGGTAATGATCTTATCTCTTAGATCTAAGGTAGATCTAGGGTTTTTATACAAGCACATACATGTTTTGTTTTAATACTTCTTCGCACGGATCCGTGGCCGGGGGCTTCCGAGGTTTCCGCAACGCAAAAAGCGGTTTTTGCGGCTCGGAAAAACCCAACACATTCTTCACCATTTCATCATCTCAAGAGCCTCCAAAGTGCTTCTGAAATGCTACCACTCTCTAACACTCCTACGACGATGAAGCGCTGCCGAAACGACGACAACCCGAGCTCAAAGCATCCATCTTCAAGTTATCGGTATCATTTTGAGTTTTGTACTCTTTAATTTTGTATTTCATTCGTAATTTCTCGGAGCTTTAATCATAAAGAGGAGAGGGGGAGTGTCCCTCTACCTCAAGTTTTTATCTTCTTGTACTCGTCTACTCCTACCTCTAACGAGGAGGAGTATTTTAGTGATTTTCCCTTCATACACGGTCTAGGACTGTTAGGGTCTTGGATTAGCAGTCATAGGTTGTGAACCAAGTAAATACTCTGTCTTACTTTATTTTCCGCTACACTTTACTCTTATCGCTTATCGAATCGACGAACGAACGAAGAATTTGTTTTGCGCTATTCACCCCCCTCTAGCGCTCATATCGATCCAACAGAAGGTACTATTGATACTAGAATAGCTAAACGAGATATGTTACTTAATAAACTTTTTAATTGTAAAATGCATGAAAATGAAAGTGCTAGTCAACTTTACACTAGAATAAAAGATATATTAAATGGACTTCATCTAATAGGACATCAAATAGAAAATAGGGATGTAATTAGATATACACTTATGACATTCCCGAGGAACACCTTATGGACATCCATCGTTGATGCCTATATGGTTTCCAGGGACCTTTCCTTAATTAGATTATACAAACTATTTTGCAAATTCGAACTACACGAATAAGCTAACTCTGGTCAAACTAAGAATGATATTGCTTTAGTGGCAGGCTCGACTAAAAAGGAAAGAAAAACAAAGAGTGAATTCAAAGACGAGTCAGAGTTGTACCTAAACGAAGAGGAAGAAATCGTAAACATGGTCCAAAAAATGTTCAACCGGAGAAAAATATTTAGGAAGAAAGATGCCAAAAAGGTCGTCAACAACAAGCCAAGACTAGATCGGAAGTAACGTGTTACGAGTGCAACGGAAAAGGTCACTACAAGTCGGAGTGTGCAAATCTAAAAAAGAAAGAAAACCCTAAAAAAGAAAAGAAGAAGAAATTACTTAAGGCACCTTGGGACGAATCGTCTTTAGAAGAGTTGGACGTAGAGAGACAAAGAGAAGTTTTGTAGCATTCATGGTTGAATCAAGATCTGAAGCCGAATCAAGCTCCAAGTCTGAGTCCGAGCCCAAGTCCAAGAGAAGCCACGGATCTGCATCCGTTTTTGAAGGACTAGACGAGGTAACTTCTCCTTTAGAAGATAAAATATACAACATAATTGCATGTCTAGGTAGGAAATTAGCTAAGTCCAAAAACCGAGTAGACTCACTCCTTAAGGAAGTTCAAATACTTAAGGAGCAAGTAAACTCGAAGACTTCGACTTGCCAAGTTGAGGATAGAGACTCAACTCAAGTTACAAAGCTTGAGGAAGAGAACTCGGTCCTAAAAAGTCAAGTAGGAGATCTTATCGGAATGTTGGAAAGGTTCACCTCAGGCTCCAAGTATCTAAACATGATGTTTGGATCTCAACGAGCCGTGTACAATAAGTCTGAACTCAGACACAAAGCTAAATCCTCATATAAATCATATATGTCATTACTTAGCTGAAACGCTAAGAATCGAGTCCAAGCATGGGTTCCTAAGGCTAGCTTAGTCAACCAAGTTGGACCAAACCAATTTTGATTCCCAAGAGTCAAGTTCACTTAGTGAACAAAAGTCAACCAAGTTATCACTTAGGAGGAGCCTAAACTGAAAAATATTGAAAGTAAAGTTTGTAATGCTTGCCAACAAGGAAAACAAACCAAGTCACAATATAAATTAACTAATCAAGGTCGAACAAGCGCAATACTTGAATTAATTCACTTAGACTTGTTTGATTCACATGGGGTAAAATCACTAAATGAAAATTTATACTGTTTAGTGATAATAGACGATTACTCTAGGTTCACATGGGTGAAATTTCTAAAACAAAAAGATGAAACATTTGAAGTATTTAAAAATTTTATTAAACAAATAGAAAATGAAAAAGATCTTAAGATAAAAAGAATAAGAAGTGATAATGGAGGAGAGTTTAAAAATCAAAAATTTACAACAATGTGTCTAGAAAATGGATATCACCATGAATATTCATGTCTTAGAACACCTCAACAAAATGGAATAGTAGAAAGAA
The DNA here is from genome assembly GCA_025175895.1 of Wurfbainia villosa. NCBI lineage: Eukaryota > Viridiplantae > Streptophyta > Magnoliopsida > Zingiberales > Zingiberaceae > Wurfbainia > Wurfbainia villosa. Next base: position 122,523,866 of record CM045990.1, read on the forward strand.
AAAATAGAACTCTACAAGAAGTCTCTAGGTCAATGTTAAATGAATATAATTTACCTAGTTACTTATGGGTTGAAGTTATAAACACTGCATGTTATGTGCAAAATAGAGTAATAATTAATAAAATACATAATAAAATATCTTATGAAATCTTTAACAATAAAATATTTAAAAGTATTTGGATGTAAAGTATTCATTTTGAATACAAAAGAGTATCTTGGAAAATTTTCTTCGAAAACTGATGAAGGAATATTTCTTGAATATTTAACCACTAGTAGGGCTTATAGGATTTATAATAAGAAAACCCTAAAAATTGAAGAAACAACTAATGTAACATTTGATGAAGAAGAGATTAACAATGGTCAAACAAACATATTAAAAGATAATCAAGATTGGGTAAATGAAACCATACATGAAGAAGAAGAGAAAATCCAATGTCAAGACAACTTGAAGACACCTAAGATTAATTCGAACCATCCACTTGAACAAATATTAGGAAATCCAACACTAGGAGTTCAAACTAGATCGACTTTAAGAAACTTAAGTCAAATCGCATTAATATCAAAAATAGAACCAAAGTCAATAGATGAGAGTTTACTTGATACTGATTGGATAAAAGTCATGCAAGAAGAACTAGCCCAATTCGAAAAAAATGAAGTATCGGACTTATGGGTGTTTAGAAATAAATTAAATGATCAAGGAGAAATCATAAGGAATAAAGCTCGATTAGTAACTAAAGAGTTTAGTCAAGTAGAAGGATTAGACTATGATGAAACTTATGCCCTAGTAGTTAGGCTTGAGTCAATTAGGATGTTGCTAGCTTATGCAGCAGACAAAGGATTTAAGCTATATCAAATGGATGTTAAATCCGCTTTTTTAAATGGAATAATAAAAGAAGAGGTATACGTAAGTCAACCCCAAGGTTTTGAGAGCTTAGAATACCCTAATCATGTATACAAATTAAAAAAGGTCTTGTATGGATTAAAACAAGCTCCTAGAGCATGGTATGAGAGATTATCTTCATACTTAATCTCAAAAGGCTTAAGACAAGGTCAAATTAACTCGATCTATTTGTGAAAACTTTAAACCTAGATATTTGTATTGCTCAAATATATGTAGATGATATAGTATTTGGATCAACAAATTCAAATTTTTGGAAAGAATTCATAAACTTAATGGAACAAGAATTCGAAATAAATCTAATAGGTGAATTAAATTTCTTTTTAGGTTTACAAATAAAACAAGCAAAAATAGTAACTATATATATATCAAAACAAATATGCAAGAGAGTTGATTAAAAAATTTGGAATGGAAAATGCAAAAGAAATAAAAACACCCATGGCAACAAATGTTATATTAAATGATGAAAAAGAAGGTAAGTTTTTAGATCTAAAGTACTATAGAAGTGTCATAGGTAGTTTACTATATTTAATTGTAAGTAGACCTGACATATTATTTGTAGTGAGTATGTGTGCTAGATATCAGACTTGTGCTAAGGAATCACATTTAACACGTGTTAAAAGAATCCTAAGATACATTAAAGGAACAATTAATGTAGGAATGTGGTATCCAAGAACTAATAATTTTGAGTTAGTAGAATACTCTGACTCAGATTATACTAGTGGATGATGTCAATTCTTAGGATCATGCTTGGTAAGCTAGTTCAGTAGGAAGCAACATTGTGTTGCTCTTTCCACAACTGAAGTCGAATACATAGCATTAGGATAATGTGTGTCCCAATTATTATGGATGATGCACACACTTAAAGATTTTGAATTATAATACAAAAAAGTCAAAACATTGGTTGATAACATAAGTTCAATAAATTTAACTAAAAATCCAATCCATCACTCACGTACTAAACACATTGATGTTAAACATCACTTTGTGAGAGATCATGTGGGAAAGGATAGTATTAAACTCAATTATGTTGAGTTCAAGTCTAATCTTGTTGATATTTTTACTAAACCACTTTCATAAGCTAAGTTTAGTATACTTAGAAGACAACTTAGATTATGCTTAGCAGACTAGGATGCTTTAATGTTCATTATTTAAAATCTATTTTATTAAGTGATATTATTTTCTTAAAAGAAAAATTAAAACATTGATCTAGCCTAGGATAATTTTAGATTTCATGATCCTATAGACTTAGGTAAGCCTTCGCATCTCACAAACACTTAGGATTATCTATTTGTGTATTGAGCCACGAAGATGGACATGAGATGTTAGGACTGCACCACAGGTTCCAGATGTAGATTCAGTGCATCGACATGAATCAACACGGGGTTTAAAAAGCAAATCAATCACTTCGATGACTAACTCTAATTCAAAGTTTGATGATAATTCTATATCACTTGAGCTTCTAAAGAGTTGGAAATTTACTTTAAGGATAATTTTTAGGTGTATTTTCAATATAAAAATTATGCATAGGGATTCATGCTTGAACATTTATTATCTCATTTGTATTATCTTAACTTAATTTGAGGGTTAATTTTGAAAAAAATTTAATTGTTTTTATTGAGGGAGAGTTTTAAAATTTTATTGCTTTTATTGAAGGGGAGTTTTAAGATTTTATAGCTTTCAATGTGAGGAAGTTTTGAATATTTAAATAGTGAGAGTTTTGAAAATTTTACACTTTGATTTTTTAGTACTTTCATAAAATCTTTCGAAATTTGAAAATTTTAGAAATCTGATTTAAAAGTTAATTTAAATCTTTTGTAAAGTTTAAGTTCTTTTGAAAAACTTGATAAGAGTCATTTTGAAACCAATAGATAAAAGGGGGAGGTTGAATTTTCAAAGAAAATTTTATAACATGAATTGAGGGGAGTGTTGATAAAGAGTTTTCGAAAATTTTCGAAAATAGAGTTTTGAGAAAACATTGAATTAAGAGGAGAAAATTTTCTATAAGTTATTTTCAAAACTTTACAATTCTTCTTATACTTTACAATTTTGACACACTTATAAAAAGCAAATCTTCAAAAGCTCAAGTTAATAATCTTAGCGGATCTTGAAAAACCTAGGTGTGTTAGAAAAACTTAGTCTTTTAAAGCTTAAGTACTTTGAAATTTATAAAGCTTAGGCATTTTTGTGAAATACTTATGAAGCTTGTCAAGCAAATATATTTTGTAACTTTGATAACTTTAGTCCTTGTGTTTGAAAATCTTTAAACATATCTTTAAATTGTGACATTTGGTGGTTATTTATGTTTTTGATGTATATCAAAGGGGGAGAGAGAGAGAAGGTTTAAAGTTAGAGAAATTTAAAGAAAGAAAGCATTTTATACATATTTAGCTTGGTGCTTTGCTAATATATGTTGAACTTTAATATTGCAAATCTATTCTCCTAACTTTAACTAATGTGTTTTTATACATCAAAAAGAGGGAAATTGTTGGTACAAAGAGCATCACTCCTTAGTTTTGATGTATGAACCATAGTTAAAGTTAGGAATTACTTGTGATATGATATATGTGTTAAGTGTGCAGGCTTAACAGGAAGTCCTAGTAGGTCAGGCAGACCGGATACTAGGCAAAGAATGGAAAGTCCTAGTAGGTCGTGTTGATCGGATACTAGGCAAAGGACTTGACAGATCAGGAGGACCGGACACTAGGCAGGAAGACCATATGGGTCAGGAGACCAGACATCTAGCATGAAGACTGGTTGGGTCAGAAGATCGGACAACCGGCATGAAGTCCAGCTGGGTTAGGGAGACCGACATCTGGCAGAAGCCTTGGTGGGTCAGATCAGATGTCAAGTATGGTAAGTCCGGTAGAGCAACCGACAGGTAAGCCTCGAGTGAAGTGATGAGGCCGAGTCCTCTGTAGGGGGACAGAGTTAGGCGTCGATCCAACGAAAAGTCCGCGTGGGACTAAGAAGTCGAGATCGAGTAGTATTACTACTGCTATTGTATTTTATATTGTATGTTTTTGATAATCTTGTTTTGTAGGCAACCAGTCAACTGAAAGAATTCCAATCGACTGAATTTCAGTTGACTGAGTATGGTCCAGTCGATTGGATACCCAGTTGGCAAGATTAGCTGGTGATCGATCGAAGATCTGGCAACCAAGATGGAAAGAGTTCCAGTTGACTGGGGAGGTCCAGTCGACTGGAAAGGCAAACTGGAGTCGATTGGAAAAGGTCCAGTCGATTGGGAAGGCCAAAGTACCATATCGATGGGCTGATGTGGAGTCGACTGGAGGGCATATTTCAGTCGACTGGAGAGAGCTTATAATAGAAGCACTGAACTAGCTCTGAAAATAATAATTCTACAATGTCCAATTGTTGTTTCGAGTGTTCTTATCCACAAAGAATTCATTTCATTACAACACCACAACTCTGACACGCTGTGCCCTACTTCCAAATCTTCTAATTGTCGGTATATTTAATTGATTTTATTTTCACTTTATATACTTCAATTTAAAGAGAAGGTAGCTTGTTACCTTTCTCACAATCTTTGTAAAAAGTGAGTCCCTCCAAAGTCGAGAGTTGTCGAATCAGAGGGCTATTTAGTGCATTGCCTATGAGGTAGCTCAAGGAGAGCTACGGGCCTTAGAGTAGCAACCTGACTCAAGTAGTGAACCAAGTAAAACACTTGTCTACTTGTTTCATTTAATTTCCACTGCAATAACTCTTATTTTAAAAAAGATAAATAAAGTTTTTAAAAGAAAATTTCATATTCCAAGATTCACTCCCTTCTCTCGGATAACTTCGATCCTACAGCTAGAAGGCTTAGGTCTAGGCTATGGGTGAGTATCAAATATGAGGGGATCATTCTTGAATTAAACCTCATGGTTGAGGTTTACCAGTCTATTGATCGAGTATTTGACACTCGAAAGCCTAGTTACTCGGAGCAGTCGATTGGGGTTATGCCCAGTCGACTAGTCAGTAGTCAACTGAGGCTTGACTTCTATTGTGTGCCACTGGCAATCGACTGCCATGTATGGGCAGTCGACTGCCATGTATGGCTGTCAACTAGAATTTGTGGACACAAGAACAGAAAGGTCCATAGTCGACTGCTATGTAAGGGAAGTCGATTGACAACTATGGGAAGTCGACTGGTGTGCCCTAATATGATGTGGATTAGTCTATTGTGAGACAGGATACATAGGCAGTCGACTGCTAGGCGAAAAATCAACCCGATGGAGGACTTAAAAGGAGCTCAATGGGGAGGTTTTCCACAGTGATTTTTGGGGCGATTTTGAAGGGGAAGTGTTGTTGCATTTCAGGCCTTTAAGAGCAATCCAAAGCAAGCAATCTAAAGCACTCTTGTAAAGTTTTCTTTTAATTTCATTTGTATTCTTGTAGTTGCTCGTTGTATTACTGTTGTAATTTATTTGTAAGAGGTTTCTCCACCTCCAATGTCATACCGAGAAGGAGAAGTTTGTTAGTAGTGGTGTGCATCACTAGAGCTTGACTAGAGCTCGATCCGTGAAGTAAGAACCCTAGTTTCAAACCACGTTAAATCGCTTAGTCTTTTGTCTTGTGTTTGTTTGTCTCTATTGTGCATTTTATTTGTATATTTTGTTGTTCACTAACAATTGTAGACGAACAAGCACAATCGAACGAAGAAATCACGAAAATGTTATTCACTCCCCCCCCCCCCTCTAGCGCAGTCACCGATCCTCAACACCCTCGATCCTAAGAGTTAGGATCTCTAGAATATCCTGAATCCTTAAAATCCCCCGGAGCATCCAGAATGCCTTTCTCCTTGACCCTGGGGTCTTTTATAGCTTTTTATGGCTGAGAAATTTGAGGAAGTTCATTACCATGGCACGGTCATACCATTCGGCTCGGTCAAGGCATGCAAAGGGCTAGAATGACCCGGCACACCCCAAACTAGAGCATGGGTGTAAAATATCGGGAAAAAATAAATAAAATAAAATATCCCTTGCTAATTAAGAAATTATCTTGTAGAATTTTTTAGGAATTCACATAAGTCTTTATGGATTCAAAAGGAGTTCATATGACCATTTGGGAGAAAGATTAAAGCCTGAATAGGTGATTGGGTTAACCTAGGTTAGATTTAGCCTAAACTCGGGCTAGCTCAACCAGATCGGTCGGCCCCTTAAGTACCAATTTCTTGTTCCTTTCTCATCGTGATTTCGACATTTCCTTCTCTCCCGATCGCTCCCAATTCCTCTTCTCTTCTCCCTATCAATTTCTCGCCACTGCCGCTCCTTAATCACTCGATCCCTCTTCTCCTTCATCCTCCATAGCTTCGTCTTCTCCAAACCAAGACAGCGACACAACGTCGTTGGTATCTCTGGCCGCGAGCGACTCCATCACCGCTCACTTTGATGTCAACCTGCGATCCCGTGTTGAGCCACCATCCGTCGGCCACCGCTTGGATCAATCATCGCTAAGGATAAGGAGGAGCCAATCCTTGCTATGAGTGGCAAATCCACTGTGGTGTACCGCCGTCGACTACCACCATTCACCGTCGGCCACTGCTTGATCTATTGACATGATCTCGCCGTCCTTTTCTTCTCACCACGAGTATGGTCCAGTCGCCACTCGAACCAGGTTGTTGTTGCCCTTTTCTATAGCTTCATCGTTGGAGATCACCAACTGAACAGTCGCATAGTCATCGCCTGTCTCACCGTTCAATCACCTTCAGTTAGTTTGCACGATCGCCTCTATTACCTTTCAGCAGTGGACGATTTTGAGACCACCTTCACTTAGTTTGTAAGCATGACCATCTTATCAACCCTCCTTGGTTAGGTGATGAGGATTCTTGAAGAATTGGGCAGCGTTATCATCGCTACTTGGAAGGAGACCTCAGTGCAACCTTATGGTTTGGGGACTGAGGTCTGAGATCTGTGTATCGGCCATACATCCAATTTTGGGGTAAATTATGATATCATCCTGTTATTTGATTAAGGGTTTTAGGAATTGATTGGAAAGGAAGTTATTTCTGTGATTACAGTGTATATCTACATGATAGTGAGCGGAGCAGGGATTGTTCCTATTCAACTAAACACTTGGTTCCAGATCTGCTAGGGACTATGTTGGGTAAGCTGGGTAAGTTGAGATTTCAAAACTTTATCGACATATATATGTTTCAACAGCTTGGTTCTGTGTTATGGTTGTGATGATAGATGGCAGCTACAGGTGAATTCATCTTGTTGGTATAAGTTGCTACTTCAACAGTAAATCAAGAAGTACTTGAGATATAACCAGGTGTGTTTGGATCTGAATGGTTATGAATATATATTGCTGTGATAGAAGTTATTTTTGATTTGAGGTGAATGTGTGATAACTTTGCAATAGGATATTAAAGCAGAGTTATTTGTGAAGTATATTGTAGGTGAAATCTGATTAGGGGATTATTGAGATTAATCGAGTAGGTATTGACTTTATTACTAAGTGTATGTTAAACTTGGTTATATGTTGTACTTTTGGTTACAGGTATTTGATTCGAGGTAGATTCATGGATGTGAAGACACTAAGTACAATCTATATATCAGGTGGATAATTTCCTACCCTAGTCAGGTAGTTGTAAAACTTGATGCATGAGGATTTAAATTTATGATCATATTACCTTGACTCCACTCCTGTTATGTTATTGCTTAATACTTAGTTTTTGTCATTTAAATACTCTATTGTTGTTATCACATTTTCCTTCATCATGATTAGGAGTAACAGATGTGATGTATGTAAGCCTATAGTTGTTTAGTTATGTGTACATAGTGGAGTACTAGAGTACGGATGAAGACTTGATTTGTAAATTGGATAAAAGGTCATCCGGAGATGGATAATATCTTGAACGTAGAATTGATTTTTATGTCATATCCTCATGTTGCATATCTATTACAGATCATGTGTTTATGTATGGTCATGTGGATTGTGGATAGTGTCGCTATGGACTAGTGGTCCTAGCTTGGTTATAATCAATTGAGTACGACTCTCTATAGGATAGAGAGTGTGTTGATCAGTTGAGTATGACTCTCTATAAGATAGAGAGTGTGTTGATCAATTGAGTATGACTCTCTGTAGGATAGAGAATGTGTTGATTAGTTGAGTATGACTCTCTGTATGATATAGAGTATGTGATGGATGTATGTATGTGTGATTGTGCATTCATGTCATTTACATGTAGGTTGGCGACTTGGACTCCCTTGTGGTTGAGAGGGTTGTCAGTCATCCTGCCTCCATGGTTACTCGTGGTAATAGTAGCTGGTGTGAGAGTAGAGCATTTGTTATGTCGCACTCAACCACTATAGATGGTAGTAGTTGGAGTTGCATGCAGTTATCCTGCGTGTGTGACACTCGACCACTCATGGGTAGTGACTATCAGAGTGGCCAACAGCAGGGACCCCCATTGTGTAGCTAGCTCTTTACACTTATATGCTACTTGTTCATACTGCCCACTCGGCCACTCGAGAGTAATAGTTGGTGTTGAGTTGGGACATCTGTCATGTCGAGCCACTTATGCCACACTAGGATCGTGGTAGCGGTTAGGGTGAGCAGGTATGACCATGCATTCTGCATTGTCGTGTTGTTATGGCATTTTACATATTGACAACCATCCATATATATATATGGATGGTTGTGATTAGTATATCTATTGATGCAGTCTATATATATGCTTGGTGTGATATTGTATTTATTTGTATTATGCTTGCTGCATTTGTTTGTACATCATCATACATGCTACTTGAATTTTCTATATGGTTGTGTGTGGGATACCTGTGTATGAGTTGGTCGGACTATTGGATACCTTTGATCAGTATCATGATGTAGCATGAGTTAGATCAGATTTATGGTTTGTATTTGTTATAGAATGTTAGTAAGACAATTGTTGATTACAGAGTTAGTATTACTCTTCATGTTGTATATTGTGAATATATGCTCAGGTTGGATGAGTGTAGCATAGCAGACTTTTAGGTATATCTGTACCTTACATTGTTCAGTTGTTTAAATGGTATATACATGTATAAATATATTATACTGGTGTATACCTGTTGTATTTTTAGATGATATATTGTTGAATCTCATGAGATTTATGCAATATATGCATTATCTTTCATATTACCAGTAAGTTTTGTACTCACCACCACAGACCCTAGGTTTTCTTATCGCTCAGGTAACAGGTAGAAGACTTGGTGACGACTTGAAGAATCGCTAGCTGATCCATCTCATCTCACTTCTAAGACTCTTGGGGTTATTTGGATTTTCAGTATGCTTTAGTATGTATTTGGAGTTTATGTGGTGTTATGTGTTGTTGGACTTGCACTTGTTGGTGTACACAAGTGTTGTTTCGGATTTTATATCGGTATTTTATTATTTCGTGGTTAGTCATACCGGTATGCATTGTTGTGAAATTTGTTATTTCGTTGTGATGATTTCCACTGTGAGTTTGATATTATATGTATATTTGTTGTTGTGGTTGTGACCGAAAGGCTTTGTATGAATAGGATATTATGAAAAATGGACAGCATCTCCTCTGTACGTGACACAATATCCTGTTCATACAAAGCCTTTCGGCCACATCCACACAACATATAAATATGTATCTATATCAGAACACAGCGAAAACCATCACATACAAAATAACAAACTTCACACCAACGCATACCGATATAAAAATCCGAAACAACACATGTTTACTCCAACAGAACAAGTTCACAACACAAAACATCACATAAACTCCAAATACATACTAAAGCATAAGGAAAAAAAATCCAAATGACCATAGGAGCCTTGGAAGTGAGATGAGATGGATCAGCTAGCGATGCTCCAAGTTGGCACAAAGTTTTCTACCTGTTATCTAGGCGACAAGAAAATCCAAGGTCTGTGGTGGTGAGTATAAAACTCAGCAGTAATATGAAAGAACATGTATATATCAAATATCACATGTAAGTCAACAATATAACCTAAAGGTTTATCAGGTATATGCCAGTATAATATATATAGACATGCATATACCCACTAAAAAAATGAACAACGTAAGGTGCTGACATACCTAAAAGTCTGCTACGCTACACTCATCCAACCTGAGCATATATTCACAATATACAACATGAAGAGTAATACTAACTCTGTAATCAACAATTGTCTTACTAACATTTTATAATGAATACAAACAATAAATCTGGTCTAACTCATACTACATCATGATACTGGTCAAATGTATCCAATAGTCTAACCAACTCATACACAGGTATCCTAGACACAACCAAATAGGAAATGCAAGTAGCATGTATGATGATGTACAAACAAATACAGCAAGCATAATACAAACAAATTCAACATCACACAAAGTATATATATAGACAACATCTATAGATATACTAATCACAACCATCCACATATATATATATATATATATATATATATATATATATATATATATATATATATATATATATATATGTGGTCATGCCTGCTCACCCCAACCACTACTACGATCTGTAGAAGATTTGACGCTGCTAGAGGGGGGGTGAATAGCGCGAGAGTCGTACGAAGATGGAATTCGTTCGCGTGCTTGTCTACAATTCGTGTTAGCGCAGTGGAATAATAATAATAAAAGCAATACACGAAATACAATCACACAAACGCAAGGATATAACGTGGTTCGGAACCGTAACGGTTCCTACTCCACGGATCGGGCTCAAACGAGCCCTAGCGATGCCAAACACACACCACTATCAAATAACTCCTTCTCGACACAAGTCGGAGGTGGAGAAACCTCTTACAATAATATTACAACAATAATCTAAATACAACAAGCAAATATAATAGGAAATACAACAAGAGAAGTAAAGAACACTTTACAAAAACTCTTTAGATCGCTTGCTTGTTGATCGCGAATCGTGGAAATCGCCTCAAAACGCCCAAGAAATCGCTGCAAAACCCTCCTTCCGAGCCGCCTTTATAACCTCGCCGGGTGGATTTCCGCTGTCGATCATTGCCATAAGTCCCGATCGTGATGCCCTGTTGTCGTGAGACAACGGATCGATCCACGCTAGAAAAACTCCAACGGATCTCTTAGCGATCGCCCGCCAACATTGTGACGATCGCTAACGCGCCGTAATCGATTGCCCGGTCGGCTCACGGAGCGCTGTGCTCGACACTCGGCCGGCGATCATTGCCATCCTTAGCGCATCGCCGTGAGCATTTTCACCTGGTGGCGGTCGAACTCAAGTCGACTCACGGCAGTCGAACCGGCCATAATGCCAGTCGACTGCCAACCTCAAGAATGAGGTTTTAACCCAAGTATGGTGCCCCCATACTTGCTAAACCACCCTTAGCCTAGATCTAAGCCTTCTAGCCACCTCCATCAGCCTCACGCCTCTCGGATCCCTCCAAGTCATCCATGACTTGTTCATCCATCGTGCTAGCCTTCAGGTGCTTCCATCGGCTATGTCATGCTAACGATGTCTACACCGCCAAGGCACGTTGGACTTACGCCGCCAAGACTCCGCTTGGACTTTACGCCGCCAACCATTGGACTTATGCTGCCAAGACTCCCGCTTGGACTTTACGCTGCCAATATCAATCCCCTTGGACTTCCCAAATGCCAAGACTCAAGCTTGGACTTTCCCTTGCCAACCCATGTTGGACTTTCCATGTCAAGACCATGCTTGGACTTTCCTTTGCCAAGACCCATGCTTGGACTTCTCATTGCCAAGACTCGCTTGGACTTCCCATGCCAAGTACTCAAGACTTGGACTTTCCCAAATGCCAAGTGTCCCACTTGGACTTTCCATGCCAAGTACCCATGACTTGGACTTTCCATAAAACATGGTCGAACCCTAGTCAACCATCAAAGTCTCCTCGAGTCAAACTCAGTGCAATTGATATAACTGGTCGATTGTATAAACAATCTCTCGAAAACATATTAACCGACATGAATGTCAACACTTTGTCAGCTACTTTGTAAACATCAAAACATCACTCGAGTCAAACTCGAGTCCCGGTCAATCATGACTGGACCGATCCAACAATCTCCCTTTGATGTTTGACAAAAACTATCAAATCATGAGTTAGAACACTAACTTTCAAATCTCTTACCAATTATCCCAAATTGGTAAACACTCACCAAATGTTCTTCCCAAACATTCAAGTGAAAAAGTAAACCAAATGTTCTCCCAAACATTCTCCCCTTTTTGACTAACATCAAAGGTTATCTCTCCAAGGAGGTCGATGTCTCATGTCCGATGAGATCTTACAATCTCCCTTGATTCAAAATACCTAGGATGCCTACCATCTTCCTAGTGATAATTCACATATCACTCAAGAGAGACGATCCTATACTCTCTCCCAATTTCCAAATTGGGTATAAAAACCCCTCAATTTTCCCAATTGATGATACTCTCCCAATAACTTCTCCTTTTCAAGGAGAAAAACACATCCATCATCCCAAGATGGATACCTCCCCCTAAAGGCTTGCTCCTCCTTGACCATTGCACCAACAATGTCCTTGGGAAGTCCCTAAGCCAATAGGAACTCTAAACCATCAAAATTAAGGTTGGAAATTCAACATTGAACTTTCCACCACCTCAAATTGATACTTTGACCTAACACCTCTCTAAATTCATATCCAATGAATTTTCACCCTTCATAATGCTTCCCAAAGCATATCCTAGGGTTAGGAGTTGTTAGGGACCTTTACCATGGCTGAACACGGGCTAAACAAACTTGTTAATCCGAATCGAGACTGCGATCGACTCGAGAATCGATCGATTGCCACATACATCAGATCGACACCAAGTGGCGGATCGGTAGTAAACTAATTCGAATTTCAATTTATCGGATCAATTTCGAAATTCATAAATAATTATACGTATATCGAAAAATCATGAAAAATCATACGTATAATACTTATGACCAAAACAATGGGTGAAAAATGTTTGAAAAATATTTTACCCATAAAAATAGTGAAATTGATACAAAATCCAAAAGTGACTAAAAACTTTAAAGTTTAAGCTCACTTTGTATCAATCTCATCAATGGTGATTGCTATCAAAAGATAGACTTCACCAAGGTTTTAAAATGATTTTAAAATGTTTTCAAAACCTTATTTTGGATCATATTCCTTGGGCTCTATGTACATGACTTGTACACAAGCTTTCCTAATGATCCACAAATAGAATTAGATGAGTTTTAGTTCATCTAGATGCAAAAACTATGCACCTTGAACTCAACTCATATCCTAGCATCTCACATGTATCTAGGGTGTATAAATACACATACATGTCAATTGGATGTGAGATGTGAGTTTTGTTCTCCCTAAACTAGGGTTTCATGCATTTTTCTAAGGCAACCCTACTTGATTCCCTTATAAATGGGACTCCAAGTCATGCCATTGTCCTTAAATCAATTTCAATCAAATTATCTTAAATGCATGAGTGATTATGGCATTAGAGATGATATAGATAAACACATGCTCATAATCATGATGTCATGGCATAAGATGAAATCTAAAAACACATGACATTAACCTAAACTCTAAACATGATCATGACATTTTTATGATTAAAACTAAGCATGATGTCATGGCATGTTATATGGCAAACAAAGCATGGCATATAAAATATATAGGTATAGTAATACCTAAATTTTAATATTAATTGCCATTTCATATAATTATTTGCATTTTGCCACATTTTTATTTTTCTCCCAAGTGTGCCAAAAACCCAAAATGGCACACTAATCTCTAAACCTAAATTGTGTCAATTTTGATCATTTTATCAAACTTCATAATTAATATTGGCACATCCTAAAATCTTTTAGGATATTAATTCAAATCTATTTCCAAGGTAACCATAACCTTGAAAATATCCTAAAGTGCCATTTTTACCATGGTTGAGTTAACTACTCATCCAATCAAGGTTGACACACCCTAAACCCATCTAGCGTGAATCAATCACGCTCTTAGGAACCCAAAACCTATTTGAGCTCCTAGGGTTAATTAGATATTCCTTAGGGATATCCTCCCTAGATACCTTTCTAATGACCTTCCTAGGCTTGTTAGCCTGGGTCATTTGGGTCTTACCTAAGTTGACTCTAGGGGTAACTCCCCTTGCAACCTTCTTAGTGGCCACCCTAGGTTTCCTAGAAACCTTAGCCACTAGGCACACCCTTTGGTCAACTCTAGGGATGACTTCCCTATTGACCTTGGTCTTCCTAGACCTAATTTGGGTTCCATAATCAAATGGAACACTATGATAAGCCACCTTAGGCTTAGGTTTGTGACCCAAACCTTGCTTGCCCTTGGTTGACTTTTGACTCTTAGGTCCTTGGTGTTGACTTTGAGATTTGGACCTAGACTTTTGATCATTTGACCCTTTAAATTGATTTTGTATAATTTTAAGGGTCTTCTCAAGTTTTTCAAGCCTTGACCTCAAGACTTGATTCTCTAATTCCAATTGCCCAATTGATTTTTGATTAAATTCTTGAGCATGGGACTTTCTAGGCATATGCCTAGTCCATTTAGGATTAACATCTAAGTGCTCTTGCACCTTTCTAATGGTCTCCCTAGGTAAAATTTTCTTAGAGTTATTTGACCTAGGTTTGTCCTTAGATAAATTGTTTTTAGGGACATTAGTCCCAAATTTCTCCTTACTTTTGAAGTTAACGCTTTTAGCTCCTAAACAAATATATTTATCTCTAGCATGCTTTTCATGGTGAATTGCAAGAGAATTAAAATCCCTAGCATGCTTTTGCTCATAAATTGAAGAAAGAGCAAAATTAGAAGTTACCCTAGGGTTTGCCTTAGCTCCCTACATATGATGCTCCATTTGAGTCTTCTTGCTCCCCCTAGGACATTGATTCCTATAATGTCCTTTTGAATTGCACTTGAAGCATATGATGTGCTCCTTGCCTTTAGGTGTTGGGGAATCGGCATCCTTGACCTTTGGAACCGGTTGAGCCTTCTTGACCCTTTTTGGACACTTACTCTTGTAGTGTCCGGATTCCCTACACTCAAAACAAATGATATGAATTTTATTTGAACCTTGAGTGTTTGAGTTACCTAGGGTAATGGAGACCGGAATTGGACTTTGGGCTTCTTCATTTTTGGGATGGTTTCTTCTTGATGTTCGGTGTGAAGAGTTATCTCCTCCCCTCGATCCTTGAGGTGGATGCTTCTTCCACTTCCTCCACCAACCCGGAAATTGACTCCCTATCAACTTCCGATTCTACTTCCTCTTCCTCTTTGGATGTTGATGATCTCTCAACCTCCAAGTCCTCACTTCCTTGTGAGGATGATGCATTAGCCTCTTCGGTCTCTTCCTCTTGGACCATTGATAGGCTTTCATGGAGCTTTGCCAAATCGCTCCATAGCTCCTTAGCATCCATGCATTCACCTAGGCTACACAAGAATTCATTTGGAATTAAATCAAAAATGAATTTGATTACCTTCTTGTTTTTCTCGAATTTTCGGAGTTGCTCCTTACTCCATTTCTTCTTCTTGAGAAACCCTCCCTTTGGTCCCTTAGGATATTCAAATCCTTCCATCAAGGCGGACCATTCCTCAAGGTCTCTCATCATCAAAAAATCTTCAATTCTCGCCTTCCAAGAATTGAAACCTTCTCGTCCATAGAGTGAATAAGGGACCGGTGTGTTGATGTCCCATCCTAATTGATCTTGGACTTCCATCCTTTACCCTCTAGCGTCTTACTCCCAGTTGTTAATCCGTTGAAGAGCCACCAGGCTCTGATACCAATTGTAGAAGATTTGACGCTGCTAGAGGGGGGGTGAATAGCGATGAGTCGAGAAGATGGAATTAGCGTGCTTGTCTACAATCGTGTTAGCGCGTAGGAATAATAATAATAAAAGCAATACACACGAAATACAATCACACAAACGCAAGGATATAACGTGGTTGAAATAGCGGTTCCTACTCCACGGATCGGGCTCAAACGAGCCCTAGCGATGCCAAACACACACCACTATCAAATAACTCCTTCTCGACACAAGTCGGAGGTGAAGAAACCTCTTACAATAATATTACAACAATAATCTAAATACAACAAGCAAATATAATAGGAAATACAATAAGAGAAGTAAAGAACACTTTACAAAAACTCTTTAGATAAACGCTTGTTGATCGCTTGAATCGTGGTTGAAGAAATCGCCAAAAACGCCCAAGAAATCGATTGCGAAAAACCCTCCTTCCGAGCCGCCTTTATAACCTACGTCGGGCCGGATTTGCCATCACACGCCATAAGTCCCTCGATCGATGCCCTTTGTTGTCGTGAGACAACGGATCGATCCACTTTGGAAAAACTCAGCGGATCTCTTGGCGATCATCCAACGCCCGTAGTCGATTGCCCAGTCGGCTACGGAGCGCTTTCGTGCTCGACACTTGGCCGGGCAACATCGCCATCCCTTGCGCGAGCATTTTCACCTTTCGGCGGTCGAACTTAAGTCGACTCACGGCAGTCGAACCGGTCATAATGTCAGTCGACTGCCAACCTCAAGAATGAGGTTTTAACCCAAGTATGGTGCCCCCATACTTGCTAAACCACCCTTAGCCTAGACCTAAGCCTTCTAGCCACCTCCATCAGCCTCACGCCTCTCGGATCCCTCCAAGTCATCCATGACTTGTTCATCCATCGCGTTAGCCTCCAGGTGCTTCCCTCGGCTATGTCATGCTAACGGTGTCTACACCGCCAAGGCACATTGGACTTACGCCGCCAAGACTCCGCTTGGACTTTACGCCGCCAACCATTGGACTTATGCTGCCAAGACTCCCGCTTGGACTTTACGCTGCCAATATCAATCCCCTTGGACTTCCCAAATGCCAAGACTCAAGCTTGGACTTTCCCTTGCCAACCCATGTTGGACTTTCCATGCCAAGACCATGCTTGGACTTTCCATTTGCCAAGACCCATGCTTGGACTTCTCATTTGCCAAGACTCCCGATTGGACTTCCCATGCCAAGTACTCAAGACTTGGACTTTCCCAAATGCCAAGTGTCCCACTTGGACTTTCCATGCCAAGTACCCATGACTTGGACTTTCCCATAAACACATGATCAACCCTAGTCAACCATCAAAGTCTCCCTCGAGTCAAACTCGAGTCTGGTCAATTATAACCTGGGTCGATTGTATAAACAATCTCTCCAAAACATATTAACCGACATCAATGTCAACACTTTGTCAAGCTACTTTGTCAAACATCAAAACATCACTCGAGTCAAACTCGAGTCCTGGTCAATCATGACCTGGACCGATTGCACCAACAATCTCCCCCTTTTTGATGTTTGACAAAAACCAATTAAATCATGAGTTAGAACACTAACTCAAATCCCTTACCAATTATCCCAAATTGGTAAACACTCACCAAATGTTCTTCCCCAAACATTCAAGTGAAAAAGTAAACCAAATGTTCTCCCCCAAACATTCTCCCCCTTTTTGACTAACATCAAAAGGTTATCTCTCCAAGGAGGTCAATGTCTCATGTCCCAATGAGATCTTACAATCTCCCCCTTGATTCAAAAATACCTAGGATGTCTACCATCTTCCTAGTGATAAGTCACATATCACTCAAGAGAGGCAATCCTATACTCTCTCCCAATTTCCAAATTGGGTATAAAAACCCCTCAATTTTCCCAATTGATCATACTCTCCCAATAACTTCTCCTTTTCAAGGAGAAAAACACATCCATCATCCCTGAACAGAGCATAAACAATTATGCACTGAGGGAAATAGGGATCTAATCGAACCCTGAACGAGCACACACAACTCACCTACATGATTTCTGCCAATCTAAATCCAGGCTCAACACATTACAACCAAACCCTCACAGCCAAGCAACATCCCCAATACCAGCCCATACATAGAACACACACAACACCCTTGCTCACCATTGCATGGCCACCCATCCGGTAGGCACCATCGACAGAAATCCACACCATAGATCAAAACCCATCCGAAGACAACAAGGATTAACAATAGCAAAGAAAAAAAAAGGTGACAGATCAAGATTACCAGCGGTTGGCACCTCCCCTCGGCAATTCTCCTCCCCAATTGATCAGTTTGTCAGAAAACCCCCTGCTGCCTTTCACCACAAAACCATCATCTACGACCCCGAGATCAAAATCAAACACTCTCCCACAGCTGGATCTAATGAAGAAAAACTCACACTCAAAACCCGGAAAGATTTGTGTCAACTACTTCCTGCCACGGCGACAACACCACTGATCTGATCGCGCAAAGGGATCAATGAAATCCCAAAAGAAGGAAATCAACTAACCTCCAGCCAGAGCAACCATTCATAGCGACGACGTCGTCGTGCTGCTCGCGTAAGGAGGCCGAGGAGTTGGGGTGGAAGAGATCGACGGGATCTGGGCGATGAAACAGAGAGGTCGCGCATGAGAAAAGAGGAGAGGTCGTGCATGAGAAAGGAATTGGGCGAAAGGGCAAAGAGAAAAACCGAAGAAGAATGCTCGGGACATAAAAAAAACGACGGAGAGAAATGCTTGTTGGTGGAGTAACGATTGATGGGGAGGAATGGCCTCGCGGTGGGGAAGAGAAATCGCGTGTGAGGAATCGCGATTGGTTTTCAACGGTTGTGATAGGTGGTTGAGCTATCCTAGATCAAATCTGTGTTAACCCAACTTGACCCTAACATCTAATTAAACCCCCAAACAGCTAATTAACTAATTAATCTGAATTTTTTTTCCTTCGTATCTTACATTCTCCCCCACCTAATAAAATTTGGTCCCCAAATTCGTACTTAAATGGGAAAATTAATTCAAGCAAATTTCTTAAATGACCACATACCTAAAGTGAACAGATGAGGGTATCAAGCTCGAATAGTATCTTTCAGCTCCCACGTAGCCTCCTCATCGGTATAATGTTGTCATCCAACCTTTACAAATCGGATGGTTTTGTTCCATAACTAATGCTCCTTGCGACCAAGAATTCACACTGGAATCTCCTCATTAGTCGCATTAGGCTGAAGTGGAATCGGTACCTCCGTCAGAACATGATTAGCTCATGGTGTTGGGGATCGAAACGGCCGGCTAGAGGGGGGTGAATAGCCCTCTTACAATTAGATTAGCGCAAACAGAAACAACAATACAAGTAAATTAAACAAATAAATACAAAGAAAAGGAAAAAGACAATGCTAACACAATGTCGTAACGTGGTTCACGGCTACGCCGCTAATCCACGATCCCGATTCGTCCGAGGTAAATCACTCCTCCAAAGTCATTCACTATTGGTCTCTCCTTTGCACCAAGCTAGGTGGAGGTAACCTTTACAATCAAGATCACTCTTCTTACAATAAGAATGGAGTAAAAGCAAGTAAGAAGAGTTTAAAGCTTGTGGGGAACTTGGAAGATCACTTAGAGCATAAGCATTGGCCCCCCAAAGCTCCACACCCTCTCTTTTTATAGAGAGGAGGCTTTTCTTCCGTTGGCGCCACGATCGGCTGCGCCCTTAGCGATCATTGCTGCCACTACAATCTGCGGTCTCGAACACGTCGGATCCGGCCGTTGTAGTCAACGAGAATACTTAGCGGTCGGTGATGGACCTCGTCGATCATCGCTCCGTAATCAACTACCCGATTGGCTACTGGCGGTTAATGGCGAAACCCTTTCGACCCGATCATTCGCTTGCCGATCGATGTCTTGTGATCGGGCCCACATATGGCGCTGATCATTGGCCTCAAACACTCGATCGAATACCGGTCGAACCACGTTCGACTCGGAAGCGATCATTGTCATTCCATGGATCGTGGCCGGTGTCGAAATCTCATCCGACACTTAGCCAAATGGCCAAGTTTCACCTAAAAGCTACCCCTTCCCGGGTTACATTCGCTCACTCTCATCTCTCGGAGTCCCTCGCCTTCGAAGTTCTCTTTGTTCGCGGCCACGTCCCTTGGCAGCATCAGGCGCACGGCTCTGCAATGCTCCTTCGCGTATCTTGCCTCGAAGTCTACTTCCTCCGGCTTCACTCCAAGCTCCTCATCCGGCGGTCCCTCGGATGCTCCAAGCGCACGGCTTCCGCAAAGCTATCCTTCACCGACTCAAGGACCGAGTCATGAGTTGTGAAACTCGTCACGGCTCCATGTGCAAATTACTAAGTCCTGCACGACTTCAACGCACATATCAAATCAACATAACAAACTAACTTAAACCCTTTGCCACACACATCAAAACCTAATCATGGCAAGAGATTGCCCTAACAATCTCCCCTTTTTTATGTGTGGCAATCCGTTTAAGTTAGGTAAAAACATTTGATAAAAATTTCTAAGGTAAGAAAGCATATAAACATAAACATGATATAGCAACATGCAACTCCCCCTTAATCCATGAAACTCTCCATACATATTTCTCCCCCTATCATAATTTACTTAAACACAATTATTTCTCCCCCTTTGACACCATCAAAAAGATTAATACTAAGTTATAAACCCATAGCATCAAGTCTAATAGAAGGAAAATACCAAAAACATGTTTAAAATCTAAAATCAGAAAATATTGGACTGTTTTTCAGGTGATCAGTCGACTGCTATCAGTATGGCAGTCGACTGGCACAATGGTTTCTGAAATTCTGATTTTCTGGGCAAATTTTAGAAATGCATTAAAAATTCTATAAAATTCAAAAAATAGTGAAATTTGGGGAACACATTTCTTGTAAGGTTCTTTATCAGTGAAAAATAATTTTTCATGAAAGATCATTATATTTTCACGTATTTGCCAAAAATCCAAAAGTTTTAAAAACCACTAGGTTTTTGACCATTCTAGTATCAAGTTTAACACCTAATTTTGCATCCAATTGTTTCAAAACATGAATACATAGATTTTAAAGTAAGAAATTGTTTTGAAAACATATGAAATATCCAACCATGATCTTTGGGCAATATGTCTATGAATTAAACATAAGTCTTCCCCATGATTGGTCTATTATTGCTATTTTGATACTTTAAATGACCATCTAAATGTCATAGGCATTAGTGGACATTTGTATCATCCTAACATCTCACTCATGCTAAGTTTTCAATCATGGTAGCCTATAGTGAGTGTGAGATGTATCCTAGAGGTATTTGTATATACTTAATCATTATATTCATGCAATTCTATCAAGGTTAAGTATCACCCTAACAATCCACATGATCATAATGACATATATGAATGAATTACACATTATGATCATGAAACACATGTATTCATTGAATTATTATCATGCATTAGGTATTATATCATGATAATAAGCAAAGTATCATCTAAAGTATGATTTAACCATATTTCTCATGATTATGTGCCAAATATCAAAATCATAAATCATGATTGTGCATATACATAGCAATTACATTGATTATCATGATTTAAACATTATTAACTATTTTTAGGCACGTTATCATCACCTAACACTATTTCAAAATGTTGTCCCGTCATCCTAAGTCAACCAAAATATGATATAGGTCAATTGCATATGGTTGACTACCTTAGGGTTTTCCTAACCCTTAAGAATGGATTTTGGAACCCAAAATAAGTTCTTGCCTATGGGTTTCACTAGATACTCCTTAGGAATCCATTTCCTAGCTATTACTTTCTTCTTATCTTGTCCCTTAGCAATTAGGCATTTATAGGCCTTTTCATTTTTCTTTTCTTTGTATCCTAGACCTTTCTTATTGAAGCTAGCTCTTTGGCTCCCTATAATCATGTTCAAGGTGTTTGAGCCAATTGTAAATATGAAATAGCTCATGGTACGTATTTCCTCAACATAGAAATATGAAATACGTTATGAACTCCCACAAGTGTCGGAGGTAAAGCCAACCAGTAAGCTACACCCCCAATCTGCTCCAATATCTCAAATGGACCAATGTAGCGTGACTCTAATTTTCCTTTTAACCCAAATCTTTTGACTCCTTTGGTGGATGAAACTCGTAGGAATACATGATCCTCTACTGAGAATTCCAAAGGCCTTCGCCTCCGATCCGCGTAACTCTTCTGTTAATCCTGTGTCATTGATAACCTCCGTCTGATGTCGCGCACCAACTCTGTATCATGTTGAATACTCTGTGGCCCCAGCAACTGTCGCTCCCCAACCTCCTCCCACAATACGAGAGATCTACAAGGTCTATCATATAAGGCCTCGAAAGGAGCCATCTGAATAGAAGAGTGATAACTATTGTTATAGGCAAATTCCACTAAGTGGACATGATCTTCCCA
The DNA here is from genome assembly GCA_025175895.1 of Wurfbainia villosa. Lineage (NCBI taxonomy): Eukaryota > Viridiplantae > Streptophyta > Magnoliopsida > Zingiberales > Zingiberaceae > Wurfbainia > Wurfbainia villosa. The sequence goes on from CM045990.1 coordinate 122,545,993, forward strand.
ACTGCCTCTGAAATCCATGACACAGGATCTCAATAGGTTCTCGAATATCTGAATGGTATGCTCAGACTGTCCATTAGTCTACGGATGAAATGTTGTATTGAGCCGAAGCTCTGTGCCCATGGCCTGCTGAAGACTTTGCCAAATTTGCGAGGTAAATCGCGGATCTCTATCAGATATAATACTCAAAGGCACCCCATGCAGCCTAATAATCTCTCGACAGTATAACTTTGCTAGACAATCCAATGAGTTTGTCACATGAATCGGAAGAAAATGAGCAGATTTGGTTAACCAATCCACAATCACCCAAATTGCATCATGTCCTTTACGGGTTCTAGGCAATCCCGTAACGAAATCCATAGTGATATGCTCCCACTTTCATTTCGGAATCAAAATTTTCTGAAACAACCCAGCTAGTTTCTGATGTTCAGCCTTCACCTGCTGGCATACTAAACATCGAGCAACAAAGTCTGTAATATCTCTCTTTATATCATTCCACCAGTATAAATGTTTCAAATCTCGGTACATCTGAGTACCACTATGATGTATAGCAAATTTTGAATGATGTGCTTCCTGTAACAACTCTTCCTTAACTGGATGCATGTTCGGAACACATAATCATTCATGAAAATGAAGTGATCCATTCTCATCACTCGAGAAATCTGTCTGTCGTCCTGTGTTTATTGTGTTTCTCAAGAACTGCAAATGTTGGTCACTAATTTGTGTGTCTTTGATCTTCTCAGCAATAGTGGACTGGGCAACCATAGAAACTAATACTCCCCGGGAGGTTTGACCTTGTTCAGACAATCTCAACTCTGAGACCTGTCGAACTAGATTGGTAACTACTGTCAAATGACTGGTCAGAACCCCACGAGACTTCTTACTCAATGCATCTGCTACCACATTAGCTTTTCCTGGATGATAATGAATGGTGCAATCATAATCCTTCAGATATTTTATCCACCGCCTCTATCTCAGATTCAGTTCCTTCTGTGTGAACAAATATTTTAAACTTTTTGAATCATAGACAACGATTTTTCACTGTTGTCTTTCAAATAAAATTACAATGGATTATAATCGTTATCTTTGAGCATCATATTTTTTTTAACGCATGGATTTATTATAATTTTTCGAGTCATGGCAATGGTTATTAACCATTTTCATTTCTCAACGGTTACTCTAGAGAACAATAAACCATTGTCGATTTATAGTGTTGTATTTTTAACATAAATCATACAACAACATCAAAAGAATTATAGAAAACACATATACACTCGCACTTGTAGCAATGTAAAGTACAAGGTCACATCATCCCATTTTAAATGATCACTCTTAAAAACATATATAAAAAAGTACTTTAGTAAAATAACTACACATCATATACTTAGTAATGCACCAAAAGTATTATGCATAATAATCAAAACACTTATAGATCACCACATCTAACCAAAAGAGGTATGTACACTTAAATCTCCTAATCATCAGATATGTGATTTCTCAACGAGAAATAACATAAGAAAGTATATGATTCATCCTTCTAATAACAATAACAAATAACTTGATTATATAAATATCACTAAATAATTCACATCTACTCTAACAAATAACACAAAAAAGTATATGATTCACATCTACTTTAACAAAAATGTCACTAAATAATTACTCCTCAAATTATATAAGCTCCCCACAATGTAAATCATATCTTGATTATTTCCCATAAAGGTTGTTTCTTCCCGTGCTTGTCAATCTCTCTATTGAACAATTTCAAAGCCCTTCATAAAATCATAAGAGATTATAGACTTTTAGTGTATCTAGTATATATAAAAAAATTATAATAAATATTCATAATATTTTCCTACTAAAACTTATATCTTCACAACATTCTTCCAAGTCTCATCACGATTACGCTGACCAAGAGGATCCAACAACGAAACAACCTCTTTGTGAGGATCGATGACAGTCAAAATTCAATGGAAACTACATATATACACAATATTAATGCATGTAGTTAAGCAAGTGTTTATCAAAGTAAAAAATAAGCATTTCACCTCTGTTTTACACACTCTATGTTAACTAGAACCAACACTAATTGATTTATTGGTGTGTCATTCAACCTAGCTGCCAAACCAAAGGCCCTCTTATCAACTAATGTGAACTGACACCTAACAACATATGGATCCACAAATTTAAATCTCTCCCGCTTATTTTCCTCCTTCATCTTTTTATATAAATGTCTACCATTTAAACATACAAGAAAATGCATAAGACCAGGATAAATAAAACTCACAAATCAAGAGTCAAAGTGTTAGTACATTAAAATAATATACATACCATATGTACACAACTATGCAATTGTATGAAATTGGCGCCAAGTTGCAGAAAAGAATGATGTCTTGAAGGCAAACACTAGCTTCGAACTTACCACCAAATACATCATACTCCAACATTAAGTTGATAGTCTGGTGATCATGAAGAGCACACTTGCAATAACAATACAACAACCACAGTGATCTAGGCACACTTGATGATCACACTGTTAATGATTGCACATTTGGTGATTGCAATCGATGCTTCTTTTTAGCACAGTCAACTTTTTTCCCCTTGAGCTTCTAGTAAATGAAAATATATACTTGTTAGGCACTTGTATATCTAAATTTAAATAGATTGTAGTATTTATCGAAGAATCTTGTGTTTGCATCAAGTGTCTGGGTCAGGCTACATGTGATCCGATAGCATCACCAACGCTTTGACACGTAGGGTTTGGAATTGACAAAGGGGCCGTTTCATCCAATGCTTCATCAACCGTGATGAAACAATGGTTCGTACGCTTTCTTGGATCGCCATTAAGATGCTCATCAACTCCCCCAATACTAACAATTGTACCAAAAGCTACATGGATGTCATAGATATTTTTATTTGAATCCAACAAGAACCACTACAAAAAAACTGTTTTTTAGCGATGAATTTTGGCAACGAATTATTTTCGTTGGAAATCTGCAACCAATTTAGCGACGAATTTTCTGATTTGTCGCAAATTAGCGACAAAAATGTATTCGTTGCAAATATTTCCAACGAATCCATTTTTCGTTGCAAATATTTGCAACGAATCTTGGATTCGTTGGAAATATTTGCAACGAATCCTGGATTCGTTGGAAATATTTGCAACGAATCCTGGATTCGTTGCAAATTAAAAAAAAAATAAACTTTTTAAAATTGCAATATTAATTTTGCAACGAATCTTGTTATTTGTTGGAAAAATAATTTGCAACAAATTCGAGATTAGTTGGAAAATTTCCAGCGAATCAAGAAATCGTTGGAAAAATTTCCAGCAGTGCGGATTCGTTGGAAATTTTCCAGCGAATCGAAATCGTTGGAAATTTTTCCAGCGATTTACGGATCGTTGGAAATTTCCAGCGAATCAGAATCGTTGGAAACTTTCAACGATTTCTCGATCGTTGGAAAATTTCCAGCGAATCTAGAATCGTTGAAATTTTCCAGCGAATTCTCGATTCGTTGAAATTTTCCAGCGAATCGAGAATCGTTGGAAAAATTTAAAAGTTTAAAATTTTTATTTTAATTTCCAAATTGCAGCGAATCAGTGGATTCGTTGCAATTTTACAGCGAATCCGGTTCGTTGCAATTTTCGCGAATCCGGATTCGTTGCGATTTGTTTGCAGCGAATCAGTGGATTCGTTGCAATTTTGCAGCGAATCCGGATTCGTTGCAATTTTACAGCGAATCGCGGATTCGTTGCAAACAAATTGCAGCGAATCGGGATTCGTGCAAAATACGAATCCGCAGTTCGTTCAAATTGCAACGAATCCGCGGAGTTCGTTTGCGATTTAGCAACGAATCAGATCGTTGCAATTTTAGCGAATCAGGATTCGTTGCTAAATCTGTTTAAGTTATCGCCTTCTAACTTTTTCTTCCTCGCGCCGAGCCCTATCCGCCGCCGCCATGCGCGCGCTCGCGCCTGCCGCCACGACCGGCGACCGTCCGTACTACCCGATCCGCCGGCCCAGGGCTGCCGCCTCGACCGCCGCCGCCCGCCGCCAGCCTTCGTCGGCCGTAGCCGCCACAGTCATGCCGCCGTGCCCACGGCGGTGGCCGTAGTCCGCCGCCCTCTCGTCCGGTCGCGCGACCCCCAGCGCCCGCGAGTGACCCGGCGCCCCCGGCCCATGCATGAGCCGGCGTGGCCATGGCTCAGCCGGCGCCCTCGTCCGTAGCGTGCCCCAATGGCCATGAGCGGCCGTGGCCGTGAGTCCGCATGCGCCCTCTCGTCCGGCCGCCGCGACCCCAGCGCCGCGAGTGACGGCCGCGCCCCCGGCCATGCCGCCGAGCGGCGTGGCCATGGCTTCAGCCGGCGCCTCGTCGTAGCGTGCCCCGGCCATGAGCGCCGGCCCCTCGCCGTCGCCATTGCCTCCTGCCGGTGCCGGCGCCAGCCTCCTGCCCGACCTCGGCGCCAGCCTCCTGCCCGGCCGGCCGCCTCCCTGCCACCTGCGGCCCGCCGCCGGCCGCCTCCTGCCGGTAGGCGCATTGCCTTCCGTAGCCTCCTGCCGGCACGCCTCCTGCCGGACGCCTCCTGCGCCGGTGCCGGCGTTGCCTTCGGCCGCCTCCTGCGGCACCCGCCTCCTGCCCGGTGGCCGCCTCCTGCTGCGCGACCTCGGCATTGCCTTGGCGCCTCCTGCCGGCACCGCCTCCACAGCGGCGGGCGCCTCCTGCCGACCTCGGCGATTGCCCGGCCGCCTCCTGCCGGAACCGGCTCCTGCCGGTGCGCCTCCTGCCGTGTAGACGCCTTCCATTGCCTCCTGCCGACACAGCCTCCTGCCAGTGGCCGGCTGCCTCCTGCCCGGTGCCGCGAGACTTGCACAAATTTCGCCACGGTGGTCCGGCTGCCCACGATTACGCCGGCAAATGCACCGGCTACTGGGTTCGAGATCGCCGCCGCGACCACGTAAGGGAGCCGCCGATACCACCAATCGCCACCGAGACGCTGCATGCCCACTAGTGGTGGTATAATATTTAAATTTTCTTAAATCAAGATTAATTTTTAAATTGAAATTTATATTATTGTTATTTTTGTGTTGATCTAGAATGGTATTAGAGTGGTATGGTTTATATTAATATAATTGATTGAAAGCAGGACAAAATGCAGATGAAAGGAGTTGGATGTATAATAGGAATTTACGAGCGTCGGGGTTTAAGCGATGAATTTATGAGTGGGTTGCAAGAGTTTTTAAATTTCGACTAGTAATGTTGAGTTTATGGATGGTAATCGATAAGGTGTCCGTGCGTGTCACAATGGTAGATTTTTATCGCCAGCAAAGTTTCAGAGCATCTCGTAGGGTTTGGATTCGTTGCGACATTATAATCGGACATGTCATGGTGAACCATTTATATCTGATGAAGTCTATGATAGACACAACACACAAGTCTCTAGGGATCAAAGTGATTATAATCAATTAAATCCATATCAGAGGATGATATATGATGTAGCGGGCCCGAATTTGATTCCCCAATCACAAGGTGCAACTTCAAGTTGTCCTCCAATAGTTGAGCAAATGTTTACTAACGCATCACCCTTGGAAGAGGTGCACGTAACAGATATCGGTCAGAATATGAATAATGAAGCATATCTCAAATTTCAGGAGGTGTTGAGTGCTGCAGATGCACCTTTATGGGCTGGATGTGAGACTCACACTAAACTATCGTTCACCGCAAGAATGTTGAATGTCAAGGCAGAGCACAATGTGTCTGAAGAGTGTTTTAATAATTTTGTTCAAGCTTTTGAAGAGGCATTCGTGATAATATCTTGCCCAATGATTTGTACAAGATGAAAAAAGCTGATGAAAGAATTAGGTCTCCGGAAAGAATTGATGTGTGCGAGATGGTTGTATGTTATATTGGGGAGATGATGCAGATGTGGATGTTTGTAAATTCAGAATCAAGATAGGTACAAGAGCACTAGTAGGAGGCAAAGAACGACGTAAATCATATAGTCAGTTGTTTTATTTGCCTTTAACTCCTAGGTTACAAAGGCTTTATGCATCGAAGACAACTGCTGAACACATGACTTGGCATGCAAATCATCGAACAGAAGAGGGACTAATGTGTCATCCATCAGATGCAGAGGCGTGGAAAAATTTTGATAGAACATATCCTGATTTTGCGAAGGAGACTCGAAATATTAGGTTAGGTCTCTCGGTCGACGGATTTGCTCCATTTGGTAAATCAGAAGACACTATTCTTGTTGGCCGCTTATATTAACTCCGTGATAATCTTCCACTGGGATGTGCAAGAAAACACCGTATATGTTTATAACATTGGTTGTGCCTGGCCCAAAAAATCCGAAGAAGTTAATAGATGTTTATATGCAACCATTGATTGCAGAGCTAAAACAACTATGGGATGAAGGTTTTCCTACATACGACGTTCATACTAATCAGATGTTTGTAATGAAGGCTGCTCTTCTTTGGACCATTAATGACTTTCCGGCTTATGGTATGCTATCAGGTTGGAGTACTGCAGGGATCTTAGGATGCCCAATATGTATGGAGAGATCAAAGTCGATTAGATTGAAGCATGGTAAGAAGCGATTATTTTGATCGTCACGCATAATTTTTACCACTAAATCATAATTTTAAGGAATAAAGATGAATTCACTAGGAATCGAATTGAAAGAACACCTCCGCCATTGAGATTGAGTCAAGATATTTGGTACGTAGTTCTTCACTTTCCATCTGTATTGAAGAGCCACATACAACTTATGATATGGAAGCAACCATAAATGGACCAAACGCGTATATTTTGGGAGTTACCGTATTGGTTTAGTAATTTGATTCATCATAATCTCGATGTTATGCATATTGAGAAGAATGTTTTGATAATCGATAAATACAAAGTGATGGATATCACCGGAAAAACAAAAGATAATCAATGCAAGAAAAGATATCGCGACTCATTTGTAAACGACCCACCCTTGATGTTGATGAAAATAGTAGAGACCAAAACCAAAGGCGGTTTATACATTGAATAAGGAACAGACGTTGTTTGTGAATGGTTGAAGTCATTGAGATTTGATGGCTATGTTTCTAATCTTGGGAGATGTGTCGATATGAAGGAATGCAAATTGATGGGTTTGAAATGCCATGATTGTCATATATTCATGGTAAGTCTTATTCCTATTGCCTTTAATGACCTCTTACCGAATTTTGTCTGGGGTTCCATTACTTAGTTAAGTATTTTTCTTAATGATTTATGCTCAACAGTTTTGGGATATTCACACATGGAGAAGTTAGAGAGAGACATTCCAATTATTTTGTGCAATTTAGAAAGGATTTTTCCGCCTGCATTTTTGATTCAATGGAACATCTTTTGGTTCACTTGCCATGAGGCCAAAGTTGGAGGACGTTCATTATCGATGGATGTATCCTTTTGAAAGGTATAATTCACATATTCTATATTTAGATTAATATTGCATAAAAATGTTAATTTTTTATATATTCATTTCTAATACAATTTATTATATTACAATGATTCTTATATCATTTGAAGAAAAAGGTGAAAATAAGGCACATGTTGAAGCCTATCATTGTGAATGCATATATTGTGGAGGAAGTAACAACTTTTGCATCATATTATTTTGAGCCTCACGCCTGCACTAAAAGACGGAAATCCGGAAGGAATGATGAAGGTCTGTCGATCCCAATTTAAATTCTTTCTCAATTTTTAATTATCTATTAAGTGGACTGTAAGCAACGATACTTAATCGATCAAGAATGGGCAGGCCGGACATATATGTTTTACTTAATTGTCCGTAAGTATCGCCATATTTCGAGTTAGTATATATTTCCTATTTCTTCGCCAAGTGTTAATTTGTTTGTGTTATAATACAATTTTTATTATAGGATTTTCCAAAACTTATACTCAAATCCCGACACGTGACTTTGATCACTTCGATCAGAATTGCACCTTGGTTCAAATCATATGTAAGCGCTTTAATTACCTCATTTTGTTTAGACATATCTTAACTTTTAAATAAATATCATTTTCATTTGAGTATAGGTTTATGCTAATCAAACTCACGCTCAAAGAAGAATTGCTAATCCATCTATCATGGGGTCCAAAATCAATGGTACGACTTGGCCAAGATATTTCATAGCGGATATAATTTCCACACTCAAGAATATGGAAATGGAAAGAGTACAATGAATAGTGGAGTATGTGTTCGATCTTCCAATGATGGAGGTGCAAGCAATGAATTTTATGGTATGGATGAAATTATAGAGATTGATTATCCCGGTCCGAGATGCGAGTTATCTTATTTATGTGTCGGTTTGACCGTCGTGGGATGAAGGTGCATCCACGATAATTTGGTTGAAGTAAATCATAAAAGATTTTATAAGAGATATGAACCATTTATTTTGGCACAACAAGCATTCAAGTTTTCTATGCCCATATCCTAGTTCGAGCGCGGATAAAAATGAATGGTGGGTTGTTTCAGAAAACAAAAGCACTAAAAATTGAAGAGCTGGTAAGACATTGCATATCAACAAGACAAAGTTACAAATATGTTTCATACCGAGGAATATATAATTCCAACGTTACGAGATCCCAATGAGTAGTGATAAACGTGGATGCAATCAAATTGATGATAATGATGAAGGAGGAGGAGGGGACGAGGAGGAGGGGACGAGGAGGAAGAGGAGGAGGAGACCGAGGATGAGGATCGATGAGGATGAGGAAGATGATAATGAGGACTTTGAAATTTGACGTCTAGGGTAAGTTTTATATATATAATTTTGTTTTAAACTATAATTTTACAAAATTTCTTAGCTCAATTATTTGTTTATATAATGTCTCATTGTTAAATTTATATCTTTTGTCTGTATGTTTTGTATAATTTGTTCTTATAGGTTATCATGGTGAAATCATCGTAGCTTAGCTCGCAGATCTCATATCTTCATTATGCATATTGTAAGTTTTTCATGTTCTTCATTAAGCATAAAAGTTTTATTTTCTTTATTCTAATTTTGTTTTTGGTTGATAGTTTCGACGTGGTGGACAGAGACGACAGAGTACTAGCAGTGGCCAGAGTGATCCACCGCCTGCCAGCACTATACCTACTTGCCCTCCTGATCTTCCTGGACCTTCACATGATCGACAAGATCATCTCATTCACAAGACGGCCTTCCCATTCTGATTCAATACACGACACTCCTCCACCGAGAACATCGAAAGTCCATATATATATTTCCTATGGGAGATTCGTAAGTAATATAAGTATTAAAATTTTTAAAATATCTTAATTATTTATTCAAATTTTTTTCACTTGATCGTAGGTTTGAAAATTCTGTACCTGTTATTCGCGAGATCAATAAAATCGTGAATAACTATTGGAGAGGAGATTCTTTGTCATACTCGAGCACGCCAGGACCTACAAAAGAATTATGGTGGTGCGAGTTTCAGGTATAATTGATTCATTTTATATATTAAATAAGTGATTATATAATCAATTGTTTTTTTTCCATCTCAGCGGAGATTTATTTGGGACCCTAGTCAAGACTTAGAAATTAAAAGAATTTTTAAAAAATGTGATCATATCCGATGTATTGAGTCATGCCAAATCTATCGAAAAACCCGCTTTGTGTCACGTCAGAAAATTGAGTAAAATCTCCAATTATTGGCAATCGGATGAGAGCAAAAAGAAGTCAATAATAAATTAAATCAAGCTCGTAATTCGAGACTTATCTGCAACATATGCGGGCGGATCTATAAATATCGAGGAGCATTCACGTAGATTGGTAATTTTTAAATTCTACAATTAGTTTTTAAATTTATTTCAGATTATTATTTTATTTCTAACATTCTTATATTTAGTCTAAGGAATTGGGAAAGGAGGAATTTATAGATACTTTCGTTCGCACTTTCCAAAAAAGATAAGACTTGGAGTGGAGATAGAGCTCGAGCTATTAAGGTTTGAAATAATCTTTAAACTTACTTTATAACTTTAATTTTAATTAGTTATGTAAATGCTCGATTAAATTTTTAATTTTGTGTAGGAGAGATATGATCGATTATCCTCATCTCAGAGAATTTGAGGAGATAGTGGTGGTGATCTTGAGGATCCGAGCCATCTGTTAGTAATAATATGGATTTATGGCTTGAGGCGAGTGGAGGATCCAAAGGGGAAGGATACTAGGTATGGGTTCTGAGCGGTGCATAATGCTCCTCGTAGATCTATTTCTTCTACTCCACCCAGTGAGCGCACGTATACACAACTCGACCGAGGAGGTTAGCAATTTGAAGGGCATAATACATGAAAGAGATCAACAAATTTTAGCAATACAACAACAAAACTCACAAAGGGATCAGGAAATGATAGAGATGCGACGACAACAAGCCTTTCTTATGCGCCAGTTTCAGCAATTTATACGGTCCAAGTCGTATTCCTCAGTCAAGACGATGATGGTGGTACGATGATGATATTGTATGCATGTTTTAATTAGTACCTTTAAAATTATTTAGTTTATTTAGTTTGTTACTCCTTCATTTTTTACATTTTTATTAGTCTTTTTATTTCGCTTTTAAACAGAATGATCTATGAAGTCAATCCTTATTTGAAAATGCACATCATTGTAAGTCTGTGACATTTATTTTCGCTAATATATAGTTTTTTTAATGTATGTTACTTTTTCTTTGTTTGTTTCTTTTCTAATGCAGTAGAAGAATGTCTACGTAGCGATTGCTTTACTAGATTTTCTTTTTCCTCATGTGTTTAGATCTTTGTAAACATTGTTATTTGGATATCATAATTAACTATGTTGATGTTTGAATTTTAGTAGGATATAACTTTTATTTGGATATCTTTTGTTGGAATGTTGCTTATTATTTTGTTATATTGAATGTGTGTGTGTTTTGGTTGTATTGAAAGTATTTATTTGGATATTAGAACTTATTGTTTTTGTTGTGTGTGTGTGATCATTTGTATATACGATAGAATATCAAAACGGAATAAATCACAATTTTTTTAATTTTATGACAAATTTAGCGAAAATATATCAATTGCTAAATCCCGATAAATCTGCGATTTAACTTCATGAATTTAAATTTCGCACGAAATTTCATACAAATTAGCAACGAATCCAATCTGACAACTTTTGCAACGAATTTTGCGACTAATTTTCCAACGAAAATTATTTCGCCGCAAATATTTGCAACGAATTAAATTCGCAAAAATTGCGACGAAATTAGCAACGAATCCAATCTGCGACAAATTTTGCAACGAAATTTGCGACGAACTTTGCAACAAAAATTATTTCGTCGCAAATATTTGCAACGAAAAACGAATTCGTCGCAAAGTTTGCGACGAAATTAGCAACGAATCCAATCTGCGACAAATTTTGCAACGAAATTTGAAATTTAACTTTGCAACAAAAATTATTTCGCAAATATTTGCAACGAACAATTAAATCGCCGCAAATATTTTGCAACTAATTTTCATGAAATTTGGAAGCGACCCAAATTTACCCACGAATTCCTTATTTCCTTGCGAAATTTTCCGACGAAAAAATTTATTCGTCGCAAAATTTTGCAACGAATTACAAATTCGTCGCAAATTTGCAACGAATTTGTAATTCGTTGCAAAATTTAGCGACGAATTCTGCGACGAATTTAGGAAATCGGGGTAACTTTTGCAACAAAATTAGGGACGAATTTTAAAATTCGTCCCTAATTTTCGTCGCTAAAATTCGTCGCAAAAATTCGTCGCTATTTTTGTCGCTAATATTTGCGACGCTTTATTCCCAACCAAAAAATGTTTGTCGCTAAATTCGTCGCAAATTTTTTTTGCAACGAATTTTTTTTAAAAATTCGTCGCTAAATTCGTCCCAAATTTCTGTTTTTTTTGTAGTGAACCATCATCTGTTTCTCAATAGTTTTGTTGGAGAATATAAGTGGTTTAAACGATTGGAGACATAAAAGCAGATAGAATCCAAGTGCAAGGTTAACTGATTCTTCCTAGCGAACTAGATCGACAGAGATTGGATAAGATTCAATCAGATAAAATCAATATGGAATATTGCAAACAATGTCGGTTAAATAACTCACAAAATCTGATTCTTATAAGTATTAACATCAATAAGAATGATGGACCATGAAAAAAATAACATGGGATTTGGAAATCAAAATATGCACTATTAAGATAAGAGAACAATTTGATGGGAAAAATCATCATCATTTTGACTGCTTCAGTTTTTATATTCCATATCTACATTACAAATATATGCAATTGCTTAATTGCTTTTAAATTCGATAAGGATGTTACGGACAAGAAATTTGATTTGTTACAAACAGGACAGTTACAAATGAAATTATCCAATGAAGGACAAACTTAAAGAGAATCAAAGTTAGACAAAAACACTACAAATGCTAGGAAATGGAACTGGCAACTTGCAGGGGGGAAAAATGCACAATATTTGCCAAAACAAGGTATAGATAAATTTCTAGGAAGAAAAATTATACGAGTGAATTTGTATAACATAAATAAGATAATCCAAGCTAGAAATATGGTACAAAAAAGTCACAACTCATAAAAGTAAAGTTCCTATCACTTACAGGACTATGGGACCCCATGGACCAAGATTCTGCTTCACCCACACTAGAAAATCCTTCAGAATCTGTTGGCAAGCAATATTAAAAGAACTATCATCAAAACCAGATGTAAACTGATACTCCTAGCTAATACATATTTTAAGACACATACCAATAACCTTAACATGTGCATCAAAGACAGAATGAACACTTATTCTGGCCAAAATGTGAACAGAAGCATAATACAAGATTATAGTCCAAAAGGACCATATTAAAATATAATAACAATTTCAAATAAGCACACTAAGGACTGATTGCATTCCACAAACTAGATAAACTAGCATCTTATCTTGACAAGGAACATCAATGAGAATAGATGAGGGATAGGTGGTAGTAGGTAGTCTGCATGTTTTAGAAAGATTTCACATAATTTTGATTTGTTTTAGAAATTGAGACAGCCTCTAATCAATTTGAGTAAATCGTGAAGAGAAATGAACCAAGCAAACAAGGATCGACTCCTAGACAAAAGATCATTACAGAATTGTACACTATTGCTGACATTTCTAGAGTGGACGAGAATTTTAACAAACTAAACAAATCCCAACGCAAACATTGACGAGAAGCATCAGCCAAATCATGAAGAGGAAATCTAGGAACAATTCTGCCATTTTTGTTTGCAGGAACCTCTATGTGCATCCAAACAAAAGCAGTCGAGTCCGAGCATAATGGATGAACAAGGGAAGCCGAAGCATAAAGGGATGATGACTTACTTCACGGTCATCGGATATCCGACTCAGGGAAGAATCGTGAATTATGGATATAGTTGGAATCACAAATGCATTAGAACCACCAAGAAGGGTCGGAAGGCGAGTCCCGAATATGGTTTGGATCAACGTGTTTATTCCCGACACGAATAGCAATGTTTGAACCACCCTAACCTTGTCACCCTACAGCAATAGACTTCAGGATCAACTTCCATTTAGTTGCTGAGTTAAATTTGCAAGTGAAAGGTTATGTCACTCGACAAGTAGAATTCTTAAACTTTGATTATTTATGAATGGAAAATGAGATAAAGCTTGTTGGCGGTCGGTCAAATCGTAAAGCTCCAAAATAAGTGGAAGGGATTTTGATAAAGCATGTCGTTCTTACATCACTTCCGCCCATCAGTGGAACGAGTAGGGTTGGAATCATCACCGCCGTGCCCAGAGAGAGTATGTAATGCTGAAACCCCAATGCAATCGCCTCGCCTGTAATCTCAATCGTTAGGTCACAAATCAGAAAATCACAAGTGGAAGCTGATCGGACGCACCCCAAGATGGATTGGAGTCGATGCAATACTCAAAACCCTGGAGTTGATCCATGGGCGTGTGCGCGATCATCTTCTCCAGTTTTACCTCCGCCATGTCTGTCCACGGTCTCCCCAAAACCCTATCTTCCCCAGCTGTTTCGCCAAGATGGGATTTTTCCAACTGCTAAGCGGCTGAGGAATCTGGCAGTGACAGAGAAAAGTGATCTCGGGAGGAAAAGACGACGAATTATTGATGAGAACAAGAGGGAAAAGGAGGCGCAGTGAGGTTGCAACAAGAACACTCTGCCGCCCACTAAATGACCTCCTCCCATTCTGCCTTTATGCTCTCTCTCTCTCTCTCTCTCTCTCTCTCCCCTTTACAAATGCCGCTGTCTGCAATTGCTTGCAGTGCGGGGTGGCATTGGCCGTGGGTCGACGGGCGTTGTATGCGGGGCGACTGCGGCAGCTGGAGGCAGGACGACAATGGATGGGACGGAGGCAGGTCACGGTAGCGGAGACGCTGCTGGTCTCAATCCCGACGACAGACACATGAGGAAGAGAGGCTGGCGACGAGGCCCAGCAGAGTACCAGAAGGTCAGCGAGCGGTGGATGAAGAGTAGAGAGGGGGCGGTGGAAGAGAAGAGAAGGCTCGGGAGAGAAATGACATGAGTAATATTCATAAAACCTAGGTTTATATTTATAACTCTATTAGCTTTATCATAAAAATTCAATTTAAATCTTAATTTTAAAAAAAAAATCCTAAAAATTTTATAAGATAATTACCTAATATTAACATCAACTATGGTTGTTGTTAAATAAAATAAAATTTTTATAATTTATTTTAAAAATTGTATTTTTTATATTTAAAAAATTATATTTCGATCCCTAAAAAAATCAATTTAGAGTCTCGATTTAATAAAAAATTTAAAAAGTAACAACGACGGGAGAAAAAAAAATCCATTATTGAAGGTCTTGTAATAATGACGGGAGGAAATACCATCGTTAAAGGCATAATAATAACGACGGAAATAAAAAAAAAAGCTATCGTTGATAACAAAATATCAATGACGAGAGAAAATAACATCGTTAATACATATACATTAACGACGGATACTAAATGTGGTCGCTATTGAACCATTAATAACGATGGTATTAATGGAAAAAAAAATTCATTTATTTATTTTTTTTATGATTGCTAATCAAAGTCCCAATTTTTGGCACGATTTTTAAGGCTGGAAAAAGAAAATCGTTATAATTTTATTGACAATGGTTTATAGTCGTTGTATTATTATTACAATGACAACGGTTTTTTCCATTGTATAAAATGTTGTGAAAACCTTCTCATTTATAATAGTTCATTGCACCGTTGTCCCAACTGTTGTTGAAAAAAGTAAAAATTCTCAAAGACGACAGTTTTGAAAAATCGTTGTAAATTGCATTGTTAATTAAAAAAATAATGAACTCAACGATAACGAATAGTGTGAAACCGTTGTCTTTTGTGGTGTATGGGCGCTCAAAGACAACGATTTTATCAAAAATCGTTGTCTTTTATCAAAATCACAACGGTTTCTCCTAAAACCGTTGTCTTTGTGGTGTTGTCTTTTAGTATTTTTGTTGTAGTGTTATGATCTGTATAGATCTCAAATGTAATTCCATATAAGTAGTGTCTCCATATCTTCAACACGAAAATGATGGTTGCTAACTCTAGATCGTGCACTGGATAATTCCTTTCGTGATCCTTTAGTTGACGGGAGGAATAAGATACCATATAGTTGGACTGCATCAGAACTGCACTCGACCCTTGGATAGAAGTGTCAGTATATAGTACCATCCCATCAACACCGAAAGGAATCACTAATACTGGTGCGGAAATTAGTCACTATTTCAGATCTTGAAAGCTAGTTTCACAAGCCTTTAACCAGGTGAACTTGACCCCCCCTTCCGGGTCTGACGAGTGAGTGGCATGGCAATACTAGAGAATCCCTCTACGAATCTCCGATGATACCCGGCCAGACCAAGGAAACTACGAACCTCCTGAACTGATTTTGGCTGCTCCCAACTGGTAATTACCTCGATTTTTTAGGGATCTACAGAAATACCTCTGTTAGACACCAAGTGTTCAAGAAAACCCACTGAGGATAACCAAAACACACATTTACTGAACATGACATATAGATGCTCTCACCGTAATGTCTCCAACACAATCCGAAGATAATGGTCATGTTCCTCCTCAGATCGAGAATATATCAATATATCATCTATGAACACTATCACAAACTGATTTATATACCTCAAGAATACCTGGTTTATCAAGTTCATAAATGCAGTTGGAGCATTCGTGAGACTAAAAGGCATCACCAAAAATTCGTAATGCCCATAACGAGTGCGGAAAGCTATTTTTTGCACATCATCATCTCTTATCCAAAACTGATGATATCCTGAGTGCAAATCAATCTTAAAGTACACACAGGTATCTTTAAGTTGGTCAAACAAATTCTCTATCCTTGGCAATAGATATTTTTTCTTTATCATTACCACATTCAATTGTTGGTAGTCAATGCATAACCGCAATGATCCATCCTTCTTTTTGACAAAAAGTACCGGAGCTTTCCATGGAGAAACACTACGCCGAATAAATCCACTATCCAACAACTCCTACAGTTGGACTTTAAGTTCATTCAGCTCCTTTGGTACCATCTGATAAGGAGGTTTCAATCCCGGCATGGTTCCTGGAATCAACTCTATCATAAATTTCACTTGCCTAGGAGGTGGCAAGCCTAGAAGTTCATCTGGAAACACATCCGAATACTCTTGGACTACCCACACATCAGGGAGGGGTGGTAGTCCTTCACTATCTACTTTGACTAGAGATAGTAAGTAACCCTGAGACAATAGTTTCTGAGCTTGTAATGCAGATATAATGGATAACTCATCATCTCTAGTGCCAATAAATTTCCAGGCTGGTTGATCCAGTGGTCGAAAAGTCACCACCCTTGCTCTACAATCCACTATAGCATAATAAGTGGTCAACCAATCCATACCGAGAATAATGTCAAACTCTACCATTTCCAACACCTGGAGGTCCACTGTAAGGATATGCCCGTCGAAATCCAATAGGCAACCTTTGATTTCTTGGTGGCTAGTCAGCACCTCTCCTGATGGCAACGATACTGTTAGCCTACAAGAATGAACTATTAGAATCCTTCCAACTCTACCCAGAAATATTGTAGATGTGAATGAATGGGAATTACCCATATCAATCAAAGTATCAGTATATATAAAATAAACTGAAACCATACCCTGAATGACCGATCCTTCGGCCCGCTGTGCCTCCTCTCTGGTTATTGCATATATGTGTCCAGCCTCTACATTTGATGGTTGCGTCCTTGATGTAATAGTAGTGTGCCTCCACTCAAGCTGAGTCTGACTCTGTGGTACTAAAGACTAAGTCATCATTGCAGGCATAATATATCCCTGAGAGTTTGTCTAGTAAGAACTGTTGTGCAGGTACCCTTGGATAGTATATCACTAGACATCATCGAAGAGGCACCAGATCCTGTCGATACTGCGAGGAGGGGGTAATGGCTGCTTCTGACCATACTCCTATGTCCCTTGTGCTATCATCTACTTGCTAGACTTCCTTCCCTTGTTGGAGTTATCTGAGAACTCCAACTATGCTCTAAAAGTACACTCCCGACTGGTATGCCCAGGTTGGTTGCAATAATAGCAAACAGGCTACTCCAAGGACACTCTGGAGCTCTATGGCTTCCAGATTCATATCTATAACATCCGACCCTGTTTTGGCCATGTTTCTAGAATACTCAAAAGTTGGTTGCTTCCCTTTTTATGACCTAGAAGATCCCTCTGCAGTACCTCGAGTAGCATCACCTCAATTCTACTTCTTTTGAGTCTGATTTGTTGTATTCTATTTTGGCTCGGCATACTCTCGGGGTGTGACAACTTTATTGGTATCATAGCCCAAGGTTGCGATGTCGTACAATAATGTTTTGTCGAGTTTTGGACCTCAGAAGTCGTTTTGTTTTGGTTTGGTTTTGGTTTTGTGAGATGGGATTGACAGCGGCATGACCTCCTAGCAGCACGAAGCAAGAATTCTTGATACCTTATATTCTAGTTATATACTTATCTATAATTGTTCAACATGTGTATACAGACAGTTGTTGGTGCAACAATGCTCCAAGCATTTATATGTTTTGATGTTTGGCTAATCATCTAAGTTAGGCAATATCTTGTGATCTAATTACGAATGTGTTTAAGTAACAGGGAAATCCAAGGATGAAGACTTGGTAAAAGGAAGTCCAAGTATGATCTTGGCAAAGGAAGTCCAAGGGATGGACTTGGCGGCATAAGACCAAGCTTGTAGTCTTGGCAGCATAAAGTCCAAAGTGAACCTTGGCAAAGGAAGTCCAAAGTAAAGTCTTGGCAGCATAAGTCCAAGCTTGTAGTCTTGGCGGCGTAAAGTCCAAGCATTTGGCAACCCAAGACATGACGAAACCGAAGGAAGCTTTTGAAAGCAAAGCGCAAAGGATGAACAAGTCGCGGACTCGGAGGGATCCTGAAGGCGCAAGGCTTAATGAGGAGCTAGAAGGTTGAGTCTAGGTCTAGGGAATAAAATCAAGTATGAATTACTCATACTTGATGAGTATCGACTGATACGATGTATCACCGACCGTCAGCATTCGACTAAGTCGGTGAAACCACGACCATCGATCCGACCGCCTTGGTCGAGCGATCGGCCGATCTGCGATCGATCGATCGCCAAGGGCATCGATCGGTGATCAGAAATATCGCACGAATCGGTCTCACTCGACTTGCTTCCTTGATCACTGATCGATCACCCATCACCGATCGATGGAGGGATCGATCGGTGATCACTGGCCGTTGAGTGCGACTCACGAATCTCGCGGAGATCGCGTTTGAGCCGTTGGCCAGCGTGATCGTGATGGTATGCATCAGTCGACTGATCGACGCCCAACGGGAAAAACAGCCCCTCTTCTATAAAAAGGGGCCATGGGGAGCTTGGTGAAGCTAGTGTTCTTGCTCTTAACTATACTCTCGTGCTCACCAAGCCTTCCAAGTGTTTTTAGTGATTTAAATCCTCCTCTTCTCTTGTTCTTGATCATCCATCATTGTAAAGAAGAGGAGAGCATTGTAAGAAAGGTTTCTCCACCTTGGTTCATCCAAAGGAGGTTCTAGTGAAGGTTGATTAGGGCTAATCCACCTTATGGATTGTCGTGGAGTAGGAGCGTCATCCCCGAACCACATACATCGGGTGTTAGCTTCGTTCTTGCTTTGATTTGTGTTTATATTTTGTATTGCTTCCGCTAACATTTTTGTAGAAAAGAAGAAAGGCTAATCACCCCCCCCCCTCTAGCCATTCCAAGGGTCCTAACAAGTGGTATCAGAGCCCGGATAGCTTGGAAGATCTCACCATCAACCAAGACATCAATGGCTCTTCAAGAGGGATATAGCATCGCCAAGCCACCGCTCTTCGATGAGAGTCATTTTGCATATTGAAAAGGTAGGATGAAGTACTATCTTATGAGTAATATTGAAATTTGACATAGTGTTGTAGATGGCTTCGAGGAAACGGTGGATGAACATGGACATCCTATTCCAAGCAAGGATTGGACAAGAGAAATAAACAAGAAATTTGAATCAAATGCAAAGGCCGTCCTCACCATCCAATGCGACGTCACAATGGAGCAACTCAACAAGGTGGGGCCTTTTGAATCCGCCAAGGAGCTATGGGAAAAGCTCATTGAGCTAAATGAAGGTTCCAAGGAATCAAAGAGGGCCAAGAAGGATCTATTAATTGGACAACTTCAAGCCTTCCAAATGAAGATGCATGAAACCGTAAGTCAAATGCATGGAAGGTTTAAGGAAATTGTAAACGGACTCCATATCATAGGTGAGCGAGTTGACAACCGAGATTTGGTAAGGTATATTTTACAAGCATTTCCTAGAAATTCTTTATGGACTTCAATAGTTGATGCCATTAAGGTAACTAGGGATTTATCTCAAATTAAAATTGATGAATTATTTTGTGAGTTTGAATTACATGAGCAAACTAACATGTCCTCTAAGGAAAAGGGTTTAGCTCTATTTGTTGAAAAGAAGGACAAGAAAGAAAAGAAGAAGAAGGAAAGAAAAGAAGCATCATCATCATTCGAGTCAGAGGATGAGTCAAGTAGCGATGGGGACTCATCTAGTGAAATGGCAAATTTCGTCAAGAAGCTTTATAGAAAGTCAAGAGAGTTCAAGAATAGAGAAGCAAGGAAGGGGTCTCATTCCTCAAAAGGTAAATTTAATGGTAATTCAAGTTTTAGCAATAATGTGATTTGCCATGCTTGCAATAAGAAGGGGCATATAAAGCCGAATTGTCCGGAGCTAAAGAAGAAGAAGGAAAAGGAAAAGAAAAAGAAGGACAAGAAGGAAAAGAAGAAGAAGGAGGCCATGGTGGCTCAAACCACATGGGACACACCAAGTGTTGAAGACTCTTCATCCGATGATGAGATTTGCCACATCACACGCCATGTGGCACTCATGGCATTAGAAGATGATTCCGGCACATCAAGTCAAGAAGATTCTTCAAGTGATGAATCGTCATCTAGTGACGATGAGGTAATGAATTCTCCCAAGGTTATGCTTCTCTATAAATCAATTGCTTATCTTAAAGAAGCTCTAGATAAGTCAAAATCTAAGGTTAAGAGCATGAAGGTAGAACTAAAGGCCATTAGGAATGAAAAGCCTTCATATATTGACTCTTGCATGCTTAGGGAAGAAAATGACAAACTTAAGGATGAGGTTAGTGAATTGAAAGCATGTTTAGAAAAATTTTCAAATGGCTCAAAGTGTCTTGATATGATTCTTAGTAGACAAAGAGCGGTTTATAACAAGGCCGGGTTAGGATATAAGCCAAAAGAAAAAGAAGTTGCTTATATTTCATTAATTAATAGGAAAGCAACCATTAAGGGTAAGGTTAAGAAAGCTTGGGTACCTAAGAAGTTTTTACTTAATGTTACCGGTCCAAATGTTTGGGGTACCAAAAGCTTGTGTTTTTCATGTGATTTAGGTAGGAGAGCGAGATATGTGGATTGTGGATAGCGGTTGCTCAACACATATGACCGGGGATGTGAGCAAGTTCTCCACAATTAAATATGTGAAGAAGAGAGCGGTGTCTTTTGGGAATAGTGGAAAACTCAAGATATTAGGTAGAGGTACAATTGAGGTATCCCCTAAAATTGTTATTCACAAAGTATTGCTAGTTGAAAATATGAAATTTAATTTATTAAGTGTTAGTCAACTTTGTGATGCAAACTATCATGTCTCTTTTGAATCCTCTAAATGCATGATTAGACACAAGGAATTAAATGATTGTATGTTAGTTGGATATAGGAAATCAAACATCTATTATGTTGATCTTTCATATGCTTCTAACATTTCTACTAAGTGTTTGGTTGCAAAAGAAGAGGAAAGTTGGCTATGGCATAGAAGATTGGGGCATATCAACATGAAAAACATAGCCAAGGTAGCCAAGATGGAGTTGGTCAAAGGGATACCAAAGATCAAGTATGTCAAGAACAAATTGTGTGATGCATGCCAAGAAGGAAAACAAACAAAGGCATCACACAAAGGTAAAACCCTAACCAATACCTCTTTACCATTAGAATTATTGCATCTTGACTTATTTGATTTCCATAGTACTCCATCTTTAAATGGTAATAAATATTGTTTGGTTATAGTAGATGATTTTTCTAGGTATACTTGGGTCTATTTTATGAAACATAAGGATGATACCTTAGAAATAATCATAGGATTTAGTAAAAGGGTTGAAAATGAAAAGAGTCTCAAAATCAACTGGATCCGTAGTGATCATGGTGGTGAATTTGAAAATCTAAAATTTTCACAATTTTGTTTAGAGCAAGGGTACAAGCATGAGTTCTCTTGTCCTAGAACACCCCAACAAAATGGGGTGGTGGAAAGGAGAAATCGTGCCCTACAAGAGGCGGCTAGGACTATGCTTAATGCATATTCTCTACCTAGCTACTTGTGGGCGGAAGCGGTTAATACCGCTTGCTATATCCAAAATAGGGTTCAAATCCATAGGTTTTTAGGAAAAACACCATTTGAATTATGGAATGGGACTATACCCACAATTCATTACTTCAAAGTCTTTAGATGTAAAGTTTATATTCTAAACACCAAAGATAACTTAGGAAAATTTGAATCAAAAGCGGATGAGGGAATCCTAGTTGGATACTCATCCACAAGTAGAGGGTATAGAGTCTACAATAAGAGAACCAAAGGGATTGAGGAGTCTTCCAATGTTCAATTTGATGAAACTACTAGTACCTACCCTAGAAAGTCCTCCATTGATAAGGATATTAATGACAATAATCAAGACATTACCCAAAAACTTCAAAATTTGACCATTATGGGTAATTATCAAGGGGGAGGAAGAGGAGACTCCGATGATGAAAGAAGGATGGAAGATAACAATGATCAAATTGAAACCCCTTCTAGAAACCTAAGAATTCATCAAGATCATCCACTTGACCAAGTAGTAGGAGATCTATCTCAAGGAGTAAGAACTAGGTCATTTCATAGACCTCCTACCAGTCAAGTTGCTCTTATCTCACAAATTGAGCCCAAATCGATCAATGATGCATTACATGATCCGGATTGGATTTTGGCAATGCAAGATGAATTGGCTCAATTTGAGAGAAGTCAAGTGTGGGAATTAGTACCTAGACCTAATGATAGCACCATAATTACTACAAGATGGGTCTTTAGGAATAAGCTAGATGATCAAGGAAATATCACTAGAAATAAAGCTAGGTTGGTTGCTAGGGGATTCAATCAAGTTGAGGGGCTTGACTATGATGAGACTTATGCCCCGGTTACAAGGTTAGAATCTATTAGGATTCTCTTAGGGTATGCTTCCTACATGGGATTTAAACTTTACCAAATGGATGTTAAATCGGCATTCTTAAATGGTTTTATTAAGGATGAAGTATATGTAGAGCAACCTCCCGGATTTGAGAACATAGATTATCCAAATCATGTATGTAAGCTTAGGAAAGCATTATATGGGTTAAAACAAGCTCCCCGGGCATGGTATGAAAGATTGTCATCCTTCTTAATTTCTAAGGATTTTAGAAGAGGCCAAGTAGATCAAACTTTGTTTATAAAGTCAACGTTAAAAGATATATTCATAGCCCAAGTATATGTTGATGATATCATCTTTGGGTCAACAAATTTTGATCTTCTTCAAGACTTTATAAAAAATATGGAAAATGAATTTGAAATGAGTTTGGTTGGAGAGCTTACCTTTTTCCTAGGTTTACAAGTCAAACAAACCAATGAGGGTATTCATATTTATCAAACCAAATATGCAAATGAAATGATCAAGAAATTTGGTTTGGAAAATGCCAAAATTGTAACCACTCCTATGGCCACTAGCACTAGAATAGATAGTGATCATGAAGGTAAATCAATTGATCTTAAACTGTATAGGAGTATGATTGGTAGCTTACTATACTTAACCGCTAGTAGACCCGACATTTTATTTGCGGTAGGTATGTGTGCAAGATACCAATCTTGTGCCAAAGAATCACATTTGGTAGCCGTCAAAAGAATATTAAGATATATTAAAGGCACTCTAAATGTAGGACTTTGGTATCCTAGGACTAAGTCATTTGAATTACTTGGTTATACCGATTCCGATTATGCCGGGTGCAAATTGGATAGGAAAAGTACTAGTGGTGGATGTCAATTTCTTGGGTCCTCCCTAGTTAGTTGGAGTAGTAGGAAGCAACATTGTGTTGCTTTATCAACCACCGAAGCCGAATATGTGGCTATGGGTGGTTGTGTAGCTCAATTACTTTGGATGAGGCATACTCTTGTGGACTATGAGCTACACTACTCTGACATTAAAGTTTATTGTGATAATGTGAGTACCATCAACTTGACCAAAAAACCGATACATCACTCTAGGACCAAGCACATTGAAGTGAAACATCACTTCATAAGAGATCATGTGGCAAGAGGGGACATTGAACTTAATTATGTAGAATCTAAGTCCAACCTTGCCGATATCTTCACCAAAGCTCTTCCCAAAAATGAATTTTCATCTTTAAGGAGAGAGCTTGGTATGTGCTTTGTAGAGTAAAATTCTAGGTTTGCATGATCCCATGCTTATATGTTATCTTTATACCTTGATACATCTCACAAAAAGCCTTAAGAAACCTTGATTTTTGTATTGAGACACTTAGAACCATGTGAGATGATAGGGAAGGTGTACTTGGCTCATCATGCTTGTTATGATGCATTACTATGAGCCAATGACACACCTAGAGACATAAATACCTTATGGACCAACCATTGGGAAGGCTTGTATTCAAGTAATGAGTACATAGCTCTAAGAACATGGTTGGAAATTCCAAATCATATATATTTTAAACTATGTTCATTATATTTTGGAAAACAGTTTTCAAGTGAATCACAAAAGTGATACAAAGTTTGAAAATTCTTTAGAACTTTTGTAAGTTTCCAAATTTGTATCCATCTTGAAAACTGGAAAACATATATTTTTCAAATCATTTTTCCTTAATAAGGTATGATTTCAGAAATGTGTACGCAAAATTTCATGATTTTTCGAGATCTCTGGAATTTCTACCGCATTTTTGAAAATGAATTTGAAAAGGTGAAATTTCGATTTAGTGTAGCGATGATCGTTCGGATACTACAGTCACGATACACTGGGTTTTCTAATAATAAGCTCCATTTTCTGATATTTGGTGTATTTTTGATGTCCTAACACTCTAGTATGATAATATTACGTATAAACGAGTTTTAGGACTGCTTAATACAGTGGTTTAGGGGGAGTTGCAATAAATTCTATCCTTTTATCCCCAAAACCATTGTTGGTGCTAAGTTAGGATTTAACTTTTGAATTTTAGATTATGTTTTGCCTCAAATGTAATTTACATCCTATCTTGGATTAAGGGGGAGCTTAATTTCAATCTAATACCTTAGTCCAAGATCCAACACTCTAAATTCTTTCATCCTTCTCTTTTTGATGTATGTCAAAGGGGGAGAAGGAATGCTTAAGTTAGATGATTATGTGTGTATCTTTAAAGACCTAACTTAAATGATTGTCAAACATCAAAAAGGGGGAGATTGTTGGTGCAACAATGCTCCAAGTATTTATATGTTTGATGTTTGGCTAATCATCTAAGTTAGACAATATCTTGTGATCTAATTACGAATGTGTTTAAGTAACAGGGAAATCCAAGGATGAAGACTTAGTAAAAGGAAGTCCAAGTATGATCTTGGCAAAGGAAGTCCAAGGGATGGACTTGGCGGCATAAGACCAAGCTTGTAGTCTTGGCAACATAAAGTCCAAAGTGAACCTTGGCAAAGGAAGTCCAAAGTAAAGTCTTGGCAGCATAAGTCCAAGCTTGTAGTCTTGGTGGCGTAAAGTCCAAGCATTTGGCAACCCAAGACATGACGAAACCGAAGGAAGCTTTTGGAAGCAAAGCGCAAAGGATGAACAAGTCGCGGACTCGGAGGGATCCTGAAGGCGCAAGGCTTAATGAGGAGCTAGAAGGTTGAGTCTAGGTCTAGGGAATAAGATCAAGTATGAATTACTCATACTTGATGAGTATCAGTCGACTGATACGATGTATCGATCGGCCCGTCGGCGTTCGACTAAGTCGTCGGTGAAACCACGACCATCGATCGATCGCCTTGGTCGAGCGATCAACTAATCGCGCGATCGATCACGCCAAGGGCATCGGATCCGATCAAGGAAATATCGCCAGAATGCGGTCTCACTCATTCCGCCTTGATCACTCGACTGATCACCCCATCAATCGACTGATGGAGGGATCAGTCGACTGATCACCTGGCCGTTGGAGATTGCGGCTACGAATCTCTGCGGAGATCGCGTTGTGGCCGTTGGCGGCGATGATCGATGGTATGCATCAGTCGATTGATCGACGCCCAACGGGAAAAACAACCCCTCTTCTATAAAAAGGGGCCATGGGGAGCTTGGTGAAGCTAGTGTTCTTGCTCCTAACTATACTCTCGTGCTCACCAAGCCTTCCAAGTGTTTTTAGTGATTTAAATCCTCCTCTTCTCTTGTTCTTGATCATCCATCATTGTAAAGAAGAGGAGAGCATTGTAAGAAAGGTTTCTCCACCTTGGTTCATCCAAAGGAGGTTCTAGTGAAGGTTGATTAGGGTTAATCCACCTTACGGATTGCCATGGAGTAGGAGTGTCATCTCCGAACCACGTACATCGGGTGTTAGCTTCGTTCTTGCTTTGATTTGTGTTTATATTTTGTATTGCTTCCGCTAACATTTTTTGTAGAAAAGAAGAAAGGCTAATCACCCCCCCCCTCTAGCCATTCCAAGGGTCCTAACAACAGTGTTATGGCACCTGTGCAAACTCATAGTAGGGGGCGTCCACTAAGGTGACCAACCGAAGTTGCCTTTAGTGTTTATACTCTCGATTTTGTTGGATATGCATTTAGTGATTATAATAGGGAAAGACATGTAGTGTATTAGTCACTATTCGTAACCGTGGTATGAGTTCACTACGGCAATGACTTGTTGAGTTTGTGAGACTTGAACCTGCTGTCGAAAAGGTGAATTACCTTTGAGAGCCGACTGATACCGAGTCGGATAGTAGAGGTTAGGTTGTGGCATTTCTTGTGGAGATCAGACATTACAGTCTTGGGAATTTTCACTAACGATGTTAGTCAGATCATTACTTGTTATGTAATGGACAGGGTGTGTATGCTAGTGTGATGCAGATAGCGAAGGATTAGTATATGGTGTTTCATAGGGATTTTGATCCCTGAGATGGTAGTGTTGGGTTTTATGACTTTAAAGGTACTTTTGAGTACTTGGTGGAAGTAGAGTTAGTTCCATACCATTATTGGGATTAAGCCAGTACTTGGTGGAAGATGTAATAAATAACCTTCGTGGAATAGGATATCACTTGGTTACAGTTTAGTGATGTAGGGAGAGAGTATTTCCCCCATGTTATTTCCTTTGACTCATTGTCAAGGAATTATTGAGCTTCAAGTAGGGTGATCGGTTAGTAATGGGAGTACCGTGCAAAGTCATTAGACTTGTCGAGGTTACAATGACCTAATAGCTCAGAATTGTGATTGGGTTGTCTTAAGCCAACCAGGGTTTATAGGCTGACATTTTGATTGGGATGTATGGATCTCCTATCAGATCTTACCAGAAGGCATTAGATCGAGTCATATGTATGGAAATGACTCCGTAACAAGTGTTGTAAGAGTTGGAGATCGATAAGTAAACATTGTAAGTCAAATTATTGGAATCAAAAGTCTCCGAATGTCAGACAGAAGTAGTAAGATCAGAGTCATGGGTTATGTCATGCCCCGAGAGTATGTCTTGCCCAAAAATCGAATAGCACCTCCCCTGTACGTGATATAATTCCCTGTTGATACAAAGCCTTCCGGCCACAACCACACAACATATAGAAGTATATAACCAAAGTCATAGCGGAATACACCAACAATAATAAAAATACAAAGACTCAAATACATGCTATCGGTATGACTTTGACACAACAAGAAAACATGATCGAAACCAAATACATAACAACATAACCGATTACCAAACAACAGAAACAATATAGGATAAAAATCCAAAACATACCATCCAAAATATACAACACCAATATGGATTTCAATACAAATACTCAATGTGAGATGGGATCAGCTGGCAGTGCTCCGAGCATCCAAGGAATCTTCTACCTGTTACCTGGGCAACAAGAAAACCCAGGGTATATGGTGTTGAGTATAAAACTCAACGGTAATATAAAAGATAGTGCTTTAACAAATAACATATGTAGAGAAATAGGTATACAAATGAAGATCAACAGTTATACCTAGGGAGATCAACGTACATACAGTCTTAAAGGAAACAACGAAACTATCAGTATAATACTAATCAGTGCATATACCAAACCAACTGATCAACCATACATAACGTAATGTAAGGTACTGACATACCTGAGGATCTGCAACGATACAACTCATACACCCTGAACACATATACCATACTATAACACATACAACATAAAGGAACAATATTATATCTGTAATAAACACACTACTATATGAATAACATATAAACAAGTACATAAACAAACCTAGCCCATTCTATACCACAACATGATGCTGATCAAACGCGTACAACAGTCTGATCCAACTCGTACACTGTACTCCACACACAACAGTATAGAATATGCAAACAATATACAAAATGATGAACAAACATATGTAGCAAGCATAGCTCAAACAAATGCAACATCACAATATATATATATATATATATATATATATATATATATATATATATATATATATATATATATCATACATGGCAATGCAAATGCATGGTCATGCCTGCGCACCCCACTCGCTACTACGACCCCAGTGTGGCTTAGGTGGCCCGACATGACAACTGTCCCGACTCAATAACAACCACTACTATCGAGTGGCCGAGTGGGCAATATGAATAAGTAGCGATAAATTAAAGAGCTTCAGGCTATACAATGGGGGTCCCTGTTGCTGGCCACTCCGACTGACACTATCCATGAGTGGTCGAGTGCCACACACCCAGGACAACTGCACACAACTCCAACTACCACTATCAATAGTGGTCGAGTGCGGCACAACAAATGAACTGCCCTTACACCAATTACTACTACCACGAGTAACCATGGAGGCAGGATGACTGACGACCCTCTCAACCACAAGGGAGACCAAGTCGCTAGCATACATGTAAATGACAAGAATGTCCAACCACACATACATCTATAACACACTCTATCCAATAGAGAGTCATACACAACTAACAGTCAACCATGCTAGGACCTCAATGTTGGTGCAATCGGCCCAGGTCATGATTGACCGGACTCGAGTTTGACTCGAGCGATGTTTTGATGTTTGACATGGAAGTTTGACATCGATGTTTGATATTGATGTCTGATAATGTTTTGGGGAGATTGTTGGTGCAATCGACCCGGGTCATAATTAACCGGACTCAAGTTTGACTCGAGAGAGATTTTGATGGTTGACTAGGGTTGACCATGTCATGGAAAGTCAAAATTGTAGGAGATTTGAGGCTGCTAGAGGAGGGTGAATAGTGTGTGACTGTACGATGATGGAATTTTTTCGCGTTGCTTGTCTACAATCTTGTTAGTACGCAACGGAATAAACAATAACAAATAAAAACACAAGATACAATCACAACACGCACGATATAACGTGGTTCGGAACCGAAACGGTTCCTACTCCTCGGATTGGGTTCGTACAAACCCTAGCGATGCCACAAACACCACTAAGCAATAAACTCCTTCTCGACAACAAGTCGGAGGTGGAGAAACCTCGTACAATGAATTACAACAAGTAATACACAAAAATACAAGCAAAATACAAAGAAATGTAAAGAGCACTTTACAAAACTAGGGTTTGAGCGCTTTGCTTGTTGGTTGCTTGGATGAGGTTGAAGGGCCCTAAAATGCACCTGCAAATCACCTCAAGTAAGCTCCCCAAGAATCGATGATGAAATCCTCCACGAGCTCCCCTTTTTATCTTGCGTCGGGCTAGATTTCCGCTAGCGATCGGCCCGCCATAAGTCCCCGATCATTAACATCGTAGTTGTGAGACAACGGCTCAATCCACGTTGGACAAGTTCCAACAGGACTCTTAGCGATCGGCGCAAACGCCCATAGCGGCCGATTAGCTACGGGCGTTACGTACTTGCAGCTCAAGCGATCGGCTGCGACCCTTGGCGATCGTATCGTCGACATCGATCATTGCTCCAATGAGTAGTCGACTGTCAAATCAATTTCAGCTCTTAAACGGCAGTCAAACTCAAGTCGACTCACGGCAGTCGAACCGACCATAATGCCAGTCGACTGCCAACCTCAAAAATGAGGTTTTAACCCAAGTATGATTCCCCCATACTTGCTAGACCACCCTTAGCCTAGACCTAAGCCTTCTAGCCACCTCTATCAGCCTTACGCCTCTTGGATCCCTCCAAGTCATCCATGACTTGTTCATCCATCGCGTTAGCCTTCAGGTGCTTCCATCAGCTATGTCATGCTAACGGTATCTACACCACTAAGGCACATTGGACTTACGTCGCCAAGACTCTGCTTGGACTTTACGATGCCAATATCAAACCCCTTGGACTTCTCAAATGCCAAGACTCAAGCTTGGACTTTCCCTTGCCAACCCATGTTGGACTTTCCATGCCAAGACCCATGCTTGGACTTTCCATGCCAAGACCCATGCTTGGACTTTCCTTGTGCCAAGTACTCAAGACTTGGATTTTCCCAAATGCCAAGTGTCCCACTTGGACTTACCATGCCAAGTACTCATGACATGGACTTTACCATGACAATTACATTGTCATATATTTTTGTCGAAACATCACTCGAGTCAAACTCGAGTCTTGGTCAATCATGACCTGGGTCGATTGCACCAACAATCTCCCCCTTTTTGATGTTTGACAAAAACCACACAAACCATTGAGTTAGAACACTAACTCAAAACTCTTACCAATTATTCCAAATTGGTAATTCCAAATATTTTCCCAAACATTCTCCCCCTTTTTGACATACATCAAAAAGGTTATCTCTCCAAGGAGGTCAATGTCTCATGTCCCAATGAGATCTTACAATCTCCCCCTTGGTCCAAAAATACCTAGGATGCCTACCATCTTCCTAGTGATAAGTCCCATATCACTCAAGAGAGACAATCCTATTCACTCTCCCAATTTCCAACTTCTTCCCCTTCAAGAGGAGAAACACATCCATCATCCCAAGATGGATAACTCCCCCTAAAGGCTTACTCCCCCTTGACCATTGCACTAACAATGTCCTTAGGAAGTCCCTAAGCCAATAGGAACTCTAAACCATCAAAAATAGTTCAAAGTTCAAACATGAACTCTTCCACCCTTAAATTTGATACTTTGACCTAACACCTCTCCAAATCCATATCCAATGGATTTTCACCCTTTATAATGCTTCCCAAAGCATATCCTAGGGTTAGGAGTGGTTAGGGACCTTTACCATGGCTGAAAATGGGCTAAACAACCTTGTTTTTCCTGAAATCAGCTTGGCAGTAGACTACTTACGATGATCATTTGCCACTATCATCATCACCAATCGCCATCGGTAATTGATCGATAATAATTTCTCGAATTTTAGCTATCAGAATCGAATTTTAAAAAAGCATAAGTAATTCTACATATATCGAAAAATCACGAAATTTGATACGTATATTACTTATAGTCAATACAATGGGTGAAAAATATTTGAAAATTATTTTACCCATAAAATATCGAGATTGATATAAAATCTAAAAGTTAAGAAAAACTTCAATGTTTTAGCTTACTTTGTATCAACTTCATCATTAGTGATTGCTATCAAAAGATAGACTTCACCAAGGTTTTCTAAATTGATTTCAAAATATTTTTGAAAACCTATTTTGGATCATATTCCTTGGGCTCTATGTACATGACTTGTACACATGCTTTCCCAATGATCCACCATTGAAATTAGATGAGTTTTAGTTCATCTAGATGCAAAAACTATGCATCTTGAACTCAACTCATATCCTAGCATCTCACATGTATCTAGGGTGTATAAAATACACATACATGTCAATGTAATGTGAGATGTGGGTTTTGTTCTCCCTAAACTAGGGTTTCATGCATTTTTCTAAGACAACTCTACTTGATTGCCTTATAAATGGGACTCCAAGTCATGTCATTGTCCTTAAATCAATTTTAATCAATTAAATGCATGAAATGATCATGGCATAATAATAATAAAAATAAATCATGGACAATGATCATGATGTCATGGCATATGATATAAAAATAAAGCACATGACATTTATCCTAACCCTAAGCATGATCATGACATATAAAAGATTAAAGATAAGTATGATGTCATGATAAGACATATGGCAAATCAAGGCATGACAAATAAAAAGTATAGGTATAATAATACCTAAATTATAATATTAATTGTCTTTTGAGATAA
This sequence comes from Wurfbainia villosa, assembly GCA_025175895.1. Taxonomy (NCBI): domain Eukaryota; kingdom Viridiplantae; phylum Streptophyta; class Magnoliopsida; order Zingiberales; family Zingiberaceae; genus Wurfbainia; species Wurfbainia villosa. Next base: position 122,577,995 of record CM045990.1, read on the forward strand.
TTAAGTATATTTTTTCCATATTCCTATTAATCTCCCAAGTGTGCCAAAAACTCAAAATGACACACAAATCTCTAATCCTAAATTGTGCCAATTCAATTGATTTTTCATAATCTTCAATATATATTGACACATCCTAAAATCTTTTAGGATTAAAATCAAAATCTATTTCCAAGGCATCCACAACCTTGAAAATAATCCTAAAGTGCCACCTTTGCCATGGTTGAGTTAACTACCCATCCAATCAAGGTTGGCACACTCTAAACCCATCTAGCGTGAATCAATCACGCTCTTAGGAACCCAAAACCTATTTGAGCTCCTAGGGTTAATTAGGTATTCCTTAGGGATAACCTCCCTAGATACCCTCCTAATGACCCTTCTAGGTTTGTTAACCTTGGTCATTTGGGTCTTACCTAGGTTGACTCTAGGGGTAACTTCCCTTGCAACCTTCTTAGTGGCCACCCTAGGTTTCCTAGAAACCCTAGCCACTAGGCACACCCTTTGGTCAACCTTAGGGATGACTTCCCTATTGACCTTGTGTTAAATACTGAAGATTTTAAATATTAAAATAAAATGGCCAACGAATTAAGAAATTTATCCTGGAAATATTTAGGGATTTTTAGAAAATTTTAGGAATTTTTCCAGAATTTTTCTGGAAAAATATGGAGCTTGTACGAGATAATTACGGGGATAGGGAAAACAGGCTTTTAAAGGGCCTGTTTAGTCTAGGTTTTTCTATTTTCTAATTTCTGGATTTCTCTTTTTCCACGCTGCGCCCGACGGTTCCCTCTTCGCGAACTGCTCTTCTTCGCGAAACGCTCAGCCGATTTCCTTCTTCCCCCGCGCCCGAAACCACCGCAACCAACACCCGCCCTCTTCCTCCTCTCGATTTTTTTCTCCTCGCGGCGGACGGCGGCGATTGAAGCCCCTCTCCGCTGCTGCTCGCCTAAGCCGCACGCGATACCATACCATCGCCGCGCAGCGTGCGCCCGCCGAGCGCCTCGCGAGCACAAGCGCCGCGCCCCAGCTTCCGCTGTCGCGCCACCCTCGGCCACACAGTCGCTGCCGTGCCGGCGACTCTTCACTTAGGTCGCGCGCGTCGATCGACCTCCACAACCGCCCGAGCCTCCTGGTCGAGATAGGTAAGCTCGTTTTGGATGAGATTTAGGGTTAAGGTGAGATTTTCCTTCACTCAGCTTGATCTGTTGACTTGTGGCAGTAAGGGGGAGCGCTGGGTTGTGCAGTCGTGAGGGGTTGGGAGGGTTGTTGATGTAGACTGCTCTGTTGGTGGTCATCGGAGCGAGGGCAACGATAGTTTCCGGCAGATTGAGCAATTGGGGAGGTTCCAATCGCAGGTATATCTCGAGCTATCTCTTGTTGGTATGCTGTGTGGTTTTGTTTCAGGTCGTACAGGGCTGTGGAGATGGGTTAGGCAGAGGATTCTAAATAGGATGGATTAGGCCTTGAGTTGTGTATTCGGTGGGTTATGGAATGCGCTGGATGATGCTCTATTCTTGATTGTGAATGGGCAAGGATGTTATTAGAGCTGTTATATATCATGATTTCTAGGTGAGGAAGGTGATCCGAATAGGGATTTCTTGCAAAACAATCTGATTGGTCCAGATTTGATACCTATACTCGGATCAAAGGAGTTGTACAGGGTAAGTGTGGATTGTGTTGGATCGAGAAGCATCGCTAGAGGGGGGTGAATAGCGATCGTAAAACTTTTCGGCGTTTCGTTCGAGTAGACAATTAAATGAGTAAACACAGAGGAAAATAAAGCGACACGTTTATTTTACTTGGTTCACAACCCAGCGGTTGCTACTCCAAGGCCCTATCGGTCCTAGACCGCGTACAGAGGGCAAATCACTATAACGTCTCCTCCTCGTTGGAGGTAGGAGACAACGATCACAAAACCGAAATTATGAGGATGAGGCAACAAGCCTACCTCACCTCGTTACGAATAAAAATAAAGAATACAATATCAAAATATGTTACTTGCTACTGCTGCCGACGAAGAAGATCGGAACTTATCGTCGCGTCGGCGTTATGACGGTGTTGGAGCGTTGGCATTGTAGGAGCACTTGATGAATAAACTTGATGATCTTTGGAGTTGGAATCCTCTTCCTTTTATAGACTTTGGGCTCTGAATATGTCTCCCTTTTTTTTGGAACGGATCACGAAGTTTTCTAAATTTTATCGCGAAGTGGCCACGTCAAACGTTATCCGTTTTGACCTAGCGCAAGGTCGAGTCGTCGCCATCGGATCGATGCCTCCCATCGATCCGACCGATGGGCATCACGATCGCTTCCATGTCCAACAATGATCACACCGCCACCCCACTCGCAAAGGAGAGGTTAGCTCTAAAATGATAACACGATAGCTTAACCGTCCGATCTCGACCTAGACCTTCCACAAGAAGTTTTAGTCGGATCGCCGCCTACGGTCGTCCCCGTATAGAGGACACGACCTTACCATCTCTCACTCACACGAGCTTACCTCGATTCTTACTATGACGCTTTCGCTTCCGGCCTTCCACTCGATTCCTTCAGCTCCCTCCGAAGTCACTCGAGTGTCGCCCGACCACCGCAGCTTCCTCCGGGTGTCACTAGCCTTCAGCTCTAGCTTTAGTACTTTTCTGCACACTCGATTTAGCTCGTGAGATAACGATGTAAACTTAACTTTGTGTCTTTGCCATAATCAAAATACAGGTTCGATTATCTAGTGCCCCTGCACTAACAGATTGGATTCACGGTATGAAATTGAAGGTCGATTTGTGATGTCCTGTTGGTGAATTGTTGTGGGATCCAAGTGTTGGATCGTGTTTGAGGTAAGAATTGGTTGAGTCATGTGTATGTCACCTAGAGTTAGGTTAGATTCATATTTATGATCGGCTCTGTAATTATGTATGGAGGATTGATTAGGTGGAATAGGATATATAATTAAATCAATCTAGTGGATCGAATATGAGGTCGATGTAGGATTCGATTCGATCATTTGTTGTGAGATGGATAATATTTTTATATGATGAGTATTGATCATGGTGAGATTAATTGCAAGGATATATTCTTGGATTGAGGAGTTAATCACAATTTGTGACCTACGGATTGAGGGTCTACTTAGAGATACATAGTAATATTTAGCACGTTGTCATGTGTTTGGATTTGATGGATTTATTTTGGATTAATTGGGTTATGAAGGAAATCGATTAATTATTTGATTTGTCATTGAATTGTATTTTTGTGCTTGACTATAGTCATGCTTTAGGTTTGGCCACGAGGCGTGTCCTGTGACGATTTGGTTCATTCTTGCGGATATATATATTCAGGCAGGTATTTTGACTTAACTTTTAGATTAAGTCAAGTTGATATGCTAGTTAGGATAGCTTACAATAACTTTTTCATGTTTATATGCCTGGTATGATTTTGGTGCCTACTAGATACATGCATGTGATAGGATATGATTATATTTTCTGCTTTGATTTGGATCATAGTATATGGATTAGGATATGTACATATTGATTGTACATATTATTCGGATAGGTATTTTGAGTAGGATTTACATGTTTAGTATCATGCACCATTTTGCATGATTGCATGCTAGGACGGGTTTCATTATTGTTGAGCCCAGTTTAGTTACATGGCTCGCACACACCGCCACTCATGGGTTAGTGTGTGCAAAGGTGTGCGCTGTTCGCTCGGGTCCGCCATGGGTAGCGGCGAGGCGTGGTAGCGGCAGGATCCTCCTCCGGCCTATGACACCGGAGATGAGAGCTTAGCTCCCACTATGTTTGGGGGCAGGAGGATAGGTGTACTCGACAAAGATCCCGCCCACTCGGCCACTCAGAGCAAGCGATGATGGCAGAGTGCACAGTTGTCATAGCCTTACCCACTCGGCTTCACCATTGCGTGTGAGGCGGCTGACTGGCGTCAGGGGTGACCATGTCATTGGCACGACATGCATTTTGCACGGATTGCATTTTGTATTGATGCCTTGGATGTGCATATGATTGTCATGCATACAGGATACATGTTTATATATGGTCAGGACTCTATTACTTCTAGTCAGGCACATGCTCCTATATCAGGGTAGGAGATTCAGGTAAGTACAGTCATTTTGTATTTCTTGCTTGCATACCCTATTTATGTGAGACTGTACTGGCATGATATTTTTATTGTTAGCTATACCTTATTTTGCATATCTACTATACCCGCAGAGTTCTTTGAACTCACCCCGTTGATTTATATCTATTTCAGGATGAAGCTGTCAGGAGAGTGCAGCTGCCGGACCCCCACTCGTCGTGAATGTTTTATTTTGGATAATTGCTTTATGGTTTGAATATTTTGGTTAGAGGACATGTATAGGTTTGGAGATTGATTTTGTATTTGGATTTTTGGTGTCCGTATGGACCTTATTCGGATTTTGGTTTGATTGGATTTTGGTGAGTATTCCTGCCCAGATGGAAGAAGGGGTAAGTCGATTTATGGTAGACTGTTTATCATTTATTTTGGTTGATGGCCTGAGGCCAAATTATATAACTGCGTGTGAGTTTGGATTCCGGTTGTGTTGACCGATGTATAGTGGTCGTGTAGGCCTTGTATGTAAATTGGGATTGTCACCCGTACAGGGGAGATGCTGCCGAATTTTTGTCTGGCGGGGTCTCCTTCGGGGCGTGACAATTTATTTGGTATCAGAGCCAGGTTTTCGAGTTCCTAGGGGTTTTTGGATTTTTCGGAGTTCGCCACCTTTGGCAGGTTTTACGAGGTAATTTGGAAAATTTTAGATTGGTATGGATTTCCGATGATTTTTATATTTCAGAAATTCGAGGATTTATGACGAGGTCAATATGGGGATTTGGCAGCGACAGAACCTCTCCTGCGGCAAAATAGGTATGATGAAAATTTTATATATTTTTACTTCTAGTAACATCTGTTCTAGTAGCATCTGTAATAACTTAACTGATATGAGACGAGGTGGGCGTGCACCTGCACTGAGACGTGGTGCAGGGTAATCACGCAAGAGGACAGTGAGATCTCTGGTTATAGAGTTGTCAGAAAGGGTCTATTGAGTTTTGACTCATGTGCAGACTCGTAGTATGGGTCGCCCACCAAGGTGACCAGCCGGAGTTGTCGTAGTGTTTATACTCCAGGTTAGATTGGCTATGTGTTAAGTGGATAATAGGAAATAACATTTAGTGTATTAGTCACTATTCGTAATCGTGGATGGAGTTGACCACAAATGACTTGTTCAGTTTGTGAGTCTTGGACCTGTGACGAAAAGATGCATTGCCTTTTTGAGAGCTGACTGATACCGAGGCAGAAAAGCAGGGGTCAAGTCGTCACATTGGTTGTGGAAATCAAGGACTACAGTGTTAGAGATTTTCACTGATTATGCTAGGCAAATTATTACTCTGTGGGGCAATGGACAAAGAATGTATACTATTGTGGATACAGTCCTTGGAGGTTTAAGTTACGAAGTTCCATAGGGATTTTGATTTTTGAGCGGCTTGAGCCTTAGATTGATAACATTGAAGGTACTGATAAGTACCTAACTGGTATTTATATAGGAGTGGAGATAGTTTCTTACTATTGCAATGATCAAGTAGTTACTTGGTGGAATATGTAGGAGAATTTTGGGAAAATAACTCATTACGAGATCATGGGTTCAGGATGTTTTCGGAAGACAATATTTCCTTATGCTATTTTTGTATGACTCATTGTTGAGGAATTCTTGAGCCTTTAGTTGAGTGATAAATTGTTAATGGATTTCACTATAGAGTTTACCCCCACTTAAGGGCTCAAGATAGTGATTGAGTTGTTTGCGATCACCCACAATTTATTGGCTTACATTTGGATTAGGATAGCTGGATATTCCATCAGTTCCTATCGGGAGGCATTAGGGTGAGTCATATTTATGAAAATGACACTGCAGCAAGTGTCGCAAGATAATGGGGTAGTCGATCTAGTGATAATAACCTACACTTCTGATAAGGCAACCGTAGAAGTCGTGAACGAGGTCTTTTAGCTAAATTCACGTGGCATTATGTCACTCCCATATTGTTGCACGATATTGATCAGGTTTGTGGCTAGAGATGATAATTTGATGTTGGTGATGAAATTAACAATCTCTTGAGTGATTGAGGATTTAGTTGGAATTTTGGGTTGTTTTGGTGGTGATCAAGGCTCTGTCCCGGGAATGAAAGATGGATGAAACACCTCATTTCCCAACCGAAAACAGGAATATGGATTTAAGTTTTCTCCTCAAATATATGTTGCTATCAGAAGTGGTTTGTACACTTGTGGAGATATGAGGCTGGTTGTATGGTTCGTGAAGAAAAGGAGAGGAAGAGGTGTATACACCTAGATTCATACAGTTATCGAATTCTTTTTCTCGATCACTGTGAAATAGGGAATCCATTAAGAGCAGAAGTTGGATGAGTTTACATCTTTACTCGAAAGGAGTTGTAGATGGTTGAAGGATTGATCATTGAGGTTGGTATCAGATGATTGAAGGATTGATCATTGAGGTATTACTATAGTTTACCTTACTTGAAGATATATTGAGAGATACATGTGTTTACAGATATCTGTGGTTAAAACATGCACTGATAGGATTAAAAGGATTTTTATATTTGGATCATGTGGATTAATAGTGTTTCCACTGATAGGTGAGATGTTGAGATGATTACTGTGATGATTATCACAGGGGTATGAAAATGATTTTGGATGTTTAGAGGTTGATTAATGGAAATGTTATATTATGGTGAGAGAGTTGACTTAGTTGTTTTATAGTTGACTTGGTTGATATGATGTGGATATCTGGATATTAACTTGGAGGTCATGCTTGTGACATGATGGTATAAGAAGGTCTCTCGGATGCCTGTATAATTCGAGAGTAATCAGATGTAGTGTTGGAGGAACTTCTAGGCTTGCCGTTGTATAGGCAAGTAGAGTAGGCGATCGGAGGGATTTCGAAAATAGTTTCGATATCGAAGATCCTCTACTGTGAGATAATTTATTTGGTACTGAGGTAATGTTATTTTTTTACAAGCTAATATTTTTACTTATGGTGCGTTGGCTGAGGGCTAGTGTAAAGTGCACAAGGTTGTTAAAGCTCGTGATGTACTCAAGGCAATGTCATTCAATTGGCTGTAAGCCAATTGAGTTGCTTAGATACCATCATCGATCGGTCTTTCAGAATTGGCAAGGTCGATGATGCCAAGAGGTATTTGTTAGAATGACGATTTTTCAGGGGATAATTTAGTTGGTATCAGTGTTGCTTAACACTATGGGAATTGGAAGAATCTAAGTTCCAATTAAAGGAGGTATTGGATGAGATATTTGTTGTCCCAGTATTTTATTTCTTGAGAAGCTCTGGAACTTATTGTTCAAAGAGATATAAACCTTTGAGGTTATACATCAATTATTGATGATGGAATGCGGTAGTGGTAGAAGGAAAAGAATATCCTTCATGGTGGATCGAGGATCTATTTAGATCAACTATAGGACACCTGTGTATACTCTAGGATTGATTTATGATTGATGTGTTGATATTGTAGTGACAGAGAGTCATACAATTATCAAAGTCGTAGGGATGATTGATATATCATCAGCCTAGAGTAAAGAGGATGCAGGTGTGTAGCGATGACAATTTCATACTTGGTATGAATTGTATGAGCTTTTGGATTATCTTATTTGACTTATTGACGACTTTGTCGTCCAGGGATTTGGGAAATCGTGTATTCTAGACACGATTGGATCATTTGTGAGGGTGGCAGTTGGAGTTGAGCACTCGGCCACTGTAGATGGTGATTTTTTTTTGGTATTTAATTTGATTATTATCATAGATATGGATAGGATGCTCTAGTGGTACTACATCGCTGACGGGTGATGGAATTTATTTAGTCTGAAGCTTGTGAACCTAGTTTCAAGACTCAGACGATGGTTGACTTTTACACCAGTGTTGTGTGATCATTCTCGGGTGAAAGGAAAGTTAATTTATATGCGGATGCGATGTTTCAGAGAATGGAGCGTTTCTGATTTAGTTGATTGAGACGTATCCCATGGTTACGTCAAATGAGGAACTACGAGATGGGTTGTCATATATATATATGACGTGGACCTAGTAGGAGTTGTTATGTTGTTTTGTAGAGGTGAGGAGCAGATATGCTTATGAGGTTTTAGCTAGCTACTGTGTAGTTGCATTTGAATTTAGGAAGAGTTACTATTGATTCGGGAACAACAGATAGATTCCTGTTGTGAGGATAGAGAGCATCTACCATAGAGTTGTACTTTTGCTCTACCAGTTCGGAATTAGTGATATTGGAATTTGTATGTAGTAGGTGGCTAGATAGCTACCTGGCATCTTGACTGGCTATGAGTCCCGGTCGTGGTAGCATGTCGTTGCCCGTAAGTAGTGTCTTTTGCATTACTCCGAGAGCCACGAGACTTGGTCACGATATTTTGATAAGTATTGCTGAAGATTGCAATAGGTTCTATATGTTGCAGATGTATAGGATTGTATCTAGAAAATAGTAAGTATTGAAACGTTCTCCGTGGTGGAACGACATACGGAACATTGGAAGTCTGGTAAAGGTGGTATATAAATAATCAGTAAGGTTCTGTACCAAGAGGAAAGTGGGAGCCTAGTATGATGGACAGTGTTGGGAGATTAATTGGAATTCGAAAAGGACTTAGTATGATTAGCTAAGTCCGCTCATTTTCGTCCGATCCATACGATGAGTTTGTTGGATCGCTGGATAGGTTATACTGTGGCGATTTCCAGTTCATAGAGGATCTGTGAGTATCGTATGTGATAGCGGTTCAGGATTTACCTTCGGATTATGGATAGTCTTTAACAGGTCACGGATATAGAGATCCACTCAGGTACAGTTAGGTACTTGTTATAGGTGGACGAAATGAAGATACTATTCATATTTTGGAAGGGCTGTTAGAAGCAAGTGTGATTTAATGTTAAGGGATATCAGTAACCCCACTTAGTCACTTGAGGAGTGACTTGTCTCCAGATGCTTGAGATGATTATTGGGACATCTCGTACTGATATACGAGTAGAAAATTTGGGGACCAAATTTTTATTAGTGGGGGGAGAATGTTAAATACTGAAGATTTTAAATATTAAAATAAAATGGCCAACGAATTAAGAAATTTATCCTAGAAATATTTAGGGATTTTTAGAGAATTTTAGAAATTTTTCCAGAATTTTTCTGGAAAAATATGGAGCTTGTACGAGATAATTACGGGGATAGGGAAAACAGGCTTTTAAAGGGCCTGTTTAGTCTAGGTTTTTCTATTTTCTAATTTCGGACGGTTCCCTCTTCACGAACTGCTCTTCTTCGCGAAACGCTCAGCCGATTTCCTTCTTCCCCCGCGCCCGAAACCACCGCAACCAACACCCGCCCTCTTCCTCCTCTCGATTTTTTTCTCCTCGCGGCGGACGGCGATTAAGCCCTCTCCGCCGCCGCTTTAAGTCGCGCGTCGGCCGACGGACCATTGGCCGTCGCGTGGCGCCAGCGCCGTAGCACCTCCTCGCGAGCACAAGCGACCGTCGCCGCGGCCGCTGCCGCGGCCCCTCGGCCACGTCGCCGCTCTGCCGGCGACTCTTCACTGGTCGCGCGTCATCGATCGACCGCCTGCGGTGCACCGCCACAACCGCCCGAACCTCCTTTTCCCCTTCGCTGTGATTTCTGGCTGGTGGTCGCCGGAGATAGGTAAGCTCTGCCCCTCTCCCTTGTTTTGGACGAGATTTAGGGTTAAGGTGAGATTTTCCTTCACTCAGCTTGATCTGTTGACTTGTGGCAGTAAGGGGGAGTTGGGTTGGCATCGTGAGGGTTGGGAGGGTTGTTGATGTAGACTGCTCTGTTGGTGGTCATCGGAGCGAGGGCAACGATAGTTTCCGGCAGATTGAGCAATTGGGGAGGTTCCAATCGCAGGTATATCTCAAGCTATCTCTTGTTGGTATGCTGTGTGGTTTTATTTCAGGTCGTACAAGGCTGTGGAGATGGGTTAGGCAGAGGATTCTAAATAGGATGGATTAGGCCTTGAGTTGTGTATTCGGTGGGTTATGGAATGCGCTGGATGATGCTCTATTCTTGATTGTGAATGGGCAAGGATGTTATTAGAGCTGTTATATATCATGATTTCTAGGTGAGGAAGGTGATCCGAATAGGGATTTCTTGCAAAACAATCTGATTGGTCTAGATTTGATACCTATACTCGGATCAAAGGAGTTGTACAGGGTAAGTGTGGATTGGATTCACGGTATGAAATTGAAGGTCGATTTGTGATGTCCTGTTGGTGAATTGTTGTGGGATCCAAGTGTTGGATCGTGTTTGAGGTAAGAATTGGTTGAGTCATGTGTATGTCACCTAGAGTTAGGTTAGATTCATATTTATGATCGGCTCTGTAATTATGTATGGAGGATTGATTAGGTGGAATAGGATATATAATTAAATCAATCTAGTGGATCGAATATGAGGTCGATGTAGGATTCGATTCGATCATTTGTTGTGAGATGGATAATATTTTTATATGATGAGTATTGATCATGGTGAGATTAATTGCAAGGATATATTCTTGGATTGAGGAGTTAATCACAATTTGTGACCTACGGATTGAGGGTCTACTTAGAGATACATAGTAATATTTAGCACGTTGTCATGTGCTTGGATTTGATGGATTTATTTTGGATTAATTGGGTTATGAAGGAAATCGATTAATTATTCGATTTGTCGTTGAATTGTATTTTTGTGCTTGACTATAGTCATGCTTTATGCAGGTTTCGGTCACGAGGCAGGTCCCCAGTCGTGACGATTTGGTTCATTCTTGCGGATATATATATTCAGGCAGGTATTTTGACTTAACTTTTAGATTAAGTCAAGTTGATATGCTAGTTAGGATAGCTTACAATAACTTTTTCATGTTTATATGCCTGGTATGATTTTGGTGCCTACTAGATACATGCATGTGATAGGATATGATTATATTTTCCTGTTTGATTTGGATCATAGTATATGGATTAGGGATATGTACATATTGATTGTACATATTATTCGGATAGGTATTTTGAGTAGGATTTACATGTTTAGTATCATGCACCATTTTTGCATGATTGCATGCTAGCTGGACGGGGTTCCATTATTGTTGAGCCCATGACTAGTTACATAACTGCACCTGCTTGCCACTCATGGGTTAGTGGTACATCGGAGGTGTGTCGATTGCTCTGTCGAGCTCACGGTCCGCTCATGGGTAGCGATGAGGCAGCGTGGTAGCGGGCAGGGATCCCTCCTCTGGCCTATGACACCGGGAGATGAGAGCTTAGCTCCCCCACTATGTTTGGGGCAGGAGGATAGGTGTACTCCGACAGCATCCTGTCCACTCGGTCACTCAGGAGCAGTGATGACAGAGTGCACAGTTGTCATAGCCCTACCCACTCGGCTTCACCATTGCGTGTGAGGCGGCTGACTGGCGTCAGGGGTGACCATGTCATTGGCACGACATGCATTTTGCACGGATTGCATTTTGTATTGTGTTTGCTACATTATTGTATTGATGCCTTGGATGTGCATATGATTGTCATGCATACAGGATACATGTTTATATATGGTCAGGACTCTATTACTTCTAGTCAGGCACATGCTCCTATATCAGGGTAGGAGATTGAGTAAATCTGATCATTTTGTATTTCTTGCTTGCATACCCTATTTATGTGAGACTGTACTGGCATGATATTTTTATTGTTAGCTATACCTTATTTTGCATAACTACTATACCCGTAGAGTTCTTTGAACTCACCCCGTTGATTTATATCTATTTCAGGATGAAGCTGTTAGGAGAGTGCAACTGTCGGACCCCCACTCGTCGTGAATGTTTTATTTTGGATAATTTCTTTATGGTTTGGATATTTTGGTTAGAGGACATGTATAGGTTTGGAGATTGATTTTGTATTTGGATTTTTGGTGTCCGTATGGACCTTATTCGGATTTTGGTTTGATTGGATTTTGGTGAGTATTCCTGCCCAGATGGCAGAAGGGGTAAGTCGATTTATGGTAGACTGTTTATCATTTATTTTGGTTGATGGCCTGAGGCCAAATTATATAACTGCGTGTGAGTTTGGATTCCGGTCGTGTTGACCGATGTATAGTGGCTGTGTAGGCCTTGTATGTAAATTGGGATTGTCACCCGTACAGGGGAGATGCTGCCGGATTTTTGTCTGGTGGGGTCTCCTTCGGGGCGTGACACCTTGGTCTTCCTAGACCTAGTTTGTGTTCCATAATCAAATGGAACACTATGGTAAGCCATCTTAGGCTTAAGTTTGTGACCCAAACCCTTCTTGCCCTTTGATGACTTTTGCTTCTTGGGTCCTAAGTGTTGACTTTGAGATTTTGACCTAGAAGTTTGACTAATTGACCCTTGAATTTGATTTTGTATAACCTTAAGGGTCTTTTCAAGTTTTTCAAGCCTTGACCTTAAGGCTTGGTTCTCTAATTCTAATTGCCCAATTTTTGAATTTTGATTTAATTCTTGGACATGGTTCTTTCTAGGCATATACCTAGTCCATTTAAGATTGAAACCTAGGTGCTCTTATATTTTCCTAATAGATTCCCTAGGTATGGTTTTTCTAGGGACATTAGTCCCAAATTTTTCCTTATTTCCTAAATGGACACTTTTAGCTCCTAAGCAAAAATATTTATTCCTATTAGCATGCTTTTCATAAATTGCAAGAGAATTAAAATTCCTAGCATGCTTTTTAACATTTAAATTAGAAGATGCATTACTAAAATGTACCTTAGGGTTAGCCTTAGATCCCCATACTTGTGATGCTTCTTCTTGGGTCTTTTTGCTCCCCCTAGGACATTGATTCCTATAATGTCCTTTTGAATTGCACTTGAAGCATATGATATGCTCCTTGCCTTTAGGTGTTGGGGAACCGGCATCTTTGACTTTTGGTGCCGGTGGAGCTTTCCTAATCTTCTTTGGGCACTTGCTTTTGTAGTGCCCGGTTTCCCTACACTCAAAACATATTATATGCATTTTATTATTAACACATATGCTTGAGTTACCTTGGGTGGTTGTAGATGCCGGAATCAGATTTTGAGCTTCTTCATCTTGACCGGATGTCGAAGCTTCTTCTTGAGGTTGCTCCAGTGTAGATGTTCTAATCCCCTCCCCCTTGATCCTAGAAGTTGAGGTTTCTTCTAATTCTACCTCTTCCACCACTTCTTCCTCCTCGGATGTCGAACACTCCTCGACCTCCGAATCCTCACTTTCTTGTGAGGATGAGTTCTCTTCCTCATCCTCCTCATCTTCTTGGATTGAGTGAGGCTCTTCATGGAATTTTTCCAATTTGTTCCATACCTCCTTGGCGTCTTTACAATCCCCTATCTTGATCAAAATATCATTAGAGATTATATTAAGCAAAATACCCATTACCTTATTGTTTATGTTATAGTATCAGAGTTGTCCTTGACTCCAATTCTTCTTCTTGATTTTTCTTCATTCTTCGTCTTTTGGAGTGTCAAAACCTACTAAGACACTAATCCAATTATCAAAGTCACACATTAGAAAATGCATCATTCTACCTTTCCAATACACGAAATCTTCGCGGTCGAAGGAAGGCGGAACGTTGATGTCATCACCCAATCTCTCCATCTTTTCCTCTAGCGTGCTTTGTCTTAGCTCCCGGCGGTTAGTCCGTAGAAGAGCCCCGGGCTCTGATACCAATTGTAGGAGATTTGAGGCCGCTAGAGGGGGGTGAATAGCGTGTGACTGTACGATGATGGAATTCGTTCGCATTGCTTGTCTACAATCTTGTTAGTACGCAGCGGAATAAACAATAACAAATACAAACACAAGATACAATCACAAAATGCACGATATAATGTGGTTCGAAACCGAAACGGTTCCTACTCGACGAATTGGGTTCGTACGAACCCTATCGATGCCACAAACACCACTAAGCAATAAACTCCTTCTCGACAATAAGTCGGAGGTGGAGAAACCTCGTACAATGAATTACAACAAGTAATACACAAAAATACAAGCAAAATACAAAGAAATGTAAAGAGCACTTTACAAAACTAGGGTTTGAGCGCTTTGCTTGTTGGTTGCTTGGATGAGGTTGAAGGGCCCTGAAATGCACCTGCAAATCGCCTCAAGTAAGCTCCCCAAGAACTGATGATGAAATCCTCCACGAGCTCCCCTTTTTATCTTGCGTCGGGCTGGATTTCTGCCTGGCAGTCGACTACCATAAGTCCCCAGTCGACTGCCAACACTGTAGTTGTGAGACAACGACTCAATCCACGTTGGACAAGTTCCAACAGGACTCTTAGCGATCGGCCGCCAGCGCCGATCGACCGTGACGACGACTACGAGCATTCTCGACCAACTCAACGGCGATCATTTATCATCCCTTAGCGATCGGCTGCGATCATCGATCATTGCTCCAATGAGCAATCATTGCGAGCTAATTCAGCTCTTAAACGACAGTCGAACTCAAGTCGACTCACGGCAGTCGAACCGGCCATAATGCCAGTCGACTGCCAACCTAAAAAATGAGGTTTTAACCCAAGTATGATTCCCCCATACTTGCTAGACCACCCTTAGCCTAGACCTAAGCCTTCTAGCCACCTCTATCAGCCTTACGCCTCTTGGATCCCTCCAATTCATCCATGACTTGTTCATCCATCGCGTTAGCCTTCAGGTGCTTCCATCGGCTATGTCATGCTAACGGTGTCTACACCGCCAAGGCACATTGGACTTACGCCGCCAAGACTCCGCTTGGACTTTACACTGCCAATATCAAACCCCTTAGACTTCTCAAATGCCAAGACTCAAGCTTGGACTTTTCCTTGCCAACCCATGTTGGACTTTCCATGCCAAGACCCATGCTTGGACTTTCCTTGTGCCAAGTACTCAAGACTTGGACTTTCCCAAATGCCAAGTGTCCCACTTAGACTTACCATGCCAAGTACTCATGACTTGGACTTTACCATGATAATTACATTGTCATATGTTTTTGTCAAAACATCAAAACATCACTCGAGTCAAACTCGAGTCCTGGTCAATCGTGACCTGGGCCGATTGCACCAACACAAATCTTGAGTACTTCGCAAGGAAAAGTCCAAGCATGGGTCTTGGCATGGAAAGTCCAACATGGGTTGGCAAGGAAAAGTCCAAGCTTGAGTCTTGGCATTTGAGAAGTCCAAGGGGTTTGATATTGGCGGCGTAAAGTCCAAGCGGGAGTCTTGGCAACATAAGTCCAATGATTGGTGGCATAAAGTCCAATGTGCCTTGGCAGTGTATATGTCGTTATCATGACATAGCTGATGGAAGCACCTGAAGGCTAGCGTATGGGTGAACAAGTCATGGATGACTCGGAGGGATCCGATAGGTGCGAGGCTAACGGAGGTGGCTAGAAGGTTTAGGTCTAGACTACGAGTGGTCTAGCAAGTATGGGGGAACCATACTTGGGTTAAACCTCATGTTTGAGGTTAAAACCTAATGTTTGAGGTGTATCAGTCAACTGGTATCATGTGGCAGTCGACTGGTTTGAGTCAACTAGGTTTTGACTACGGGGAGTGCCCTAGCAGTCGACTGCCAAAGGTGGACAGTCGACTGATTGGTCGAGAAGTCGACTGGTCTTGTGATCAGTCGACTGGTGCTCGAGATCTCGGGCACATAATCGAGTTGAGACTCAACTGCTGAGGTTAGCAGTCGAGTGAAGGCTCCATCAGTTGACTGATGGGTATGATCAGTCGACTGATGATGGATCCATTGGATTTTTCCAGCGTGGATCTAGCCGTTGTCTCACGACAACAGTGACATCAGTCGACTGGTGCCTTATGGCAGTCAACTGATCGGCGGAAATCCAGTCTGACACAAGATATAAAGGCAGCTCGGATGGAGGGTTTTTGCAGCGATTTTCTTGGGTGAATTGGAGTGATTTGCTGTTGCAAATCAGGGTCTTCAAGGCTAGTCCAAGGCAATCAAAGATCAAGCAACCAAAGTGCTCTTGTAAAGTGTTTTTCTTTACTTGCATTGTATTTCATACTTATATTAGCTTGTATCTTTCATATTACTTAGTGTAATCATTGTAAGGGGTTTCTCCACCTCCAGATTGTTCCAAAAAGGAGTTTTATTATTTAGTGGTGTTTGTGGCATCGCTAGAGCTCTTTAGAACTCGATCCGTGGAGTAGGAACTATTCGGTTCCGAACCATGTTATATCTCACATTGTGATTGTGTATCTTGTTGTTTATATTTGTTATTATCATTCCATTGTGCTAACAAGATTGTAGACGATCAAATGCGAACAAATTCCATCTACGCATCCAATACGCATCTAGCGGTCAACGAATCTTCTACAATTGGTAACACAACCCGGGGCTCTTCTACGGATTAACAACCCGGAGCCAAGATGCAAGAGGGTGAAGAGGAATAAGATGGAAATTCAAGAGAATTTGGGTTGGGACATCAACACCCCAATCCCATATACTTTCTATGGACAAGAAGGCTTCAACCAATGGAAGACAAGGATTGAAGATTTATTAATGATGAGGGACTTTGAAGAATGGTCCATGTTGATGGAGGGATTTAGCTATCCAAGAGGACCAAATGGAGGGTTCCTCAAGAAGAAGAGATGGACCGAAGAGCAAGTCCAAGCCTTCGAGAAAAATGATAAGGTAATGAAATTTTTGATTGATTTAATACCTAACAATATCTTGTGTATGTTAGGTAATTATATAGATGCCAAGGAGCTATGGAGCCAAGTGGCAAAGCTCCATGAAGATTCATTACCGATTCATGAAGACCCATCGCTAGCTCAAGAAGAGGTGGCCGAAGATGAATCCTCATCCTCACAAGTAAGTGAGGATTCAGAAGTTGAGGAGGAGTCAACTTTCGGATCGGTGGAAGAGGAATTGGAAGAGGTGGAAGAAGCCTCCACCTCTAGGATTGAGGGGGAAGAGAAAATTCCCACACCGGAGCAACCTCAAGAGAAGACATCTACATCCGATCGAGAGGAAGAGCAAGCTCAAGAGGATTCCACCACAGATCTAGGTAACTCGAGCATGTTAATTAAAAATAAAAACCATATAATATGCTTTGAGTGTAGGGAATCCGGGCACTATAAGAGTAAGTGCCCGAAAAGAGTAAAGAAGACTCCACCGGCGCCTAAAAGATAAGAAAAGTCAAATGAAGTCGGAGTCCCCACCAAGAAGAGCAAGGAGCACGTGATTTGCTTCAAATGCTGGCTACTGGGCATTATATGAGTCAATGCCCTAGGGGGAGCAAAAAGTCCCAAGAAGGAGCATCACAAGTAGGGGGAGCTAAGGCTAACCCTAAGGTATATTTTAATGCACCTTCTAGTTCTAATTTAAATTTCAAAAAGCATGCTAGGAATAATTTTAACAATCTTGCTATTGTAAATGAAAAGCATGCTAGAAACAATAAATATTTTTGTCTAGGTGCTAAGAGTGTTAATTTTTCAAATAGGGAGAAATTTGGGACTAATGTCCCTAAAAATATCTTATCTAAGGACAAACCTAGATTAAACAACTCTAGACCTATCCTACTTAGGGCAAGCATTAAGAGAATTGAGGACCACCTAGGTTTTAATCCCAAATGGACTAGGCATATGCCTAGAAAGAACAATGCCCAAAGATTAAATCAAAATTCAAAAATTGGGCAATTAGAGTTTGAAAATCAAGCCTTGAGGTCAAGGTTTGAGAAACTTGAAAAGACCCTTGCAAAAATGACAAATCAAATGCAAAGCTCAAATGGTCAAACTCTATGGTCTAGAAGTCAAAGTCAAAACCTAGGGCAAGAAAAGTTTGGGTCACAAACCTAAGCCTAAGTTGACTTATCATAGTGTTCCATTTGATTATAGAACACAAACTAGGTCTAGGAAAACCAAGGTCAATAGGGAAGTCATCCCTAAGGTTGACCAAGGTAGGTGCCTAGTGGCTAGGGTTTCAAGGAAACCTAGGGAAGCTACTAAGAAGGTTACAAGGGGAGTCACCCCTAGAGTTAACCATGGCAAGACCCAAATGACCAAGGCTAACAAGTCTATAAGGGTCATTAGGAAGGTATCTAGGGAGGTCATCCCTAAGGAATACCTAGCAAACCCTAGGAGCTCAAATAGGTTTTGGGTTCCTAAGAGCGTGATTGATTCACGCAAGATGGATTTGGGTGTGCCAACCTTAAATGGAAGGGTAGTTAACCTAACCATGGTAAAGGTGACACTTTAGGTAATTTTCAAGGTTATGGATACCTTAGAAATAGATTTAATTTTTAATCCTAAAAGATTTTAGGATATGCCAATACTATTTAAGAAGTTTGAAAAATCAATCAAATTGGCACAATTTAGGTTTAGAGGTATTGGTGTGCCATTTTGGGTTTTTGGCACACTTGGGAAATTTAGGCAATATGATAAAATATACTTAATTATATCAAATGACAACTAATATTAAGATTTAGGTATTATTATACCTATACATTTTATTTGTCATACTTTGTTTACCATATAACATGCCATGACATTATATCTATTTTTAATTATTTAATATGTCATGATCATGTTTAGGATTAAGGTTTAATGTCATGTGTTTTTAGATTACATCATATGTCATGATATCATGATCATTGGCGATGCTTAATTATGCTATCATTTATGCCATGATCATTCATGCATTTAATTTGATTAAAATTGATTTAAGGACAATAACATGACTTGGAGTCCCACTTATAAGGGAATCAAGTAGTGTTGCCTTAGAGAATGCATGAAACCCTAGATTAGGAGAACAAAACTCACATCTCACATCACATTGACTTGTGTATGTTTTATACACCTTAGATATATGTGAGATGCTAGGATATGAGTTAAGTTTAAAGTGCATAGTTTTTGCATCTAGATGAACTAAAACTCATCTTATCTTAATGGTGGATCATTGGGAAAGCTTGTGTACAAGTCATGTACATTAAGCCCAAGAAACATGATCCAATATAGGTTTTCAAAAATATTTTAAAATCAATTTAGAAAACCTTGGTGAAGTCTATCTTTTGATAACAATCACCATTGATGAAGTTGATACAAAGTGAGCTAAAACATTGAAGTTTTTCTTCACTTTTGGACTTTATATCAATTTTGATATTTTATGGGTAAAATATTTTTCTAACATTTTTTACCCATTGTATTTCTTATAAGTAATATGCGTATGAATTTTCATGATTTTTTGATATACATATAATTATTTATGCTTTTTCGAATTTCATTTCTGATATTTCAGTTATCAGTCGACTACTCTTGGTGGCAGTCGACTGATGGAGACGGCAGTCGACTGATTTCGGGAAAAACAAGGTTGTTTATCCCGTTTTCAGCTATGGTAAAGTTCCCTAATCACTCATAACCCTAGGATATGCTTTAGGAAGCATTATAAAGGCTGAAAATCCATTGGATATAGATTAGGAGAGGTGTTAGGGTAATGTATCAAAGCTAAGGGGTTGGAAAGTTCAATGTTGAACTTTAAACCTTATTTTTGATGGTTTTGAGTTTCTATTAGCTTAGGGACTTCCCAAGGACATTGTTGGTGCAATAGTCAAGGGGGAGCAAGCCTTTAGGGGTAGGTATCCATCATGGGATGATGGATGGTATTTTTCCTCATGAAGGGGAAAATGAAATTTGGAGATACTCAATTTGGAAATTGAGAGAGTGTATAGGATTGCCTCTCTTGAGTGATATGGGACTTATCACTAGGAAGATTGTAGACATCCTAAGTATTTTTGGATCAAGGAGGAGATTGTAAGATCACATTGGGACATGAGACATTGACCTTCTTGGAGAAAACCTTTTTGATGTTAGTCAAAAAGGGGGAGAATGTTTGGAGAATTTATAGAATTACCAATTTGGGATAATTGGTAAGGAGATTTGAGTTAGTATTCTAACTCAAAGGTATGTATTTTTGTCAAATATCAAAAAGAGGGAGATTGTTGGTGCAATCTACCCAAGTCACGATTGACCAGACTTGAGTTTGACTCGAGCAATGTTTTGATATTTGACATGGAAGTTTGACATCGATGTTTGATATTGATGTCTGATAATGTTTTGGGGAGATTGTTGGTGCAATCGACCCGGGTCATGATTGATCGGACTCGAGTTTGACTCGAGGGGGATTTTGATGATTGACTAGGGTTGACCATGTCATGGAAAGTCCAAGTCTTGAGTACTTGGCAAGGAAAAGTCTAAGCATGGGTCTTGGCATGGAAAGTCCAACATGGGTTGGCAAGGAAAAGTCCAAGCTTGAGTCTTGACATTTGAGAAGTCCAAGGAGTTTGATATTGGTGACGTAAAGTCCAAGTGGGAGTCTTGGCAGCATAAGTCCAATGATTGGTGGCGTAAAATCCAATGTACCTTGGCAGTGTAGACACCGTTAGCATGACATAGCTGATGGAAGCACTTGAAGGCTAGCGTATGGGTGAACAAGTCATGGATGACTTGGAGGGATCCAATAGGTGCGAGGCTGACGGAGATGGCTAGAAGGTTTATGTCTAGGCTACAGGTGGTCTAGCAAGTATGGGGGAACCATACTTGGGTTAAACCTCATGTTTGAGGTTAAAATCTCATGTTTGAGGTGTATCAGTCGACTGGTATCATGTGGCAGTCGACTAGTGTGAGTCAACTAGGGTTTGACTGCGGAGAGTGCCCCAGCAGTCGACTGCCAAAGGTGGGCAATCGACTGATTGGTCGAGCAGTCGACTGATCTTGTGAACAGTCGACTAGTGCTCAGGATCTCAGGCACAAAATGGAGTCGACACTCGACTGCTGGGGTTAGCAGTCGAGTGAAGGCTCCATCAGTCGACTAATGATGGATCCGTTGGATTTTTCCAGCGTGGATCTAGCAGTTGTCTCACGATAACAGTGGCATCAGTCGACTGGTACCTTATGGAAGTCGAATGATCGGTGGAAATCTATCCCGATGCAGGATATAAAGGCAACTCAGATGGAGGGTTTTTGCAGCAATTTTCTTGGGTGAATTGGAGCGATTTGCTATTGCAAATCAAGGTCTTCAAGGCTAGGCCAAGGCAATCAAAGTTCAAGCAACCAAAGTGCTCTTGTAAAGTATTTTTCTTTACTTGCATTGTATTTCATACTTGTATTAGCTTGTATCTTTCGTATTACTTAGTTTAATCATTGTAAGGGGTTTCTCCACCTCCGGATTGTTCCGAAAAGGAGTTTTATTGTTTAGTGGTGTTTGTGGCATCGTTAGATTTCTTTAGAGCTCGATCTGTGGAGTAGGAACCATTTGGTTCCGAATCACATTATATCTTGATTTGTGGTTGTGTATCTTGTTGTTTATATTTGTTATTATCATTTCGCTGTGCTAACAAGATTGTAGACAATCAAACACGAACAAATTCCATCTACGCATCCAACGCGCTATTCACCCCCCCTCTAGCGATCAACGAATCTTCTACACTCCAGTCCGTAGCAACCCACTATTGACAATCAACCATGCTAGAACCTCCAGTCTGTAACAATCCACTATCGATAATCCATACAACCATACACAGATCTATGGTCCATAACAGACCCACAATGTAAAGAAACATGATATGACAATCAACTCCACATTTACAACCTCCCTCACCCCCCAGGTGATTTATCCTAATGACACAAATTAAGTCTACAATCGTACTCAGCTACACACACATAGGTCCACATACCATAACATATGTAATCCATAACCATGATGAACGAAATATAGAGATAACAACAGAGCAACTTAAAGTACAAAGACTAAGTATCAAGCACATGATTAAATAAGAGTGGAGTCAAGGTAAAGATGTCATCACCATCGTAAAAATATTCATGCACCAGAATCAATAAACTACCTGACTAAGGTAGGTATTACCCACCTGATATGTAGACTGTGATGATTGTATTCGCGTCCGCGAACCCGCCTCAAATCTAAGTCCTCCCGCTGATTCCACCTCAACCAACTTCTTAATCAACTTAATGAATCTGGTCATCATTTAATCTAAATAAATCAAACATCATCACACAATAAACAGGAACTATATCATCACTATATAATTATAGCATATCCATATCAATTTACTAAACAAAACTGATACGCTACTATGAACAACCAAAACTTACTCACCAAGCCTAGCTTCCATTTACTCAACTTCTTGATCTTCATCAGATCTGAATTCAACAATCAAATTGGAAACCAATTCCAACTCTGATCTACCAATCCTATAAAGATACTTGTCTCGTTTCCATGCTAACAATGGATTTAGATCAAGCCCCCCAAGCACATAGAAATGGGTCACAACTCCGGCCACAGCTTCTTCTTGATACAAAAGACATCCAACATCAACAATCCACAGCAACAGTAGGCAATTCAAGATTTACCAACAATCAAATTTGAACCACTTAGTTCATCAATCCAACAATGGTATACCTTTACAAACATCCGAATCAATAGTTACCTCTCACTGCGTACCCAAATCTGTATTTCTCCAACACAGCTTCAATCATTGCAATAGAATGGGAATTTTTGAGAGCTCACAGTTATCTTCCTCAGCAGTGATTATCAGAACCGATGGGATGCAGCATAGCTCAACCGCAGCCGTGAGCGAAGAAGGCTGGCAGTGTACAATGAGGTGCTCCAACGACGATGGGGGTGGTCGTCACATGCAGAAGAGAAAGGGGCATAATCGGCACAGTGACATTAGGTGATCGAGCATGACGAGGTCAGGTGGAGCAACAACGACGGCAAGCTAGGCAATAGATTAGTTGGTGCAGCGATCGATCGTGGAAAGGAAAAACGGCGACGATAGTGGCAGCTCCAACTCGTGATGAGACCGGCATGGCGACGACGATGGGGCGACGACAGTGAGCACGGAAAGGAGATGTAACAAAAAATTTGGGAAAATCAGGAGAAGGAAGAGAAAGGCTCGGCGATGGACTCGGGGCATTGACAAATGCGAGCACGGGGAAGACGGCACCGATCGAGAATTGGGAGAAGGGAGAAAATCACGGTGGTGGAGGAGTTTAGGAGAAATAAGGATCGGATCAATGATAAGGGAAAAGAGACTATAGGTTTCATATTTAAACCCAAGTTAATTAATCTATTACTCCCTTAATAATAGATAAATCCAACGGGCCTTGTAAAAGCCTATTAAATCTTTCCCTATAAAATACCATAAAAACTCCATTTAATTCTAGAAAAATTACTAAAAATCCTGGAAAAATTCAATAAGATAATTTCTTAATTAATATGGGGTATATTATTATTATTTTATTTTCTGATATCTTATAGGTTATGAGCTACTTTCCGATTATAGAAGACCAATTGTAGATCATCAGGATGTTCTCATGCACATCTATGAAATCAAAGGAAAGACTCCAAATTATGTGCATGCAGTGCGGATCACAAAGACACACATAGTCGGATTATCCGTTGGATCAGATCATCTGTTGCTATTGTAAGCAATCAGTACATTTGAGAAGGTGTACTTTGAAGACTCAGTTGAAGACTGTTAATGTTGTTTCGAGAGGATGATGCACAATCTAGACAGCAGAGATCATCACAAAAGATTAGGTTATCACACCAACAATGATTTACTACCTCAGATGTGGTTGGAGTTCCAGGAGAAGTGATTTACTCAGCAGTATCAGTAGAAGACATCTTAGAAGACTCATGCAGACAAAAACAATTGTTACCTCCCCAGAGGTGGATTTGCTTTATATAGAGGAGAGAGTATACGATGATGGTCATATCTATTCTATATTCTTTAGTTGCAGCTATATTATTTGCAGAGTGGGAGCGTGCTACGAGGTTGGAAGTTCTTCAGTACCTCACAGTTGGTGGTGTACTTGTTACCAATACAACAATGATTACCACCTCCATTGCAGCCGTGTTGATTTGCGTCTTCGTTTTGGTAGTTGACTTTAGTTCCTCCAAGGTAGTCTTTTGCACCTACATAAGCTCAGCCATCATGAGAAGAAGTTGGATGAGTTTATATGATTACTAGAGAAAAGACATAGAGGGTTGAAGGATTGATCAGTCGGAGTATTACTTTAGTTTACCCTATGTGTTAATATATTGAGAGATACTGTTAGTTTACAGGTATCTTTTTCTAGAACATTCTAAGATAGGATTAGAAGGATTTCTATATTCAGATCATGTGGATCGATGGTATCTTTACCATCAGATGAGATGTTAACCAAAAACCAAGAAGTCAAAGGATGACCTTAGACTTTGATAGACATACCTTTACTATAGACATATCCTTATGGATGATTAAATTGTTAAAATGATGGTATAATGTCTCTTAGATGTGTGTATAATCCGAGAGTATTCAAATGTAGTTTTGGATGAACTCGTAGGCTTGTCGCTGTATAGGCAAGTGGAATATGCGATCAAAGTAATTTCGAGAATAGTTCCGATATTGAAGATCCCATACGGGATGATAATTTGATTGGTATCAGTGTTACTGCACCCTATAGGAATTGGAAGAAGGTAAGTTGCGATTACAGGAGGTATGGGATAGGAGATTTATCTGTTCCAGTGGTTCTTCTTGAGAAGATCTAGAACTCTTTGTTAAAAGAGAGATGGACCTTTGAGATTATGCATCGATTATCGATGATGGTATGTAGTAGTTGTTGAGAATGAGTATCCTTTATTATGGATAAATGATCTATTTAGATCAGCTAAAGGACACTTATGTATACTCTAGAGTTGATTTATGATTGGTGTGTTGATATTGTAGTGACATGGTGTCATACAATTATCATTGTCGTTGTGATGATTGATATATCATCAGCTTAGAGTAAAAAGGATACAGGTGTAGAGTTGACATTTCATACTTAGTATGAAATTTTATGACCTGTTGATAATGTTGTTAGACATATTTAACGATTTAGTCATCCATAGATTTGAGAAATCGTGTAATCTGGACACGATTGGATCAGTTTGTGGTTGTCGGAGTTGCGTAACTTGGCCACTGTTGATGGTAGTAGTTGGAGTTGCACACTCAACCACCGTAGTTGGTGGTTTCCCTGGATTGATTTGGTTATTACCGTAGTTGGTGGTTTCGCTATATTGATTTGGTTATTACCGTAGATGGTGGGTTCCTTTTATTGATTTGGTTATTCCCGCGATGTGGATAGGATGCTTCTATCGTTACTATACCATAGATTTGCTTGACTAAAAGGGTGATGGAATTCACTCGGTCTGAAGCTGGTGAAACTAGGTTTCAGAGCCAAGATGGTGGCTGACTTTTACATCAGTGTTAGTTAATCCTTCCGGTGTGGATGGAAGGGTATTGTACACAGATGCATCATTTCAGTGATTGGAGTGATTCTGATGCAGTTGCATGAGACATATCTTATGCTTACATCAGTTAAGAAACTACGAGATAAACTGTTATGTACATGACGTGGTGTTAGCAGATATGATCTTCCGTAGTAGTTGTATAGAGCAGAAGTACTTATAGAGTTTTGACTAGCTATTGGGTAGCTATTATAGAGTTGTTGTAACACGGACAATTGCAACAAGGGAGATTGGTCGCTATAGTCTCCCATGCACTTACAGAGTATGTGGTGGAGTGGATTTTGGACAATAGATGGACTTCTCTTGTGAGAAGATAATTCCCTGTCTCTGATAAAAATAGTGGATTCTAGAGTTGCATTTGTTTCAGGAAGAGTTGTTCCAGGAGACTCGTCATTCGAGATTGGTGATTTATTCAGATTGTGTCTGGAAAATAGTGAGTATTGAAATGTCCTTGTTGGTGGAACGATATATGGGACATGGTTGATTCCATAGTTTGGTGTTGGTGGCTCAACTAGTTAAGGTGGAATACTAGTGACCAGTAGGGTTATGTATCGAGATGGAAGGGGAGCCTAGTACAATGGACAGTGTTAGGAGATTATCTAGAATTCGAAAAGGACTTGATGCGATTGGATAATAGGTGGTCAATTAACCGAGTCTGTTCATTTTCTATCGAGCCGTAAGATGAATATGTTGAATCTCTTGATAGATTTATACTGTGAGGAGATTTCCAGTTTCATGGAGTATCTTGAGTATCGTATCTGGTAGTGATTCTAGATTTATCTTATGATTCTGGCAAAGCTTCCAATAGGTCACGGATATAGAGCTTCACTTTGGTACGGTTATTTACCTTTTAATGGGTGGTCAATATGAAGGTGTTATTTAGACTTTAAAAGGTTTGTTGAGAGTATCTATGATAGACCTTAGAAGCTATCAGTATTTCACTTAGTTATTTGAGGTGTGTGGTTTTTCTCCAAGTGCTTGAGTCAAGAGTGTGGTATTGCTTACTCATCGTACTTGAGTAGGAAATTTGGAAACCAAATTTTTATTAGTGGGGGAGAATGTAAGATATCAGAAAAATAAATAAATAAAATAAAATACCCCTTGCTAATTAAGAAATTATCTTGTGGATTTTTTTAGGAATTCATAGAAGTTTTTCTGGATTCAAAAGGAGTTCATATGACCATTTGAGAGAAAGATTAAAGTCTGAATAGGTGATTGGGTTAACCTAGGTTAGCTTTAGGCAAAACTCGGGCTAGCTTAATTAGATCGGTCGACCCCTGAAGTCCTGATTTCCTATTCCTTTCTCATCGCAATTTTGCCGTTTCCTTCCCCTCTCCCAATCGCTCGCGATTCCTCTTCTCTTCTCCCTCTCGATTTCTCGTCGCCGCCGCTCCTTAATCGCTCGATCCCTCTTCTCTTTCATCCTCCGCAGCTTTGTCTTCTCCAAACCAAGACGGCGACACAACATCATTGGTCTCTCTAGCTGCGAGCAACTCCATCGCCGCTCGCTTCGCTGTCAACCTGCATCCCGTGTCAAGCCACCATCCACCGACCACCGCCTGGATCGGTCGATGCTAAGGATAAGGAGGAGCCAATCCTCGTTGTGAGCGACAGATCCACTGTGGTGTATCTCCGTCCGCTGCAACCATTCACCGTCTACCACTACTTGATCTGCTGACTTGATCTCACCGTTTTTTTCTTGTCACCGCAAGTATGGTCCAGTCACCGCTCGAGCCAGGTTATTGTTGCCCTTCTCTGTAACTTCGTAGCCAGATATCACCAACTAAACAACGGCATGGTCATTGCCTGTCTCACCGTTCGATCACCTTCAGTCGGTTTGCATGATCGTCTCTGTTAGCTTTCAACAATGGACGATTATGAGACCACCTTCACTTAGCTTGTAAGCAAGACCAACTTAGCAACCCTCCTTGGTTAGGTAATGAGGATTTTCGAGGAATTGGGTAGCGTTATCATCGCTACTGGGAAAGAGACCTCAATGCAGCCTTATGGTTTGGGGACTGAGGGCTGAGATTTATGTATCGGCCATACATCCGATTTTGTGGTAAATTATGATATCGTCCTATTATTTGATTAAGGGTTTTAGGAATTGATTAGAAAGAAAGTTATTTCTATGATTAATGTGTATATCTACATGATAGTGAGTGGAGCAGGGATTGTTCCTATTTGGCTGAAGGCTTGGTTTCAGATTTGCTAGGGACTGTGTTGGGTAAGCTGGGTAAGTTGAGATTTGGAAACTTTATTGACATATATATGTTTCAACAGCTTGGTTCTGTGTTATGCTTGTGATGATAGATGGCAGCTATAGCTGAATTCATCTGGTTGGTATAAATTACTACTTCAACGGTGGATCAAGAAGTAATTGAGATATAACCAGGTGAGTTTGGATCTAAATGCTTATGAATATATATTGCTGTGATAGAAGTTGTTTTTGATTCAAGGTGAATGTGTGATAACTTTGCAATAGGATATTAAAGCAGAGTTATTTGTGAAGTATATTGTAAGTGAAATCTCATTAGGGGATTATTGAGATTAATCGAATAGGTATTGACTTTATTACTGAGTGTATGTTAAACTTGGTTATATGTTGTACTTTTGGTTAAAGGTATTTGATTCGAGGTAGATTCATGGATGTGAAGACACTAAGTACAATCTATATATCAAGTGGGTAATTTCCTACCCTGGTCAGGTAGTTGTAAATCTTGATGCATGAGGATTTAAATTTATGATCATATTATCTCGACTCCACTCCTGTTATACTATTGCTTGATACTTAGTCTTTGCCCTTTAAATACTCTATTGTTGTTATCACATTTTCCTTCATCATGATTAAGAGTTACAGATGTGATGTATGTAAGCCTATAGTTGTTTAGTTATGTGTATATAGTGGATTACGGATGAAGACTTGATTTATAAATTGGATAAAATGTCATCCGGGGGTGGGTAATATCCTGAACGTAGAATTGATTTTTACGTCATATCCTCATGTTGCGTATCTATTAAGGAGCATGTGTTTATGTATGGTCATATGGATTGTGGATAGTGTGTCGCTACGGACTGGTAGTTCTAGCTTGGTTATGATTAGTTGAGTATGACTCTCTGGAGGATAGAGAGTGTGTTGATCAGTTGAGTATGACTCTCTGTAGGATAGAGAGTATGTGGTGGATGTTTGTATGTGTGACTATGCATTCATGCCATTTACATGCATGTTGGCGACTTGGACACCCTTATGGTCGAGAGAGTCATTAGTCATCCTGCCTCCATGGTTATTCGTAGTAGTAGTAGCTGGTGTGAGGGTAGAGCATTGGTTGTGTCGCACTCGACCACTATAGACGGTGGTAGTTCGAATTGCGTGCAGTTGTCCTGCGTGTGTGGCACTCGACCACTCATGGATAGTGACTGTTGATGTGAGCAAAACATAAAGAGTTTTAAGAGTAGTTTTCGCTCACATCTCATCTCATTTTATGAATGTTTCATGTATATTTTACTTTATTTTCCATGTATTTCTTATTTTCTGGTTCAGAGATCTGCTCTGTATACTTTTGTGTGCAGGATATCGTGGGGAAAACGATGCACTTTCAGAGTGAAAAGAAGACATTTGACAGTTGGACGCAAAAGGGAACACGACCAGGGCATGTACCTACACACGGTCATGTGTTTTCACACGGTTGTGTGGCGACCAAGCGATTTGACACGACTAGGGGTTTTCTCAGATTTCACAGTGATCTGGCATGATGTCTATATAAGGAAAGCTACGCCCAAACCCTAGGGGAGAGGCACGCCGATCGGGATGACACTCTGAAGCCCTAAAAAGCTTCGGGAACTCGCATCGGGGAAGGAGAGAGCCGCTCGAGGATCAAGATCCGCACCACAACGTCAGAGGGAAAAGCTGCAATTACATTGTAATTCATATTTCTTGCACGTTTATTATTATATTCATGAATTCCATAATGTATTGTGACTCTCTTCTCGTATTCGTGGAGTAGATTCTCCAATTCTAGGATTAGGGAGTAGTTTGTGTTGAGTAGAACATTGCTATTTCAAATATATTTCCTTTCTTGAAATCGTATTTGCAGTTGAATGCTTGTTTAGATCTATAGCTTTGTGTTTTGGTTTTCTATCTTCTGTGCGTAGATGATATGAGGAGTGACAGTCCTCATATCTAAGATTTAGGGGATATTTAGAGAAACCTAGAGGTTGGCCTCATCGCCTGCAACTGTAGATAGAAGGATGCGATAGAGTCGGTAATATGTCTCATTTTTGGTTCGTCATAGGGATCGATTCGACATCCTCGTACCATAGTGTATGATGTCCTTTCCATAAAACCCTAGCTAGAAAGTCTGGATACATTCAATTGATAGCATGTTATGCGACACACAAACAAAACCGAAGTCCTAGAATCCCATCCAAATTCTCGTAGCAACCTTTCTCTTCTTCCGTGTGACACCGTACTGAGTTTGGACCACCAACGACCTCTCATTCGTGAACCCTAAGATACTAATCCGAACAATAACACATCCACTGGATAAATTGATACTCGAAATCTCAGTCCCTGTGAGATCGATATTCTTTATTACTTGACGACATTCGTGCACTTGCGGGCGTTGAGCGCGAGTGCACACTTTGAGTCCTCGATAGTCTCCGTCGCGAGATTTGAGGTCACGTTTGTGTGCATCAAGTTTTTGGTGTCGTTGCTGGGGACTGATTGATTCGATATCGAATCAAGAAGTGGATAGTTGGATCGTACTTAGGTTAGATTTATTTACTTGCTTATTTTTATTTTTATTTTATTTGAATTTTTAGATTTTTCATTTCTAGATTTAGTTTTTATTTTATTTTAGCAGTGATTCTCTATTTATTATTGGCTCTTGATTAGTTAGCTAGATTTGTTTATTTCTTATTTTTGAGTATTAGGTAATACTCCTAATTTTGTGGCTCGGTTCTTCGTATGCTTAGACGCTTAGGATCAGAAGACCTAATTCCGATCAATTTAGAAATCGAATAAACCTATCATCACTGAGAGCCGAACAAAAGAGGATGGAGGACCAAGCTACATCCGAAGTGAATATAGGTAGCCGACCTCTGCGGGATTACGCATCTCCTAGTGCTAGAGGATTTAGGTTGAGTATAGCTGGACCATCCATTTCAGCAAACAACTTTGAACTGAAGCCAACACTCATACATATGGTCCAGCAGAGTCAATTCGGGGGAGCTGCGACTGAAGACCTGAACCGGCACCTAGAGACATTTTTGGAAATCTGCTCGACGATGAAGATAAATGGAGTCCCTGTAGACACAATCCGCCTAAGCCTATTCCCGTTCTCATTGCGGGATAAGGCTAAGGCATGACTTCACTCCCTGCCTTCGGGAAGCATTACTACATAGGAGCAATGTGAGCAGCAGTTCTTGAACAAATACTTCCCACCAAGAAAAACTGCTCATATGCGCCATCTAATCACAAGCTTTTGTCAGAAGGAAGGGGAGTCCCTATTTGGAGCTTGGGATCGCTACAAGGGGCTACTTTACCAATGCCCCCACCATGGACTAGAAAGGTTGTTGGTGATCTACATCTTCTACGATCGGATCATGTACGCCACAAAGATGTCCCTAGATTCTACCGTAGGAGGAGCACTTATGAATAAGACTATAGAGAAAGCAGAGGAACTAATAGAAGAGGTGGCCCATAACCACCATCAATGGGCTTCCGAACGTGGTCACCCAGCTCCTGCAATGGGATGATATGCTGTCAACTTCGTGGACCACCTAGCAGTGAGAATGGACGCGCTTAGTAGACGATTCAACTCTTTAAATTCTGTATCTGCATGTGTGTTCATTGACTATGGAGAAGGAGCAGCAGCATATTGAGCGGACTACTGTGGAGGGCAGGGTGGCCTAGGAGAGCAGATTGAGCATTGTGATGTGGTTGGCGACCTAAATCAAAAGGCCAATAACCCATACTCCAGCACTTCTAATCCCAGATGGAGGAACTACCCAAATTGTTCCTATAAGAATAACTCGGGAAGTTTCCAACAATCGAGAGGAAATGGGCAGCCACAACCGCCTAACACCCATCTGGAGAATATGCTAGAGAGCTTCATTTGAACGCAACGGGAGGCGAATATTGAATTTCAATGGTGACTTTTGCAGACAGATATGATGATCGAAGAGTTAGGATCGTCTGTAAGGGATCTTGCCAATAGGCAAAAGTCGCTAGAGATTCAAGTAGCTCAGATTACAAACCAGATCTCCAGGGTACCAGGGAAGTTGCCAGGAAAAGCAGAGGTCAATCCGATAGAGCGGTGCAAGGCAGTGATGCTGTGAAGTGGGAGGATTCTAAAAGAGATGTCAGGTCGGGCGGTTGCTGAAGGGGAGCTAAGACTCAAAATACGGAACCTTTGAGGGAGATCAAGAAGGAAGAAGCCAGAGAAATAAATCGGGAACCTGCGGCAAAAACTCAACCACCCCTTACTGTATTGTTCCCATAGCGGTTGACTAATGCAAAGAAGGATGCTGAGTTTGGTAAATTTCTGGACATGCTGAAGTCGATCTCAGTAGAGGTACCGATACTCAAAGCGATGTACCAAATGCTTCAGTTCGCAAGATTCATGAAAGATATTCTGGCGTATCGTAGGAAGGTCAAAAAGTATGAAATAGTGGCCCTCACGGAGGAATCAAGCACTTATCTTTGGAACGAGACCACTCATAAACTAAAAGATTCGGGGAGCTTCTATATTCCATGTTATATAGGGATGACCCTGATTAGCAAAGCCTTCTGTGACTTGGGCACGAGCGTGAGCCTGATGCCCAATTCCTTATGCAAAAAGCTAGGGTTAGGAAATTTAAAATTCACTGCTATAACATTACAACTGGCTGACCACACATATCGATACCTGTAGGGGATCGGTATGGCCGGCTAGAGGGGGGTGAATAGCCCTCGTACGTTGGACGTTGTAAATTGCTCGTCTACAAAAACGTTAGCGCAAGCGGAAGCACAAATACAAAGCAAAAGACAAACAATAAAACAAACGCTAACACGATGGTATAACGTGGTTCACGGCTACGCCGCTAATCCACGGTCCCTGATTCATCCTCGGTGAATCACTCCGTTAAACCAATCCACTAAATGGTCTCTCCTTTGCACCAAGCTAGGTGGAGGTAACCTTTACAACCAAGATCACTCTTCTTACAATAGGATTGAAGTAAAGACAAGTAAGAAGAGTTTAGAGCTTGTGGGGCACTAGGAAGATCGTTTGGAGTATGAGCATTAGCCTCTCAAAGGCTCACACCCTCTCTTTTTATAGAGAGGGCTAACTTCTTCCCGTTTGCCGCCATCAGTCGACTGCCGTCACTACAACGGCCTCCGAACACGTCGGATCCCGACCGTTGTAGTCCAACGGAACTCTTGGCAGTCGACTGATGGACCTCATCATCCGATCGGCTGCCTCCGTGAGTCGACCGCCTCCGGCTACGAACGGTTCGGCCGAACCCTTATTTACCCGATCACGCTTTAGCGCCGATCGATGGTCTTGGCCGCCCGTACGATGCGCGGCCGATCACGCCAATCCGGCCAGATACCATCGAGCTCACTCGACTAAGCAATGATCGCCATGACATGGCGCTGATCGTGTCGGAAACCCATCCGACACTTGGCCAAATGGCCAAGTTTCACCTAAGAGCTACCCTTCCTCGGGTTACAATCGCCACTCTCATTTCTGAGTCCTCGCCGAAGTTCTCTCGCTTCTCGGCCACGTCCCTCAAAGATCAGGCGCACGGCTCTGCAATGCTCCTTCGCGTCTCTTGCCTCGAAGTCTACTTCCTCCGGCTTCACTCCAAGCTTCTCGTCCGGCGGTCCCTCGGATGCTCCAAGCGCACAGCTTCCGCAAAGCTATCCTTCACCGACTCAAGGCACGAGTCATGAGATGTGAAACTCGCCACGGCTCCATGTGCGAATTACTAAGTCCTGCACGACTTCAACGCACATATCACATCAACATATCAAACTAACTTAAACCCTTTGCCACACCATCAAAACCATATTACGGCAAGAGATTGCCCTAACAATCTCCCCCTTTTTGATGTGTGGCAATCCGTTTAAGTTAGGTAAAAACATTTGATATAAATTCTAAGGTAAGAAAGCATGTAAAGATAAACATGATATAACAACATGCAACTCCCCCTTAATCCATGAAACTCTCTATGCAAATTTTCTCCCCCTATCATATTATCATATATTTCTCCCCCTAAAGTAATTAACTTAAACATACTTATCTCTCCCCCTTTGACACCATCAAAAAGATTAACACTAAGTTATAAGCTCATGGCATCAAGTATAATGGAGGGAAAATATGACAAGTTGATTTAAAAATTGGGTACCACTTGTTGATAGCATCAAGTATATTTCTACCACTTGTTGTAGGTTTACGCCTTCAATCATTGCTATCGGTATGGCGGTCTGGCACAAAGGAATCCGAATTTTTGATTTTCTGGACGAATTTTAGAAATGCATTATAAATTCCAGAAAATTCGAAAAATCATGAAATTTGGGGAACATATTTCTATTAAGTATATCTATCAAGGAAAAATAGTTTTTCATGAAAACTCATTATATTTTCTTGTTTTTGCCAAAAATCCAAAAGTTCTAAAAACCACTAGGTTTTTGATCATTCTAGTATCAAGTTAGCTACCTAGTTTTGCATCCAATTGTTTCAAAACATGAATACATGTATTTTAAGGTAAGAAATTGTTTTGAAAACATATGAAATATCCAACCATGATCTTGGGCAATATGTCTATGAATTAAACATAAGTCTTCCCCATGATTGGTCTATTATTGCTATTTTGATACTTTAAATGACCATCTAAATGCCATAGGCATTAGTGGACATTTGTATCATCCTAATATCTCACCCATGCTAAGTTTGCAATCAAGTTAGCCTATAGTGAGTGTGAGATGTATCCTAGGGGGTATTTGTATATACTTAACCCATATATTCATGTAATTCTATCATGGTTAAGTATCAACCTAACATTCTACATGATCATAATGACATATATCAATCAATTCTACATTATGATCATGAAACTCATGTTTTCATCAAATTATAGTCATGCATTAGGTATTATACGATGATAATAAACAAATTATCACCTAAAGCATGATTTAAACCTATTTCTCATGATAACATGCCAAATATCAAAATCATAAATCATGATTTAAAACATACATAGGAATTACATCAATCATCATGATTTAGGCATTATTACCTATTTATGGGCACGTTATCATCACCCAACACTATCTAAAAAATGTTGTCCCGTCATCCTAAGTCAACCAAAATATGATATAGGTTAGGACCATGTGGTTGACTACCCTAGGGGTTTTCTAACCCTTAAGGATGGATTTTGGAACCCAAAATAGATTCTTTCCTATTGGGTTCACTAAATACTTCTTGGGGATCCATTTCCTAGCAATTACTTTCTTTTTATCTTGTCCCCTAGCTATTAGGCATTTATAGGCCTTTTCATTTTTCTTTTCTTTGTATCCTAGGCCTTTCTTGTTGAAACTAGCTCTTTGGCTCCCTAAGATCATGTTCAATGTGTTGGAGCCAATAGTGAATTTCTCTAGGGCTTTGGTTAAATAATCTACCTTTTCCCTTAATGCCCTATTTTCCTCTATGCATGCATCATTTACATCTAAAGGCATATAAAGGTCATGTGAGCATGCATCATCTAAGCTAGAAGAAATATTTTCATTTTCATTTAAGCATGCTTTTTCTAATTTTTGTTCTAGGTCCTTAATTTGATCTAGCATGCTTTTGTTCTTCTTCTTAGCTCTAAATAAGTCCTTAGTTAAGCTAGAAATCATAGAAACTATTTTATTAGGTGAGAGGTTGGTTACCATAGTTTCCATGTCCTCTTCCTCTTCGGATGATGAGGATGATGTAGAAGCTCCCCCTTCATTTGAGCTCTCCCCATTTGAGCTTGATCCTTCATTTTCGGATGAAGAGCAATCCAAGTCATCAAAGGCCATCAAGGCCAAATTGGTGACAAAGGCATTCTCCTCATCCGATGATGAGGAGGATGAGGATGGATCATCCCAAGTCCTTGCCTTGAGAGCCTTAGCCTTTCCCTTCTCCTTTGTCTTCTTCTCCTCTTCCTTCTTTTTCTTGCTCCCCTTTTTCTTCTTCTTTTTCCTTTCTTCCTTGCTCTTGTTTAGGAGAGGACAATTGTCCCTTATGTGCCCTTCTCCTTGGCAATTGTAGCATATGACCTTCCCCCTTGGTCTTCTCATCCATCATTAGATTTATCAAATCTAAAATTCTTAAATGCACGTCTTACCCTCCTTACCATATAGGCTTCTTCGGTGCTATCCATGGAGGAGGAGGAAGACGCTTCGTCATCGGAGGAGGAGGGGATTTCCATCTTCTTCTTCCCCTTATTTGCCAACAATGCTACTCCTCTTGAAGGTTGAATTCTAGGCTCCTCTTGTATTCCTTCAAGCCTAATTTCGTGGAGTTCCATTTTTGAGAAGAACTCCTCCAAGGTGCTCACTTCTAAATTCTTTGAGATATAGAATGAGTCCACCATGGAGCTCCACTTTGAGGACCGGGGAAAGGCATCTATAGCCTTCATGAGCATGTCCCGGTTTGATAGCTTCTCACCTACACTTGTTAGCCCAATTAAAATTTCTTTAAACCTAGAGTGTAGTGAGGTTACCTTTTCTCCCTTTTCTAGTTTTATATTGGATAGTTGGGAGCGGAGGAGGTCTCTCCTTGCTAGCTTGGCCTCGGATGTGCCTTCATGGAGTTCTATAAGCTTCTCCCACATCTCTTTGGCGCTAGCACATTCTCCGATCCGGTTGATCTCTTGTTGAGGGAGCACATTGTAGAGATGGTGCTTGGCTTTGGAGTTTGCAAGGTGCTCCTCTCTTTGCCTCTTGGTCCACCTAGATTTCTCTATTGGCTTCCCCTCTTCATCCCTAGGCAAAACGAAACCGGATTCCATTGTAATCATTATATCAAAATCCGTTTCGAAAAATACCTCCATTCGCTTCTTCCACCAAGCGAATTCTCCTTCAAACTTCGGAGGATGGATGTTGGAGTCGGCCATTTTTGATGTAGGGCTTGTTGCGGCGGTTAGTCCGGTGACAAGCAACCTCGGCTCTGATACCACTTGTAGGGGATCGGTATGGCCGGCTAGAGGGGGGTGAATAGCCCTCGTACGTTGGACGTTGTAAATTGCTCGTCTACAAAAACGTTAGCGCAAGCGGAAGCACAAATACAAAGCAAAAGACAAACAATAAAACAAACGCTAACACGATGGTATAACGTGGTTCACGGCTACGCCGCTAATCCACGGTCCCTGATTCGTCCTCGATGAATCACTCCGTTAAACCAATCCACTAAATGGTCTCTCCTTTGCACCAAGCTAGGTGGAGGTAACCTTTACAACCAAGATCACTCTTCTTACAATATGATTGAAGTAAAGACAAGTAAGAAGAGTTTAGAGCTTGTGGGGCACTAGGAAGATCGTTTGGAGTATGAGCATTAGCCTCTCAAAGGCTCACACCCTCTCTTTTTATAGAGAGGGCTAACTTCTTCCCGTTTGCCGCCATCGATCATTGCCGTACTTGGCGATCATGCTACACTACGACCTCCGAACACGTCGGATCCCGCCGTTGTAGTCCAACGGAACTCTTAGCGATCGGATGGACCTCATCGATCATCGGCTTCTCTCCGTAATCGCCGCCCCGATCGGCTACGAACGATTCTGGCCGAACCCTTATTGACCGATCATTGCTGCGCCCGGGATCGATGGTCTTCTGGCGATGATCGGCCCGCCCATGTATGGCGATCAGCTGCTACAATCCGGGCCCGATCATTGTATACGGTCGAGCTCACTCGACTCGGAAGCGATCGGCCATGACATAGCGATCGGCGGTGTCGGGAAAACCCATCCGACACTTGGCCAAATGGCCAAGTTTCACCTAAGAGCTACCCTTCCCTGGGTTACAATCGCTCACTCTCATTTCTCGGAGTCCCTCGCCTTCGAAGTTCTCTTCGTTCTCGGCCACGTCCCTCGGCAGCATCAGGCGCACGGCTCTGCAATGCTCCTTCGCGTCTCTTGCCTTGAAGTCTACTTCCTCCGGCTTCACTCCAAGCTTCTCGTCCGGCTGTCCCTCGGATGCTCCAAGCGCACGGCTTCCGCAAAGATATCCTTCACCGACTCAAGGCACGAGTCATGAGATGTGAAACTCGCCACGGCTCCATGTGCGAATTACTAAGTCCTGCACGACTTCAACGCACATATCACATCAACATATCAAACTAACTTAAACCCTTTGCCACACCATCAAAACCATATTACGGCAAGAGATTGCCCTAACAATACCCACGGGGGATTCTAGAAGATGTGCCTGTAAAGGTGGGGAACTTTACACTTCCTACTGACTTTGTGGTCATGGAGATGGAAGAGGATCCAAAAATACCTATCATCCTTGGGCAACCATTTTTAGCAACTGTCGGAATGGTCATTGATGTAAGGAATCACAAGATGACCTTAAAAGTGGGAGAGGATAAGATGGAATTTGAGCCTGCTGGTACGGGAAATCACGGACCCATGTCAGGGAAGTATGTGATTCCAACTAGAGCTAAGGAGGAAACCGTATATAAAGTTCCCGAGACGGATGAATGGAGGTTCACAGAACCTCTAGAGCCAAGTTGATAATGGAGTGTGGTCGAGCTAAACAACCTTAAACAAAGTGCTTCTTGGGAGGCAACCCATGTTTAGTTTTTAGGTTTTCTTTTGATTGTATTGCCTTCATTTGGTCAATTTGAACTTTGATTTCCATTTCGTCTAGCATTAGGACCAAAAAGAATTTACTAGGTAAAAATAAAAATTAATTTCAGCTTACACGGCGAAGCGTGTGAGAAAATTCGGACCGTTGTGCACAAAAGGAGAGAAATGGGGGACATACAGCCTAGTCGTGTGTTTTCCCATGGCCATGCCTGACTAACCCAAGGTGCACACGGTCGTGTCGTGCGAGGTTAAAAAGGGCATGCCGTGCATTATTGCCCAAAATGCGCCGTGTGTTTCGATTTTTCTTGCCCTAGCCATGTGGATCCTTCTTCCCCACCAAAAAGGGCATGTGTGTTTCGATTTTTCTCTCTCTTAATGGGTAGAGAGAGAAAAGAGGGTAGGATTACTTTTAGGGTACTTAACATTGAGCATGAATGGACACTTCACCAATGGAACTCATGCTTTGGCTTGCCGAGTGGGGGAGAGAGAAGAACCCCTATTGGGTTTAACTCTCAAATCTTTTTGATTGAATTGACAGGAGAGCACACTTACGACCCTTTTAGGGCCAAAGCATCATGCCTCCAAAACCCCATTTTCCGATACCTCCACCGAATCATGGCAAGCACTATTTTTGGTCATGGGGAGAGTGACGGTGTAGTGAGAGCTAGTGAGCTGCTTTGCCTATGGGACATGCTACAAGAAAGGAGTAACATCAATGTAGGGTCCCATTTCATTAGACACCTAGTGAAAATGGGCAAAGCAGCGAGAGGAGAGATTAATGTGGGGGGCTTGCTTACCCACATTTGCCACAGGATGGGGTACGACTATATTGCACTAGATAGCATAGAGGGGAGCCCTAGGATCGACTTGGGAGTGTGTATGACCATTGAAAATGATAGTAATAGAGGGACACTCCTTATGCTTTGTAAGGAAATCCTGACGACCCTTAGGCTCCCCGACCCCAATCGTATCACCATCACTACATGCGCCAACTGGTGCTTAGACCTAATAGTGGAGTCCCCGCTGTATGAGAGACCATCCACATCGGCACCCATCTCTCCCCCTTTGCATCACTCTCCCTTGAGTCCATACATACATTGGAGCCCACTTAGTCCACATCGACATGAGCCTGCACCTGCACCACCACCTTTTTCTAATGATTTTTCATAGTTTCGATTGTGCCTCAATGACATATATGCCAAGCAGCAGACACAGAGGCAGCGATGGGAGGAGCAGAGTGCCTACACATAGGCGGAGTTTTAGGGCTTTCTGGAGCACTTCCAGTGAGCCGAGGAGTTCTACAATGAGGTCCGCGTCTACTTCCAGGAGGAGGCTACCCATCGCCAGGCAGAGGCTGCCTACCACCAGGAGATACGACAACATATGCGA
The DNA here is from genome assembly GCA_025175895.1 of Wurfbainia villosa. Taxonomy (NCBI): domain Eukaryota; kingdom Viridiplantae; phylum Streptophyta; class Magnoliopsida; order Zingiberales; family Zingiberaceae; genus Wurfbainia; species Wurfbainia villosa. Next base: position 122,617,552 of record CM045990.1, read on the forward strand.
CCCCATCAAGCATAGTAGGCTAGGGAGGAGGAGCATCGAGCAGTCGCTGTGTCCACCAGCTCTCAGATCGACCACATGTACATGTGACATCGGCAGCTCAGCAGCAGGTTCTCCCAGGACCCCGAGCTGCTGAGGCTACCAGACTTTCCACCCCGTCCACCATACTAGAGGTATGCTTCACTTAAGTTTGGGGGGGGGGTGATAACTATAATTTTATCGTGTTATTTTGATCCTTAATATCACTGTTTTTATCCTCTCGTGTGATTTATTATTGATTATTATCATGTTTTATGAGTTTGATATATTTTTGGACCTTATTGTAAATTCTCTTAAATTTTAGACTTATATGCGAATTTTATATTTGTTTGTAGAAGATCGAGATGAGCCACTGGACTATACTCAAGTTGGATCAAATATGGCTTCATCTAAGGGACATAATGGGCATTTTAAGATGGAAGAATCTGAGCCCTTCATCAAGATCAAAGACAATTTAATCAAGGGTTCAGATTTGTTTAATCCTGACTGTCCGATGAGATTTGATTGATCTGAGTTATCCATCTAAATCTAGAGTGATATGGTCTATACATTTAGATTTGGACATCTTGACCGTTCATCCAGATTCGACCGATCGTGATTAGCCTTTCAGATTGATCAGATCGATCCATTCAAAGTCGGAGAATTCTCAGTCGTTGGATGCACAACCCTTAATTTGATTAATCAAGACAATTAACCTAGCTTCAGTTGGACGACTGAGATTTGATCAAGCTTAGATCGGACGACCAAGGAAAATCATCATATAAAACCAACATTTTTACTTCTTCTCGATCGGGCAAAGAGACCTCCTTCCTCCATTGCACTACGCCGGCTGTCGATCTTCCCCTTCCATGCCCAAGCACCGTCGACCATCCACTTCTTCCGCCAAGGCCGGAGGTAGTCTCTGCCATTTCCGCTTCTACCGCCGGCAGCCACAGCTGACACCATTTCATCTTCTCCCCATCTCCATCGATCACACGACGCTTCTTCACCGTCGCCTCTTCCCCGCCGCCTACAACCACCAGAGAGGAGTGAGGATTCCCCTCTGAACCGCCTTCACCATCAGTCCTGTTCCATCTCCGATCAAAGGAGCTAGTTCCACCCCCGGTAGCAACTCCACAGCACCGCCGACAGATTTTCCAACACCTCCGACCAACACCTATTTTCCAGCAAGATTTCATTTTAATTGTTGGTTGTTTAGTTTGTGTTAATGCTTGTAGTCAAATTTAATCCTCCACGTTTAGATTTTGAATTTGTTTATTGCTTACATGATGTTTGATGAAATGTCTCTTTGGGTAATTAGGTCATAGTTAGTTAGGTTAGATTTAGTTTCATGCTTTACTTTAATTGCTCTCTTTTAATCATGTTCATGCATTAGATTTCATTGATGAATTGCTTATTTCATTTGGTTGTTAGTTAAATATCTTCTTCCCTTGAGCCCTAGCAGACGCCTTCACCTTGCTTCCATCCATTTTCTTCTTTTAGATCCAAGGAGGAACCACTTCATCAAGAGAATTCGGTGACGTCCTCCATCTCCATAGCTCATCCACCTTCTCGTTCGGATTCGAGGAGGAGTTCTTCCCCGACGACACTTCTTCGAGCTCAACTGGATCAGCGAGAGTTTAGAGCATCCATCAAACTACTAGATTCAGGAGTTTGCACCATCCACATCCACTGTCGTTTGCAGAGTCTCGATCGAGCTTCGTCGGACTTAGCCGGAGGAACTTGTTCATTCACAAGGCCTATCTTGGGTTGATCAGATTATTTCCTCTTACAGTTTTTGTTGATTTACTTCCTGCATTGTTTGATTTAGTTGTTGCATGTTAGTTTAGGATTTTAATTACCTCGCAACCGTAGGTTAGAGCTCAAATCCCAAACCCCCCATCTTCAATAGAAAACCCAAAGCAATAATTAGAAATCCTAAGTTTACTATTCTGTCGATTACACTCATTGGGAAATTATCCGGGCCATTCACTATGCTATATTAGTGTAGTTAGGGGGTTTGGTAATTAATCTGAAACGGTACCATGTGACAAATAATTGTTCATCAAATTTTGGCATCGTTGCTAGGGAGTGTAATGATGTTTGGTAGACTTAGGATCCTTTGTCCATTTTTCTAAAAAAAAATCAATCAAAATTCAAAAAAAAATTGTTTAGGGCTTCATTCTTTTATTCTGTTATATATCCATATACTTGGTCTTGTATACTTCCTGTGTCTTTTGATATTGTTTGTTAGTATTTCAGGAAAGAACAGGAAATTTTTTTAAACATGGATCCATATTATCATCAGTGTGGAGACTTCAGTGATACTTACTATTCAGGCACTGGGCAACAAGAGTATTACCATCCTGAAGATGAGTATTATCAGTACCAGCCATAATATCATCAGCTTGTTCCTCAATATCATCAGTCTTATCAGCAAGACAGGTATAATTCATTTTCTGGTACATATAATTTCAATTCAGATTTCAGGTATGAGAACACACAGTCTCAGTGTTATCTACCCCCACCGTCCATTGATACTCACATGCCTAGTTGGGGAGATCACGCAAGTTACTATGAAGAAACCCCTACTCCCAGTCAAGAAAATACAGAAACACTAGAAAAACTAGAATCATATCTACATCAGTATCAACAACAAATGAACGATAGTCATCAGCGGATACAGAACATGTAAATCCTACTGGATCGAATTGCATCATCCATCAGCCAGACACAAGCACAAGATTCCTCCCAGTTTTCCTCAGAGATAATTTCTGATGGTAGTGATGTGCTTGAGGAGATGGATTGCAGAGCTGGTGATATGTACGCTTCTACCTCTACAGCTCTACAGGACTCCTCTGTTGATGTGCATGATGATGATGTACTATCTGATGCTCCAAATATTGATAAAGTTGCTTCTGTGGTCGATGACTTGCAGGATGATACTAGCGGCTTAGATTTACTCTGTGATGTTGTTTGTGCCCTAGATTATTCTGAAGAGGAGCAATTTCTAGATACCAGTGCCCAGACTTGCGGCCGGACTGAAGACAAGTGAGGCGGTGGCGTGACAATTACGATAATGATTCCCATGGAAGTGGTGGATAGCTGGAGGCCCCCAGACTGAACACTTCCATCTCAGCCAGAGTCTCCAAGAATTTTGCTAATGAAAGCCCTGACAATAAATGCAATAATCCAGCCCCAAGGCTGGATACTTTATCAGAATCGCCTCTGGCCGCCATAGACTACATATGAGAAGGCAATCTTATTAGAGGGAGCAGCACAGTACTATCATGATCATACCATGAAGGCGCTCACCCCCATTCAGTCCATCCCACTCCCGACATGGATGTTAAAGCTGAATCTTTTCTAACCACCGGGACGGGATTTCTCTCGGAGCACTCCACTGCTTGAGTGGCTCCTCCTGCTAAATCTTCTTCAACCACCAGGACTTCAAAGAAGTTTGCTCCATCTCATCTCTTTTTTTTTTCCTTGCATATATGTTTTTTTTACTTCATTTGTTTTTGTTTTAGTTGTTATGTTTTGGTTGTTGAGTTTTTGTTTTGTCAATTTTTCAAATAAATTTCCTATGCATTCCTTTATATCTTCTTAGAAGTCATGAAAGCTAGTTAAATTTGATTGTCGAGTTTCGGGGATTTATTGACTTGAATGGATTATTTGATTGCATGTGGTTACTACTTGGTGATGGATTCTATGTTGATAGACTGAGTTGAATTTTTGTTTACCTAGTGAGGATTGAGCCTATTTTTATTGCTTGTGTGTGGTGCACTTGTGGTTATTGTAACTCTAGAACTTGCTTTGATTCTTTCAAGACCACACAATAGTAGGTTTGCATGATTATTATGAAGGCAATCACATTTGTTTTCCTTCACTTCTTTTATCATCACATTCTTATTTGAATAACATTCTAGTCATTCATCCTTACATTTTTTCTTTCCTTCCATTACTTTCTTCTCTATTTCTATTTCTGGATGTGGAATACTTGGATGATCCATGATGAGTGTTTTGCCCAGGATGGATAAAAATTTAAGTGTGGGGGGAGAGAGTAGCTCAGGAGAATTTAATATAAGCATAGGCAAGTCGTGCTTGATCACCATGAGCTAGCCATGTTTTTTATCTTTTTAGCTGAGCTTGATGTTGGAGCATAGGGAAGTGCACTGCATGTCAAAAAAAAAGTTTGAAAAAAAAGAAAAAAAATTGAAAAAAAAAGTTGAAAAAAATAATAAATTGGGTGCCCATGAAATAAAAAAAAGGGTTGCGAAAATTTTGACATGTCGTGTCATTCATTTTTATTTATGTGTGATAGTATTTTTGTTAACGACATCCCTTGTTGAAATAATGGAGAGATTTATTATATATCATTAGTAGATTTGTATTGAAGAATGTGATAAGGGTTGTTTACATGTTTATTGGGTTGGAAGAAATTATTTTAGGGCAATACTTTCTTGTACTCATCTATGTAGCATTCTAGTATTTTCATATCTTCTTGCATTTCTTTAGCTATTTCATTTCGTATCTTTCTTTCCTTTCACACATACCATTATTTGCTTTTATTCATATTTCCCTTACATTCTTAATAAGCCTTCAATGATTGTGCATTCTTATGTATATATAGTGGTGAAGGTAGAAGAAAAGCAAGCATATGGTAGTTCATAAATCATGAGTAGCTTGAGTGAACTCCACTATTACATGCTTAAGAGGGCGAGAGAAACCACCACTTACCTTGTGAGGCTTAATCATTCTTAGTCTATTCATGATGGATTGGAGTCACCATGTTTGTTAACATGTGTAAGATTTGAGTCCATAATTGCTTGAGTTTCTAAGAATTGACAATCCTAGGTAACTTTCTTTCACGATTTTCTATGTATGCTTGGGAATTGCTAGGGAAATATATCCTCAGCTTACTTTTAGTTTTCTTTACTTGCTCGGGACGTGCAAGAATAAGTGTGGGTGAATTGAAAATTACCATTTTATCATGTTATTTTGGTCCTTAATATCACTGTTTTTATCCTCTCGAGTGATTTATTTGTGATTATTATCATATTTTATGAGTTGGATTATTTTTGGATCTTATTGTAAATTCTCCTAAATTTTGAAATTATATGCAAATTTTATCTTGGTTTGTAGGAGATCGAGATGAGCCACTGGACTATACTCAAGTTGGATCAAATGTGGCTTCATCTAAGGGACATAATGGGCATTTTAAGCTGGAAGAAACTGAGCCCTTCATCAAGATCAGAGGCAATTTAATCAAGGGTTCAGATCTATTTAATCCTAACCGTTCGATGAGATCTAATTGATCTGAGCCATCCATCTAAATCTGGAGTGATCTGTTCTGTACATTAAATCTGGACATCTTGACCATTCATCTAGATTCGACCGATTGTGATTAGCCTTTCAGATTGATCAGATCCAACCATTCAAAGTCAGAGAATTCTCAGCTGTTGGATGCACATCCCTTAATTTGATTAATCGAGGCAATTAACCTAGCTTCAATTGGACGACTGAGATTTGATCCATCTTAGATCAGACAGCTAAGGAAAATCATCATATAAATCCAACATTTTCACTTCTTCTCGATCGGGCAGAGAGACCTCCTTCCTCCATCGCACGACGCTGGCTGCCGATCTTCCCCTTCCACGCCCAAGCACCGCCGGCCATCCACTTCTTCCGCCAAGGCCAGCGGTGGTCTCCTCCATTTCCACTTCTACCGCCAGCATCCACAGCCGTCACCATTTCATCTTCGCCCCATCTCCGTCGATCACTCGACGCTTCTTCACCGTCGCCTCTTCCCCGCCGCCTACAACCACTGGAGAGGAGTGGAGATTCCCCTCTGAACTGCCTTCACCATCAGTCCTGTTCCATCTCCGATCGGAGGAGCTAGTTCCACCCCTGGGTGCAGCTCCATAGCACCGTCGGTAGTTTTTCCAGCACCTCCGGCCAACACCTATTTTCTAGCAAGATTTCGTTTTAATTATTGGTTGTTTAGTTTGTGTGAATGCTTGTAGTCAAATTTAATCCTCCATGTTTAGATTTTGAATTTGTTTATTGCTTACATGATGTTTGATGAAATGTCTCTTTAGGTAATTAGGTCGTAGTTAGTTAGGTTAGATTTAGTTTCATGCTTTACTTTAATTTCTCTCTTTTAATCATGTTCATTCATTAGATTTCGTTGATGAATTGTTTATTTCATTTGGTTGTTAGTTAAATCTCTTCTTCCCTTAAGCCCTAGCAGACACCTCCACCTTGCTTCCATCCATTTTCTTCTTTCAGATTCAAGGAGGAACCGCTTCATTGAGAGAATTCGGCGACGTCCTCCATCTCCACAGCTCATCCCCCTTCTCCTTCGGATTCGAGGAGAAGTTCCGCCCCAACAATACTTCTTCGAGCTCAACCGGATCCGCGAGAGTTCGGGGCACCCATCAAACTACTGGATTCAGGAGTTTGCACCATCCACATCCACTGCCGTTTGCGGAGTCTCGAATCGAGCTTCGTCGGACTTAGCCGGAGGAACTTGTTCATTCACCAGGCCTATCTTGGGTTGTTCAGATTATTTCCTCTTACAGTTTTTGTTGATTTACTTCCTGCATTATTTGATTTAGTTGTTGCATGTTAGTTTAGGATTTTAATTACCTCGCAATTGTAGGTTAGAGCTCAAATCAAAACCCCCCATCTTTAATAGAAAACCCAAAGCAATAATTAGAAATCCTAAGTTTACTATTCTGTCGATTACACTCGTTGGGAAACGATCCGGGTCATTCACTATGCTATATTAGTGTAGTTAGGGGGTTCGGTAATTAATTTGAAATGGTACCACGCGATAAATACCTATTCATCAGGGGGACCCCAAGTTTTGTTTTATTTCTAATAGTAGTTTCTTTCCTAATGTTTGCATTTTAGTTAGCATTCATTTATTCATGCATTAGTTGTCTAGTTTCTTTCAACACTTAGTTTTTGCTACCTATAAGCTGCCTCAGTAGTATTTTAAAAAAAAAGTCTTCTTCTTGAGTTGTTTCCGTGAGTAGTGTAACTTCATTTACCTTGTGGTATTTTATTTTATTGGCTCTGAATGAATTTTCTAGACTTACACTGGTTAGCTTGTATTCTACACGTACACATGATGAACTTTCTGAAAAGGAGATTATAGTACATACCTAGTTATGATTCATCTTAGTAGTTTAGTACTTTGTTATCCACAGGTGACCCTAAGGCTAGCATTTTAGTTACTGGAGATGCTCGAATTGTGTAAGTCCATTCAAAAAAATCAAAATCCCAGTGAGCCGAAATAATAAAAGAGAGAAAAGAAAAAGAAAAAAAGAGAGAAAAGAAAAAGAAAAATAGAGAGAAAAAAAGAAAAAGAGAGAAAAAAACAAATGAAAAGGAAAAGAAAGAGGAAAAAGAGATTATGAGGGATAAAAAAAATAGTTGTCATGGGTGGAAATAGTTAGGTGCCCCTTTGAGATCGAGTTAGCTTACTGGAGAAACACCTATCAATTTCTCTCAATACCGAGCACGCTTTTGAGACTTTGTGCTAGATCTAGAGAACGACCCTCGCTTTGGGCAGGTAAGTGCCTAAGAGCCAGAGACCTTAGGAAAGCTATAGGATGACGAATTAACTTACCATGGAATGAGTATCCCCTAAGAAGATTCGCTTAGCATGAGCACGAGGAGCTAACTTAGTGAATTTCTAGAACATATCTGTTTTGCTTTGATTGTAAATATCACTTGATAAATCTAGTTAACATGCTAAGTACGGAACAATACATATTTAAAATTTCATGGCACTGAGGTTTGCTTAAGGACAAGCAAAGATCTAAGTCTGGGGGAATTGATGTGAGCAAAACATATAGGGTTTTAGGAGTAGTTTTTGCTCACATATCATCTCATTTTATGTCTGTTTCATGCATATTTTACTTTATTTTCCATACATTTCATGTTTTCTAGTTTGGAGATTTGTTCTGTATACTTTTGTGTGCAGGATAGCATTTCGTGGGGAAAACAACGCACTTTCAGAGCGAAAAGAAGACATTTGGCAGCTGGACGCAGAAGGGAACACGACCAGGGCGTGTGCCTACATACAACCGTGTTCTAGGGCAAAAATGACTGCCATAGCCTGACACACGGCCAGGCCGTGTGTTTTCATACGATCGTGTGGCGACTAGGCGATTTGACGCGACTAGGGTTTTTTCTAGATTTCGCAGCAATCCGGCGTGATGTCTATATAAGAAAAGTTATGCCCAAACCCTAGGGGAGAGGCACACCGATCGGGATGGCACTCCGAAGCCCTAAAAAGCTTCGGGAACTCGCATCGGAGAAGGAGAGAGCCACTCGAAGATCAAGATCTACACCACAACGCCAGAGGGAAGAGCTGCAATTACATTATAATTCATATTTCTTGCACGTTTATTATTATATTCATGAATTCCATAATGTATTGTGACTCTCTTCTCGTATTCGTGGAGTAGATTCTCCAATTCTAGGATTAGGGAGTAGTTTGTGTTGAGTAGAACATTGCTATTTCAAATATATTTCCTTTCTTGAAATCGTATTTGCAGTTGAATGCTTGTTTAGATCTATAGCTTTGTGCTTTGGTTTTCTATTTTCTATGCGTAGATGATACGAGGAGTGACAGTCCTCGTATCTAAGATTTAGGGGATATTAGGAGGAACCTAGAGGTTGGCCTCATCGCCTGTAATTGTGGATAGAAGGATGTGATAGAGTCGGTAATGTGTCTCGTTTTTGGCTCATCGTAGGGATCGATTTGGAATCCTCGTACCATAGTGTATGATGTCCTTTCCATAAAACCCTAGCTAGAAAATCTGGATACATTCAATTGATAGCATGTTCTGTGACACAAACGAAATCGAAGTCCTAGAATCCCATCCAAATTCTCGTAGCAACCTTTCTCTTCTTCCGTGTGACACCGTACTGAGTTTGGACCACCGACGACCTCTCATTCGCGAACCCTAAGATACTTATCCGAACAACAACACATCCACTGGATAAACCGATACTCGAAATCTCAGTCCCTATGGGATTGATATTCTTTATTACCTGACGACATAGGTGCACTTGTGGGCTTTGAGCGTGAGCACGCACTTCGAGTCCTCGACAGTCACCGTCGTGAGATTTGAGGTCGCATTTGTGTGCATCAACTGTCAGAGTGGCCAACCACAAGGACCCTCGTTGTGTAGCTAGCTCTTTACGCATATATGCTACTTGTTCATACTGCTAACTCGGCTACTCAAGAGTAGTGGTTGGTGTTGAGTTGGGATAGTTGTCATGTCGAGCCACCTATGCCACACTGGGGTCATGGTAGCGGTTGGGGTGAGCAGGCATGACCATGCATTCTTCATTGTCATGATACCTGTGTATGAGTTGGTTGGACTATTGGATACCTTTGACCAGTATCATGATGTAGTATGAGTTAGACTAGATTTATGGTTTGTATTTGGTATAGAATGTTAGTAAGACAGTTGTTGATTACAGAGTTAGTATTACTCTTCATGTTGTATATTATGGATATATGCTCAAGTTGGATGAGTGTAGCATAGTATACTTTTAGGTATGTCTGCACCTTACGTTGTTTAGATGGTATATTGTTGAATCTCATGAGATTTATATTGTATATGCATTATCTTTCATATTACCGCTGAGTTTTATACTCGCCACCATAGACCCAGGGTTTTCTTGTCGCCCAGGTAACAGATAGAAGACTTGGTAACGACTTGGAGCATCACTAGCTGATCCATCTCATCTCACTTCCGAGGCTCCTAGGGTTATTTAAATTTTCCATATGCTTTATTATGTATTTGGAGTTTATGTGGTGTTGTGTTGTTGGACTTGCACTTGTTGGTGTACACAAGTGTTATTTCAGATTTTATATTGGTATTTTCTTATTTCATGGTCAGTAATACCGGTATGAGTTGTTGTGAAGTTTGTTATTTCGTTGTGATGATTTCCATTGTGAGTTTGATATTATATGTATATCTATTGTTGTGGTTGTGGCCGAAAGGCTTTGTATGAATAGGATATTGTGTCACGTACAGGGGAGATGTTGTCCGTTTTTTTTTCAACTCAGCATACTCTCAGGGCTTGACAGTGTGATCTTGGCTGGGCATGGCCGGGTCATGTCAGGCTCTGTGTTGCTCCTTTTTTATGCATTCCTACAAGAAAATCTCATAATCGCAGTTATCCGAACTAAAAAGATAAAAGAAAAGTAAATGCAAGGTTTTATACATGATATGTGAATGAAATACTAGAAAATCATGGTAAATAAATCCTAAAATATGTGTATGATTCACACTCATCACACCCCCACACTTAAACTTTTACTTGTCCTCAAGCAAAGAAAAAGAAAGAAATTATGAGTGAGAATCATAATAACTTGTTAGAAACTCATCCTAAGGTATAAAGTATTTAGTCTTATCGATTCGTTCCCCGAGTAATGTCTTATCGATTCATTCCCGGTAAGGTCGCATTTGACCTTAAGGTTTTGGACAACAATCCGAGCTTATATTCCTTCTACCATGTTCCTCGCATATCCGACATAAAGACACTTACCTGCCAATATACTTGGATCATCCTCTCACTATCATTTTTAGTCTCAAAGGAGCATTCAAGGTCAAAGAGAAGAAAAGTAAAAATAAACATCAAGTATTTCCCCAGTAACTAGTTAGCCTCAAAGGGGCACCTATATAAGTGTTTCCCCAGTAGCTACTGTTGGTGCAATCGGCCCAGGACTCGAGTTTGACTCGAACTATATTTTGATGTCAGACAAAACGTATGACATAGGATTGTCATGGGAAGTCCAAAATGAGTTGGCCACGTAAATCCAAGTGTGTAGCCTTGGTGGTGAAAAGTCCAAGCATGGGGCTTGGTGTTGGGAAAATCCAAGCATAGGGCTTGGTGTTGGAAAGTCCAACATAGGTTGGCCACGTAAGTTCAAGTGTATAGCCTTGGCGGTGAAAGTCCAAGCATGGGGCTTGGCATGGAAAATCCAAGCATGAGGCTTGGTGTGGGAAGTCGTGAGGACTTGGCAAGTTCACTAGGGTCGGGGTCCTTGAGTCGGTGAAGGATGACATTGCGAAGTCGTGCGCTTGGTGCATCCGAGGGACCGTCGGACGGGGAGCAAATGGAGTGAAGCCCAAGGAAAGCAGACTTCGAGGGCAAAAGATGTGAAGGATGGCATTGCGAAGTCATGCACTTGGTGCATCCGAGGGACGTAGGCTGAGGGAAGAGAGCTTCGATGGGGAACTCCATGAGAGGATGAGGTGGACTTGGCCAAGTGGCTAAGACTGAGTGTCGGATGCTCAAACATGGTGTTTGAGGGTTTACCCGATGGTCGGATGCTCAAACAACTTGGTGTTTGAGGTTTTACCCAACATCAGTCAACTGCTCTAGGTCGATTGGACTTGATCGATATTCTACTGACCTAGTTAGGGCCGAACAGTCGACTACCGAGGGAGGGCAATCGACTGCCGACACCATCAGTCGACCGCCAAGGGATAGCAGTCGACTGATTGGGGTGAATTCGGGCAAAAAAGGTTTTCCAGTCGAGTGATCGCATGGAGCACTCGATTAATAGGATCATCAGTCGACTGATGATGGATCCGTTGGAACTTGTCCAGCGTGGATCGAGTCATTGTGAGACAATGGCTACAAGACCAGTCGACTGATGGGCACAAAATTAGCTCGATGCAGATTATAAATGGAGCTCAAGATGGAAGATTTTGTAAGAGATTTTGGGGCGATTTTGGAGGGGAATTGCTTTTGCATTCCAGACCTTCAAGAGCAATCCAAAGCAAGCATCAAGCAAGTGTTCAAAGTGAAGTTTTGTAAAGTGTTCTTTACTTGTATTTCTTCTTGTATTTGTATTTGCTTGTATTACTTAGTGTAATTTCTTGTACGAGGTTTATCCACCTCTGACTTGTGGTCGAGAAGAAGTTTGAGTTGTGTCGTGTGCATCTCTAGAGCTCGTTAAGCTCGCCCTGTGGAGTAGGAACCCTAAGGTTCCGAACCACGTATATTATGGTGTATTGTGTGTGCTTTGTATTTGTCTCATGTATTCGTACTTGTTATTTGTATTTCCGCTATGCTAACAAATTGTAGAGACAAGCACGACGAATGAACAATTTCCACCATCGTATACGCAAAAGGGCTATTCACCCCCCTCTAGCCGACCACCGATCCTCTAACAAGTGGTATCAAAGCGAGGAGCTTGTCGAGGACTAATCGCCGACACAAGCATGACAAGATGGTTGGCATCAACATCCATCCACGGAAATTCGATGGAGACTTTTCTTGGTGGAAGAAAATGATGGAGGTATATTTCAAAACCGATTTTGATTTAATGCTAATTCTAGAAAATGGTTTTGAAATGCCTAGGGATAAAGAAAATAGGAAAATTGAGAAGACGAAATGGAACAAGAACCAAATCAAGGACTTCAAGACAAATCTCAAGGTAATCAAATTGCTAAGTGATTTGATTCCTAACAATATTTGGTCTAGATTAGGTAATTATAGGGATGCAAAGGACCTATGGCATAAGATGGTCAAATTCAATGAACATCCCGAACCGGCACAAGTAGAGGAGGAAGTCGAGGAAGAATGCCCATCAACTTCCAGATCCGAGGATGTTGAAGAATCGTCATCTACATTCGAAGATGTGGATGACTTGGAGGAAACCTCCACCTCTAGCATTGAGGGGGAGGAGAGGTCTTCCATCCCGGAACAAGAATGAGAAGAAGTATCTACATCCGGGAGAAGTGAAGATCAAGAGGCTTCCACCTCTCTAGGTAACTCAAGCAATATAATTAAAAATAAAAATCACATCATATGCTTTGAGTGTAGGGAGCAAGGGCACTATAAAAGCAAGTGTCCCAAGAAGATTAAGAAGGCTCAACCGGTGCCAAAGGTGAAAGATGATGATGTCCCCACAATTAGAAGCAAGGAGCACGTGGTGTGCTTTAAATGCCATCAAAAGGGACATTATAGGAGCCAATGCCCTAAGGGGAGGAAGAAGGGGCAAGAAGGGACATCTCATGTAGGGGGAGCTTCCAAAGCTAACCCTAAGATAAATTTATTTAATGCACCTTCAATTTCTAAGGTTAACAAGCATGCTAAAAATTATTTTAGTTCACTTGCTATTATTAATAAAAAGCATGCTAGTAGGAATAAATATTTTTGTTTAGGTGTCAAGCATATTAGTTTACCTAAGGACAAACCTAGGAACAACAATTCTAGACCCATTTCACCTAGAGAGTCCATTAGGAAAGTTGAAAACCATCTAGGCATTAACCCTAAGAAATCTAGGCACATGCCTAAAAAGAAAACTAATTCCCAAAAATCTAATGATAGATCAAAATTGGAAAAATTAGAATTAGAGAACCGAGTCTTGAGGTCAAGGCTTGATAAATTGAAAAAGACCCTCAAAATTATGAAAAATTCATTTAAGGGGTTTAGTGATCAAAATTTAAGGCCTAGGAGACAAGAACCGTCCAAGGGCAAGAAAGGTTTGGGTCACAAACCTAAGTCCTACCATAATGTTCCATTTGATTATGGAACTAAAGCTAGGTCTAGGAAAACCAAGGTTAATAGGGAAGTCATCCCTAAGATTAACCATGGTATTTGTTTAGTGGCTAAGGATTCAAGAAAAACTAAAGTAGCCATTAAGAAGGTCAAAGGGGAGTTACCCCTAGGTTTGACTTAGGAAAGACCCAAATGACTAAGGTGTCAAACCCAAAAAGGGTCATTAGGAAGGTATCTAGGGAAGTTATCTCTAGTGAATACCTTGTTAACCCAAGGAGCTCCAATAGATATTGGGTTCCTAGGAGCATGATCGATTCACGCTAGATGGGTTAGGGTATGTCAACCCTAAGTGGATAGGTAGTTAACCTAACCATGGTGAGTTGACACTTTAGGATGTGCCAATGTGTTTTGAGAAGTTAAAAATTGATTAAATTGGCACAATTAGGTGTTAGAAGTCATGGTGTGCCATTTTCGATTTTTGGCACACTAGGGGGATAGTTTGCACTAAGGCAAAAATGGTTTTATTCTAAGAAATGACAATTTGAATTTAACACTTAGGTATTTTATACCTTAGTATCTTATACTTGCCATGTTTTATTTACCTTGTCATGACATGACATCATGTTTATTTTTATCATATAAAATGTCATGATCATTTTTAGGGTTATTTTTATGTGTCATGTATGCTTAGATCTCATTCACATGTCATGACATCATGATTATATGGCACATGCTTATTCATATTGTCATTTATTCCATAATCATCATTCATGCATAAATAAAATGGATTTAAGGACAAAGACATGATTTGAAGTCCCATACATAAGGGAATCAAATAGTATTGCCTAGAAAAATGCATGATACCCTAAATAACAAAAACCCACATCTCACTATAATACTTGACTTGTATGTGTTCCACACATTTAGATACAAGTGAGATGTTTAGGAAAATAGAATTAAAGGTTTTAAAAACATTTCAAAATTATTTTGAAAAACCTTGGTGAAGTCTATCTTTTGATAGCAATCACCATTGAAGGAGTTGATACAAAGAGGGCTCAATATTGAAGCTTTTCTCAACTTTTAAACTTTGTGTCAATCTTACTATTTTGTAGGTAAAATAATTTTCAAATATTTTTCACCCATAATGTTTGTAATAAGTTTTATACATACAAATTTTCATAATTTTTTAACGTATGTATATTTACTTATGATTTTCAGAAATTCATTTCTAAAAAACTGAAAACTGCATTTTGCAGTTATCAGTCGACTGTCATCCATGGAAGTCGACTGATGAGGGTGGTAGTCGACTAGTATCTGAAGGATTCAATTGACTAGGCTAATTTCGGGTAAACCATGGTTGTTAGGCCCATATTCAGCTATGTTTTGGTTCCCTAACCACTCCTAATCCTAGGACATGCTTTGAAGAGCATTAGAAAGGGTGGAAATCCATTGGATATGGATTAGGAGAAGTGTTTAGGGTAAGTATCAATTTTAAGGTGTATGGAAGTTCAATGTTGAACTTGTATCTTAATTTTGATTGTTTAAGTGTTCCTATTGGCTTAGGGACTCTCCAAGGACATTGGTGGTGCAATAGTCAAGGGGGAGCAAGCCTTTAGGGGGAGGTATCCATCATGAGAAGATGGATGTGTATTTTTCCTCATGGGAGGAAAATTGGGGGATTGCCTCTCTTAAGTGATATGGGACTTATCACTAGAAAGATTAAAGGCATGTGTTTTCCTTCAAGGGAGAGATTGTAAGATCTCATTGGGATATGAGACATTCATACCCTTGGGGAGGACCTTTTTGATGTATGTCAAAAAGAGGGAGAAGTTACCAATTGGGATAGTTGGAATTCTCATTGGGATGTGAGAATTGTCAATTGGGGATAATTGGTAGACTTGAGTTTGAGGTTTTTGTCAAACATCAAAAAGGGGGAGATTGTTGGTGCAATCAGCCCAGGACTCGAGTTTGAGTCGAACTATATTTTGATGTCAGACAAAACGTATGACATAGGATTGCCATGGGAAGTCCAACATGAGTTGACCACATAAATCCAAGTGTGTAGCCTTGGTGGTGAAAAGTCCAAGCATGGGGCTTGGTGTTGGGAAAATCCAAGCATAGGGCTTGGTGTTGGAAAGTCCAACATAGGTTGGCCACGTAAGTTCAAGTGTATAGCCTTGGCGGTGAAAGTCCAAGCATGGGGCTTGGCATGGAAAATCCAAGCATGATGCTTGGTGTGGGAAGTCTTGAGGGCTTGGCAAGTTCACTAGGGTCGGGGTCCTTGAGTCGGTGAAGGATGACATTGCGAAGTCGTGCGCTTGGTGCATCCGAGGGACCGCCGGACGGGGAGCAAATGGAGTGAAGCCCAAGGAAAGCAGACTTCGAGGGCAAGAGATGTGAAGGATGGCATTGTGAAGTCGTGCACTTGGTGCATCCGAGGGACGTAGGCTGAGGGAAGAGAGCTTCGGTGGGGAACTCCATGAGAGGATGAGGTGGACTTGGCCAAGTGGCTAAGACTGAGTGTCGGATGCTCAAACATGGTGTTTGAGGGTTTACCCGACAGTCAGATACTCAAACAACTTGGTGTTTGAGGTTTTACCCAACATCAGTCGATTGGTATAAGTACTAGTCGACTGCTCTAGGTCGATTGGACTCGATTGATGTTTAACTAATCTGGTTCTGACCGAGCAGTCGATCGTAGAGGGTGGGCAGTCGACTGTCGACACCATCAGTCGACCGCCGAGGGATGGCAGTCGACTGATCGGGGTGAATTCGGGCATAAAAGGTTTTCTAGTCGAGTGATCACATGGAGCACTCGACTGATGGGATCATCAGTCGACTGATGAGCATGATCAGTCGACTGATGATTGATCCGTTGGAACTTGTCTAGTGTGGATCGAGTCATTGTGAGGCAACAGCTACATGACCAGTCGACTGATGGTCACGATCAGTCGACTGATGGGTGCAAAATCAGCTCGATGTAGGTTATAAATGGAGCTCGAGATGGAGGATTTTATAAGAGATTTTGGGGTGATTTTTGAGGGGAATTGCTACTTCATTCTAGACATTCAAGAGTAATCCAAAGCAAGAAACAAGCAAGTGTTCAAAGCGAAGTTTTATAAAGTATTCTTTACTTGTATTTCTTCTTGTATTTGTATTTTCTAGTATTACTTAGTGTAATTGCTTGTACGAGGTTTCTCCACCTCTGACTTGTGGTCGAGAAGGAGTTTGAGTAGTGTCATATGCATCTCTCGTGGAGTAGGAACCCTAAGGTTCTGAACCACGTATATTGTGGTGCATTGTGTGTGATTTGTATTTGTCTCGTGTATTCATACTTGTTATTTGTATTTATGCTGCGCTAACGAATTGTAGAGACGAGCACGATGAATGAACGATTTCTATTATTGCATACGCAAAAGGGATATTCACCCCCCTCTAGCCGGCTACCGATCCTCCAACAACTACTTGGTCTTAAAGCGGTACTTTAATAATATTTCATCTTTTCTTTTTATTCTTTTTTTTCCTTTTTCTTCTTCTTTTTTTCCAAACAAACTCTTGAGATGAATGTTTCTCCAGTAACTAAATATTGTGAAAGTCCCCCTAGAAATTTGAGTACTAGTCCAATATGGGGACAAACTCTTTTTGGATACCTCTACCTCATGTAAAGAATGAAACAAGATTCTTATCAAGTAGGCCAAAAGGACCTTTACCGATTTAACTAAGTTTAGTTATATACTATGGATAGAGGAACATTAGGTTATCAATTTTAAGGAAATATGCATAGGAAGTGTACTAAATGCTAAACAATGCAAGAAAATATGCAGAGGAAGAACTATAAAATTATGGTAAATAGAAAATAAATAAATATGCTAAACAGGAAAAATATGCAAAGCTACAATCCCCCCCCCCAACATAAAATATGTATTGTCTTCAATGTATGGAAGGGTAATGGTAAAGGAAATAAATTACTCAGGAGGTGAAGGTGGATAGAAATGACGTTACGAAAGGTGGCAATGATACATGACATTGATCATCTACCTCTAAGCATTGAGTTCAATCGATATTCTCTTAAGTATATGTGGATAGAATCCAAGGAAGATTGAATCCAAGTATATGGATCATCATGAGTGCTAGTATATACAGAAGAATCACCAAAGGCAAAAGAATACCTAGGAAGGTTTGTCCTAAAGGGTGGTACTGTATGGACTCTATAGGGTCAGGAACAAGTGCTACGTTAGTCATGAGTCGGTTGGCTTGGTTCCTTACTGTTATGCGATCAGAATTTGAAAGTGGGAGGGGAAAATGATCCTTTAAGACTAAACAATATCTATCCTCATCTCTAGTGATCATTCTCATGCCATGCATGCATCTAAATCAATCTTAGGACTATTGAAATCAACTATAATACATCAAGATTACACCCCAAGGCCAATGCTATCTGAGTTATTAGACCTCCAACTAAGATTGATCCTGTTGAACTTTTATCTATTTTTACCAAATGTCTAATAAAATATGAGCCAGTATCGATATTTACATTATTAATCATTGTCCATAAAATAATAAATTCACTTTGGCAGACTACACCTTCGCTATCTCTTCGACCAAAGATTGTGTTAGCCATAACTTTATGGAGATATCTAAAAATTGGATTAGGGAAATTTGATGATTTTAATCTTGATGGGTCATATCTTTCTATACTACTTGAAATTTCTCCCCCAAATACAAAATCCCAAAATCCTCTAGGTAATCTCCTTTCTCCTCTGATGTAATTGAGAGGTGTCCTAAGGCAATCACCTTAGAAGTTATTAATAAAATTCACTATTTAGTATACATTATCTATGTATTTGATTGAATCTTAAACTCATGTACTGAAGTCCACAATACGATGCATGGCATGAAAGAAATTGTGATTGGATCACAATTAATGGGTATCTTATCATGTGTAATCATATAAGTATTGAAACTATCCCTAGTCGATGAAATGATGAGATTAGACGTCATCGATTATGTGAGACTAGCACATGTTATGCTCCTTGGTTTATCCAAGTATTCGGTATTCACTGAATGAAAGCATAGGAATGTTGAGAGTGAACATGTGGATGCTAGATATAGTAACTAGTTCATTGGAGTGACCTGCATGGGACTTCATATGGTTCTATATGTCGTTGAAGATCTCATTGCAAATCGAGTACAAGCTTCCTTAGACTTGAGGTATTCAAGTCATCTTGGTCATGGTGCCTTATACTTTGACTTCTTCGCAACCATCTCCATATGAGGTGTAACTCCGGGATGATTGTGTATAAGCCAAAGTGATTGAAGGTGTTTGAATAGCCCATAGAGGATTCACCACTCCTGATAAAGGAGATATATACCCTAGGCCTCTTGTCAAGATTATTACTTAGAAATCTCTAGCCAGAGTAAACATGTTAAGAAGATGGTCTTCTTGGGAATATGTAGGAGTAACTTGAATCCACAGGACAAGGAAACTAACTTGGGCTAGGTGTGACGTAGTCAGCCTAATGGGGACGAACACATAAACGATGTTCTGAACCAAGTGGGTATAGGATGAGTGAAAGGAACAAGGCACGAACAACTGAAGCTACTAAAGGGTTCAGAAACGTTCTAGAGTCGTTTAGACTTTTCGGTCAATTGGGGGTCAAGATGCACTGCTAGGTGCGACTCATGATCTATTCATAATTAAGGGGTTAATTATGAATAGCCAATATAGTTGCGAACCTATTGGGTCACATGCAATACGGGTGATCAAGAGACGTGAAACAAGTCTGAGAATGAGATTCTCAATGAGAGAGAAGATGTATCTGGTTGGACCAGGCCAAGAATGTGAAAAACAGAGGTTATGAAATCTCCTATGGCCTTGTCGGATTTAGCATGGCCATAATACACCTAAACAAAGTTAAATGGACCATATAGAGCCTCACACAGTCATGCCTAACCAGGCATAGGTCGTGCCAGGCTCTGGTCAGGAAATCAGTTGACTCAAAATTTTTCTGTGCTAGTGTCCACATATAATAGTCGACTACTGGGGTATATCAGTCGACTGATGGTGGACCAGTCAACTGTCAAACCCTAGCAATCCATTATTGGACCACAAAATTCAACCGTCTTCAGTTGACTGACTGATCAGTCGACTGGGACGAAGCACCAGTCGACTGACACACTTCAAGTATGATTAAATCATACTTGAAATTGACTCCCTAGACCTAGACTCAACCTTCTAGCTCTTCCTTCAGCCTTGCACCTCCTGGATCCCTCCAAGTCCGCGACTCCTTCATCCTTGCACTTGCTTCCAAGAGCTTCCCTCAGTTTCATCATGTCTTGGGTTTCTCTTTTTCCAAAATCCACTTGGACTTTATGCCGCCAAGACTACATGCTTGGACTTACGCTGCAAGACCTTGCCTTTGGACTTCTTTGCTAAGGTCTGCTTGGACTTTACACCGCTAAGACTAAATGCTTGGACTTATGATGCCAAGACCTTCCCTTAGACTTCTCTTGCCAGGATCACACTTGGACTTTTCTTTATCAATTCTTCACACTTGGATTTTCTTGTCCCTTAACACATTCACGGTTAGATCACAAATATTGCCTAACTATAAATGATTATCCAAACATCAAAATACATAAATGTTTAGGGCATTGTTGCACCAACAATCTCTCCCTTTTTGATGTTTGACAATCATTTAAGTTAGGTCTTTAATGTTAGTGTCTATAAGATTCACATATCTCCACAATGATATGATATTGTCCACTTTGGGCCTAAACTCTCATGGTTTTGTTTTTGGGCTTTACCCAAAAGGCCTCATACCAATGGAGATATCTTTTCATCTTATAAGCACATGATCTTTTCCATATCTTACCAATGTAGTGTTAGTAATATATGAGAGGTGTCCTAAGGCAATCGCCTTATGTTTGAACCATTTATATGATAAATGAAGATTCACTATTTGAGTATACATGTTTTTATGTATTTGATTAGATCTTAAACTCATTTACTGAATATCCACGATACGATTCACAGCATAAAAGAATTTGTGATTAGATCACAACTAGTGAGTATCTCTACATGTGTAATTGTGATGTATTGCAATTATCCCTAGTCAATGAATTGATAGATTTGGACACCATCAATTCTGTTGAGACTAGCACGAGGTATACTCCTTGGTGTATCTAAGCAGCTGATTCTCACTAGCTGGAGACATTGTGATGTCCGGAGTTAATCGTGGATGCTAGTTATGGTAACTAGTTCATTGGAGTGACCAGCTGTAAAACTTCATATGGTTCTCTGCATATATAGATATGTCAATAAAGTTCTTACTGCATCTTAAGTGCAATGTTCCTTTGACTTACAGTATTCAAGTCATCTTGGTCATGAAGACTTATGCTTTGACATCTTAAGCAAGCATCTCTGAGGAGATGTGGACCCGAGATGATTGGGTATAAGTTGAAATGCCCGAAGGTGTTTGAATAGCCTATAATGGATTCACCACTCCTTGAAAGGAGATGTATACCCATGGCCTCTCGTCGGATTGTTACTAAAGTCTTTGGCCAAAGCATTACATGTTTAGAGTAAGGTACTCTTGGATACATATGAAGTAACTAGAATCCGTAGGATGAGGAAATGATACTTGGGCTAGGTGTGACATAGTCAACGTAGTGGGGACTAACACTATAGACCATGTCGTGAACCAAGTGGGTATAAGATGCGTGAAGGGAACGGGGCACAATTCATTGTAGCTGCTGAAGGGTTTTAGAAATAGTTCTGGATCAACCATTGATCTTTCAGTTAATTAGGAATCATGATGTACTACTAGGTGTCACTCATGATCATTCTATAATTAATGGTTAATTATAGATGACCAACATAAATCGAGAACCTATTTGGTCACACACACAACTAGCGTAATCTGAAGGATTTAAAACGAGCTTGAGAATTAGATTCTCGATCGAGAGAAACTAGGTTTGGTTGGACCAAACAAGTAGCGAGCATGAAATTGTTTCAGTCGCGATGGAAGCATGGATGGGCCAAGTCTTGTGAAGACATGATGGATGAACCAAATTGGTTTGGTTCTAATCCATTGGTAGAGAATAAACCAAAGGGGTTTGGTTTGTTTTAAACGAATGAACCAAAGTTGGTTCGGTTCGTTTTAACTTAAAATAGACCAACTCGGTTCGGTTTATTTTAACTTAAGTTATTGGAGCGGATTAACGGGGTTTTGGTTATGAACCAATAACCGTTAGGAGAATATGTTCTCTATAAAAACAGGGCTTAAGGGTTTTGTGAAAACCTAAATTTTATTCTTGCCGCCCAACCCTCCCTTCTCCTTGCTGCCACCGCCGCCCAAGCCCTCCACGCCGCCAGCCTTGTGCTGCCGTCCACCTTGTTGCCAGCGTCCAAGCTCCTGCCGGCGATCCTCTGGTGACTTCCCTTGGCTTAGGTGGCCAAGGTGCAGCCGACCATCCTCTTTGGGTCGGCACAATTCCTCCACCAAGTTGTCCAATTTTCTGGACAGCTTCTTCCTTTCGTGTCGGAGCATCGTTTGGATGACGTTTGGAGCTCTAACAGTGGCTACCTTGCTGGAGATTTGATCTCCGATAATCCTCATATGTGGAGGATGAAGGATTCGTCAATTGGTTGACGAATACCTCTCCGTAGAAGCGAGTTTTGGGGACTCATTTTTGAATCTAAATTTTGATTCGGATTGTGATCATCTCTCGATCACATCGTCTTCGACACGAGGTTAGTGACTCTTGCGAAGACGAGGCTTGTAGCTTTGCAAAGCTATCCCGACGATACTCGGCGTGGATACGGATAGAGGCAATTCTAGCGAGTGTTGCTCTGGTTGATGTCTTTCCTGCTGCATGTGATACGTCAGGTATACCTAGAGTAATTTCCTTTTATTGTAAAATTTGAAATTGTGATTATGTCTACACATATTGTACTATGCATGTGTGTGGTGTGTGTGTTGTAATAAATTAGATTTATTGCTTTTTATTTCTTCCATTGTGCATATGTTTACGAAACATGTTCGAACACACACTCGCCGCGGTGCCGGAAACTCAACATGTGAGACTTTGATTGTATTTCCAATACTCCAACAATCCCCCCTCCCTCAAACGAAGGACCACATTGACCCCCCCCCCCCCCCCCCCCTCAAGCCTATCCATCCTCGAAGGACATCCTCTGCTTGATGTCCGATCTCAACCCACCAAGACTTCTTGCCAACTGTCTGGTCCTCCTGACCCAGTTGGACTTCCTGCCAATTGTCCAACCCTTCTGACCCAACTGGACTTCCTGCCTGGTGTCTGGTTCTCTTGATCCGGACATGGGACGTCAACTTCCTTCGTTCGAGGTTCATGGCTTGACATGGACAATGACTCTGATACCAATTGTTAGTGCCTATAAGATTCACATATCTTCACAATGATATGATATTGTCCACTTTGGGCCCAAGCCCTCATGGTTTTATTTTTGGACTTTACCCAAAAGGCCTCATACCAATGGAGATATCTTTTCATCTTATAAGCACATGATCTTTTCCATATCTTACCAATGTGGGACTTTGATTGTATTCCCAATACTCCAATATTTAAATATACACAAAATAAAAACATTATATATCCAAATATGAATTCTAACTTAAAATCCCCTTCTCCCCCTTTGACACACATAAAAAAGAGAATAACTCATAGAAAATAAGTTCATGAATGAATAAGATTGATCATGCCTTGAATTAAGGTATAAGATAGATATAGGGCCCCCTTAATACAAGACTTAGTTCATGATGTGTAAAGAATATGTTGATCAAAGCATGAAACAATAGATAAGAAATGTATCCTTACTTTGCACCAACAATAAACATAATATAGATTTTGGGGATGAAAAAGATTGCATAATAAAACTCCCCCTAAATCCATGCATTAGTTAGTCCTACTCCCCCTTATTTGTTGTGCTTAACATACCATAGGGTTAGGACACCTAACATTGGTCTCAAGACAAGGGTCAAAGCTGATTTTGCAAAAAAAATCAGTGTGTCAGTCGACTAAATACTAAAGCAGTCGACTGACAACCCTGAAACGTCAAGTTCAAGTTTTCAGTATAACTTTAGAAATGCATTAAAAATTCAAAAAATATCGAAAAAACATGAAATTTTGTGGACATATTTCTAAAGTCATTGTCTATTAAGTAAAAATAATTTGAAAAATATATCTTTTCCAGATTTCGAAATTGACACAAATTTGAAAACTAGCAAAAGCTTTAAAGGTTTTTCAAAACTTTGTGCCACTTTTGCTTACCAAGTGAAAACTATTTTTCAAAATATGATAAACATAGTTTAAAATATATTTTGTTTGAAATTTTCAATTATGTTCTTAGAGCTATATGCACATCAATTGTACATAAGCCTTCCCAATGATTGGTTCAATGAATGATCAATGTCTCTAGATGACACTTTGGTTCATAGTAATGCATCATAACAAGTATGATGAACCAAGTGCATCTTCCTAACATCTCACATGATGTCTAAGTGGCTCAATACAAAAAACATGATTTCTTAGGTGTTTTGTGAGATGCTTAGAGGTATAGTTCTAGATTTTCTATAGGATCATGCAAACCTAAATCTCTACTCTACTAAGCACATTCCAAGTTCTCTCCTAAGTGATGAAAAATCAGCTTCGGGGAGAGCCTTGGTGAAAATGTTGGCAAGGTTGGACTTAGATTCTATGTAATTGAGTTCAATGTCCCCTTTTGCCACATGATCTCTAATGAAGTGATGCTTCACTTCAATGTGCTTGGTCCTAGAGTGATGTACTACATTTTTGGTCAAATTAATGGTACTCATATTATCACAATAAATCTTAATGTTGGAGTATTGGTGCTCATAGTCCTCTAGAGTGTGTCTCATCCAAAGCATTTGAGCTACACAACCACCCATAGCCACATACTCAGCCTCGGTGGTGGATAAAGCAACACAAGGTTGCTTCTTACTACTCCAACTAACTAGGGAGGACCCAAGAAATTGGCATCCACCACTAGTACTCTTCCGATCCAACTTGATGTTGATGCAGTGAGCATCACTCCTTGGTTTTAATTTATGAACTGTAGTTAAAGTAGGAATTACTTGTGTTCTAATATCAGTGTTAAGTGTGCAAACTTAACAGGAAATCCTAGTAGGTCGTGTTGACCAGATACTAGGCAGTTGACTTGATATATCAGGAGGAAAGGACACCAGGCATGAAGTTCAGATGGGTCGTGTGGACCAAACATTTGGCATGAAGACCGATTGGGTCAGGAGACCAGACAATCGATAAAAAGTCCAGTTGGGTCAAGAAGATCGGACAGTTGGTGGAAGACCTGGTGGGTCAGATCGGATGTCAAGAGTGGTAAGTTCAGCAGGCAATCGACAGGTAATCCTCGAGTGAAGAGGTGAGGTCGAGTCCTCTATAGGGGGACAAAGCTAGGCGTCGATCCAATGGAAAATCCACATGGGACTTAGTAGTCGAGATCAAGCAGTATTACTACTAGTATCACATTTTACTTTATCTATTTATGCTAATCTCATTTTGCAGGGATCAGTTGACTGAAGTCTAGTCGACTTTGTTTGGTTCAGTAGACTGGATACACACTTGGCAGGATTAGCTGGTGATCGGTCGAAAATCTGGCACCGTAGTTGGAAAGTATTTTAGTCGACTAACGAGTTTCAATCGACTGATGTGGGAAACTTCCCAATGCGGAGCTGGGTGACCTGGAGTCGACTGGAGAGGTTTCAGTCGACTGGAAGACCA
Organism: Wurfbainia villosa; assembly: GCA_025175895.1. Taxonomy (NCBI): domain Eukaryota; kingdom Viridiplantae; phylum Streptophyta; class Magnoliopsida; order Zingiberales; family Zingiberaceae; genus Wurfbainia; species Wurfbainia villosa. The sequence goes on from CM045990.1 coordinate 122,642,914, forward strand.
GAAGTTCCATATCGATGGGCTGATGTGGAGTCAACTGAAAGGCATTCCAGTCGACTGAAAAAGGTTTATAAAACAAGTGCTCGACCAGATCTGAGAAGAATACTACTACTATGCTAAAGTTCTGTCAAAATTTACTCTCGTTCATAAAAGCTTCGACTCCTCACAAAGGCACTTTTCCGACATCTCGTGCCTACATCCAAGCTTTCATTTGTGTCGATATAAAGTAGCTCATAAGTTTCTTTATTTATTTGGTTGTGTACTTAACTTCAAGAGAGGGTAGTGTGTTACCCATCCCTTGCCTTTGTAAAAAGCGAACCCCTCCGAAGTCGAAAGTTCTTGAATCGGAGGGTACTATAGTGATTGCCCATCGAGGTAGCTTTAGGAAGAGCTACGGGCCATAGAGTAGCAACCCAGTTAGGGTTGTGAACCAAGTAAACTGTATTTAATTTTCTCTGTGTACTCATAATTTGATAATATAAAAATCTTTAAAATATAAAAAAATTATTAACTCCAAGATTCACCCCCCTCTCTCGGATTATCGCAATCCTACAATTGGTATCAGAGCGAGGGCGCTCCGAATTTTATGCAATCACCATCGAGAGCATTAGATTAATTTTCTTTATTTAGCATTAGAATAATTTTTAAATATTTGTTCTAACTTTAAAATAATTTTAATTAATTTTTCTTGCTAAAAATAAATTTAATTAATTTTTCTTGCTTAGAATAATTTTTAAATAATTTTCTATATTAGAATAATATTTAGATTAATTTTCTACAATTTGGAATAATTAAAATAATTTTCTACATTAGAATAATATTTAGATTAATTTTCTATATTTGGAAAAGTATTTATTAATTTTCTGCATCTAGGAAAGCATTTATTAATTTTCTGCATTTAGGAAAGCGTTTATTAATTTTTTGCATTTAGGAAAGTATTTATTAATTTTCTATATTTTAGAAATTTTTATTAATTTTTTGCATTTAAGAAAATCTTTATTAATTTTTGCACTTAGAATAATATTTTTATTAATTCTCTACACTTAGAATAATTTTCATAAATTATTGCATTTAGAATATTTTTTTTAAACAACTCTAGGAATAAATCTGAATTTTAATTAATTTAAATTAAATTTAATAATATCGCATTTAGAGGGTCTAAGCATCGTTTGCCCTCCTCTCTTTAACGGAGAGGAGTTTCCCTCGTGGAAGAGGCGAATGGAGTATTTTTTGAAAACCGACCTAGAGGTATGGTTTTCAATTAGGAAAGGATTTGTAGCTCCGGTAGACGACTTGGGTGAGTTGTTAGAACCGGAGAAATGGACCGCAAACATTAGGAAAAAGGTTCAAGTCAATTACAAGGCTTTAAACACCTTGCAATGCAGATTTACAAATGATGAGCTAAGTCGAGTCGGGTCGGTTCAAAATTCTAAAGAATTGTGGGATAAATTAATTAAATTGCATGAACAAGCTAACTTGAGTCAACCCGAGAATGATTTAGTTTTGATGGCAAGAACAAACAAAAAAGGAAAGAAATCAAAATCGAGGAAAAGAAAAAAGAAAGAAAGCATTTAAGGCAAACTTAGAAAAGTCATCATCGGAAGAGTCTGGTGCGGAAATATCAACGACATGCTTCGTAGCACTCACGGTGGCTGACGAGTCCGAAGTCGAATCAAGACATGAGTCCGAGAGAAGCCACGGATCTGCATCCATTTTTGAAGGTTTTGATGAGGTAACTTCTCCCCTAGAAGATAAATTGTACAATATTATTGCATGCTTAGATAGGAAACTAGCCATGTTCGAGAATCGAGTCGACTCTCTTCTTGAGGAAGTCCAAGTACTTAAGGAGCAAGTCAACTCGAAGACTTCGACTTGCCAAATTAAGGATAGAGACTCAACTCAAGTTGCGAAGCTTGAGGAAGAGAACTCGATCATAAAAAGGCAAGTAGAAGATCTAACCGAATCGTTGGAAAGGTTCACTTCGGGCTCCAAGTATCTCAACATGATGCTTAGGTCTCAATGATCCATGTACAACAAGTCCGAACTCGGATACAAGGCTAAGGACACAAATAGATCATACATGTTCTTGTTTAATAGAACTACTAAGGCTCGAGTCCAAGTTTGGGTTCCTAAGTCTAGCTTAGTCAACCAAGTTGGACCAAATCAATTTTGGATTCCTAAAAGTCAAGTTCACTTAGTGAACAAAACTCAAACTAGCTACCACTTAGAAGGAGCTAAAACCTTACTTGTTTTCTTGTTTAGTTAAACTCTTGCATGCTTTAGTTTACTTTACTTGCTTAATTTAGAATGGACTAGATAGGAAACAAAGTAGTTTAAACTTGAACAACCTAGTACTAAGATGAAGTGAACTGATAGTAAGTTAGGGAAACTCTTCAAAGTACATGTCTAGGAAGTGGTCATTGCTCTGATGTCCAAGAAGGTCATGTATCTCGCCATAACCTGGTGCACTAAGTTGAGTGGAACTGATCGAAGCTAACTCACTAGGTCTTTGACTAGTTAGACAAAGGTTTATTCCAAAGTGAATCAAGTACCTGATCCTTCATTGACTTTGTCTAGGAAGTGGTCGTTGCTCCGATATCCAAGAAGGTCATGTGTCTTGCCACGACCTAGAAGTCAATGCTAGAAAAACCTACTTGACTAGCTCAAACTAAGCTTGAATCTAACACAAGTTTAAAAAATTTGAAATTGCTCATTAAACTAAATTAAGATAAAAAGAAATCCTCATCTCACAAAACCCATAGGATTAACGTGTATTGAAAACCTAGCCTGGGTGAGATGATCTAGAATTTAATTTAGCTTAATTAGTTTAATACAATTTAGTTAGATGAAACCTAAACTTAACAAGTTTACTTAAATTAATTTAACTTAACTCAACTTAATACACTCAACTCAAACTTAATTAAACTTAACAACAACTTAATTAAACTTAACTGTTGGTGCAGTAGGCACCTAAGTAGAACCTGAGTTTTGATTATAGCAAACGATACAAAGTTAAGCTTATATTGTTATCTCACGAGCTAAATCGAGTGTGCAGAAAAGTGCCAACGCTGGAGCTGAAGGCTAGCGACACCCGGAGGAAACCGCGGTGGTCGGGCGACACTCGAGTGACTTCGGAGGGAGCCGAAGGAATTGAGTGGAAGGCCGAAAGCGAAAGCGAAAGCAACACAGTAAGTATCAAGGTAAGCTCGTGTGTATGCGAGAGTAAGAGAGGTCGTATCCTCCTTACGGGGATGATCTTAAGCGTAGATCTGACAAAAGACATCCTATAGATAGTCTAGGTCGAGATTGGATGGTGAGCGACCATCAAAATAATACTTTTGTTAAGCTAACTTTGCTCTGTAGCTAGTATCAGTCGACTGTCAGCTTAGAGGACTCAACTGCCATCCATCAGTTGACTGTCTGCGGTCAGCATTCGACTGATGTTGCCATCAGTCGACCGGTGATCAAGGATCAACCTCGAGGAGTCAAGCCTTATCACCATTTTTTAAGGAGCCATGTGCCTAATTTTCATTGGTTGAAGGTCCTCTCGAAAAGGGGCTCAAAGGCTATAAAAGGAGGGCCTCTCCTAGGGTTTCATCATCAATTCTAAGCTTCCAAAAGCGTCCGCCAAGCTACAACTCTCCGACAACGAAGTGCTTCTTCTCCGACGTCTAGGTTTAAATTGCTTTCATTTTTGTTACGTCGGTATAAGTTTTATTTCAGTTCATTAATTTACTTTCTCGGAGCTTTTATCATAACGAGGAAAGGGGGAGTGTCCCTCTACCTCAAGCTTTGTGTTTCTTTTGTATCGATTAACTCCTACCTCTAACGAGGAGGAGTTCTTTAGTGTTTTGCCCTCCATACGTGGTCAAGGACCACAAGGGCCTTGGAGTAGTAGCCAAAGGCTACGAACCAAGTAAAATTCTCTTGTCTCATTTACTTTAAATTTATCTTTCTGCTGCATATAAGTGTTTTAAAACGAATTCGAAAAAGAAAAGGTTGATCGCTATTCACCCCCCCTCTAGCGATCCGCTTCGATCCAACAATTGGTATCAGAGCCGGGGGTTGCTAAGATTTGGTGAAACCACCGATCTAGATTTTTACAGATTTTTTTTTCTTTTTAATTCTATTTATTTTGAATTTATTTCATTTGGTTAGTTTTCCTCCCGCACTACTAATACAAGACGCGAGTCTTGGTACATTTCGTGTGTTTTTGTCGTTGCTAGGTTTTTCGTCTTCATCTCCTTGTTTCTTTTGTTTTAATGGCCCATCTCGAGGGTTTTAGCACCGTCCGACCTCCGTTTTACAATGGAGATGACTTTTGTTATTGGAAGGGTTGGATGGAATGCTTTCTTAAAACTCAAATCGAGATGTGGATAATAATCCAAACAGGATTCACACTTCCGACTAACGAAGTGGGTGAATCCTTGGATTATGACCAATGGACCATTGTGACAAAAATACAAGTCGAAGCCGACGCCAAGGCAACTCAAATCCTCCAATGCGGCTTTTCCAAGGAGGAGTCTAATCGCGTCGGCCCCTTCATCAGCGCAAAGGCCTTTGGACAAAGCTAGTAGAGCTACACGAAGGGACCGATTAAGCCAAGGTATGTAAGCGCGATCTTTTGTTTAATAAATTATATAATCTAAAAATGCAGGAACATGAATCGGTGACACAACTTCATGCCCGCGTTCAAGACATAGTCAATAATCTACACGCGATCGGGCAAAAGGTCGAAAACCGCGACCTTATAAGGTATGTTCTTAACTCCTTTCCGAGGACTACCTTGTGGGCATCCATGGTCGATGCCTACAAGGTCTCCAAGGATCTTTCAAAGCTTAGGTTAGATGAATTATTTTCTGATTTTGAACTTCATGAACAGTCTAACTCGGAACCCGAGAAGGGTATAACACTTTTTGCAGGTTCGAGGAAGAAAATCGCAAGCAAGCCACCTCCGAAGGAAGAAGAGGATGAGTCTGATTCGGAGGTCGACTTGGAAATGGAGGCCGAACTAGTCAACCTAGTTCAGAGGATAGTCAAGAGCCGAAAATGAACCATCACTCGACCCAACGAAGGTAAGCCTAAAAGTTCGAATATTAGATGTTACGAATGCAACAGGTTTGGACACATCAAGTCTGAATGCCCAAAACTCAAGAGCAAAGCTCCAAAACACAAAAAGGCACTCAATGCTACTTGGGAAGAAGCATCTAAGGAAGAAGATAATGATCGTGTTCTCATGGCTAAACCGGTGGAATCAGAGATGGAGTCGGAACCGGAACGTGAATCGAAAATCGAAGACGAGTCAGACTACGAAGCATTATTCAAGACAAGCCACGGATACGCATCCGGTTCAAAAGATACACTCAAGGTAAGTTGATCCCTCATTAGTACACTTTATAATGCAATTAAGTTTTTAACTAGAAAATTAGCTAAGTCCGAGTCCAAGGTCAAGACCCTGGTTGAGGAAGTTAAACTCCTCAAACACGAGGTCTCCCTAACCTCTTCGACTAGTCGAGTTCAAGAGGAGGACTCAACTTGGGTTGAAAAACTCGAAGTTGAGAACTCACTCTTGAAGAGTCAAGTCGAAGATCTTAGGAACACATTGGAAAGGTTTACTTTGGGATCCAAAGGACTTGACCTCCTACTTGGATCGCAAAGGGCCGTGTACAACAAGGCCAGACTAGGGTTTAGCTCAAACACTTCCAACAAGTCATATATGTCGATTGTAAGTCGACATAAAAAATGTGTCCAAGCATGGGTCCCTAAGACCACCTTGATTTCAAACTTAGGATCGAACCAGTACTGGGTTCCCAAGGACCAAATTCACTATGTGGAGAGACCGAACCGATTCAACGGTCCAAGGGGAGCTAGTACGAAACTTGTTTGTATTTTAACTTAGAAAATTGCATGCTTAGGTTCTTTATTTAGTTTGATTTTTCTTTCTAGAATGGCTAGATAGGACTATAACTCATCAATACTTGATAACATAGTACCAGGATGCGGCGAGATGATAGTACGCTAGGAAAGCAGAGTCTCGTGTATTCGAGCTAGATAAGGCGTATCTAGTTCGGTGCACTTGACCGAGCGGAACTAGCTGAAGCTACCTCGCCGTATCCTAGACTAGTTAGACCAGGAAGTGGTCTTAGGTGAGTCAAGTCTCTATTTCCTTGAAAATGGCTTTGTCTAAGGAAGTGGTCGTTGTTCCGATCAAAGAAGGCCTCTGTGCCTCGCCATGACCTGGAAGCCATGATCTTGAAAAGGTGACTTGATGAGCCTAAGGTCAAATCTGAATCTAACACAAGGTTGACAAGTGTTAAAGTCATTAAATTTAATTCAAGTAAAATTGGAAGTCATCTCACAAGAACATATAGGGTTAACATGTTTGATCATGTAGATATGGGTGAGATGATTTAGGTTAATAATTTTCAACCAATCTTTAATAAATCTAATATCTGATCCAACTACCTTGCGTGTAGAATCAATGGATGTTGGGCAATGGTTGCTCCCGACACATGACCGGGGATCAACTCAAGTTTTCGAAGCTTCGATTCAAACGACAAGGATCGGTAGCCTTCGAAAACAACGGCAAGCTCAAAATCATCGGATCAGGTGATATTGAGCTCAACTCTAACTTTATTATTCAAAATGTCTTATTGGTAGAAAATTTTTAATATAATTTACTTAGTGTAAGCCAATTGTGTGATAATAACTATAAGGTCATATTTCTAGAAAATGAATGCGTAATTAATACAAATGAAACTTCTAAAACAATCCTTAAGGGAACTAGAAATAAAAATATTTACACTATTAATTTAACTAACTCCTCAACCAAGTGTCTTATGACACGACAAGAGGAATCATGGTTGTGGCACCGATGACTCGGTCACTCACACCCAAGACTCATCCACAAGATGAGTTAGAGTGACTTAGTTAGAGGTTTTCCTAACCTCAATAACTTGAACAATAAAATATGTAATGCTTGTCAACAAGGTAAACAATCTAGGACACAACATCAACTAACTAATCAAGAACGAACCAAAAGTGTTCTTGAGCTCCTACACATGGATCTATTTGATTCACACGGAGCTAAGTCACTTAATGGGAGTAAATTCTGCTTAGTCATAATTGATGACTATTCTAGATTTACTTGGGTTAGGTTCATCAAACACAAAAGTGATACTCTAGATCAATTAATCAACCTATTTAAACTAATAGAAAATCAACAAAACCTTAAAATCAAAAGACTTAGGACTGATCATGGTGGTGAATTCGAGAATCACGGGTTTACAGAATTCTGCAACCTAAATGGATACCACCATGAGTTCTCTTGCCCTAGAACCCCACAACAAAATGGCTTAGTAGAACGTAAGAATAGAACCCTACAAGAAGCCGCTAGGACAATCTTAAACGAGTATAACCTACCCGATAGGTTTTGGGCGGAAGCCATGAGTACGACATGCTATGTCCAAAATAGGATCCTTATAGTAAAGAGGCACCTTAAGACCCCATACGAAATTTATTATGATAAAATACCTAACATCAAGTACTTTAGGGTATTTGGGTGTAAGGTACATATTCTAAACACTAAGGATCATCTAGGGAAATTTACATCCAAAACCTCGACCGGAATCTTTCTAGGATACTCGAATACAAGTAGAGCTTATAGAGTATATAACCATGATGCCCTTAGAGTCGAGGAGACTATCAATGTAGTATTTGATGAAGGACACGAACCTACAAAACCCCCAACAACCCCAATTAGCGAGTTGATTCATACTAGACCTAACTCTGATCCGGAGATCAGGTCTAGTATTAATCCTAACCTAAGTCAACCAAGTCACTCTATCGACCAAGTGATAGATGACTCTAACCAAACTAGAACTCAAACGAGTCATCCTATTGAACAAGTTGTAGACTCAAACCCAAATCCAACTAGGACTCAAACGAATCATCCTATTGACCAAGTGATAGGTGATCCAAGTCTAGGAGTTCGAACTAGAGCCTCATATAGAAACCTTACTCAAATCTCCTTGATTTCTAAAATTGAACCCAAAACTATTGACCAAGCTCTTCTTGATCCCGATTGGATTATTGCAATGCAAGAAGAGCTGACTCAATTCACTAGGAACGAAGTATGGGAATTAGTACCACCACCTAAAGATAAAACAATCGTTGGAACAAGGTGGGTGTTTAGAAATAAACTTGATGATAAAGGTGAAGTAGTTAGAAATAAAGCTAGACTAGTTGCTAAAGGGTTTAGTCAAGTCGAAGGTTTAGATTACGACGAGACCTATGCCCCAGTAGCTAGATTAGAGTCCATTCGAATTCTATTAGCGTATGCTGTACATAGAGGATTTAAGTTGTTTCAAATGGATGTGAAATCTGCGTTCTTGAATGGATACATTAAAGAAGAGGTTTATGTTAGTCAACCCCCTGGTTTCGAAAGTTTTGATAGACCTGACCATGTCCTTAGGTTAAAGAAAGCCCTCTATGGACTTAAACAAGCTCCTCGAGCTTGGTACGAGAGACTTTCGATGTATCTTAAGTCCAAAGGATTTAACCAAGGTGTAGTTGACCCAACCCTTTTCGTAAAACCTTAGGTAAAGACATATTCATAGCCCAAATCTACATAGATGATATTATTTTCGGAACCACCAACTCGATTCTACTAAATGATTTCATTTCACTTATGGAAAGTGAATTTGAAATGAATTTAGTAGGAGAGTTGAGCTTCTTCTTAGGTCTACAAATTAAACAAACTAAAGATGGAATATACCTACATCAACGCAAATATACTAGGGAATTAATTAAACACTTTGGAATGCAAGACGCTAAAATTATTAATACCCCAATGGCAACGAATGTAAATATAGAAGAAGATGTAATCAGAAATTCAATTGATTTAAAATACTATAGGAGCGTAATAGGGTGTCTCCTTTACTTAACTGCAAGCCGACCTGATATCTTATTTGCAGTAAGTATGTGCGCAAGATTCCAAACCTGTGCCAAGGAGTCTCACCTAACTCTAGTCAAGTATATCCTTAGATATCTAAAGGGTACACTTAATGTCGGTATTTAGTACCCTAGATCTACCGAGTTCGAACTAACCGGCTACTCTGATTCGGACTATGCCGATAGTAAGCTCGATAGAAAGAGTACGAGTGGTTGTTGTCAACTTATCAGCTCGAGTCTAGTAAGTTGGTGCAGTAGGAAGCAACACTATGTTGCCTTATCTACCACCGAAGCCAAATACATCGCGATGGGTGAGTGTGTCACTCAGCTTCTTTGGATGAAGCACACTCTCCGCGACTTTAAGTTAGACTTTACAAATACTAAACTTCATGTAGATAACATTAGTTCAATTAACCTTACTAAGAATCTGATATGTCACTCTAGGACCAAACATATAGAGGTCAAACACCATTTCATTCGAGAACATGTGGCCAACAGAGCCATACAACTCGAATACGTCGAATCGAAGTCCAACTTGGCAGACTTATTTACTAAACCCCTACCTGAAGCCGAATTTAGTCTATTAAGATGAAAATTGGGCATGTGCATAGTAGAATAGGAACTTACAAATTATATTTTCTTACTACTATATCTTACTTTTCATTTTCATGGAACTAGCATAGGACATACCTTAGATATCATGCACCTATAGATTTAAGGAGCCAATACATTTCACAACAAATAGGACTAATGTGTTTGTGTACTTAGCCACGTAGATGGGCGTGAGATGTTAGGACCGTACTCCTGGTTCCAGATGTAGAACTAGTGCATCGCCATGAACCACGAAGTATAATAATGCATACTAACCGACTCTAACCAGGACTGGTTGATCTTTCATATCAATCAAGTCAAATATGAGTCGAACATTTTATAGATGAGCTTATTTTTAGTATATTATTTTCAAAATAATATGGAACATGCTTGGACTTTAAATTTAATACCTATATTTGTTTTTCACACAACCCACTCTTTTCGATATATGGCAAAAGGGGGAGAAAAAGGCCAAAGTTAAGGGATCAAATTTTTTTGATAACTTAACTCACTTCATATTTATTCACATGGCCAAAGGTTAAGTAAATGTTAACTTAACTCACTTCATATTTATTCACATGGCCAAAGGTTAAGTAAATGTTTACTTAACTTTAAGTTAACTTGTTTTTGTTAACAAAAAAGAAGTAAAGGCCAAGTTAAGAGAATTCTTAACTTAAATTTATTTTCAACACTATGGCCAAACATTAATGTTTTACTTAAATAAGGGGAGAAAGGCCAAGGTTAAGACATTAATTCTTTGATTTCTTAACTTAAACTTATTTTCAACACTATGGCCAATATTAAGTAATTTTGGTTACTTAATTATTTTTAAGTAGCAAACATCAAGGGGAAGAGTTAAAACTCTTTCTCAAGTACTCACCCTCGGTCAAGGCGGAGGATTCCTCAAGGGGGAGCACTTGAAAAAGAGTTTTTATACTCCTGCTCATTCATGCATATCTCATACTCATTTTTCTTAATGCACTTAATTTATTTTACTTAACTTTGTGTTGGTTTGCCATAAATCAAAAAGGGGGAGATTGTTGGTGCAGTAAGCACCTAAGTTGAACCTTAGTTTTGATTATAACAAACGATACAAAGTTAAGCTTATATTGTTATCTCACGAGCTAAATCGAGTGTGCAGAAAAGTGCCAACGCTGGAGTTGAAGGCTAGCGATACCCGGAGGAAGCCACGGTGGTCGGGCGATACTCGAGTGACTTCGGAGGGAGCCGAAGGAATCGAGTGGAAGGTCGGAAGCGAAAGTGACACAGTAAGTATCGAGGTAAGCTCGTGTGTGTGCGAGAGTAAGAGAGGTTGTATCCTCCTTATGGGGATGATCTTAAGCGTAGATCCGACCAAAGACATCCTATAGATAGTCTAGGTCGAGATCGGATGGTCAGCGACCGTCAAAATAATGCTTTTGTTAAGCTAACTTTGCCCTGCAGCTAGTATCAGTCAACTGCCACTGAGGACTCGACATCTATCGATCGATCGTCGTCGACATTCGTGATTCGATCGGCGATCGGCCCGATCGATGATGGCCATCAGTCGACTGGTGGTCAAGGATCAACCTCAAGGAGTCAAGCCTTATCACCATTTTTCAAGGAGCCATATGCCTAATTTCCATTGGTTGAAGGTCCTCTCGAAAAGGGGCTCAAAGGCTATAAAAGGAGGGCCTCTCCTAGGGTTTCATCATCAATTCTAAGCTTCCAAAAGCCTCCGCCAAGCTACAACTCTCCGACAACGAAGTTCTTCTTCTCCGATGTCTAGGTTTAAATTGCTTTCATTTTTGTTACGTCGGTAAAAGTTTTATTTCAGTTCATTAATTTACTTTCTCAGAGCTTTTATCGTAACGAGGAGAGGGGGAGTGCCCCTCTACCTCAAGCTTTGTGTTTCTTTTGTATCGATTAACTCCTACCTCTAACGAGAAGGAGTTCTTTAGTGTTTTACCCTCCGTACATGGTCAAGGACCACTAGGGCCTTAGAGTAGTAGTCGAAAGCTACGAACCAAGTAAAATTCTCTTGTCTCATTTACTTTACATTTATCTTTCTGCTGCATATAAGTGTTTTAAAACAAATTCGAAAAAGAAAAGGTTTATCGCTATTCACCCCCTCTAGCGATCCGCTTCGATCCAACATTAACAACTAAACTTAACAACTTAACTAAACAATTAAACTTAACTTAACCTAAATAAACTTAACTAAACAACCTAACCTAACCAATTTAATCGATTCAACTATAATCAACTCAATCGATTCAACCCCAATCAACATATTCAACTCAATTTTAATTAATTCAATCAACTCAACTTTAATTCTAAGAGAATCAACATAATTAAGGGGGAGTTAAGATATATTATAATTTTAGGGGGAGTTAAACATTTAAAATTTTATTTTGAAAAAAAATAAGTATAAATATAATAATGTTACTTCAAGGGGGAGATCAAGAGTCTAGGGGGAACCTAAAATATTTTTCTAAATTATGATATGTTTAATATCTTTTCAAAAAATATGCTTAAGAATGGAATTGGATAAGAAATATTCTTAAGGGGGAAACAGAAAAATTTAAAGCTAGCTAAGAATCTATGAGAAACTAGCTTTTTTGAAAACTTAAGGCTTTAATTAAGGAGAAGTTTCAAAATGTCAATTAAGGGGGAGAAAAACTTAAGCTTGAATGATCTTTGAAAAGCTTAAATATTTTTAAGTTTAAAATACATAAAAATTCTACTTAGGTTTCGATGTACAAGAAGAAAACAATTAAATATTGTAAAGTTTTAATTGAGGGGGAGTCTTAAAAGTGTTCTAATGTTATGAAAAAGTTCTTACTTTTTCAAAATTTATAATATAAAGGTGGAGTTAGAACATTTTGAAAAATTTTGAAATTTTGAAAAATTTTGGAATTTTGAAAATATGTTATTATTCAGGGGGAGTTAGAAAATTTTGAAAATATTTTTTTATTCAGGGTGAGTTAGAAGATTTTGAAATTTTTTTGAAAAATTTTAAAATTTTGAAAATATGTTATTATTCAGGGGGAGTTAAAAAAATTTGAAACATTTTGAAAATTATGGAAATTGAAAATATGTTGGAGTCTAGGGGTTGTTAAAATTTTGACGATTAAAATTTTGAAAATTCGTTATCTCTTGAAAATTTTTATAAAGGGAGAGATCATATTTCTAAATGAAGAAAACCCTATAGGGAGAAGATTGATTTCAAAAACTTAAGCATTTTTTAGCTTAGTATTTAACTCTCATGGTTAAAACACTTTAACTCTAATCTTTAAAGTTGTGGCATCTTTGACTTAGTTTTTATTTTGATGTATGCCAAAGGGGAAGAGAGGAGATATAAAGTTAGAGAAAAGTGACTTATTGAAAGGGAGATGAAAAATTTTATATATGCATCTCATACATATGCATTTCTTATATATGTCAAAATTTGAATAGTGTTGTCTTTTTCTCCTAACTTTAACTGATATGTTGTCATACATCAAAAAGGGAGAGATTATTGATGCAGTGAGCATCACTCCTTAGTTTTGATATATGAACCATAGTTAAAGTTAGGAATTACTTGTGTTCTAATATCAGTGTTAAGTGTGCAGACTTAACAAGAAGTCCTAGTATGTAAGATATGGAAAAATAATAATAATAAAAAAAATAGCCCTTGCTAATTGAGAATTAGCTCGTGGAATTTTCAGGAATTTTTAGAAATTTTTTAGGATTAAAAAGAAGTCCATACGAGGAAAGATCTAAGTGTAAATGGGGAGTTGGGTCAATTTGAGTTAACTCGGACTTAACCTAGGTTAGATTTGGGTCAAACTTGAGCCAACCCAATCGAACCGGTTAGCTTTAAGAACCCATTTCTCGATCGCATTCTTTCTCTTCCTCTGTTCGGCGCGATCCCCTTCTTCACCGCGCGATTTCTTCTTCATTGTTGGTTTCTTCCTATTTCTTTCCCGATTCGAGCTACTCCTCGCCAAGAGCTCTCTGCCGCTTCTCCTCCTTCACTCGATCATCGTCGAAGCGGTCGCTCGCTCTGTCGAACGCCTGTAGCAGCAACATCGGTCTATCAGCTATCGCCGACACCGGAGCGAGCTTGACCTCGCCGCACCAGTCGGTTGTCTCCGCTCGATCTCCGCCATAGCTAGATGTGTCGGCTAGTCTCTGCTGGTCATGCCTTCTTTTTTGATTCGACAACAGCAGCAGATGTCGTCGCTACCTAAGCTTGATTCGTTGTCGCCGATCTAGACGAGGGGCGCCTTCAACTGACTCTGCACCGTGAGTAGCAGCGTCGACTGTCATAGCTCAGATCGTCGGTGTTTTCCTTTTCTCTATATCCCTCGTGTCGCGGATAGCCACAGCCATTGCAGCCAACTCGCGGTTACTCAAATCAGTCGCCGATCGATTTCTTTCTTCCTTGTAGACGATCTTTCAATCGCTGAGAGCTTAACCTCGCCGGAGAACCTACTGATGTTGTTGTGCCCTAGCCATTGCCTTCATCGTCGGTGAGTGGTTTTGTTTGGGTTTGTTTTCATCAGATCAGAGGTGTTGATTGGGAGTTTTGATGTTAGCTGTGTCTTCGTGATTTCTAGGTGGGAAAGGGCAATCGGAGTGATGCTTTTGGCCAATGAATCAGATCATTGCAAATTTGAACTTCCTAAGGTGAACGAGGATTACTATAATGGATTGGATCTTCCGGATGAGGCTGTGAGGTAAGTTTTAATTGGTATGGATGATGGTTTTGATTGTTGAGGGGTGGTTTACCTATAGATTATGCAGTTTGTAATGTTTTGGTTTAAGATTATTGGAATTGTGGTGCATGTAGTTCACAAATTGATTTAGATTTGCTATTACGTTGCAATTTGTTATCCTAAGATTGTGTAACATTCTGGTCGATAGCTAAATGTGGATTTAGTTGGAATAATATTGTTTTGTTGGCGGATATGATTGTAGATTGATGGAATTTGGTTATTATGTGAAGTATTAGTAGTTAATGAATGGTGATATGGCAGTACCTATGTAGGATGGGTAAAAGATACTTTAGTTAAATTTTGGTTAGTTGATTGGGATATAAAGTCAATGTAGGATTTGGTTCGATTATTCGATGTATGGTAGAACTTAAGTGTGTTCTACATTGTGTACAGGACTTTGATGGTTATGGATACATGAACGTGGAGATGGATAGCACGGATTATATATCAGGTGGGTAATATCTACCCTGGTCAGGTAGTTTGATCTAAATCTGGTGCATGAATTTGGACTTATGTTATTACTTTGATCTTAGATCCACTCTTATTTAATCATATGCTTGTACTGCCTTAACCTTTGAGATATATTGTTGTTACTTCATTGATTATCTAGCACGGATATGAACTATAAACCCTATTATGTGTTAGCTGATGGATGTTAAGTACATGTGGTTAGGGTTATCTTTGTGACCTCAGATTGGGTTACTGTGTTACATCACTAGGGTTAGGTGATGGATTTGATTATGGAGTCGATATCATACACCCGTATGCATCTCGGTGGATCTAGTTGTCTCGCGCATGGATAAGTGTGTGGTCACAAGACGTGTTATGGACTGGAGGTCCTAGCATGATTGTATATCCATTATGGATCGTATATCTGTGTATGGTTATATGGATTGTCGATAGTATCTCGCCACGGACTAGAGGTCTTAGTGTGGTTGACTGTTTGTTGGGTATAACTCTCTGTGTGATAGAGAGAGTTCTTTGTGGATTAGTAGTCCTTTGCATAGTTGACTTTTGGTTGACCAGGACTTCCCGTGGGATAGGGAGTGTTGCGAGGATACTTATGTGGAGCTATGTATCATTACATTTGCATGCATGTTGTCGACTAGGGTCTCCCTTGTGGTTGAGATGGGTCGTTAGTCATCCTGTCTCCCCGGCCACTCGAGATAGTGGTAGCAGGGTTGAGGGCAGAGCATTGGATGTGCCACGCTCGGCCACTATAGACGGTGGTAGCTGGAAATGCACACCTGGCCACTGTGCAGAGTGGTGTTAGCACTCGCCCACTATAGATGGTGGTAGTGTGACATGCAGTTGTCCTGTGTGTGGAGCTCGTCTACTCATGGGTAGTGATGGAGCGGCTAGCAACAGGGACCCCCGTGGAGCAGTTAGCTTTTTACGCTTATATGCTACTCATTCATACTACCCAACTCGGCCACTCGAGAGTGTGGCAGCTGGAGTCAGGCTAGTTGTAATGTCGTGCCACCCGACCCATACTGGGGTCATGGTTGGACGGGTCCGCAGACATGGCCATGCATATGCATTGCTGATATATATGTATGCATGTATTTGATATATGTTTTACATATGCCTGTGAGATGCTGCATTTGATTGAGCTATGATTGCTGCATATGTTTGTACATCATGATACTTGTCATTTGCATATTATATACTGTTGTGTGTTGAGCATGATATATGTGTTGGTCTAGACTGTTATATGCATTTGATTAGCGTCATGTCATAGTGTGGTATGGACCGGGATGTTATTACATGTGATTATATACTGTTCATATGTCCGAGTGTTGGTCAGGTATGGGATTGACTTTGTACGTTATATGGATTATGTTATTGTATATCCGCTCGTGATGATATAGCTTATGGTGTGCAGAGCCAGTACGTTGGTACATTACTTCATGTTCAATTGATCAGTTTAGTATATACATTAGTATATGACTATCTGGTTACTTGTTATTAGATTTCGATAGATCGTATGTCTACGGACTCATGTCAGATACCTATAGATCTTCACATGTATACTTGTAGATCTCGTTATCTTATATGTTGTTCATGCACTTTCTATATATTACCCCTGAGTTTATACTCACCACCTCGGCCCCTGGGTTTTCTGTCGCCCAGGTAACAGGTAGAAGATTCCTTGGATGTTCGGAGCTCCGCCAGCTGATCTCATCTCACACCGAATGGATGGATATGTATTTCATATTGTTGTATTCTTGTGGATTGTTATTTTGGGATTTTACCTTGTGTTGTTTCCGTATTTATGATATACGGATGTAATGTATGTATTTAGTCTTTGATGTGATTTCTATTATGTTTCTTGTCGTGTCAAGTCACTCCGGAGTGCATAGTTAGTTCTTTGTATCTTGTTTATCTGTCAGTATGTTTCCGCTGTGTTTAGTATATTTATGTTTGCCTATTATGTTGTTGTTGTGGGCCTACGGGCCTTGTATTAACCCGATATGTTGCCACGTACAGGGGAGATGTCGTCCGTTTGCTTTTCGACATGGCATACTCTCGGGGCGTGACATAGTAGGTCATGTTGATCGGATACTAGGTAATTGACTTGACAGATCAGGAGGACCAGACACTAGGTATAAAGTCTATATGGGTCATGTGGACCAAATATTTGGCATGAAGACCGGTTGAGTCAAAAGACTGGACAATTGGCAAAAAGTCCAGTTGGGTCAGGCAGACTGGACAGCTGGTGGAAGACCTAGTGAGTCAGATCAAATGTCAAGAGTGGTAAGTCCGACAGGCAGTCGGTATGTAAGTCTTGAGTGAAGAGGTGAGGTCGAGTCCTCTGTAGGAGGACAAAGCTACGCGTCGATCCGACGGACTAAGCTTCGTGGGACTTAGTAGTCAAGATCGAGCAGTATTATGACTACTATCACATTTTACTTTATCTGTTTGTCCTAATCTCATTTTGTAGGGATCAATCGACTGAATGTACTTGAGTCGACTGAAGTCCAGTCGACTCTATTTGGTTCAGTCGACTAGATATACACTTGGCAGGATTAGCTGGTGATCGATCGAAGATCTGACATCGTAGTTGGAAAGTGTTTCAGTCGACTAAAGTGGGAAACTTCTCGATGTAGAGTTGGGTTACCTGGAGTTGACTAGAGAGATTTCAGTCGACTGGAAGACCAGAAGTTCCAATCGATGAGCTGGTGTGGAGTCGACTGAAAGGCATTCCAGTCGACTGAAAAAGGTTTATAAAACAAGTGCTCGACCAAATTAGAGAAGAATACTACTACTACGTTGAAGTGCTATCAAAATTTACTCTCGTTCACAAAAGCTTCGACTCCTCAAAAAGGTGATTTTCTGACATCTCGTACCTACTTCCAAGCTCTCATTTGTGTCGGTATAAAGTAGCTCATAAATTTCTTTATTTATTCGCTTGTGTACTTAACTTCAAGAGAGGGTAGTGTGTTACCCATCTCTTGCCTTTGTAAAAAGTGAACCCCTCCGAAGTCGAGAGTGTTAGTGCAATCAAGCCCATCGAATGTTTTAATGTTTAACAACAAGGTTTAAGTCTAGGAAATTGAAATCTAGTTTGAGCTAGAGTGTAGTCAAGACATTACCTCAACTGATTCAAACCTAAGGTCACTAAGTTAGATGTTTAGAGTGACATTAGACCCATGTATGAGAAATCCAAGGGTAAGTCTTGACATGGGAAGTCCAACCTGGAGTTGGCATGGGAAGTACAAGCTTAGGTCTTAGCATGGGAAGTCCAAGCATGGGTCTTGGCATGAGAAGTGCAACATTGGTTGGCAAGGGAAAGTCCAAGCTTGAGTCTTGGAAATTAAGAAATCCAAGGGGGAACCTTGGTAAAGGAAGAGTACAAGCTTGCCGGAGGCCCGGAAGCTTGGTGATGGAGAGGGCATAGTAACGTGCTCGTTCTCCATTGAAGCTAGAGAGGGCATAAGGGAGTGCTCGATCTCTAGCTAGTGTACTCGTTAGTAAGAGAAAGCACAGTAACGTGCTTGTTCTCTTACTAGGGTACATGGGCCAAATACTCATTAGGCAAGGAGGGTGTAGTAACGCGCTTGTTCTTTGTCTAGGGTACTGAGAGTACTCATTAGGCAAGGAGGACATAGTAACGTGCTCGTTCTTTGTCTAGGGTACATGGAGTACTCGTTAGGAAAGGAGGGTGTAGTAACGCGCTCGTTCTTTATCTAGGGTACATGGAGTACTCATTAGGCAAGGACGGCGTAGTAACGCGCTCGTTCTTTGTCTAGGGTACATGGAGTACTCGTTAGGCAAGGAGGGCGTAGTAACGCGCTCGTTCTTTGCCTAGGGTACTTAGAGCATTTGTTAGTTGGAGAAGGCACCGTAACGTGCTTGGTCTCTTACTAGGGTGCTTGAAATGGCAGCTTACTAGAAAAGATACTCATGTGCTTCAAATATTTCCAGTGTCAGTCGAGCCACCATGGGGTCAGCTTGATTGGCACTCTTGCACAAAGGCACAGAATTGAGCTGGCTCGACTATCAGCTCAACTGGCACTCTTGCACAAAGGCACATAATCGAACTGGCTCGACTACCAACTCGACTGCTCACTACGTACAGCACAGAACCGAGCCCAACTCAACTGCGGGCTCGACTGCTCTAGGGCACTTTGTCGCCAGGGCAGATTGTCGCCAGGGCACTTTCACCAGAGCAGTTTTCAGTTGAGTCAATTTTGTAGCGGCTCGACTGATAGCTATGAATTCAGTCACAGAACCGAGCCCGGCTCGACTGATAGGTATTTTTCGAGCACAGATGCGAGTCAGACTCGACTGCGGGCTCGACTGATGGAGGTGACAACGAGATTCTTCTGTTTTGTGTAAAGATTCAAATGCACCAACTTTCAGTTGAAGGAGCAGGCTCCGTTCTTGGCAAACCACCAGAAGTTGGAGGCAGTTACGGGGACAAGCTCAGGTGACCAGAGTTTGTCGAGCGTGCTCTCTAGGGCTCCAACGGCAGAAGACAGAAATCTCACTGGAAGAAATGGCTATAAGATGAGAAGGAAGAAAAACAGAGTAAAAGACACTTAGAAAGAAAAACAAAAAAGCTTCCAGTGATTCATTCTGAAGGAGTGAAAAAGCTTTGCTCTCATCTCACCTCCTCTCCAACAAGTGTTCCCAACTGTTGTCGATCACCTTCTTGCAAGCGCTACAACTCCATCTTCAACGCAAGAAGCTAAACAACAATCTATAACTGGTTTTTAATACTTAGCTTACTATTCTTAAAGTATATTTATTGTCTTGTAAGCTTGTAAGAGGTGAAGTTTTCACCTCCGGAACCATTCCGATCATACATAGTAGACTTTCCTTTTGAGCTGCCCGTGGAGTAGGAACTGCTGAGTTCCGAACCATGTAAATACCTGCATTTGGTTGTGATTGTGTTTTGTGTCCTTGTTTTCTCTATTTCTGCTGCATAATCCTCTGTTTTGTAGTCAAGAGTGAGTTAGAATTTTTTAAACTCGCTATTCACCCCCCTCTAGTGAGCCTCGATCCCAATAAGTGGTATCAGTGCAAGGGCTCTGCACCAGATTCACCTCCACCAGAGCATCAAGGAATGGCAGCATAAGAGAGTTTCAGCACAACACAACCTCCATATTTCGATGGCCAAAACTTCCAGTATTGGAAGAGTCGGATGGAATATTACTTGATGATGGACATGAATATGTGGTTCTCTGTCTCAGAGGGATTCACACCACCAACCGACAATGAAGGAAGGGTTTTGGTGTCCTCTCTGTGGTCGCCAGAACAAAGGAGAAGAGCCTAGGCCAATGCCAAAGCAACCGTAACTCTGCAGTGAAGTGTATCCAAGGACCAACTCAACAAAGTTGGCCCCTTCGATAGTGCTTAGGAACTTTGGAGGAAGTTGATGGAGCTACATGAAGGAACCAGAGATTCAAGGACAGCGAAGAGGGATCTCTACTTGAACCAACTTCAGAATTTCAGCATGAAGGAGACTAAAACAGTAAGTGAACTACATGGTAGGTTCAAAGAAATACTCAATGGCCTCCATTCTGTTGGAGAGGTTGTTGAGAATAGGGACTTAGCCAGGTATGTACTCAAATCTTTCCCTAGGAATACTTTGTGGTCATCTATGATGGATGCCTACAAAGTATCAAGGGATCTTTCAACAATTAAGATTGATGAATTGTTTTGTGAATTGGAATTGCATGAACAAGCTAATCGAAGCCTAAAGGAGAAGGGTCTAGCTTTTATTGCAGGAGATTGCAGCAAGGAGAGCAAGAAGAAGAAGGAGAAGAAGGAAGCTTCTTCCTCCTCTTCATCATCAGATTCGAATGGAGATGATGAGTCATCCTCTAGAGAGATGGCTAACTTTGTAGGAGATTGATGAGAAGAAGCCAAAAATACAACAAGGATGTGAAGAAATACTTCACCAAGAAAGGTAAAAGTTCAGAAATTAATCAGGATAAATCTAATGTAGAGTGCTTTCATTGTCATAGGAAAGGCCACTTCAAGAGTGAATGCCCTAAGTACAAAAAGAAGGAAGAAAGGCCAAGAGGAAGAAAGCATTGAAGGCTACTTGGGATGATACTTCATCCTCATCCTCCTCATCGGAAGAAGAAAGTGAGGAGAAGGGAGCAAAGAAAAAGGCTCTCATGGCATTGGAGAATTCTGAAGATTCTGAATTAGATGGAGAACTGAACCATTCTGATAGAGAGCAACCAAGTTCAGACTCTTCATCATCATCTTTTGATGATGATCAGGTAAACTCTCCCCATCTAGATAAATTATATGAAACTATTGCTTGTTTGACAAATGCTCTGAAAAAAATCCAAAACTAAGGTTAAGTTACTAAAAACTGAATTAGAATTAGTTAAGAATTCTAATACACTATCTGATGACAGTGGTGCAGGAAATCCTCATTTGGAGGAGATCAAGGATGAGAATACATCCTTGAAAGTTCATGTGGAAGATCTCAAGTGCACACTTGAGAAATTCACCAATGGATCAAAGACATTAAACATGATTCTTGTTAGTGAAAGCCCTAGAGTCAATCATGTGATGATTATTGTATGGACTTTATTGTATCATATTCCTATTTATAAAGGCATGATTATTATATTTACTTGTATTGGTGCCAAATAACTAAATATAATAATGTCCTTGAGTAGTAGATTCTTATCTATATCAATCGATTGGTTGAATCGATAATGAGATGATATAGAGAATACTACTCTTAATCATTCCCAGTCGAGTATTAACATTCAGGGACAATGTTAATGCATAGAGACTAGCATGTAGGTCAACACGATGACTTGATCTCACAAGTCATGGATATGAGATATCAAGTTGACACATGGGTATGCATTGGAGAATGTATACTGAATGACCCACCATGAGAAAGTATCATGGATCGTTATATGAGTGTCATATACTTTCTCATGTGGCTATTAGTATGACTATTAGTCCTTAGACCTGAAGTCACCATGGTTCCCTACATAAGGAGTTGCATACTTTGGCTTCGTCAAACGTCACCCATAAATGGGTGGACTATAAAGGCGATTACTGGGTATGTAATAAATTATGTGGAGGGATGTGAGTGATGTAGATGAGATCTATCCCTCCTATATGACAGGGGTGACATCGATATTCTTGATAGAGTGAGACCACGAAGTGCATGGCTATGCCCAAATGAGTCAATATAAGATATTGAGCTCATTTGATTAGAGTGAGTCTACTTGGAGTTCAAGATATAGATTGTATCGAGGATGACACGGTCTATTCCTCAATTGGTCAATCTAGATGTCAAGGATAGAGGGACATTGTCACATATTGGGAGAGTCACAATTGTTGGGTTTTTCCGAGCCGCAAAAACCGCTTTTTGCGTTGCGGAAACCTCGGAAGCCCCGGCCACGGATCCGTGCGAAGATGTATTAAAACAAAACATGTATGTGTTTATATAATAACCCTAGATCTACCTTAGATCTAGAAGGTGAGAGTGTTACCCTCGTAGCGACGCCCTTCGCTTATCCCGCTCGTCCAAAAGGTTCGCCGGAACTCGAGAGTGTCAAGTGTACACTCCTCTATCGGTATCCACACAAGCAATAGGTGGAGAAAAGCATCCTAGAGTGTGCTAGCACCCCTTGGACGTTCATGGCTAGATGAGGAAGAGAGAGCTTGAGGGAAGAGAGGAGGAAGAAGATGAAGTTACACAACTTAACTTCACATCATCCATAACCCACTATAAGGGGGTTACATGCATGCATGTAACTCCAAGAGCCAATGGCTCTTGGTCTCCCTCATGAGGTGGCACCCCATGATGTGTCCATGATGATGTGGAGCATCATCATTGGCCGGCCCCATGCCAAGTCACCATGACATGGCAATTGGTCAAGTCAAAATTGACCATTCATCTTCCCTCTCAAGTCAAGTCAAACTTGACCTATTATCTCTTATGGTTGATCAAATCCAACCATTTGATTCAAGTCAATTTTAATTTAATGAATCTCTATTCATTAATTTAAATTGATTTGATGAATCAAATCTAAATTAGACTCATTCAACACTTCAATCAACTTGAGTCTAACTCAATAAGTCTAATTTGGATTACTCTTAATCCAATTTGGTTCATCCCATGAACCTAATCCTCATGGTTCATCATATGAACCTAATCTCCATCTAATTGCCCTTATGTGTGTGACCCTATAGGTTCTTGTAACGTTGGCAATGTCCCTAAACTGATTTAGGAACATAAGCAATGAGCGGTATCTAGCAACACATCATTGCTACCCAAGTTACAAGAATGTTAAGCTCCAACATCACCTTTGTGACTACTAATTGTGACTCTCACAATATGTGACAATGTCCCTCTATCCTTGACATCTAGATTGACCAATCGAGGCATAGACCGTGTCATCCTCGGTACAATCTAAATCTTGAACTCCAAGTAGACTCACTCTAATCAAATGAGCTCAATATCTCATATTGACTCATTTGGGCATGGCCATGCACTTCGTGGTCTCACTCTATCAAGAATATCGATGTCACTCCCGTCATATAGGAGGGATAGATCCCATCTACATCACTCACATCCCTCCGCATAATTCGTTACATACCCAGTAATCGCCTTTATAGTCCACCCATTTACGGGTGACGTTTGACGAAGCCAAAGTATGCAACTCCTTATGTAGGGAACCATGGTGACTTCAGGTCTAAGGACTAATAGTCATACTAATAGCCACATGAGAAAGTATATGACACTCATATAACGATCCATAATACTTTCTCATGGCGGGTCATTCAAAGATACATTCTCCAATGCATACCCATGTGTCAACTTGATATCTCATATCCATGACTTGTGAGATCAAGTCATCTTGTTGACCTACTAGTCTCTACGCATTAACATTGTCCCCGAATGTTAATACTGACTAGGAATGATTAAGAGTAGTGTTCTCTATATCATCTCATTATCGATTCAACCAATCGATTGATATAGATAAGAACCTACTACTCAAGGACATTATTATATTTAGTTATTTGGCACCAATACAAGTAAATATAATAACCATGCCTTTATAAATAGGAATATGATACAATAAAGTCCATACAACAATCATCATATGATTGGCTCTAGGGCTTTCACTAACAATCTCCCACTAGCACTAGTGCCAATCACCGTAGTATCTAATACCCAATGACCTAGTGTGACCATCATGCTTTTTCGTACAAAGCCTTGGTCAAGGGATCTGCGATGTTAGCCTCTGTGGGTACTCTGCAAATCTTCACATCTCCTCGATGATCTCTCGAATGAGATGGAAGCGCCGTAGTATGTGTTTGGTCCGGTGTGAGCGAGGTTCCTTAGTTTGTTCAATCGCTCCATTGTTGTCACAATAGAGCTCTATAGGATCTGCAATGTTAGGAACCACCCCAAGCTCGTAATGAACTTGTGGATCCAAATCGCCTCCTTCTTTGCCTCGGATGCGCCGATATACTCGACCTCATTGTAGAATCAGAATCGTGTCTCGCTTCAACTCTTCCACTCACAGCGCCACCATTCAAGCAAAACACGAACCCCGATTGCGATCCGTAATCATCACCGGTCAGTTTGGAAGTGGCATTCATTGTAACCCTTTACGCCTAGCTCCTCATCGCCTCGAATATCAAGAAATATTCTTTAGTCCTTCTCAAGTACTTAAGAATATTCTTGCTACTATCCGATGGCGCTCACTTGATCTGAGTATCTACTCGTCATGCTCAAAGCATCTACGAGACATCGGAGAGTACACGCATGGCGTACATGATAGATCCTATAGCGGTCGTAAGGGATCTTATCCATGCGGTCTCTCTCCTCTCTAGAAGAGGGACTTTGAGTCTTGAAAGACTCACACCATGTGACATCGGCGAAGTCCTTTCTTGGAATTAGCATGGCAAACCGGTAATACCGTGTCAATGATGTATGTACTCGACTTAGGCCAAGCAATCTCTTAGATCTATCTCTATAGATCTTGATGCCTAGAATACAGCTTCACCTAAGTCCTTCATCGAGAAGCACGTCCCGACCAAGTCTTCAGAGCTGTGAAGGGATGTCATTCCCAATGAGTAGTATGTCATCCACATACAATACAAGGAACACAACTGTGTTCCCATTAACCCTCTTGTAGACACAGGGTTCATCTTCATTCTTGATGAAACCAAACTGTTTGATCGCATCATCGAATCGAAGATTCGGCTCGAGAAGCTTGCTTTAGCCCATAAATGGACCTTTGCAGCTTGCATACCTTCCCAGTATGCTGTGGATCTACAAAACCCTCAGGTTGTGTCATGTACACATCCTCGAGTAAGTTTCCATTCAGAAACGCGGTTTTGATATCCATCTGCCAGATCTCATAATCGTGGTATGCTGCAATAGCAAGCAAGATCCGAATGGACTTAAACATCGCCACTGGAGAAAAGGTTTCATCATAGTCAATACCATGAATTTGCTTGAAACCTTTAGCCACCAATCGGCCCTTATAGGTATGCGTAAGTCCATCCATGTCAATCTTTCTCCTAAAGACCCACTTACACCCAATGGGTTTGACCCCTTCAGGTGGATCAACCAAAGTCCATACTTGGTTAGTGTACATGGATTCCATCTCGGATCTCATGGCGTCTAGCCATTTCTCAGAATATGGGCTCATCACAGCTTCCTGATATGAGGTAGGCTCATTGTCAATGAGCATAACGTCATCATGGTCAGACAAGAGAAATGAGTATCTCTCAGGCTGACGACGTACCCTATCAGACCTGCGAAGAGGTAGGTCTACTTGAACAGGTGGTTGTTCCACAACTCTTTGTACAACAACCTCATCACCCACAACACTTTGTGGTTCCTGTTCAACCTCCATCAAGGCCTCAGTGCTATGGTCCTTATCTTGAATTTCTTCAAGATCGAAGGTACTCCCACTAGTTTTTCTAGAAACAAAATCCCTTTCTAGAAAAACCCCAGTCTTTGCCACAAACACTTTTGTCTGGAATGTAGAATAATATCCTTTGTATCCTTGGGATATCCAACAAAATAGCACCTATCGATTTGGGTCCCATTGTCCGAGACTTGGCGTCAACGTAAGCCTCACAACCCCAAATCCTCATAAAAGACATCTTGGGATTTTTCCCCGTCCATATCGTATATGGTGTCTTTACCACTGACCTTGGATGGTACAGTTAAGGGTAAAGGCTGCGTGTCGAGCATATCCCCAAAAGGATATAGGAAGATCTGTGTGACTCATCATAGATCGTACCATATCCAATAAGTACGATTCCTCCTTTCGGATACACCATTCCACCGTGGTGTTCGGGAGGAGTGAGTTGGGATAGAATCCCACACTCGGCTAGATAGTCACGAAACTCATGGCTAAGGTATTCACCACCTCGATCTGATCGAAGTATCTTAATACTCTTGCCAAGCTGGTTTTGTACTTCATTCTTGAATTCTTTGAACTTTTCAAAGGATTCAGATTTATGTGTCATAAGATACACATAACTATATCTACTGAAGTCATCAATAAATGTAATGAAGTACCTGTAACCACCTCTAGCAGCAACATTGAAAGGACCACATACATCACTATGTATAAGTCCTAACAAATCTGTTGCTCTTTCGCTATGTCCACTAAAGGGAGTCTTGGTCATCTTGCCTAAAAGGCAAGACTCGCATGTCTCATATGATTCAAAATCAAATGAGTCTAGCAGCCCATCCTTATGGAGCTGAGATAAGCGACTCTCATTTATGTGACCTAGCGACAATGCCGAGATAGGTTTGGTTCAACTCATTTGACTTGAACCTCTTGGTACTTATGTTATAGATAGGGCTCTCTAAGTCTAGAAAGTAGAGTCCGTTCATTAGAGGTGCACTACAATAGAACATATCATTTAAATAAACTGAACAACATTTGTTCTTTATTATAAATGAAAACCCTTTCTTGTCCAAACAAGAAACTGAAATGATGTTCTTAGTTAAAGCAGGCACATAACAACATTCTTCTAATTCTAGTACAAGCCTAGAGGGCAGAGATAGATCATAAGTTCCTACAGCGACAGCAGCAACCCTTGCTCCATTGCCTACTCGTAGGTCCACCTCGCCCTTTGTCAATGCCCTGCTATTTCTCAAATTTCACACATTGGTACAAATGTGAGATGCACATCCCATTATCTAATACCCATGATGAAGAAATAGATAGATTGACTTCTATAACATTTATACCTGAAGTAGAAGTCTCACTTCTCTTCTTCTTAAGATCTTCCAGGTATGCCTTGCAGTTACGCTTCCAGTGTCCTGCTTCCTTGCAGAAGAAGCAAGCCCCTTCCTTGGCTACCCCTCCTTTGGGTTTAAGTTCTTTGCCTTTGCCCTTGGCTTGGGACTTTCCCTTACCTTTAGGCTTGCCCTTGCCTTTCTTCTTCTGCACCATCAAAATGGTGTCAGATTTACCCTTCTTAAGGTTAAGCTCTGCAGTTCTCAACATCTTTGAGCATTTCAGTAATGGCTTATCAATTTCATTCATGTTATAATTCATGACAAATTGATTGAAGGCTTGTGGCAAAGATTGCAAGATTAGGTCAGTGGCCAGCTCTTGGCCAAGTGGGAATCCCAGCCTTTGTAGGTTTTCTACGTACCCAATCATCTTGAGTACATATGTACCTACGGGAGTCCCTTCTTGCATTTTGGACTCAAATAATGCCTTAGAGACTTCATATCTCTCATGCCTAGCTTGTCCTTGATATAGTTGACGAAGATGTCCAACCATATCATAAGCATTCATGAACTCATGTTGCTTCTGAAGCTCAGAGTTCATGGTCGCGAGCATTAGACATGACACATCTAATGCATCATCTTGATGCTTCTTGTAAGCATCTTTGTCATCTTGCGAGGCATTGGCAGGAGGTGCCTCCTGGAATGGGCCGCTCCAGACTGCATGACTTCCTTTCTTGGGTGAGAACAATTCTCAAGTTCTGTGCGATCCAGAAATTTGCTCCATTGAGCTTGTCCTTCTCAAGGACGGATCGCAGAGAGAGAGTGTTCGTGGTTGTCGACGTAGTTATCTACAACATACAATGCAGAGAATTAATATCATATTCCTTTTATCATTTAATTAGGCCTTTAATCAAATGATGCTCCCACTAAATTATAGGAATTTTGTAGAATCGAGTTATGGATGTGGTCAAACCACTTTTACTAGATTCATACAAACTAGCTATAATTCTTGCGGGACAAGATCCACATCATACTAAGCCTTGAGTTAGCTTTGGCTAAATCACCCAAGACTTAGTACGATCGGTGGGTAACACATTACCGATTACATCTCTATGCAACTCTTGTTTATAGGATTAAGACCCACATTTACAAAAGACCTTGAGTTAGCTTTGGCTAAATCGCCCAAGATTTAGTGTAAATGCGATCTTAACCTATCTTTCCAATGATTGGAATATGCCTATAGTTCTACTCGATCCAATTGAGTTAACTAGTTTTGCTCAATCTAATTGAGCTTACTCTAACCCGAGTCGTGATAGGCGGGACCAAGATTGTCCCTCCGCACCCTACCAAGATAATATGCGTTGCTCTGCTTTGGCAGATTCAACAACAACAAATGATCGAGGTAGTGATGGGTATCAAGGCTCGGTAGGCATTTTCGAGTTGATTCGATTATGATCTAATCTAATCGTAATGTGTATCTTATACGCATTTAGGCCTTTATTATCCTATATTAGCATGCATCATATACATACATTAATTATTCTAGCATGCATCATATACATACAAGAAAATTAACCTAGCATGCATCATATACATACAAACATTTTTCTACTAGCATGCATCACATACATACAAGCAAAATCAATTAAATATACATATATATATATCAACATATATATATATCATTAAATGTGATATAGTCATGGCCCTACTACAATCTTCTCAAGCCAATGAGAAGATCGGACGGTCAACCTAAGGCTAGCGGCTTCTCCAAGTGCTTCCTTTGACCGCCATGTGTCGTCGTCACCCTTCTCGTAAGCTCGTCTTCAAGTGGACTTTCCACCGCTCCATTTTGTACATTACAAATACGAAACTCGAGTTACATTCGAGTCTAAAACTATTTACAACTAGAATATTAAAAGAATAGGTGCGACGGCCAGCAGTCGCAAACACTTTACAACACGACAACCACAAAACACAACACACATAATCCAATCCAATTGGGTTATTGGGCCATGACAATTACAGAATTATACATAATTCTAAATTATGTATTTTTACAGAAAATTTCTATAATTTTTCCTAATTTATTTTGAATTTATGAGTCACCCCTCCGAAACGGTCCCGCTAAGCGGTTTCCGGGCGCGATCGCGGGACATGGCCCCTTTCGGGGATAGGGGCAGCGCCCCTACTCGCAAAATAAACTTCGCAAGTGTCCCTACAATGATCTTACAGCGACTTAAGTCACTGTCCCAAAAACCTAAAGCGAGAACTCGCCGATTCGGAGAGTTTTTCTCGACGGTTGAAGCCTACGAGTGTCCCAACACTCGTTGCTTCGACTCTACGAGAAAAATACCCAAAAATTCTATAAAATAAGAAAATTTACAGAAACATATAAATCTGTAATTTTTATATCTAATATAAAAACTACAAAAACGAAACACATACATGCTTCGCACGTGGCTCTGATACCACTGTTGGGTTTTTCCGAGCCGCAAAAACCGCTTTTTGCGTTGCGGAAACCTCGGAAGCCCCGGCCACGGATCCGTGCGAAGATGTATTAAAACAAAACATGTATGTGTTTATATAAAAACCCTAGATCTACCTTAGATCTAGAAGGTGAGAGTGTTACCCTCGTAGCGACGCCCTTCGCTTATCCCGCTCGTCCAAAAGGTTCGCCGGAACTCGAGAGTGTCAAGTGTACACTCCTCTATCGGTATCCACACAAGCAATAGGTGGAGAAAAGCATCCTAGAGTGTGCTAGCACCCCTTGGACGTTCATGGCTAGATGAGGAAGAGAGAGCTTGAGGGAAGAGAGGAGGAAGAAGATGAAGTTACACAACTTAACTTCACATCATCCATAACCCACTATAAGGGGGTTACATGCATGCATGTAACTCCAAGAGCCAATGGCTCTTGGTCTCCCTCATGAGGTGGCACCCCATGATGTGTCCATGATGATGTGGAGCATCATCATTGGCCGGCCCCATGCCAAGTCACCATGACATGGCAATTGGTCAAGTCAACATTGACCATTCATCTTCCCTCTCAAGTCAAGTCAAACTTGACCTATTATCTCCTATGGTTGATCAAATCCAACCATTTGATTCAAGTCAATTTTAATTTAATGAATCTCTATTCATTAATTTAAATTGATTTGATGAATCAAATCTAAATTAGACTCATTCAACACTTCAATCAACTTGAGTCTAACTCAATAAGTCTAATTTGGATTACTCTTAATCCAATTTGGTTCATCCCATGAACCTAATCCTCATGGTTCATCATATGAACCTAATCTCCATCTAATTGCCCTTATGTGTGTGACCCTATAGGTTCTTGTAACGTTGGCAATGTCCCTAAACTGATTTAGGAACATAAGCAATGAGCGGTATCTAGCAACACATCATTGCTACCCAAGTTACAAGAATGTTAAGCTCCAACATCACCTTTGTGACTACTAATTGTGACTCTCACAATATGTGACAATGTCCCTCTATCCTTGACATCTAGATTGACCAATCGAGGCATAGACCGTGTCATCCTCGGTACAATCTAAATCTTGAACTCCAAGTAGACTCACTCTAATCAAATGAGCTCAATATCTCATATTGACTCATTTGGGCATGACCATGCACTTCGTCTCACTCTATCAAGAATATCGATGTCACCCCCGTCATATAGGAGGGATAGATCCCATCTACATCACTCACATCCCTCCGCATAATTCATTACATACCCAGTAATCGCCTTTATAGTCCACCCATTTACGGGTGACGTTTGACGAAGCCAAAGTATGCAACTCCTTATGTAGGGAACCATGGTGACTTCAGGTCTAAGGACTAATAGTCATACTAATAGCCACATGAGAAAGTATATGACACTCATATAACGATCCATGATACTTTCTCATGGCGGGTCATTCAGTATACATTCTCCAATGCATACCCATGTGTCAACTTGATATCTCATATCCATGACTTGTGAGATCAAGTCATCTTGTTGACCTACATGCTAGTCTCTACGCATTAACATTGTCCCTGAATGTTAATACTCGACTAGGAATGATTAAGAGTAGTGTTCTCTATATCATCTCATTATCGATTCAACCAATCGATTGATATAGATAAGAACCTACTACTCAAGGACATTATTATATTTAGTTATTTGGCACCAATACAAGTAAATATAATAACCATGCCTTTATAAATAGGAATATGATACAATAAAGTCCATACAACAATCATCATATGATTGACTCTAGGGCTTTCACTAACAACAATTAGTAGTCACAAAGGTGATGTTAGAGCTCAACATTCTTGTAACTTGGGTAGCAATGATGTGTTGCTAGATACCTCTCATTGCTTATGTTCCTAAATTGGTTTAGGGACATTGCCAACGTTACAAGAACCTATAGGGTCACACACATAAGGGCAATTAGATGGAGATTAGGTTCATATGATGAACCATGAGGATTAGGTTCATGGGATGAACCAAATTGGATTAAGAGTAATCCTAATTAGACTAATTGAGTTGGACTCGATTTGATTCAAGCGTTGAATGAGTCTAATTTAGATTTGATTCATCAAATCAATTTAAATTAATGACTAGAGATTCATTAAATTAAATTGACTTGAGTCAAGTGGTTAGATTTGATCAACCATGGGAGATTAGTGGTCAAGTTTGACTTGACTTGAGAGGGAAGATGAAAGGTCAAGTTTGACTTGACCAAATGTCATGTCATGATGATGACTTGGCATGGTCGGCCAATGATGATGCTCCACATCATCATTGACTTATCAATTGGTGCCACCTCATGAGGGAGACCAAGAGTCATTGGAGTTACATGCATGCATGTAACCTCCCAAGCTATAATGTGGCCAGCCACTTCTAGATCTAAATGGAAAATTGATTTTGGGTAACTCCATCTTCTTCTTCCTTGCATCATCTCCTTCCTTGGATCAACTTCCCTCAAGCTCTCCCTCTCTCCTTCCTCATCTTGTCGAGCATCTAAGGAGTGCTAGCACACTCAAGATTGCTTTTCTCCACCTTTTGCTTGTGTGGATACCAATAGAGGAGTGTGCACTTGACGCTCTTGAGTTTCGACGAACCTTTTGAATGAGCGGGATTTGCGAAGGGTGTCGCATCAAGGGTAACATCCTCATCATATAGATCTATGGTAGATCTAGGGTTTTATATAAGCACATACATGTTTTAGTTTTAATACATCTTCGCACGGATCCGTGGCCGGGGCTTCCGAGGTTTCCGCAACACAAAAAGCGATTTTTGTGTCTCAGAAAAACCCAACAATTCTAGGAGCCCAACGTGCAGTCTATAACAAGGTTGGACTAGGGTATAATACACAACAAAAGGAACTTAGTTATATGTCCTTAGTGTCTAGGAAACCTGCATCTAAATCCAAAGTTTCTTTTGGTGGAATTAGTGGATCCAAAACTGCTAAAGGAAAATATGTTAATGCAAGAACTGCTAGGCCTAAATTTGATAATGGTAGAACTATCACTGCTGGTTTTGTTTCTACTAGATCACCTTTTATTAGAACTTCTAAGGCTTAGATTCCTAGGAAATTTGTAATAGATGCTAAGGGACCCAACTTGTGGGTTCCAAAAGACCAAATTTTCCGTGTTTAGCAGGGACCCATCAAGGGGGAGCGTCCTACTACATGGTTTGTGGAGAACGGATGCTCCAAACATATGACAGGAAACTCCTCTTTGTTTTCCTCAATTCATTCCAAAGACCGAGATACAATTTCTTTCGGTAATAGTGGTAAATTGAAGGTTGTAGGAGTAGGTAACATTAGCATTTCTAAAAAATTTGTAATTAGAAATGTGTTGTTAGTTAAAGGAATGACATTTAACTTGTTAAGTGTAAAGTGTAAGTCAATTGTGTGATGCAGGGTATAGGGTTGAGTTTCACTCAACTCAATGCCTTGTGATCCACAGTGACACCAATGAAACCATGCTAATAGGATCTAGGAAGGAAAATATTTATCAAGTTAGATTTAGTAGTGCTACTAACATGTCTTTTAAGTGTTTCATGTCTAAGGAAGAAGAGTCGTGGTTATGGCACAGGAGATTGGCCCTTGTCAACATGAAGAACATCAAGAATTTGGCCGAGAAGGAACTTGTAAGAGGACTGCCCTCAATCACCTACAAGAAGGATAGGGTTTGTGGGGCGTGCCAAAAAGGAAAGCAAGTAAGATCTTCCCACAAAGGGAAGAATTCTGTAAGTTCTTTACAAGAATTAACTTTACTACGCATGGATTTGTTTGATACTAGCACTATTAGATCTATCAATGGTAGTAGATATTGCTTGGTTATTGTGTATGATTACACTAGATATACTTGGACTTATTTTCTTAAACATAAGGATCAAATAGTAGAAACATTCATTTTCTTTTGTAGAAGAGTTGAGAGTGAGAAAAATGTTGGTGCAATCGGCCCAGCAGTACCTTGATGGTATTTTGATGATAGACAAAACTCATGACATGGGATTGTCATGGGAAAGTCCAACATGGTGTTGGCATGGAAAATCCAAGCATGGAGCTTGGTGTGGGAAAGTCCAACATGGGGTTGGCATGGAAAATCCAAGCATGGAGCTTGGTGTGGGAAAGTCCAACATGGGGTTGGCATGGAAAATCCAAGCATGGAGCTTGGTGTGGAAGTCCAAGGGGGAAGCCTTGGCATGGTAAAGTCCAAAGCATTGCGAAGCCGTGCGCTTGGTGCTTGGTGAGAAATGCATTGTGAAGTCATGCGCTTGGTGCATTTGGGAAGTCTTAAGGACTTGGTAAGTTCACTAGGCTCGGGGTCCTTGAGTCGGTGAAGGATGGCATTGCGAAGCCGTGCGCTTGGTGCATCCGAGGGACCACCGGACGGGGAGCGAATGGAGTGAGCCCAAAGGGAAGCATACTTCTAGGGCATGAGACGCAAAGGATGGCATTGCGAAGCCGTGCGCTTGGCGCATCCGAGGGACGTAGGCCGAAGGAAGAGAGCTTTGGTGGGGAACTCCATGAGGGATAAGGTGGACTTGGCCAAGTGGCTAAGACTGAGTGTCGGAGGCTCAAACTTGATGTTTGAGGGTTTACCCGACGGTCGGATGCTCAAACAACTTGGTGTTTGAGGTTTTGCCCGACATCAGTCGACTGGCATAGGTGCCGGTTCGACTGATCCAAGTCGACTAGAGTTCGACTAGTGTAAGGCTAGGGTTTTATGCTTGGCAGTCGACTACCATGGAGGTAGCGATCGGTGAAGTCAACAGCAATGATCGATGGGAGTGTCGCGAGCACGAGCGCCTCCGTAGCCGATCGGGCGGTCGACTCGGGTCACCGATCGGTGATGGGCATCATCGGATCGGTAGGTGATCCGTTGGAACTTGTCCAACGTGGATCCGCCGCTGTGAGACAACGGCTACGAGGGCCGATCGGCTAGCGCGAAAACAGAGCTCGAGATGGAGGTTTTTGCAATGGTTTTTGTGGAGCTATTGGAGGGGAATTGCTGCTGCATTCCAGTCCTTCAAGAGCCAATCAAAGCAAGCAACAAGCAAAGCGATTAAAGCAATCGGTGAAAGTT
The DNA here is from genome assembly GCA_025175895.1 of Wurfbainia villosa. Classification (NCBI taxonomy): domain Eukaryota; kingdom Viridiplantae; phylum Streptophyta; class Magnoliopsida; order Zingiberales; family Zingiberaceae; genus Wurfbainia; species Wurfbainia villosa. The sequence goes on from CM045990.1 coordinate 122,677,491, forward strand.
TTCTTTTGTATTGTATTTGTGTATTTGCTTGTATTTCTATATTACATTGTAATTGCTTGTGAGAGGTTTCTCCACCTCCAACGTGTTGTCGAGAAGGAGTGTTATAGTTAGTGTTGTCTCCATCTTCTCAAAAACCACCTTGATTTTAACATAGCTTTGAACATGTTTTTGTGTATTATCCATTTCTTCGTTCCAATCAAGAAAAAGGTTTATATGCCTTTTGGTCACATCCTCACATTCTGGTTAGAGTCCCTAGGCATAAATACATCCAGGGGAAAGGTAAGGCAGGTGAAAAGGCTAGACTATATCCATTGGAGGAATTTATCTTTAGCTAGCATGATTCGCACGTATACAAGAGAAATTCAATAGAAGGATGGTCATCAAGGTGAGGAGCATAGGGATCTTGAGGAAGAACATGATCTTCCTGCTGAAGAACCACACCATCCGGCTCCTAACCAAACTGAACAATTGACCACTATCACGGAGCAGTTATCACAACTCCGTGAAGCACATGAGACGTTTGTGAACACAATCACAATGACAATATCATATTTCCATCTACAAACCAACCTACGATTGACTCAAATCCAAGACACCCAAGATAAAATCATTCAAGAGCAGAAGGAAATCAAAGAGATCATGATCAGTTGGGGAAGTAGCTCGGAGGAACCTTCTACATCAGCCCCCAACAAATAGAATCACGTTAATGATCTCAATTTGTGTCAATTCGCCTAGGATGGTTGTACTATGGATGTTTGATTGTGTGTTTAAACTTCTAACTATGATTGTTCTTGTGAAATAGTTTTTGGAAAGTCAACTTTTGGTTCATTCTGTTTTCTGTTATGTGATATGTTATTGATTATGTATGGGTGAGTCGGTTAGTGTCTATCAAATTTCTTGTTGAATGTGCAATTCTTGTTAGCGCCACCTGAACAACTCAAACCTTGACTCCATCCCACCATTGTTAGTGCAATCATTATGTGTGCACCTAATCAACCCTAAAAGAATGTTTGATTGAGGGGGAGCTACAATTTGGGAAATCCACAGTATTAGTGGAAGCTTTCCATATATTTTATACCCCAAGCCCAACAATACCCTAAGATACCCTTAGATCTGAGTATCGCCATGTTAGAATAACATTTCAAAACTACTTTAGAAAACCTTGGTGAAGTCTATCTTTTGATAGCAATCACCATTGGGAGAGTTGATACAAAAAGGAACCAAAATATTAAAATTTTCAAAAGTTTTGAGTTTTGTATCAAAATCACTATTTTATGGGTAAATTAATTTTCAAACATTTTTTACCCATTGTGTTTGTAATAAGTAATGTACGTATAAAATTTTGTGATTTTTCAACTTGTGTACATTGACTTATGCTTTTTCGAAGTTCGGTTTCTAAAAACTGAAATTCAAAAATTTCAGTTATCAGTCGAGTGCCATCCATGGCACTCGACTGATGGGAGGCAGACTTCCCTGGGCGGCAAAACCACCTTGATGCGGCAAAACTGCCCTGGGCAACAAACTGCCCTGGCGGTAGACTGCCCTAGAGGTAGACTACCCTGGTGGAAAAGCGCCTGGCGCGCAAAATCGCCGAGGCGCTCGCCGGCAGCATCGGCGAAGGCGACCAGCGGGCGAGACCCAGGCGACAAACCGCTAGCGTGGCAAAACCGCCGCACCAAATCGCCTGGCACAAAACCACCACGGCAAACCGCACCGGAGAACTACCCCGACAAAGAACTACCCCGCGAAAACTACCTGACTGGAGTTTGATCGATGCTTGGTATCGATCGATGTGTCTGTGTGATCGAATGATTACTGTTAGAATCAACTGCCTATGTTTGAGCTCTCTAACCACTCCTAACCCTAAGATATGCTTTAGGAAGCATTAGAAAGGGTTAAACTTCATTGGTTATAGATTAGGAGGGTTGTCAGAATGTTGTATCAAACTCAAGGTGAGGGAAAATTCAATATTGAACCTTTAACCTTAACCTTGATGGCTTAAAGCTCCTATAGGCTTAGGGACTTCCCACGGACATTATTGATGCAATTGTCAAGGGGGAGCAAATCTTTAGGAGGAACTATCCATCATGGGATGATGGACGTGTTTCTTCCTCATAAGGGAGAGAAATTGAATCACTTGGAATACCCAATTTGGATATGAGATGTTAACCAAGGAAATTTTTTTTTTGATGTGTGACAAAGGGGGAGAGTATGGGTTTAAAGTTATTAATGATACTCATGCTAAATTACTGATATATTTCTGCACCTCATGCTTAATTACTGATATGAAATATTTCTACAACTCATGATAAATTTTTGACATGAACTATTTCTACACTTCATGCTATATTTGAGATGAACTGAATTTATATCACCTAAACTTAAACCATGTTGTCAAACATCAAAAAGGGGGAGATTGTTAGTGCAATCAAGCCCATCGAATGTTTTAATGTTTAACAACAAGGTTTAAGTCTAGGAAATTGAAATCTAGTTTGAGCTAGAGTGTAGTCAAGACATTACCTCAACTGATTCAAACCTAAGGTCACTAAGTTAGATGTTTAGAGTGACATTAGACCCATGTATGAGAAATCCAAGGGTAAGTCTTGACATGGGAAGTCCAACCTGGAGTTGGCATGGGAAGTCCAAGCTTAGGTCTTGGCATGGGAAGTCCAAGCATGGGTCTTGGCATGAGAAGTCCAACATGGGTTGGCAAGGGAAAGTCCAAGCTTGAGTCTTGGCAATTAAGAAATCCAAGGGGGAACCTTGGTAAAGGAAGAGTACAAGCTGGCCGGAGGCCCGGAAGCTTGGTGATGGAGAGGGCATAGTAACGAGCTCGTTCTCCATTGAAGCTAGAGAGGGCCCAAGGGAGTGCTCGGTCTCTAGCTAGTGTACTCGTTAGTAAGAGAGGGCACAGTAACGTGCTCGGTCTCTTACTAGGGTACATGGGCCCAATACTCGTTAGGCAAGGAGGGCGTAGTAACACGCTCGTTCTTTGTCTAGGGTACTGGGAGTACTCGTTAGGCAAGGAGGGCATAGTAACGCGGTCGTTCTTTGTCTAGGGTACATGGAGTACTCGTTAGGCAAGGAGGGCGTAGTAACACACTCGTTCTTTGTCTAGGGTACATGGAGTACTCGTTAGGTAAGGAGGGCATAGTAATGTGCTCGTTCTTTGCCTAGGGTACTTAGAGCATTCGTTAGTTAGAGAAGGCACCGTAATGTTCTTGGTCTCTTACTAGGGTGATTGAAATGGCAGGTTACTAGGAAAGATACTCATGAGCTTTAAATATTTCCAGTGGCAGTCGAGCCACCATGGGGACAGCTCGACTGGCACTCTTGCACAAAGGCACAGAATCGAGCTGGCTCGACTATCAACTCAACTGACACTCTTACACAAAGGCACAGATTCAAGCTGGCTCGACTACCAACTCGACTGCTCACTACGTACAGCACAGAGCCGAGCCCAACTCAACTGCGGGCTCGACTGCTCCAGGGCACTTTGTTGCCAGGGTAGATTGTCGCCAGGGCACTTTCACCAGAGCAGTTTTCAGTCGAGTCGATTTGGTAGAGGCTCGACTGATAGCTATGAATTCAATCACAGAACCAACTGCAAGCTCGACTGATAGGTATTTTTCGAGCACAGACGCGAGTTTGACTCGACTGCGGGCTCGACTGATGGAGGCGGCAACGAGATGCTTCCATTTCGAGTAAAGATTCAAATGCACCAACTTTTGGTTGAAGGAGCAGGCTCCGTTCTTGGTAAACCACCAGAAGTTGGAGGCAGTTACGGGGACAAGCTCAGGTGACCAGAGTTTGATCGGGCGTGGTCTCTAGGGCTCTAACGACGGAAAACAGAAAGCTCACTGGAAGAAATGGCTATAAGATGAGAAGGAAGAAAAACAGAGTAAAAGACACTTAGAAACAAAAATGAAAAAGCTTCCAGTGATTCATTCTGAAGGAGTGAAAAAGCCTTGCTCTCATCTCACCTCCTCTCCAACAAGTGTTCCCTACTACTGTCAATCACCTTCTTGCAAGCGCTACAACTCCATCTTCAATGCAAGAAGCTGAACAGCAATCTGTAACTAGTTTTTCATACTTAGCTTACTGTTCTTAAAGTATATTTATTGTCTTGTAAGCTTGTAAGAGGTGAAGTTTTCACCTCCGGAACCATTCCGATCATACATAGTAGACTTTCCTTTTGAGCTGCCCGTGGAGTAGGAACTACTGAGTTCCGAACCACGTAAATACCTGCGTTTGGTTGTGATTGTGTTTTATGTCCTTGTTTTTTCTATTTTCGCTGCATAATCCTCTGTTTTGTAGTCAAGAGTGAGTTGGAATTTTTTAAACTTGCTATTCACCCCCCCTCTAGCGAGCCTCGATCCCAATAGAGAGTTCTCGAATCGGAGGGTACTATAGTGATTGCCCGTCAAAGTAGCTCTAGGAAGAGCTACGGGCCTTGGAGTAGCAACCCAGTTAGGGTTGTGAATCAAGTAAACTGGTTGTGTCTAAATTGTATTTAATTTCCGCTGTGTACTCATAATTTGATAATATAAAAAAGCTTTAAAATATAAGAAAATTATTAACTTCGAGATTCACCCCCCTCTCTCGGATTATAGCGATCCTGCACTTGCAACTTGCATAGTCGGAATCTATATACCCAACTAAATCAAAAGAATTTGTCCTAGGGTACCAAAGATCTACATTTTGTGTGCTTTTGATATCTCAAGATTCTCTTAACGACCACTAAGTGGGACTCTTTGGCACAAGATTGGTATCTTGCACACATACCTACCGCAAATAAGATATCGGGTCTACTAGCGGTTAGGTATAATAGGCTACCAATCATACTAATATAAAGCTTTAGGTCAATTGATTTACCTTCATGATCATTGTCTATTTTAGTATTAGTTGCCATTGGGGTTGATACTGATGGGAGTTTCATCGCTTGTGCATGGCGATCCTATCTCACATCCTCGGATTAAAATTTTATTAATTAAAACTAATCCGGATGGAGATGGATTACCCAAGCAACCGATTCATCATCGTGCTATTCGATTTGAGTGGTCACTGGAACAAACTTATTGTTCAAGCAACCTAACCCTTTTCCTCAATTAGCCGCGGAATAGATGATGAACGGATCGCCGGTTTTTGTGTTTATAATCGGGGTCCATGTCAATCAATAACATGCAAAATACAAAAGAATAAGAATTAAAATTAAACAAGATTATACCTCTTGTTTTACCTCTTGATCTTCTATTGTATTCCTATCCTCTTCTTTGACGTCGTGTGGGCGACGATCTTCCAAGAATTGAAGCCTCCTAGACCACGTATCTTCTCTTCCTTTCTCACTCCGAACAAGGGAAGAAAACCCTCCCTTCTTCTCCTTTCTTGTGTTGAACACAAAGCCTTCTCCTCTTCTCCTTGCTTGTACTAAACACCAAAACTCCAAGAAGTGGTGTCCGCCGACCCTAAAGAGAGGAGAGAAGATTGAGGAAGAGAGAACCCCCTTCCTCCTTGCTTGTTGCCGCCGGCCCTAGGAGAGAGAGAGGAGGCACCGAACCTAACTTGAGGAAAGGAGGTGTCGGCCCTAGGAGAGGGAGAAGGAGTGCTGGCCAAAAGAAAGGAAGAGAAGGAAACCCTAATCCTCTCTTGCCATCGGCCCTAAAAGAAGCAAAACCCTAACCTCCTCCCTTGCCTCTCCACCTCCTTTTATAGACCTAGGCTTCATGAGTTATTTATAATAGGCTACAATAGGGACAATGAGGAGGAGTTGGATCTTGGCCACTTAATGGATCCGAACCACATATAACCCGATCCATTAATGATAATTCATTCCAGTAGAGGATCATCATTGATCTACCTCACCGACCCCCATAATTAAATATGGGCTCCACATATTATTTGTACAAAATATTTCCCTGTGTTTAAAATATCGAATGTCTATTAATTAATTAAATTACTGAAAATTTAATTAATCAATATCTAACTCCATGAGTAGTACCACTCATCCTTATCATCATGTTGAACCAAGTCCACATGTAGGATTTACATGATGAACTTTATGAGCTCCTCAAGGGGACATCATTATCCTAGTGTATAGGACACGGTTTCCTCCTATAATCAATGGCACACCTTGTAAATAATATTATTTTCTAACTTACCAGACCTATCGACTTAACACATAAATCTTGCCCATTGCTAAATCAAAGAAATAAATACTAAGTACATGTGATCGTTATTATATCGAGATTAAGAGCATGTACACCATAATATCTGAGGTCTGATTTAATTATATAGTCAGTATATATTGAATCACCTTTAAATCGGTCTTGCTCAATACACACAAAGTGTACTAGTGTAATTCTATGGTCAAGATAAACCAATAGCAAATTACACTACAACCATGTCAATTGTTTGTCCAAAACCATCTTGGTTGTGAGCCTCTACTTATACTCTACAAGGAACTGATAACATGATCTTCTGTACGACACCACACACCATGTTATCTACAATGTAAAGTATCAGACAATATGCATAAATATAAAATTTAAACAATGATCATGTGATACTTATTTCAAAATGAAGATGTTCATACAAAAGCTAGGCTTTTAGTACACATCCTAACAATCTCCCACTTATACTAAAAGACTATGCTGCCATCAAATTGCCACACATCTGATTCTCATTCCCTCCACATGTCTATCAAAAGCTCTCGTTGGAAGGGCCTTAGTGAAAGGATCTTCCAGGTTATCCTCTGATGCAATCTCGACAACAACAATTTTTCCTCGCTTTACGATCTCTCGTATCAGGTGGTACTTGCGCTCTATGTGTTTACTTGCCTTATGAGCTCGTGGTTCCTTCGAGTTTGCAACTGCACCATTGTTATCACAATAAATTGTGATAGTTTTGGGCAAACTAGGAATCACATCCAAGTCCATTAAGAAGTTCCTGAGTCATACAGCTTCTTTAGCTGCCTCAGAGGCTGCCACATACTCAGCTTCCATGGTGGAGTTCGCCATGCATTTCTACTTGACACTCCTCTATACAATGGCTCCACCTCCTAAAGTAAACACATAGCCCGAGGTAGACTTACTGTTATCCCTATCTGATTGGAAGTCAGAATATGTGTAACCCTTAGGGAGTAATTGATCTACCTGGTATACCAGCATATAATCCCTAGTCCTTCTCAGGTACTTCAATATATGCTTTACCACAGTCTATGTCCTAGATTACTCTGATATCTGCTAACCATGCCCACGGCAAAGTAGATATTCAGCCTCATACATAACATAGCATACATGAGGCTTCCTACTTCCAAAGAATAAGGAACTGCCTTCATCTCCTCTATCTATTTTGACATTCTAGGACACATCTCTTTAGATAAAGGTACTCCATGCCGAAAAGGTAGAAAACCTTTCTTGGAGTTCTGCATGCTAAAATGAGCTAGAATAGTGTCTATGTATGAAGCTTGAGATAAGCATAACATCCTTTTCTTGCAATCCCTCATAACCTTGATCCCAAGGATGTGTCCCACTTCTCCCAAGTCCTTCATATCAAATTGTTTGGACAACCATACTCTTACGTCTGATAACACTTTGACATTGTTTCCAATGAGAAAAATGTCATCTACGTATAGTACAAGAAATACCACTACGTTTTCGTCACATCTCTTGTATACACAAGACTCATCTGGACTTTGAATAAATCCATATGACTAGATTATCTCATCAAAGCGGATGTTCCAAGATCTCGAAGCTTGCTTTAATCCATAAATGGACCCATTAAGCTTGCACACAAAATGCTCTTTGCCCTTTGCAATGAATCCCTCTGGTTGCTCCATATAGATGTTTTCTTCAAGACTTCCATTAAGGAAAGTTGTCTTGACATCCATCTGCCAAACCTCATAATCCATATGAGCAGCAATAGACAAGAGAATCAGGATAGACTTGAGCATGGCTACCGACGAAAAAGTCTCCTCATAATTGATACCCTCTTTCTGAGTATACCCTTTCGCAACAAACCTTGATTTGAAGGTCTTTACCTTCCCGTCTGATCCTCTCTTTCTTTTGTAGATCCACTTGCATCCGATGGATTTATACCATTGGGTGGTTCTACTAGCTCCCAGACCTGATTTGAATCCATAGATTCTATCTCAAAATTCATCGTCCTTTGCCAAGATATCGCATCTTTATCTTAGAGTGTCTCGTCATATGTCCAGCAATCAGGTTCATGTTCGCTAGGGACCAAATCAGAAGATTCTCCCAAGAACATAAATCTATCAGGTTGTCTAACAACCCTCCCACTACGACTAGGTATCACCTGTGTATCCTCTATGACACGTGGTGCAGTCACTTGTGGTATGTTCTCTTGTACTGTTGGTACTGAAGCAGGGACTTCCCCTCTTAATTCCTCTAGAACAATCTTGCTCATGGGCTTATGGTTCATCACATAGTCTTCCTCTAAAAATTGAGCATTCATGCTAATGATAACCCTCTGATCTCTAGGACTATAGAACAAACCACCTTTCGTTCCTCTAGGATAGCCTACGAACAGGCGCACTTCTGTACGAGATTCCAACTTATCAGCATCTCCCTTCAGCACATGTGTTGGACCACCCCAAATCTGAATATGTCTCAGAAGGTACTGATTTAGATGGTACCAAGTTCAGAATATACACTGTCGTTTCCAGAGCACACCCCCAGAACGAATTTGGTAACTCAGAATAACTCATCATCGATCTAACCATCTCCATAAGAGTCATATTCCTTCACTCTGCCATACCATTCTGCTGGGGTGTACCAGGTGCAGACAGTTGGGATTGAATCCTATCCTCTGATAAGTAACTCCTAAACTCTCCCAAGAGGTACTCACCACCACGATCAGATCATAGTGTCTTGATACTTTTACCTTGACATTTCTCCACATCAGCCTTGAATTTTTTGAACTTGTCAAAGCATTCAGACTTGCGGCACATCTAGTAAATGTATCCATATCTTGAATAATCATTTATAAAAGAGACGAAATATTCAAAACCACCTCTAGCCTGGATAGACATAGGACCACACAAATCAGAATGAACCAATTCCAACACATCTTTGGCTCTATACCCTTTGACCTTAAAAGGCCTCTTGGTCATTTTACCTTCCAAGCAAGATTCGCAGGTTGGGAAATCTTTCACCACCAATGAACCTAAAGGTCCATCAACTATCAACCTTTGAATTATACTCAGGTTAATATGACCTAACCTTAGATGCCAAAGATATGTTTGGTTCATTTTCGAAGGTTCTTTTCTCTTATTAGATTTAGAAGATGAGTTATTTAGTTATATTTGCATCGTGGGAGTTTTTGGTTCAAGAGTGTATAAATTGCCTACTAATGCACCAGAACAAATAATCTCCCTATTCCTTTTTATAACAACTCTGTCATTAAAAGAAATAGAATAACCATCCATAAATAATTTAGAAACTGAAATCAAATTCTTTCTAAATGTAGGTACATAAAGGCAATTTCTCAGAACCAACATTTTATTTCTATCAAAAGATAAATAAACGTCTCCTACTGCAATATCCGCCACCTTCGTAGCATTGCCCATGTAGATAGTAATCTCTCCCTCAGCTAGTCGTCTAGTTTCCTAGAACCCCTACAAAGAATTGTAGACATGATCAGTGGCTCCCGTATCTACGCACTAGGTACCGGTAGATAACACCGCTGAACATGTTTCAATGACTAAACTAAAAGATATACCTTTGTTCTATTTTCGATTAGGACAGTTAGCCTTCCAATGTCCAGTCTGCTTGCAAGTGAAGCACTTGCCTTCCAGCTTCTTCACTATTGCCTGAGATCCTACCACCATCTTTGCTACATCTTGTTTCTTCTTCTTCTTGCATTTCGGCTTAAAAGTAGAAACCTTTTGAGTAACCATGGCATGAGCACTCTGACAAAAAAGCCCCTCTACCGTCTGGAGTTCTATCAGAAGCTCCGCCAACGAATACAACCTTTTATTCATGTTGTAGTTCAGGCGAAACTGCTCAAAACTTCTAGGTAGAGATTAGAGAATGATATCGACCTGGGTTTCCCCATCGATCTTCACTCCAAGGACATCCATGTCATTCAAATGAGTCATCATCTTGAGAACATGATCCCTCACGGGTGTTCTCTCAATCATGGTGGTCATCATCAAGTTCCTCATAGCTTCCTGCCTAGCATCCCGATTCTGGTGTCCAAAAAGATCCTTGAGACTGAGTATCATATCATAGGCAATAGTCATTGCCTAATGCTGATGTTGCAATACATTTGACATAGAAGACAAAATGTAACACCGCGCCATCTCATCTGCCTTGATCCACTTCCTATAACTCTATTTCTCCTTTTCACTAAAATCATCCATAGGCTTAGGAGGACATTCTTGGAAGAGTACATATTTGAACTCCTCAGCAGTCAAGACAATATCCAGATTTCATTTCTAATCAACATAATTAGTGCCAGTAAGTTTGTTTTCTTTTAGAATCACAGTTGTTGGTGCAATCGGCCCAGGTCACGATTGACCAGGACTCAAGCTTGGCTCGAGAGATGTTTTGATGTTCGACAAAAACATATGACAATGTAATTATCATGGGAAAGTCCAAGTCTTAGGTACTTGGCATGGAAAGTCCAAGTGGGACACTTGGCATTTGGGAAAGCCCAAGCATGGATCTTGGCAATGTTAAGTCCAAGCATGGGTCTTGGCAAGGTAAAGTCCAAGTCTTGAGACTTGGCATGGAAAGTCCAACATGGGTTGGCAAGGGAAAGTCCAAGCTTGAGTCTTGGCATTTGAGAAGTCCAAGGGGAATATTGGCGGCGTAAAGTCCAAGGGTGAAGTCTTGGCAGCATAAGTCCAATGGTTGGCGGCATAAAGTCCAAGTGGAGTCTTGGCGGCGTAAGTCCAATGTGCCTTGGCGGTGTAGACATCGTTAGCATGACATAGCCGATGGAAGCACCTGAAGGCTACCGCGATGGATGAACAAGTCATGGATGACTTGGAGGGATCCGAGAGGCGTGAGGCTGATAGGGGTGGCTAGAAGGCTTAGGTCTAGGCTAAGGGTGGTCTAGCAAGTATGGGGGAGCCATACTTGGGCTAAAACCTCATGTTTGAGGTGTGCCAATCGACTGGTTCCATGTGGCAGTCGACTGGCCTGAGTCAACTAGGGTTTGACTGTGGGAATTGCCCTAGCAGTCGACTACCATAGGTGGGCAGTCGACTAATTGGTCGAGCAGTCGACTGATCTTGTGATCAGTCGACTGGTGCTCGAGAAATCGAGCACAGAATGGAGTCTCACTCGACCGTTGCGGTCAGCAGTCGAGTGGAGGCTTGATCAGTCGACTGATGATGGATCCGTTGGACTTATCCAGCATGGATCTAGCCGTTGTCTCACGACAACAGTGGAATCATTCGACTGATAGTCCCGACCAGTCGACTGATCGACTTTTTCCAGCACAGGTTGAAGCTTTATAAGGAGCTCGTGAAGGAGGAAAAAGGGATGGTTCTTTGAGGAGTTTTTGGGGCGAATTGTTGCTGCAATTTAGGGTCTCCAAGTGTCACTCAACCAACCAAACAAGCAAACTCTCAAAAGATCGATTGTAAAGTTTCCTTTGCATTTCTTTTGCTGTATTTGCTTGTTGTAGTTAGAATTACTGTTGTAATCATTTGTACGAGGTTTCTCCACCTCCGACTTGTGTCGAGAAGGAGTGTTTGCATAGTGGTGTGTGATTGGCATCGCTAGAGCTCTTTAGAGATCGATCCGTGGAGTAGGAACCATTCGATTCCGAACCACGTTATATCTTTGTGTTCGTGTTTGTTTTAATTCGTTATTGCTTTTATTATTATTATTATTCCGCTGCGCATAATGAGTTTTGTAGAGACGAACGCGAACGAGTTCCATCACGTATAGCACGCGCTATTCACCCCCCTCTAGCATCCAATCGATCCCCTACAACAGCAAGTGAGTTGAAAGCCATTTTGAAAAACCTAAGAATCATAGTGATCAAAACATTATATTTCAAAATTTTATTGATTCCTCAAACAATAAAATTTTAAAATCAACCAACACCTCAAAACACCGAGAATATCGTATGTCATGATAGTGTGGACGTATACGAATTCTACATTTGTAAGAGGAGGTTTTACTCATTAATTTTATTATCCTGTCAACCTTACTTTTTGACAAATAAAATTAATAGTTGGTTCCTCTTCGGCCCTACAAATAAAAGCAGTGACTCCGATGGGGAGGATATTTTTATTTGCAACTGAGCGTTTACCATTGCCCGATACTAAGACAATTAGCTCGAATTATGTGCCTTCCGATGGGAAAGTACACACACTCCTAAATAATTTTCTATAACCATATTTGACCTAGTGATCAACAAAACAAACTCATCTGAGATGGAGGAAGGCACTCAGAGCCAACGCGCAAGTTTGTTCGCATCACATGTCAAATTGTAATGGAGACCCCAGGAATTAAAAAATATCTCTCTCCCACTTAGTAATTTAAAATTAAGGAATTTTCAAACACACACAACATGCATATCAAACAATAAGCAATAAATATGAAAAATTAAATTTTCCAACTATTATGGCTTTTGTTTTCCAATATGTTTCCCATCGTGTCGCCACCTCGTCCGCTCCTCCCTTTACCATGCGCAAGCCACAAGGGGATCCAAGCCGAGATAAAATATTTTAATTTATATTCATCGATTCTATATTCCACGAAGGAGTGTACAACATATCTAGATCGAAAGTAAATTAAAATAAGCGGCTAAATAATGTCATATTTAATTACAAAAATAAAATACTAATTAGCCTCGTCGACCCCGAGGATTCAAATAATTAATTACAATCACACACAAACAATCACATACATTCACATAGCCATAATAGTTGGATCTTATGCGCACATCCTACTATTATCCGGCATAAACAATATATGATAAATGTGTGAAAGTAACCAAATCCAAACACACAAAACTGGAAATCGTGGCTCTTATACCACTTGATGGGAGTTTCGCTACGCTTCGGTCGCTTGTGCATGGCGATCCTATCTCACGTCCCCGGATTAAAATTTTATTAATTAAAACTAATCTGGACCGAGATGGATTACCCAAGCAACCGATTCATCATTGTGCTATTCGATTTGAGTGGTCGCTTGAACAAACTTGTTGTTCAAGCAACCTAACCCTTTTCCTCGATTAGCCACGAAATAGATGATGAACGGATCGCTGATTTTTGTGTTTATGATCGGGGTCCATGTCAATCAACAACATGGAAAATACAAAAGAACAAGAATTAAAATTAAACAAGATTATACATCTTGTTTTATTTCTTGATCTTCTATTGTATTCCTATCCTCTTCTTGGACGTCGTGTGGGCGACGATCTTCCAAGAATTGAAGCCTCCTAGACCACGTATCTTCCCTTCCTTGCTCACTCCGAACAAGGGAAGAAAACCCTCCCTTCTTCTTCTTTCTTGTGCCGAACACAAAGCCTTCTCCTCTTCTCCTTGCTTGTATCGACCACCAAAACTCCAAGAAGTGGTGTCCGAGGGCCCTAAAGAGAGGAGAGGAGATTAAGGAAGAGAGAACCCCCTTCCTCCTTGCTTATTGTCGTCGGCCCTAGGAGAGGGAGAGGAGGTGCCAACCCTAACTTGAGGAAAGGAGGCGCCAGCCCTAGGAGAGGGAGAAGGAGTGCCGACCAAAAGAAAGGAAGAGAAGGAAACCCTAATCCTCTCTTGTCGTCGGCCCTAAAAAAGCAAAACCCTAACCTCCTCCCTTGCCTCTCCACCTCCTTTTATAGATCTAGACTTCATGAGGTATTTATAAGAGGCTACAATAGGGACCCTAAGGGGAGTTAGATCTTGGCCACCCAATGGATCCGAACCACATATAACCCGATCCATTAATGATGATCCATTCCACTAGAGGATCATCATTGATCTACCTCACCAACCCCCATAATTAAATATGGGCTCCACATATTATTTGTACAAAATATCTCCCCGTGTTTAAGATATCGAATGTCCATTAATTAATTAAATTACTAACAATTTAATTAATCAATATCTAACTCTATGAGTAGTACCACTCATCCTTATCAACATGTTAGACCAAGTCCATCTGTAGGATTTACATGATGAACTTTATGAGCTCCTCAAGGGGGCATCATCATCCTAGTGTATAGGACACAGTTTTCTCCTATAATCAACGACACACCATGTAAATAATATTATTTCTCAACTTACCAGGCCTATCGACTTAACACATAAATCTCGCTCATTGGTAAATCAAAGAAATAAATATTAAGTACATGTGCCCGTTATTATATCGAGATTAAGAGCATGTACACCATAATATCTGAGGTCTGATTCAATTATATAGTCAGTATAAATTGAATCACCTCTAAATTGGTCCTACTCAATACACATAAAGTGTACTAGTGGAATTCTATGGTCAAGATAAACCAATACCAAATTACACTACAACCATGCCAATGGTTTGTCCAAAACCATCTTGGTTGTGAGCCTCTACTTATACTCTACAAGGAACTAATAACATGATCTTCTGTGCGACACCACATACCATGTTATTTGCAATGTAAAGTATCAGACAATATCCATAAATATAAAATGCAAACAATGATCATGTGATACTTATTTCAAAATGAAGATGTTCATACAAAAGCTAGGATTTTAGTATGCATCCTAACATATACTACCTTAACATTTTCCAAATCATATTTCTTGATCATTTCTTTGGCATATTTGGTTTGGTATATGTGGATTCCCTCATTGGTTTGTTTGACTTGTAAACCTAAGAAGAAATTTAATTCTCTGACTAGACTCATTTCAAACTCATTTTCTATATTTTTGATGAAGTCTTGAAGAAGTTCATCATTTGTTGACCCAAAAATGATGTCATCAATATACACTTGGCCCACAAAGATACCCTTTAACTTCAACTTAATGAAAAGAGTTTGATCTACTTGTCCCCTTCTAAAGTCCTTAGAAATTAGGAAAGATGATAATCTTTAATACCAAACCCGGGGAGCTTGTTTTAACCCATATAAAGTTTTTCTAAGCTTATATATGTGATTTGGATAGTCTACACTCTCAACCCCGAGAGATTACTCTACATACACTTCTTCCTTAATAAATCCATTTAAGAATGCTGATTTTACATCCATTTGATAAAGTTTAAATCCCATGTGAGAGACATATCCTAATAAGATTCTAATTGACTCTAACCTAGCAACCAGGGCATAAGTTTCATCATAGTCAAGTCACTCAACTTGATTGAAATCCCTTGCAACTAACCTAGCTTTGTTTCTAATTATGTTCCCTTGATCATCTAGCTTATTCCTAAAGACCCATCTTGTGGTAACAATAGTGCTATCATTGGGTCTAGGGACTAGCTCCCACACTTGACTTCTCTCAAATCGAGCTAATTCTTCTTGCATTGCTAAAATTCAATCCAGATCAAGTAATGCATCATTGATTGATTGGGGCTCAATTTGCGAGATGAGAGCTACTTGACTAGTAGGAGCTTTATAAAAGGACCTAGTTCTCACTCCTTGGGATAGTTCTCCTATAACTTGGTCTAGGCGATGATTTTGATGAATCCTTATTGTTCTAGGAGGTGTATCAAATTGATTTAGATCATAATTATCCTCTTTTTTCCCTTTATCATCGGAATCTCCTCTTCCTCCCCCTTGATTACTACTTCCTAATCCTCCCCCTTGATCATTACCCCCTAAGGTCAAGTTTTGAACCTTTTGGGTAATGTCTTGATTTTTATTATTGATATCTTCATCAATAGGAGATTTCCTAGGGTAAGTGTTAAAGGTCTCATCAAATTGAACATTAGAGAATTTCTCAACCTTTTGGGTCCTCTTGTTGTAGATTTTATATCCTCTGCTAGTCGATGAGTATCCAACTAGGAATCCCTCATCCTCTTTCGACAAAAAATTTTCTAAGTTTTCTTTGGTGTTTAAAATGTAGGCTTTGCATCCAAAGACTTTGAAAAAATGAATTGTAGGAATTGTATCATTCCATAATTCAAATGGTGTTTTCCCTAAGAACCTATGGATTAGGACTCTATTTTGGATATAGAAAGTGGTATTAACTGCTTCCGCCCACAAGTAGCTAAGTAGAGAATATGCATTAAGCATAGTCCTAGCCGCCTCTTGTAGAGCACGATTTCTCCTTTCCACCACCTCATTTTGTTGGAGTGTTCTAGGACAAGAAAACTCATGCTTGTACTCTTATTCTAAGTAAAATTTTGAGAAGTTAGAATTCTCAAATTCTCCACCATGATCACTACGGATCCAATTGATTTTGAGATTTCTTTCATTCTCAACTCTTTTGCTAAAACCTATAATTATTCCTAGGGTATCATCCTTATGTTTCATAAAGTAAAACCATGTATACCTAGAAAAATCATCAAACATGATTAAACAATATTTACTACCATTCAACGAAGGAGTGCTATGGCAATCAAATAAATCCAAGTGTAAAAGCTCTAAAGTTAATGAAGTACTAGTTAGGGTTTTACCTTTGTGTGATGATTTTGATTGTTTTTCTTCTTGGCATGCATCACACATCTCGTCTTTAATGTACTTGATCTTTGGTAACCCCTTCACTAACTCCATTTTAGCTACCTTGGCTATGTTCTTCATATTGATATGCCCTAACCTTCTATGTTATAGCCACCCTTACTCTTCTTTTCCATAAGACCCTTAGTGGAAATGTTAGAAGCATAGGATAAAATCAACATAATAAATATTGGATTTCCTATATCCAACTAACATGCAATCATTCAATTTCTTATGTCTAATAAAACACTTTGTGGAATTAAATTCAACATTAAAATTGGCATCACAAAGTTGGCTAACACTAAGTAAATTGAATTTCATGTTTTTAACTAAAAAGACTTTATGAATAATAAGTTTTGGGGATACCTCAATTGTGACTTTGTCTAGAATTTTGAGTTTGCCACTATTCCCAAAGGACATGGTTCCCTTGATTTACTCACATCTTCGGTCATATGCCTTGAGAAACCGCTATCCATAATCCACATACTTGGTCCACCTACCTATATAACATGAAAAATAAATTTCTTAGGTACCCAAATTTTTGGACCGGTAGTATCAATCAAAAATCTCTTGGGAACCCATGCCTTCTTGACCTTACCCTTAGTTGTTGTCTTTGTTGGTGCAATCGGCCCAGGTCACGATTGACCAGGACTCGAGTTTGACTCGAGTGATGTTTTGATGTTTGACAAAGTATGTTTGACAAAGTATGTTAGACATAGGATTGACATTGATGTTTGACATTAATGTCGGTTAATATGTTGGAGAGATTGTTTATACAATCGACCCAGGTTATAATTGACCAGACTCGAGTTTGACTCGAGGGAGACTTTGGTGGTTGACTAGGGTTGACCATGTGTTTATGGGGAAGTCCAAGCATGGGTCTTGGCAAATGAGAAGTCCAAGCATGGGTCTTGGCAAATGGAAAGTCCAAGCATGGGTCTTGGCATGGAAAGTCCAACATGGGTTGGCAAGGGAAAGTCCAAGCTTGAGTCTTGGCATTTGAGAAGTCCAAGGGGATTGATATTGGCGGCGTAAAGTCCAAGCGGAGTCTTGGCGGCGTAAGTCCAATGTGCCTTGGCGGTGTAGACACCATTAGCATGACATAGCCGATGGAAGCACCTGGAAGCTAGCGCGATGGATGAACAAGTCATGGATGACTTGGAGGGATCTGAGGGGTGTGAGGCTGATGGAGGTGGCTAGAAGGCTTAGGTCTAGGCTAAGGGTGGTCTAGCAAGTATGGGGGCACCATACTTGGGTTAAAACCTCATTCTTGAGGTTGGCGGTCGGACCGCATTATGGCGGTCGATCGACGAGTCGACTTCGAGTTCGATCACGGTTGAGAGCTTTAGAACTGGCATGACGCTCATGGGAGCAATGATCGTGTCGACGAGTCGATCGGCTAAGGGATGGCAATGATCACGGCCGGTCATGAGACAGATCGCGTGAGCCGATCGGGCAATGGCCGGCACGGCGCGACTACGATCGTTGATCGGCCAATGTTGGCGATCGGTGAGAGTCCCGTTGGAACTTGTCCAACGTGGATTGAGCCGTTGTCTCACAGCTACAGTGTTGGCAGTCGACTGGTGATTTATGGCAGTCGACTGCCAAGCGGAAATCCAGGTCGCGCGCAAGGATAAAAGGAGCTCGACGGGAAGGATTTTGGCATCGGTTTTCTTGAGGCTTTTGGGGCGATTTGCTCGCAAATCAGGGTCTGACATCAAGCAACCAAGCGATCAAGCATCCAAGAGCATTTGTAAAGTGTTTTCTTTACTTGTATTGCTTTGTATTTCATTGTCTTAGCTTGTAGCTTTTGATTATTGTTGTAATCACTATTGTACGAGGTTTCTCCACCTACGGATTGTTCCGAGAAGGAGTTATTTGATAGTGGTGTGTGATTGGCATCGCTAGGGCTCATTTGAGCCCGATCCGTGGAGTAGGAACCGGTTCGGTTCCGAACCACGTTATATCGTGCGTGTTGTGATTGTATCTTGTTATATTTATTTGTTATTACTATTCGCTGCTAACAAGATTGTAGACGATCAAACGCGAAGAATTCCATCATCGTCGTCATCTCGCTTATTCACCCCCTCTAGCGCAAGGCCAAATCTCTAACAAGTGGTATCAGAGCCTGGTGGCTCTTCAACGGATTAACAACCGGGAGCAAGACGCTAGAGGGTAAAAGATGGAAGTCCAAGATCAATTAGGATGGGACATCAACACACCGGTCCCTTATTCACTTTATGGACGAGAAGGTTTCAATTCTTGGAAGGCGAGAATTGAAGATTTTTTGATGATGAGAGACCTTGAGGAATGGTCCGCCTTGATGGAAGGATTTGAATATCCTAAGGGACCAAAGGGAGGGTTCCTCAAGAAGAAGAGATGGAGTGAAGATCAACTCCAAAGATTCGAGAAAAACAAGAAGGTAATCAAATTCATTTTTGATTTAATTCCAAATGAATTCTTGTGTAGCCTAGGTGAATGCATGGATGCTAAGGAGCTATGGAGCGATTTGGCAAAGCTCCATGAAAGCCCATCAATGGTCCAAGAAGAAGAAGAAGAAGAGGAGTGCTCACCCTCTCAAGCTCAAGAAAGTTCACCATCAATTCAAGAAGATAAGGAGGGTGAAGAAGAGAGATCATCCTCACAAGGAAGTGAGGATTCGGAGGTTGATAGGGAATCAACATCCGGATCGGAAGATGTGAAGGAAGTGGAAGAAGCATCCACTTCAAGGATTGAGGGGGAGGAGAGAACTTCCATACCGGAACATCAAGAAGAAGCTTCGACATCCGGTCAAGATGAAGAAGCCCAAAGTCCAATTCCGGTCTCCATTAACCTAGGTAACTCAAACATATGTGTTAATAATAAAATGCATATAATATGTTTTGAGTGTAGGGAAACCGGGCACTATAAGAGCAAGTGCCCAAAGAAGATTAGGAAAGCTCCACCGGCTCCAAAAGTCAAGGATGCCGGTTCCCCAAATATCAAGAGCAAGGAGCATATCATATGCTTCAAGTGCAACTCAAGGGGACATTATAGGAATCAATGTCCTAGGGGAAGCAAAAAGACCAAAGAGGGAGCTACACATGTAGGGGGAGCCTCTAGGGCAAACCCTAAGGTATATTTCAATAATGCACCTTCTTTAGTTAATAGGCAAAGGCATGCTAGGAATTTAAATTCTCTTGCAATTTATGAAAAGCATGCTAATAGGAATAAATATTTTTGCTTAGGAGCTAAAAGTGTCCATTTTAGTAATAAGGAGAAATTTGGGACTAATGTCCCTAGAAAAACCATACCTAGTGAATCTATTAAGAAAATACAAGAACATCTAGGTTTTAATCCAAAATGGACTAGGCATATGCCAAGAAAGTCCCATGCCCATGATTTAAATCAAAATTCAAAAATTGGGCAATTAGAGTTAGAGAATCAAGTCTTGAGGTCAAGGCTTGAAAAACTTGAGAAGACCCTTAAAATTATACAAAATCAATTTAAAGGGTCAAAAGATCAAAAGTCAAGGTCCAAAAGTCAAAGTCAACACCAAGGACCTAAGAGTCAAAAGTCAACCAAGGGCAAACAAGGTTTGGGTCACAAACCTAAGCCTAAGGTGGCTTACCATAGTGTTCCATTAGATTATGGAACACTAACTAGGTCTAGAAAGACCAAGGTCAATAGGGAAGTCATCCCTAGAGTTGACCAAAGGGTGTGTCTAGTGGCTAGGGTCTCTAGGAAACCTAGGGTGGCCACTAAGAAGGTTGCAAGGGGAGTTACCCCTAGAGTCAACCTAGGTGAGACCCAAATGACCAAGGCTAATAAGCCTAGGAGGGTCATTAGGAAGGTATCTAGGGAGGTTATCCCTAGGGAATACCTAATTAACCCTAGGAGCTCAAATAGGTTTTGGGTTCCTAAGAGCGTGATTGATTCACGCTAGATGGGTTTAGAGTGTGCCAACCTTGATTGGATGGGTAGTTAACTCAACCATGGTAAAGGTGGCACTTTAGGATATTTTCAAGGTTATGGTCACCTTGGAAATACATTTGAGCTATAATCCTAAAAGTTTTTAGGATGTGCCAATATTACTTGAGAAGTTTGATAAAATGATCAAAATTGGCACAATTTAGGTTTAGAGGTTAGTGTGTCATTTTGGGTTTTTGGCACACTTGGGAGAAAACTAGAAATATGGCAAAATATAATTAATTATATGAAATGACAATTAATATTAAAATTTAGGTATTACTATACCTATATATTTTATATGTCATGCTTTGTTTATCATATAACATGCCATGACATCATGCTTATTTTTTAATCATTCTATATGTCATGCTCATGTTTAGGATTTAGGTAAATGTCATGTGGTTTTAGATCTTATTTTATGCCATGACATCATGATTATGAGCATATGCTTATTTATATCATCGTTAATGCCATAATCATTCATGCATTTAAGAAAATTTGATTAAAATTGATTTAAGGACTATGGCATGACTTGGAGTCCCATTTATAAGGGAATCAAGTAGAGTTGCCTTAGAAAAATGCATGAAACCCTAGTTTAGGGAGAACAAAACCCACATCTCACATCCAATTGACATGTATGTGTATTTATACACCCTAGATACATGTGAGATGCTAGGATATGAGTTGAGTTCAAGGTGCATAGTTTTTGCATCTAATTGAACCAAAACTCATCTAATTTTATTGGTGGATCATTGGGAAAGCTCGTGTACAAGTCATGCACATAGAGCCCAAGGAATATGATCCAAAATAAGGTTTTGAAAACGGTTTAAAATCATTTTGACAAACCTTGGTGAAGTCTATCTTTTGATAGCAATCACCATTGATGAGATTGATACAAAGTGAGCTTAAACTTTAAAGTTTTTAGTCACTTTTGGATTTTGTATCAATTTCACTATTTTATGGGTAAAATATTTTTAAAACATTTTTCACCCATTGTTTTGGTCATAAGTATTATACGTATCAAATTTCGTGATTTTTCGATGTACGTATAATTATTTATGAATTTTTGAAATTCGTTACGATAGTGAAATTGAATTTCATTACGATCATTGCCACTTGGTGGCGATCGGTGATAATGTGATCGTGATTCTTGTCAGTCATTGCCAGTCTGATTCGGGTTAACAAGGTTTGTTTAGCCCGTGTTCAATATAGTAAGGTTCCTAACCACTCCTAACCCTAGGATATACTTTGGGAAGCATTATGAAGGGTGAAAATCCATTGGATATGGATTAGGAGTTGTGTTAGGTCAAAGTATCAAATTTAGGGTGAGTAAAAGTTCTATGTTGAACTTAGAACCTTAATCTTGATGGTTTAGAGTTCCTATTGGCTTAGGGGCTTTCCAAGGACATTGTTGGTGCAATGGTCAAGGGGGAGCAAGCCTTTAGGGGGAGGTATCCATCTTGGGATGATGGATGTTTTTTTTTTATGGGGAGAATGTTATCATTTGAAAATTGATGGGTGTTTGATACCCAATTTGGAAATTGGGAGAGTGAGATAGGAGTGCCTCTCTTGAGTGATATGAGACTTATCACTAGGAAGATGGTAGGCATCCTAGGTATTTTTGATCAAGGGGGAGATTGTAAGATCTCATTGGGACATGAGACATTGACCTCCTTGGAGAGAAAACCTTTTTGATGTTAGTCAAAAAGGGGGAGAATGTTTGGGGGAGAACATTTGATTTACTTTTTCACTTAAATGTTTGGGGGAGAACATTTGGTGAGTGTTTACCAATTTGGGATAATTGGTAAGGGATTTGAGTTAGTGTTCTAACTCATGGTTTTATTTGGTTTTTGTCAAACATCAAAAAGGGGGAGATTGTTGGTGCAATCGGCCCAGGTCACGATTGACCAGACTCGAGTTTGACTCGAGTGATGTTTTGATGTTTGACAAAGTATGTTTGACAAAGTATGTTAGACATAGGATTGACATTGATGTTTGACATTAATGTCGGTTAATATGTTGGAGAGATTGTTTATACAATCGACCCAGGTTATAATTGACCAGACTCGAGTTTGACTCGAGGGAGACTTTGGTGGTTGACTAGGGTTGACCATGTGTTTATGGGGAAGTCCAAGCATGGGTCTTGGCAAATGAGAAGTCCAAGCATGGGTCTTGGCAAATGGAAAGTCCAAGCATGGGTCTTGGCATGGAAAGTCCAACATGGGTTGGCAAGGGAAAGTCCAAGCTTGAGTCTTGGCATTTGAGAAGTCCAAGGGGATTGATATTGGCGGCGTAAAGTCCAAGCGGAGTCTTGGCGGCGTAAGTCCAATGTGCCTTGGCGGTGTAGACACCATTAGCATGACATAGCCGATGGAAGCACCTGGAAGCTAGCGCGATGGATGAACAAGTCATGGATGACTTGGAGGGATCTGAGAGGCGTGAGGCTGATGGAGGTGGCTAGAAGGCTTAGGTCTAGGCTAAGGGTGGTCTAGCAAGTATGGGGGCACCATACTTGGGTTAAAACCTCATTCTTGAGGTTGGCAGTCGACTGGCATTATGGCCGGTTCGACTGACGGGAGTCGACTCGAGTTCGACTGCCGGTTGAGAGCTTTAAGGGCTCGGCGATCGCTCATGGGAGCAATGATCAGGACGTCGGCATGATCGCTAAGGGATGGCGATGATCACGGCCGAGATGAGCACAGACGCTCCGTGGCCGATCGGGCGCGTCGACTACGGGCGTTAACGATCGGCGCCAATGTTCCCGTTGGAACTTGTCCAACGTGGATTGAGCCGTTGTCTCACAGCTACAGTGTTGGCAGTCGACTGGTGATTTATGGCAGTCGACTGCCAGGCGGAAATCCAGGTCGCGCGCAAGGATAAAAGGAGCTCGACGGGAAGGATTTTGGCATCGGTTTTCTTGAGGCTTTTGGGGCGATTTGCTGCTGCAAATCAGGGTCTCCAAGTTGACATCAAGCAACCAAGCGATCAAGCATCCAAGAGCATTTGTAAAGTGTTTTCTTTACTTGTATTGCTTTGTATTTCATTGTCTTAGCTTGTAGCTTTTGATTATTGTTGTAATCACTATTGTACGAGGTTTCTCCACCTCCGGATTGTTCCGAGAAGGAGTTATTTGATAGTGCGTGTTGTGATTGTATCTTGTTATATTTATTTGTTATTACTATTCCGCTGTGCTAACAAGATTGTAGACGATCAAACGCGAAAGAATTCCATCATCGTACGTCATCTACGCTATTCACCCCCCCCCCTCTAGCGGGCGTCAAATCTCTAACAGTCTTTCTACTAATAAGGGAGGTATATGCTACTTCCTTGTCCATACGTCTATATCCTATGTTGGCCTTGTTATAAATGTCCCTTTGGTCCCTAAGTATCATATCAAGGTATTTAGACCCACTAGTAAATTTTTCTAAGCATGTCCTTAGTTCACAAACTTCATTTTGGAGTTTTTCATTTTCCTTTCTAAACATGCAAAAATCATTACAATCATTACATGAAGGTTCTACATTTTTAATTGCCCTAATTTCTACCTTCAAGTCCTTAATCCTAGATTTTGATTTATCTAAAGTATTTTTAAGATATGCAATGGTTTTATATAATAATTCTACTCTAGGGGAGTCCTTTACCTTATCGTCACTAGATGACGATTCGTCACTTGAGGAAGACTCTTCTTGGCTTGATGCTTCAGTGTCATCTTCCAAGGCCATGAGTGTCATGTTACGTGTGACGTGGCATAGCTTCTCCTCATCGGATGAGTCTTCAAGACTTTGTGTGTCCCACGTTTGTACTACCATGGTCTCCTTTTTCTTCTCCTTATTGTCCTTTTTCTTCTTTTCTTTTTCATCTTTCTTCTTTAGCTCCAGGCAATTTGGCTTGATGTGCCCCTTTTTATTGCAACCATAACAAGTGACATTAGTGGTAGAAATTGAACTACCAGATGATTTACCTTTTGAGGATTGGAACATCCTCCTAACATCCTTCTTGGTGAGCCTCCTTGATTTCCCACCAAACCTCTTGACGTAGTGTGCCACTTCACTTGTCGATAACTCCTCATCGCTACTAGAAGACTCATCCTCCGACTCAGATGATCAGGAGACCTCCTTCTTCTCCTTCTTCTTCTTCTCCTTCTTACCTATAACAAGAGCTATACCTTTGTCCTTTGATGAAGTATTAGCTTGTTCATGCAACTCAAACTCACAAAATAATTCATCTAATTTAACTAAAGAAAGGTCCCTAGAAACTTTATAAGCATCTACCATTGATGCCCATAGAGTTGTTTTAGGAAAGGCTTGAAGAATGTACCTTACCAAATCGCGATTGTCCACCTTCTCACCTATAACATATAGCCCATTGACAACCTCCTTGAATCTACCATGCATTTGGCTCACAGTCTCATTGGTCTTCATACTAAAGCTTTGAAGTTGACCTATCAATATGTTCCTCTTGGCTCTCCTTGTCTCCTTGGATCTTTCATTAAGTTCAATGAGCTTCTCCCAAAGCTCTTTTGCGGAGTTGAAGGGTCCTACTTTGCTCAATTTTTCTTTAGATAAACCACATTGGAGTGTGGTTGTTGCTTTGGCATTGGTTTGAGCCTTCTTCGCCATCTCCCTTGTCCAATCTTTAGTTGGTAATGGTGCTCCAAATTCGTCCATCGACTTCTCGAATCCGTCCACTACACTAAACCAATTTTTGATGTCATTCATAAGATAATATTCCATCCTACCTTTCCAATAGGTGGATTTATTACTGTCGAAGAAAGGTGGTCCACCGTGCTATAGCCCTCTTGAAATGTCATTGCTTCGGTTGATGGTTAGATCCTCCAATGCAATTCAAGCTCTGATACCACTTGTTGGGGATCCTTGGATGGCTAGATGGGGTGAATAGCCTCTCTTGATTTCTACAATTAGGTTAGCATAAGCAAAATCAAGTATGAAAGAAATCAAAGGACAAAAATACAATCACTAACAAGAAAGTTTAACATGGTTCGGAGATTATGCTTCTATTCCACGGCGATCCGTAAGGTGGATCAACCCTAGCAAATCTTCCACTAAAAGCCTCTTTTTGATGATCACACCAAGGTGGAGAAGCCTTCTTTACAATGCACTCTTCTTCTTACAAATGATGAAAATTGAGAATAGAGAAGAAGAGATTTGAAAGCACTAAAATACTTAGAGAAAAACTTGGTTAGTTGAGAGCAGAGTTTGGAATGAGCGCACTAGACCTATCAAGCTCCCCAAGGCCTCTTTTTATAGAGAAGAGGTTGATTTTCCCATTGGGGCTGCAACAGTCGAATGATCAAGCCATCAGTCAACTACTGTTGTAGCTGACCTCATCCAACGACTTCTGACAAAGCCTAATCTGTGATCGTCACACCTCAACGGAACCTTGACCAGTCGACTGATCACACTAGCAATAGACTGATCAAGCCATTAGTTGATTGCTTCAAGCAATCAATCGACTCAAAATGTTTCTGTTCATGTGTCCACTTATAACAGTCAACTGCTAGGTATATCAGTCGACTAATGGTGGACCATTCAACTGCTAAACCCTAGCAATCAACTGTTGGACCACAGAATTCAACCTCCTTCAATTTATTAACTGATCAGTCGACTGGGAGAAAGCACCAGTCAACTGACACACTTCAAGTATGATCAAATCATACTTGAAATCAACTCCCTAAACCTAGACTCAACCTTCTAGCTCTTCCTTCAACCTTGCGCCTCCAGGATCCCTTCGAGTCTACGACTCCTTCATTCTTGCACTTGCTTCCAAGAGCTTCCCTCGGTTTGGTCATGTCTCGGGTTTCACTTTTGCCAAAGTCTGCTTGGATTTTACACCGCCAAGACTACATGCTTGGACTTACACTGCCAAGACCTTGCCTTTGTACTTCCTTGCAAAAGTTCGCTTGGACTTTACGCCGCCAAGACTAAATGCTTGGACTTATGCTGCCAAAACCTTCCCTTGGACTTTTCTTGCCAAGATCACACTTGGACTTTTCTTTACCAAGTCTTCACACTTGGATTTTCCTGTCCCTTAACACATTCACGGTTAGATCACAAATATTGTCTAACTATAAATGATTATCCAAATATCAAAATACATAAATGCTTTGGGCATTGTTGCATCAACATTTTATTCGCTTTATTCCGCTGTGCATTATCCCAGAATCTCCAACATCCTCCACACGATAAATCATAAATAGAATTAAATTATTCGAGTGTCCATGAATATTCATTATTAGGCATTCTAAAAGTAATTTTTCCTTCTTCACAATCTGGACTGTTCAATATATTAGCTTCAACCAAACTCAAAAATTCTAGGGTTATTGTTGGGTAAGTAGGGTGAGTTACATTCATAAGTCCAGTCATCCAACTCTACTAATCATTCAGTTAATATCATCCCTAATTCCTAAGGTCTCAATGGTATATGTATCAATATATCTAATGCTAACCATTTTTCTTTTTGTCAATATATCAAATCTAGTCCTATGATTAACATTGTGAAAAATAATACCATAAAGATTATTTTCGTTACCCTTGTCGCTTGCCCTACGCTTGGGATTAGAAGTGTCAGCTGCATTCTTCCTTAGTCTTTTAAACATTTTGATGGAGAAGAGCTGGAAGGTGGAGATTTCTTTCACCTAAGGGATGCAACTTCTGTGAATGACTTTCTCGAACTCAGAATCATCTCGAAATCAACGGAAATAGGAGGTGTGGCAAAGGAGGCTAATGGAATGCCAGAAATTGAAGGGGAAACTGCTGTGGAAAATTTTGAAGCTTGGATCTTGATCGGAGATTTCAGATCTTCGCTTAAACTAGCTTCTACGTCGTTGTCGATCCTCGAGGAAGGTTGTATCTTGCTTAGAGAAGGTCATAAAGCTTGGATCTTCACCGGAGAGAAAAAAGGAGGTTGTTGGTGAGCTTTTTCGCTCGGAATTGTGGATATTTTGGCTTGGCATGATCATGCCAAGTCCATTATTTAGCTGTGTTGGCCATGCGACACACTCGTGACAAATAGCACGGGTTGGGCGTGTCACCTTCTGTTTACATCTTTTTTTTCCCTAAAAGAGAGTTTGAGTTGGTTCGCGTGTTCGGACTATCGATTTTTGTGTTTCCTGAAATGAAAATTCAAATGAAGTGAAAATAATGGAAATTATGAAAAGAAAATTATGGAGGAGAAAAAGAACTAAATCTTGGATTGCCTCCCAAGAAGTGTTTATTTTAGGTCGTAAACTCGACCCATATTGCTATTTATCCGGGATCAAAACTCATGTTCCACCCTCGTCTGAACGGAGTACATTTGTGAGGAGCTAAATTATGAGAAATTTTATTATTCTCGTCTCTTATTCTCATGAGTTCCTCTAAGGAATACTTGTGATTCATTTTCTTTACTCCCTTATAGTTTATCCTACAGTAAAATTCTTTGACAGATGGTGAGTTAAAAGAGTTAGAAAAATTAAATTCAATTTTCTTATCTTCGACTTCAAAGGTTAGTCTTTGATTCTTGACCTCAATCATAGTTCTGGCAATAGCTAAAAAGGGTCATCCTAGGACAATGGGATTTTCATAATTTTCTCCCATATTCAGAACAAGGAAATCAGTGGGTATTATAAAATTTTCAATTGCTACTGGGATGTCATGTAATAAGCCTAGGGGTTGCTATAGTGAATGATCTACAAATCTTAACGTTTAGAAGCATATTTATCTGTAATTACCAGGTTTCTTCCTTTTATCGAGATGACGATTGCACAATCCTAAGTTGTTTTTTGCCTTTGTTCTTCAATGATATGGTATTCTTCACTAAGTATTGCATTGAAATGTTCTATTAGATTTGCTTCTGCCTTTGTAGGGAATCTCTTCGGTATTCTTGAAGATGAGCTAGCTATCTGTGCAATTTGAGTTTCCAATAATTTAGTATAGCTAGCTAAATTATCGACCTACTTACTAGTTGTTGGAGTGCTTCATCATTTCTTTATGCTGTCGGTTTGATTCTCTCATGTGTTGGCAAAACTCATTGTTTTAATAGTCTGAACTTCAATGAATTTCTCCATCATTAACTCCAATGCAGGCTTTTGCTCATGCTAGGGACCTGAAGATCGTTTCGGAGTGTTCTGTCCATATTGGGGTTGATTGTTCCGGTACAAAAAATTTATATGGTTCTCTAGTCTAGATTGTAAGTATTGGAGTAAGGTTTCTTCAAAGATCACTGGTTGAAATTGTTTAGAACGTCGACTTGTTCAATGGATGTTCCCGAAGATGGGGTAAGTCCTATTTTGTAATTTTGAGCTGCATGACCTAAAGTATCATATATCTCACAAGCAATATTAAAAGAATTGACAATATTCATATTAAAGTGTTCAAATTTATGAGATAATGCATCTAATTTTGCAGCGAGTAAATCTATAGCATTTACCTCATACTTACTTGGGGTACGAGTAGATACTCCCTTCTTGGTTGCCCATTGGTGGTGGTTAAGTGCGACACTTTCGATAATATCGAAGGCTTCATCCAACATTTTATTCATAAGGGCTCTTCTTGCAGCTGAATCTAAAGAAACTTTCATAGGATAGGAGATACCGTTATAAAAGGTGTGGATGATAAGCCATCTCTCCAATCCATGATGCGGGCATTGCTACAATAACCCTTTAAATTTGTCCCAAACTTTAAAAAGTGATTCTCCATCTTTTTGTATGAAATTTGTGATTTGATGGCGGAGATTTTCTATTTTGCTTGGTGGGAAATATTTGACCAAAAATTTTTGTTCTAGTTGATCCCATGTTGTAATGCAATCTGTAGGAAGAGAATGTAACCATGCCCTTGCTTTTTCCTGTAAGGAGAATGGAAATAATCACAGTCTGATCGCATATGTAGAGGCTCCATTAAATTTTAAAGTTTCACAGAATTCTAAGAATAACTCTAAATGTAGATTAGGATCCTTTGAAGGCGTCCCTCCAAATTGATGTTGTTGAATCATGGATAGAAGTGTGGGTTTTAGCTCAAAATTATTGGCTTCTATTGGAGGTCTTCGGATGCTTGATCTTAGCCCCTTTGTACTTGGTGTTGTGTAATCGTGTAAAAGTTTGTTTTCTTCATTTGATGCCATTTTAAAGGTTGGAGTTTCTTCTAGTCACTTTAGGAGTCTTCGTCTAGTAAGGAGAGTTCTTTCGATTTCAAGATCTGCTCTGTCAATTCCCTAATATGTTGGATCGAGAAGCACGCTAGAGGGGGTGAATAGCGAGCATAAATCCTTTCTTTTCATTTCGTTAAAACCAAAGTAAACACTGTGGAAGTAAAGACAATAAAAGAAAGAGACACCTTTTATTTTTACTTGGTTCATAACCGAAAAATTGCTACTCCAAGGCCCCACAATCCTAGACCGCTTACGATGGGGCAATTCACTATAAGTCTCCTCCTCGTTGGAGGTAGGAGATGGCGGTTACAAGAAAACACAAGATAGAGAAAGAGGCTACAAGTCTACCTCTCCTCTTTACAATGAAAAGCTCGAATATAAGAATAACAACAACTAAAAATAGAACTACCGACTTAGAAGATGCGAGGTTTGGCATGAAGTCGTCGTTACAGTGGCGTAGCATTGTCGTTGAAGCTCAGCGTCGTTGGAGCACTTTGGGAGCAAGAATGGATGATGCAAAAGGGTGAAAACCCCCCTTCTTTTATAGCCCTTCAAACCCTAATTTGTTGAGATATGGATCTGGTTCAAAGAGCCTCCTCACCCCAAGATAAGGGTAGTTTATCTTGACATTCATCGAGCTGACCATTTGATTATCAGTCGACTGATGACCCTTAGCAGTCGATTAATGGTAGGATTAGTCGACTTCCAATAGCTATCAGTCGACTATTGGCCTGATCACTCTCCTATAGCAAAGAGTTAGCACAGAACTACCAAGTAATGGAAATTACGACAATTCCTTACCGTCCAATCTCGACCTAGACCTTCCCCTGGAAGTCTTAGTCGGATCGCTGCCTAAGTTCATCCCTGTATGGAGAACATGACCTCACCATTACTCTATACTTAGTGCTTACCTTCGGTCCTTCTAACTTGTTGCTTAACTTATGATCGCCACCGAGTTTCCTCGATTCCAATGAGGTGTTGGTGCAATCGGCCCAGGTCACGATTGACCAGACTCGAGTTTGACTCGAGTAGTGGTTTGATGTTAGTGTTTTGATATTTGACATTGATGTTTGACAATGATTTGACCATTTTTTGATAATGGGTTGACTATATGGTTGACATGGGGTTGACTATATGATGGAGAAGTCCAAGTGGGACACTTGGCAATGGAAAGTCCAAGTCTTGGGTACTTGGCATGGAAAGTCCAAGCATGGGTCTTGGAAAGGGAAAGTCCAAGCTTGAGTCTTGGCAAATGGAAAGTCCAACATTAGTTGGCAAGGAAAAGTTCAAGCTTGAGTCTTGGCAAATGGAAAGTCCAACATGGGTTGGCAAGGGAAGTCCAAGGGTTGATATTGACAGCGTAAAGTCCAACCGTGTCTTGGCAACATAAGCCCAAATGTGCCTTGGCGGTGTAGACCAGCTTAGCATGACAATAGCTGATGGAAGCACTTGAAGGCTAGCATATGGATGAACAAGTCATGGATGATTTGGAGGGATCCAATAGGCGTGAGGTTGATGGAGGTGGCTAGAAGGCTTAGGTCTAGGCTAAAGGTGGTTTAGCAAGTATGAGGGCATCATACTTGGGGTTAAACCTCATGTTTGAGGTTTGTCAGTCGACTAGGGCTTTGGACCAGTCGACTGGTCAGTTGTTTTGACACTTGGAAATCGAGTTAACTCTGGGTAGTCGACTGGGATTATGACCAATCGACTGGTCGGGAGTCGACTAGCATTCGACTGTGAAAAATGGCCTTGGCAGTCGACTGTCAGCATTGGGCAATCAACTAATGGTTTGAGTAGTCGACTGGAATGGATGGCAGTCGACTTCTAGTCGAGGTTGCGGAAACAGAATGCCCGGTAGCCAACTAGTCAGTCAGCTACGCCCTTGGCAGTCGACTAATGGGTAATGGAAGACACTGCCAGTGTATCCGTTGGAGTTTTGCCAACATGGATTAAGTCTTTATGAGACAACGGCTATAGGACCAGTCGACTGGGGCCTTTTGGCAATCGACTGTTAGGTAGAAATTAGCCCAAATTGCAGCTTTAAAGGGAGCTCAAAAGGGAGGATTTAGCAGCGATTTTCTTAGGCGATTTGAAGGGGAATAGTTGGTGCTTTCTAGTCCTTCAAGGCTAGTCCAAGGCGATTAACAAGGAAGCATCCAAAAGAGTTTTTTGTAAAGTGTTCTTTACTTCTCTTGTTGTATTTAATTTGTATTTGATTATTGTTTCTTTGTATTACTGTTGTAATCATTGTAAGAGGTGTCTCCACCTCCGGTGTGTCACCGAGAAGAAGTGTTTTAGATTAGTGGTAGTGTTTGCATCGCTAGAGCTCATTCAAGCCCAATCCGTGGAGTAGGAACCCTAAGGTTCTGAACCACGTTATATTATCATGTTTTAATTGTGTTTGTCGTGTTTTGTTATTGCTATTCTATATTCCACTGTGCTAATAATGATTGTAGACGAGCACGATCAAATTCCGTCAAGCAAACGAAGACGCGTCATTCACCCCCCCCCCCTCTAGCGACGTCTAATTCCCAACAAGTAGTATCATAACCTGGTGGCTCTAAGAAGAAGAATATGCTTTGATACCTAACAAGTGGTATCAGAGCTTGGGGCTCTTCTACGGATTAACACCCAGGATCAAAAGCACTAGAGGGAAGAAAAAGGAGTTTAAAGAAAAATTGGGATGGGACATCAACACTCCAATTCCATACACCTATGGACAAGAAGGCTTCAATCGATAGAAGACAATGATTGAAGAATTCATAATGATGAAGAACTTCGAAGATTGATCCGCCTTGATGGATGAATTCCTATATCTAAGAAGTTCGAAGGGAGGATTCCTCAAGATGAAGAAATAGACCTAGGAACAACTCCAAAATTTTGAGAGAAATAAGAAGGTAATAAAATTCTTAGGTGATTTAATACCTAATGATGTTTTGTGTAGATTAGGTGAATATAAGGATGCAAAGGATTTTTGGAGCGAATTGACAAAGCTCCATGAAGAACCATCATCGGCTCAATTGGAGGAAGAGGCCGAAGAAGTAAGCTCATCCTCACAAGAAAGTGAGGATTCGAAAGTTGAGAAGGAGTCAACATCCGGATCGATAGAAGAGGAAGAATTGGAGGAAGCCTCCACCTCTAGGATTAAGGGGGAGGATATTAGATCATCCTCAATGTCGGAGCAAGAAGAACATAAACCATCTCTACCTCCGGTCAAGAAGAAGAGGAAGTTCAAAATTCCACCACCATTGACCTAGGTAACTCAAGCACCTTAATAAATAAAAATCATATTATGTGTTTTGAGTGTAGGAAATATGGGCACTATAAGAGCAAGTGCCCTAAGAAGATCAAGAAGGCTCAATCGGCACAAAAGGTCAAGGATGACGGTGCCCCAACGCATAAGAGCAAGGATCATGTAATTTGCTTCAAGTGTCAACAAAAAGGGCATTATAGGAGTCAATACCCTAGGGGTAAGAAAAGGTCCAAGGAGGAGCTACACATGTAGGGGGAGCTTCTAAAGCTAACCCTAAGATATATTTTAGTAATGCACCTTCTAAGTTTAATGTTAAAAAGCATGCTTTCAATTCCCTTGCTATTGTTCATGAAAAGCATGCTAGAAATAATAGATTTTATTGCTTAGGGGCTAAACATGTCAATCTTAAAAATAAGAAGAAATTTGGGACTAATATCCCTAAAACAATTCTATCTAGGGAAACTATTAGGAAGGTAGAGGAGCATCTAGGCATTAACCCTAAGAAGGGTAGACGTATGCCTAGTAAAGGGAAAAATACTCAAAGAAATAATGGGCCCACAAAATATGAGAAATTAGAGCTAGAAAATCAAGCCTTGAGATCAAGGCTTGAGAAATTGGAGAATACCCTGTTAGAGTATTGAGAATACAATCAAAGTCTCATATTGATAAGACATGGAAAAGATCATGTGCTTATAAGATGAAAAGATATCTCCATTGGCATGAGACCTTTTGGGTAAAGTCCAAAAATAAAACCATTAAGGCTTAGGCCCAAAGTGGACAATATCATGCCACTGTGAAGATATATGATTCTTATAGGCACTAACAATTGGTATCAGAGTCATGGTTCATGTCAAGCCATGAACCTCGAACGAAGGAAGTGGAGCTCCCATGTCCGGATCAAGAGAACCAGACATCATGCAGGAAGTCCAATTAGGTGGGGAGGACCAAACAACTCGAAGGAAGTTCAGTTGAGCCAGAAGGGTTGGACAACTGGCAGGAAGTCTAATTGGGTCAAGAGGATCAGACTGTTGGTAAGAAGTCCTGGTGGGTTGAGGATCGGACATCAAGCAGAGGATGCCCTTCGAGGACGGATAGGCTTGAGGTAGGTCAATGTGGTCCTTCGTTTGAGGGGGGGATTGTTGGAGTATTGAGAATACAATCAAAGTCCCACATTGGTAAGACATGAAAAAGATCATGTGCTTATAAGATGAAAAGATATCTCCATTGGCATGAGGCCTTTTGGGTAAAGCCCAAAAATAAAACCATGAGGGCTTACACCTAAAGTGGATAATATCATGTCATTGTAGAGATATATGATTCTTATAGGCACTAACAGACCCTTGCAAGAATGACAAATTCAATTAAGAGGTCAAATGGTCAAAGCCTAGGGTCTAGGAGGCAAGGCTCATCTATGGGCAAGAAAGGCTTGAGCCACAAACCTAGGTCTAAGGTAGATAAGCCTACCTATCACGATGTTCCATTTGATTATGGAACTAGTACTAGGTCTAGGAAAACCAAGGTTACTAGAAAAGTCATCCCTAAGGGTAACTATGGTAAGTGCCTAGTGGCTAAGGTTTCAAGGAAACCTAGGAAAGCCACTAAGAAGGTTATAAGGAGAGTCACCCCTAAAGCTAACCTAGACAAGACTACAATGACCAAGGCTACCAAGCCTAGGAGGGCCATTAGGAGGGTATCTAGGGAGGTCATCCCTAAGAAATACCTAGTAAACCTAAGGAGCTCCAATAGGTATTGGGTTCCTAGGAGCGTGATCGATTCACGCTAAATGGGTTAGATTGTGTCAACCTTGAATGGATGGGTAGTTAACCTAACCATAGCAAAGTCGACACTTTAGGTCATTTTCAAGGTTATGGGTACCTTGGAAATAAGGTTGAATTTTAATTCTAAAAGATTTTAGGATGTGCCAATATTATTTAAGAAGTTTGATAAATTGATCAAATTTGCACAAACTAGGTTTAGAGTGTTGGTGCAGTAGGCACCTAAGTCGAACCTGAGTTTTGATTATAGCAAACGATACAAAGTTAAGCTCATGTCGTTATCTCACGAGCTGAATCGAGTGTGAAGAAAATTGCTATAGCTGGAGCTGAAGGCTAGCGACACCCGGAGGAAGCCGCGGTGGTCAGGCGACACTCGAGTGACTTCGGAGGGAGCCGAAGGAATCAAGTGGAAGGCCGGAAGCAAAAGCGACATAGTAAGTATCGAGGTAATCTCGAGTGAGTAAAGTGAAGTGAGGTCGTGTCCTTTGTACGGGGACATCCTCAGACGATGATCCAACCCAAGACTTCCCATGGAAGGTCTATGTTGAGATCGGACGGCAAGTGGCCGTCGAATTCACTTATATTTTGAGCTAACTCTTTATTGTAGTCAAAAATCCTGGCTATCAGTTCAACCGGCCAGTTCAACCAGGCCAGTTCAATCGGTGGTCAAAAATCAGCCTCGAGGAGTCAAGCTTTATCACCATCTTTCAAGGAGTTTTGTGCCCAATTCCTATTGGTTGAAGACCCATTCGATGAGGGGCTTAAAGGCTATAAAATGAGGGCTTCTCCTAGGGTTTTTCATCATCTCTAAGTGCTCAAAAACCTTTGCAACTCCGCGATTCTCTGACGACTCTACGACGAAGTGTTGTCAACAACCCTAGCTTAGTTTCTACTCTTTAGTTGTTGATATTTTAATTTGTCGTCTCTTTAAATATTGCAATTCCTTTTATTAATCGAGGTTTTCTATCGTTGCACTTTACATTAATAGAAGAGAGGGTTTGTCTCTCTATCTTTTCTTTCGAAGGTTTTTTTGTAATCGTCAAACTCCTACCTCCAACGAGGAGGAGTGTTTTTAGTGAATTGCCCTCCGTGCGTGATCAAGGATCACTAGGGCCTTGGAGTAGTAGTCGAAGGCTACGAACCAAGTAAAAATATTTGTCTCATTTTATTTATTGCTTATCTTTCTGCTGCAAATTAATTATCTACT